>JAUTXW010002990.1:4472500-5119473 GCA_030620095.1 Kuschelorhynchus macadamiae
GTATGTTAAATATATGAAGGTGTTTACATAAACATGAAGAATCGGTGGAGGATTGAAAATACGAATTAATGCTAAAAACATTTGTAAAAAATCAAAGCACTATAGCTGACACTTAAAAAAAAATTAAACTATTATATATAAAATACATTTTAATGAAAACGTCCGATTAAATAGACTATTTATGTGCTTGGTAATTGACGAGGTTTTGTACCTTGCAAGAGTTAATCTTTCGTGGCCATGATGAGAGCAGCGAGTCAATAAATAAGGGGAATTTTAAAAAGCTTTTAGGTTTATTAATATCGAGAAGTTCCCAAGAACTAAAACATCATCACCAAAAAATTAAAAATGTTTTTACTGGTGTCTCCAAAACTATTCAAAACGAAACAATTGAATGCATTTCTGATTATTTAAATGTTCATGTAAAAAATGAAATAATAATAATTTTAAGATACGTTAATTCAGAAGGTTCAGTAGTCGAGAGATTCTTAGGATTTTAGAACGTCAGCTCGGATAGAACGTCGGAGAATTTATAGTCTCTATTGGATCAAATTTTGAACCAATTTGACTATAAACGTAAATTAATAGGACAATGTTACGATGGCGCAAGTGTGATGTTTGGCCATCTAAATGACCTTAAAAGAAAAAGCGCCGCAAGCTGTATTTGTCCATTATCTTGCGCATCGTCTTAACCTTGTAATGCAGCGAAGTTTAAAAATATTTCTAAATGTCGCAAGCCTTAGTGGTATTCCCTCATTTTATCATCACTCAGCCAAACGAACGTATGCTCTTACATCTGAATCTACGAGGGGTATACCAAAAATTACAGAAACTCGTTGGTCTTCAAATTCGAAGTTAGTAAATGTGATTGTTCAAGATTGGAATAAATTAAAAGTCGTCTTTGAATCTATTACAAACTGACAAATCTGATGAAAAATCAATCCGGCTCGCGAAAGGATTTTTAGGTGAGATGAACGATTTTGAATTCACATTTCTGGCATTAGTGTTTAATGACATTTTCTCAATCACGGACATACTATTTGCGTTCTTCAAAAAAAAATCGCTTGACATTCATTTTTGCATATCCAATATAAAACGCTGTCGTGAGGCGCTCTGTAAAAAAAGAAATGAACATTTTTTTAATACCATGTTTGATAAAGCAAATTCTATTGCAGAAATAAATCATTACAAACGCGAGCTTGCTAAGCTTTTACCTGAAGAAGTATACAACCCTTTTTTTATGAAATATTGGACTATATTTTAATGGAAATGACACTAAGCTTTCAAGATTTTAAAAAACTTACATTGTCATGTTTGGCAGATTCTGCTAAATTTTCCAAATATAGTTTAAATTTTCCGACTGGCCCGTTTGAAAATTTGTTACAGTTATATGGGGAAATATTTTCAAAAAGTCAACGACTTAAAAATAAGCTTGGTCTTATTTTTGCCAATGACAGTAATTGGAATATATCGCTGCAAGAGCAAGTGAAAAAAATTACTTTAACCAAAGCATATAAAGTGTTTTCCCTTATTTTGACAATACCGTCAACAAGTGCTTCAGTGGAAAGAGGTTTTTCTTGCCTCAAACGTGTAAAAACTTATTTAAAAATACAATATCTAAAGAAAGACTTCTCTAGGCAATTCAAAAGGAATTTCTGGAGGAGATTAGGGCAACTCATCCATTTTATGAGGATGTTGTAAATAAATTTGATGCTATGAAGGATAGGAGAATTGATTTAGTTTACAAAATTTAGGTAAGTCATAAAAAAATATTCTACCCCTTCCACATATAAAATAAAACTCTGAAAAAAAAATTATTGCGATATTTTCTTGCTTCATTTGCACTTCACTTACTTTTTCATCCGCGAGCCGCCACTGTTGTTAGCCCGATATTTTTTTTGACCCTGTTGTTCACCAACAAATAAATATATCTATATTTCGTATACGATAGGCAAAAGCTAACTGTTTAGAACTTCAAGCGATTTTGTTTTGGCAAAAAATTTAAGAACTTTTGCTAAACTTATTTTATGCTCTACTTTGTACTTATAGTTTCCTCACTATTTAGAGCATATGTTTTAAAGGAAGCTATGGCTTGTTATTCGAAAGACTCAAGTTAATGCTAGTGTGTCATTCCTTCAACTTTTTTTGACCTTTTTATTTTTAATTTAAATAAAATTATCGCGCATAAAGTAAATGGGCAACTAAAAGTAGTTAAAATACAAAAAGTAGTTAAAGTAATTAACTATTTTTTGAACTGGTTTTTAAAGTAGTTCGAAATAAATAAAAGTGTCTGAGTACAACTACTTTTCCTAAAAAAGTAGTTAACTAATAGGTAACTTCGCCCAGCTCTATCATAATCTCATATAGCTTAGTTGTGAAAAAGTCTCCACGAAATGAAAACAATCTGATCACTTTATGAAGAAGTTTTTAGATAATAACTTAATTTTTTAAATTATTGTTCCTTAATATATATTTTTTTACTTGTTACGGGCGGTTTAGAGGCTTAACCCTTATTAAAATTTATTAAATATTAATATTTTCCAAGTTATTTGCAAAAAACTAAACTTTTTTTATCTTAATTTTTTGAAATTGTTTATGTGCCGGTTTGAAACTTTTGCACATTTCAGTCCTCAGTCTTATTTTTACTAGCAGTAGAAAATATTAACACCATTTTGAATTTGTGAACTAGACTATATGGAAATATCCAACATACTATTAATAATAGCGCAGTGGTTGTTTGTAGGTTTGTTTATTTGGTTCCGTATGTGAAAAAGCGCTAAGTTAAAAAAAAAGGAGAAAAATATTTTTTTTTGCCAATTTAAAAAAAAATCAAATTTGACAAATATCATTCAAAATGTAATATTTTTAAAATTTCCAAAAGTTAATTTTGTAGTCTCCTTTTTAAATATAATTAGACTCTACATTACGGCAAATAAATAGCCATATATGGTGCAAACAGAAAATTGAAAATGGATACTATTACCACAGGCACAGCAAATATGACCGACCATATATTTACTTATTCTTTTGCGAATATGTGCAAAAATAGTTAGTTTTATTTGCATATTAATTATTTTTTAATATTTTTTTAGATAGTAACAGAATGTAAAAAACCCACTCGTAGCTAATAAAAATGATGCGAAGGTCGACTTATTTTAAAATTTGCGCTTCCTCGATTATGTCACTATGCGAAGGATTGTTAGTGAATAAGTTATTGTGACTCTTTTAATCTTATAACATTAATTCCGAAATAATATTTATTTAAATGCTCTTCGGTAACTTCTTTTAAACAGTCATGTTCAGTGTTTAAAAAACTAATATAAAAATCACTTTTCGCCAATCGCTAAAAGACATAAATTTTCCTGTCCTTTCTTTTTCTACTCTTTTCTTTCCTAAACATACAATTAATCCTCCTATTACTATTTCTGGCACTAAATTAAATTCTCATGTCAAATATGCGAAAGACCTAAGCAGAATCTGGTGCGGGTGCGACTCCATATGTCAGCAATGACACGCCCTTTTATTTCCCATTATTTATGTACATTGTACTTTTTTATATAAACTTTTGGAAAATATTGAGTTTGTTATTATTATGAATGGAAATATAAGCGAAACAATTGCTACGGCTCCCACGATAGAGTAATCATAATACAACTATTTAAAATAATGGTATACCCAATATAAAAGTATAAATGTATGTAATATATTAGATAATCCAATTTATACAGGTTGTCCCATTAGTGCGTTTAAATCCAATAGATCCTGCTGTAAGCAGAGGACATCTAATGCAAGATTGTGTGTGCTATAAAGTCAAAAACAAAGTTTTAAAATGTTGTACCATAAAAGAATTTCCACATTGTAAAAATATGTTCGTCAAGTATACAGGATATTTCGAAGAAGTGTGGCGAAACCTACTTATAATTTTTTTAAATAGAATACTCTGTATTTTTTGAATGGTGTATAATATTTTAAGATGGTTAGTTATTGTATTATCGTTATGAACAAAAGAAATTCGACTTTTTGGGAATTTTGAGTCGGTGCAAAGGGAAAATAATTTGGAATGAAGACAAATGATTTGCTCTTTCCCATATTAACATTTTAAAATCTATTACGTAGTACTGTCCTTAAAAGCTATATGGTCCGTTCCACCCATTCGTACAATTGGGACCCATTTCAGATACTACCGAGAGACACCCGTAAACACGGATTTAAAAGTGCGGTTCATTTTATTAATCTCCAATCGTTTTTTCTTTGTACCAATTTAAATTAACTTCAAAACGCTAATTTGTTTAAAATTAAACAACTTACTATTAAATATGTTTTAAAAGGGTACGGATAATTAAAAAGTGTAAAAATTCACAGGGTGGTGCCTTAAAAAAGGCATTTTTTTAAACATGTATTATACTTGAAAAATAGTTAGGTGTTTGTCATACTAGACCATAGAATAAGGGAACTATTGGAATTGAACGCACTAATGAACCACCCCGCAGAAGTTCATAGTTCTTTAGAAATAACAGCGTATATATAATATGAAGTTTTAAGGAATCGGTTGAATGGCCAGAATATACCGAAGAAATAAACAAAAAACAATCAATAACCCATCGATTTTGTTCTTTTAAATGGAACACTTAGAAATTCATTTACACATTTATATCACAAATTCTGGGCTAATGTCTTAACACTTAAATTGAGTCGCGTCGTTTTAAAAGTATTATCCACGTTTGTTACCATGGTATATGTTGATAATATTGGCTGTAATCCAAAAGATTGTCAACTTTCAGTCAAACTACAGGAACCTCTTAAAATAAATCCTTGAATTTTTGCTTTGTTTTTAAACGTTATAGTATTTGTTCAGGAAAAATCCCTCATTCATTATCGAACATGATATTTTTAAACCCGGTTGAAAATAGCGATTTTAATGAGTGATAAAAATGTAATTTGTATTGTAATTATGGTTTTAAAACATGTCCATCTAATTGGACAAACTAGTAAATATTTAAACATCAATCTTATCATACGTTGTACGTTTTAAGTAGTGATGCCGCGAGACTAGACGAGATTAAAGTTCCAACTCGTCTCGTCTCGATCTCGAAATTTTAGTCGAGACGAGATCAGGGTTTTATCTCGTCTCGAATTATAGTAAATTAATCTGTCCGGTTAAAACCTATATAAATATATAATCTCAAGATGAAAGTTTAGCGATAGTTACATTCCCACATTTGGATTGTGTACATTGAAATATTTATTATATTTTAAATATTTATTATGCCACCTCGATCCCACCTGACTGAATGTTAGTCCCTTGAAAATGCGTTCTAAAAATTTGTTTTATAATTTACAATATATAATTTATCACTACATACAACTTTAGCTTTTATCAAAAAACCGTATTTTCTATGACAACGTTTATTGTACTTAAATTACTAGTTTTTGATAAATACTTTTTGCAATTTTATCTTTTAAATTCTTATGTTTAAATCTATTGTTCATTCTTTTTATGTTATATTAGACTTTAGGTTTTATAGGTGGAGGTGTACAAATTTTACAGGGTTTTGTATTTTTGTATTGTAATATAATTAGCGCTAAGATGGAGATTATTGATTGATTGATTCGAGTAGCAATACTACGGTTCCTGAGGAAGGAAATACTTCATGTTACATATTGTAAAATTTTATCCGAACAAGAAATCAGTAAATTATTGATGTGTGGTTTTATTTTTCAGAATGATAAACCTTTAGATTACACCATGGAGTCTTTGCTCTTAAACAGACAACATAACCGAACTAGTTCTCCTAATGTAAGTAATTATTAATTTTTATTAAAATTCTTATATTCTATCTTTATTATGTCTCAACCAAAATCGGTACCAAGTATTATAATTTTCCGATATTTCAGACAAATTAGAATTGAAAAAATTAACTCATTCCTGGGACTGAAATCTAGGACTATTCTAGGCAAATGTACGGACTACTGAGCCATGAAGCCCATGAATTGGACACTAACTACGAGAGACAACTTATTTTCAATTTTATGTTAGTAGATTTTACGGTATTGCAGCCTTCGGCCCTACAAACCGAGCTGAGTGTTAAAGGGGAAAGCAACTCATTCTTGGGGTCCCGCGAAATTATTTCCAGAGGGGGGCACCAATGTCAAAAAAAGCAGGGCCAAAAAATAACTAAAATAAAGACTAAAAAAAAAAGTAATCCATAATCCACTGCTTGTATATAAATGTAACACTCCAAAAACATGCCCGGAAGGATATAAGATTTTGTTCAGGGGGACAAAACCAATTTTTTACAGTATTTGCATTTTCTAGGATGGGGGATACGCGCCTCCTCCCCTCCCGGCGCTCATGAAGTCATTCATAATTGTTAGACATACTATCATCCGAATGCATCGTCGACATCATATACGGATTTCAATCCTGGGTTCGAGTCCCAGAGAAGACGAATAAACTTTTTCCATTTTAATTTGTCTGAAATGCCCATTAAATAATTTTGTATATGTATGGGGGAAGGGAAAAATGTATCAAGTGCATACCTAACAGTTCTGCCGAATAATATTTAAAATTCCGGGTGTAAAAAAATCTATTAAACGCTTTATTCTTAATTTTTGTACAGAATAATCATGTTTTTTTATTTTAACTAAATTCTACCCCTTTTAAAGGTAATTTTTTGATCGGTTTTGTATAATGTTTCTGAAAATGGGTTAATATTTTCATGCTCATCTAAATAGGAATCTTTCAAAGTAAATTGAACATAATTTGAAATGTTTGCCTCAAATTTTATGAAGTTTGCCTCAGACATAACAATAAAAATAAAAAATAGTAATTTAATGCGGAATGAGCCGTACTGAAATAACGCTTATATCTTTTCTAATGTCAGGTGCTGTTTCTATTGACATTTACAATGTAAAAATAGATTTTAAGGTTTCCCAGCCGTGAACGGGGGATGATGGCGTCCTATTTTAATATTGATGTAAAAGTAAATTTATTATAAATTAAATTTGATGGTGGCAGTTAATTTAACATGACATATTCAATATATTGCCATTTTTGGCATACTTTACATTCGACACAGTGTTAAATTCACGAAATAGCTTGGGACTCCCTTTCCCTTTCTGAAGTACTTCGATAAAATAATATTATAACATAAAACCCTGACAATGTGGAAATAAAACGGTAATTGCATAATTATTAATTATATTATTATTAAGTATATTGTTGGCTTATCTTCTATAAACTGAACGAAAACAGTTAATGATATTGAAATACAGGTTTAAATTAAAATATTATAATTTTGTTGAAACCTGACTAATGGACGAATATTCATTAATACATTTTCTGCAATTTGTGTTCCTCTGTCTTTAATAGATGTGTTTTCATTCCGGGTTACATCCGTTCTCTACTCTTGTTCTGAAAAGATCAATTTTGCTGAAGGTTCCCTAAAATTGCAATTGTTATTTTCAGAACAAGGGTAGTAAATGGAGGTCCAACCAGAATGAAAACACATCGTTTTTTCCCATAGGTATTTTAGTTATATATTTGTATGACCCTATTATTATTATAATAGTATTATTAAATAGATTAAGGATAATGTCTCTACAGAAAACAAACAATAACAAAGTCACTGGCTAAAAATGTTATTACAAATATTTACGGCAAACCTTTAATCCATTGTTCTGGATTTGAAAAACAATAAATAATCATATCAGAACATCACCTGTTTATAGTAAATATAAACAATTCATTATGGTGAAATTAGCACTGAAGCAAACTGGAATTAAACATTATTTCAGTAAAACGTTAAGTACCTACATGAAACACCATTCTTCGTTTTTGTAAAGTACTGCGAATAATATGACATTTCTCGTAGTAAAATAATCTTTTTATATTGAGTATGAAACAATGGTAATACAGTTTTCAATTATTCTATTTAAAACTGAATAATTTGGCAAAACTTACTTCACTACAAATGGAGGTATGTCTCAGACACCGACACATAGACCGATAATATTTATCAGGTACAGCTGTTTAAAAGACAAGAGCATCATCGGAAATAATCCAATGCGGAATCGGCGTTTTTGTTTGTGTTAAATTCCTGTATTTTTTGTTTTACCAAAATATATTTTTGTTTCACCTCGAAAATAGTTAAAAGTTAAACTCGTGTTTAGGCTTTTTTCAAGACAAGGAACTACTGTGATGTGACGAATTTTTTCTCGTTTTTTAGAATTATAGAGTGTTTAAATAAAAAATTCGGATAAATATATTATATATAAAAAAAAACAAATAAAAGTTACTTCCGTTTCAACGATATATTGCAAGTTAACTTTTGATTTCAAAATTGTCGACTGGACAGATAATTTTTTGAAAATTGAACAACCGCTTCATGAAAAAAATGCTGTCACTTTTTAAACAATACTTGTTTTAAACACTTCAAAATAAGCTAATTTTTTTTTAATGGCACATTGTTAATTTTTTAAGTCATTTCTGCTGTAAAATTAACTTGTTCAAGATCTATCACATATTAAACTTTATTTTCAAAATTACTATAAAATAGCCATTTATTTTAAATAAAAATATATCCTAATTTGTCAAAAATCACTGGCATAAAGCCGTCATGAACATAAAGGCTAGTATGCGACACATCTTTAAAAAGGTAATTTTACGGCGAAAATAGCAGTAATGTGAATCATTTTAGACAACTTTTCGTAGTAGTAAGAGCGTAAATAAAATACTAAACTCTATCTTCTAACATAAAAATATCATTCAACAAATGTAAAAAGTACGGCTTGGTGTCATATTAATTTTTATGTAAAAGAGTATCCAAATTCTTGCCATCATTACTCACTATCAATCATAAGTCAAAACATAAAACTCCATATATATATAATATAATATTTTTTATATTTGACCCACTCAAGAAAAAAATATATATTTAAACAAGTATTTTGATCAGATCAATTTGATTTAAATGATATAATTTTAAATTCGACTTATTAGATTTTAATTTTTTTACTGTTCCAAAACGAGCACCAATCCTGTTTTTTTAAGAAAAAATATTGTGACAATTATATAATGCATGTGCTTGTCGGCAGATATCAAAGGTATTGAACCATCTTGAATTTGTATGTGCAAAGTTACAATGGCCTTATCGTATTTGAATAAGCGAAGTGAAGGAAAGAAGTTTTCATGATTTTTTTTCTAAAAAATATATTTTTCTAGTATGAAGAAGGATCAGCTTCTGATCAGGATCACTTTTTGGGTGAAAGTGATTTTCGATTGGGAATATCCAGAGATAGATCATCAGGAAGTACGGGTCAAATGTCCGTTAGCAGTGAACCAGCAACTAGAGTAACAGGACAAGTTCATGTTGGTAAGGTTAATAATACCTATATATATATATATATATATATATATATATATATATATATATATATATATATATATGTATATACATATATATTTAGTATTGTGAATAATATTCGATATATACATGGAAAAGGATTTCTGAAAGTTTAAAGTTAATTTTTGTGTGCCTGTAACCAATTAGTAATTAAATTTAGGTCTTTATTAATGATAACATTTATTTTTGAAAAATTATCTAAAGTATAGAGAAGGGTGGTATCATCAGCAAATAATTTAATGGAGCCTTCTAAATTTCACAGAATACAGATATAATGTATATTAAAAATAAAAGCCAATATAGATCCTTGAGGCACACCACATAAAATTTGTTGATGACTACTCTTATTTTTCCCAATTGGAATAAACTGCTTTCGGTCCAACAAACAATTTTGGAACCAATTATATATGGTACCTCTATATGGTTTTTAAGCAATAGATTACACACACACACACATACACTTTTTTGAAACATATATTTTTAGACGTTTTGTCCTTTTGTTTTAGAGGCATTGAAAAAGTAATTATTCGGTACTCGTTACTTACCCATATTGGTAGTAACGAATGCCGATTCTAAAATAAAATCGTTACATTGATTACTGTGATTACTTTCGGTAATCTGACTACTCTAAATGCGAATCAATATTCGCATCGATATAACTATAAAATATAAAATTTTCAGAAATTCCGATAACACGTCTAATTTATTTTTAAACTGTCAAATTTGAGATGTTCTAAATGCACCTAAATGAATTATGCGACAATTTGTTTTTAATTCAGCTACATTTCTATCAAATGTATATTAAGAGGTATATTATGGAAAAAGTAAACTTATTAATGTTTGATTAATGTCGCACCATTTTTAAAGATTTTTTTACCTCCATATTAATAATCTTTTAATTCCTGATTAACATATAAAATATCTAGTAAGTGGTGTTTTTCTTTAATTTCTTATGATTCAAAATTTTTTGCATCTCATGCTTTCTCCTATGTTTTACTTCAGTAAAACATTTGGCATTAATATTCCACATTCATAGGAATTTGTCAGTAATGGGCTGCATACACTTTCGGGATATGTGACGGTTTAAACCATATGGGAAAAGTCATAAGGTAATCACGAATGTTCTCGTTTTTTTTTTTCTATTCTGGCTTCAATAGTCAGTTTTTTGTAAAATGTAGGTGTGATATTCGCCCACGATTGGACCAAAACAAATCAATTCCTAAAATGTGTATATATTCCGAGAATGTTTGGTGCCACTATTTGTATTAATTTTGCGATATTTTCCATATATTCTACAATAGTATGTTCTTCAATTTTTCAGAATCCTTATACCATGGAGCCTGGCCCAATGTAGAGAAAACCACCATGTGGAATTCAGAACCTGCAAGTTTAGGGGCATCAGGTACACACCAAAAAAGAAAGGACAGTACTGGTGGCATCGGATATCAAAATGCAAGTATTACTCATTCTGCTTTAGCCTAAAACAACTGTGAATATATAAAAGATAATTTGGATATTTGTTTTTTTAGGAAGTTGCATCAGTTATGTCTTTTGCATCAAGTTCTGGAGGTGTGCCAATAGACAGGGGACTGTGTAGTCCAGAACGAAAATGGTCTTCCCAGCAGCTAGAAGCTAAAATGGACGTCGTTAATAGTTTGCTCTCTATGTTAGGTAGTCAGGAACACGTTGATATGGGTGAAACTCTATTAGCTTTAAGTACTTGCCCAGAAAGTTGCCTTGCGATGAGACAATCAGGTCAGTACAATTCAATTGCCACCTTGATATTGATTATGATATTAGCCCACTTCACAAATGCATCAAACATTACTCAATTGTAAAGGAAGTAATGAATGTTTGGATGTCGTTTAGGTGTGAATTGAAAACATTTTAAGTAGCGTGGCTTGGTGCTAAATAATAATAAATAAGCTGGAAAAGAGTGGTTTTTTATTTTTGTTTTTGATTCTTGACAAGTGAGATTCTCTAATTTAACACATAAACGATTTCCCTAATACATAATTCACTATCGATTATCTTAAAGGTGGTGAAGATGTAATAATCAAGTGATGACAGTTTAAGAAATAATTTCTGAGAAATGCAAAAAATATACTAGTTTTTGTCATGGTTACACGCCACAGGTATTCATCTATCCATAGAATCAAATTGTTCTTTGATGTATACCTGGTTGAAATTGTAATTACATTACAGAAATTATTGCTTTATTTTAATTTACATTTATCACAGCTGATGGCTGGACAAGGTAGATACCAACGTATTTAAATAATTAATCTGTATGACGAATATAGATATTAGATTGATTCTATTAATGCTAGAATTAAACATTTAAATGTTCTACAAATAATCTAAAAAATTGCTGTGGTGTCTTCATATAATAAAATTTCCTATTCTGTAAAGATTTTATGACCTTTGTATTTTTTTTATATTTATACAGCAAAAAATAATCTATAACAAAAAGTAATACATTTTTCATATTTCTGGTAAATAAAACAGTTCTAAAGTAAAAGTTTATAGATAATAATTGTTGTCACAATCTTCTAGCTTAGTGATTAAAACGCCTGTTTAGATAGTGGCAGCCCTTATAGTCTAACAACTTTTAGTTTTTTTACTTACTCTTTTTTTACTTCCGGCAAACAGAAAACGAGAAAAATCGATTCCAGGTTTTTTTCAAGATTGCGACTATCCGGAGTTACGTGTAAATACGCTAATTTGGAAATTCTCCTTTTCGACCAGTAGAAGCAACAAACGATGCAGTTTAGTGGACTTAAGCATCCTACAGACATCAACACCTGAGGTCACGACAAACTGGAATCTGTATATGATATGTGAAAGTATAACCAAGAAAAATAAGAGCAGAATAAAAACAAGTACATATGCATTATTGGATGAAAACTTTGTCAAGTTCCATGAATTTGAGCAACTTACAGTTCAGACTTTAGCAAAACTAGATGACGGACCGGGTATTAAAGAAACTATGGTTGCGTATAGTGCAAGATACCGTAATATACGCATGCAGAAAACTGAATCACTAAAAACACAAATGAAGACGGTTTAGATTTGAACAGAGGAACACGATTGACGAGAATAAAATGTCCAATATTTGACAGCTCAGTCTAGGACGGTCACAGACAAGTGTTCTTCCGATTTTTTATGCCCTGACAGTCTGTGATACGGTATCGTGCCTTTCCGGGCAAGGTGAGGAAAATGCCTGGACAAGGTTCTGCTTAAACTCACTGATAATGGGGTATTTCGGCCACCCAAAAAATGTCAAATGAAATTTTTGACATTATTTACCAGTGCCATAGAACGGCGACTAGAAAGAAGCTATCTACGAGAAAAGCAAAATTATTATCCTCTTGCCAAAGCAGCTGTTTTACACCATGTAAAAAGGACAGGCGATATCCTGCCATGTGTGGGGCCAAACACACATTGGAGGTCCTGAGCTACCATCACCAACTTGCTTGATTTCATACCATTGGATGGAACAAAGCGGCTGGTGGAACATACGATGCGCATTGAACTGCTCTGCAAAATGCACTGTCAGTATGCATTGAACTTATTTCATGCAAGTGTATCAAGAACTGTGAGGAACGAATGTGGAATGCAAAGAGTCTAATGTTCAGTACACTTCCCTGTGTGGCTGTGAGGGAGGTTGCTTAAAATATATATTTTATATATTCTTAATTTAGTCAAAATGTGTTTATGTTGTTTTTGTGTTTATGTATGTTCCTAGAATAATTGTTTCCTTGGTTTTTTCTTGAAAAAAAAAAACTAGTTGGAAGTTCTAACCATATAAGAAAGTGACAGATAAACACTGTGCATTTTAAATATTTAGTTTTTTTCAGTTTCCAAATTGTAAACCCAAAAATGTGATTCGTAAACACTACTAGTTCTGTCGTTATCTGTTTCAAGGCTGTATTTGTATATTTGTTAAGATATGTTTTTGTCCATTGACTCATCATCATCGTTCATCTTGTTGAGTCCATTGCTGAACATAGGCCTCTGTTGAACTCATCCAATTAGCTCTGTCTTGAGCTCTCTAATCCAGTAACCGGCGACTCTTTTATGTCATCACTCCAGGGGGTTGGTAGTCTTCCTTGTCTTTTTTTGTCAGCTCTGGATCGCTAGTTTAATATTCTTATCGACCATCTATCGTCTCTGAGTCGTGTTCTGCCCATTTCCATTTTAGTGTTGTGATTCGTTTTATAACATCGTCGATTTTTGTTCTTTATCGTATATGTATGTTTCTTACCCGGTCCTACAATTTTATTCTCAACATGGCTCTTTCCATTTTTCTTTGGGTCACCTCCAGTTTATAGATAGTACTTTTGGTTAGTGTTAGAGTTTCTCTCCGAATATTAACACACTTCTTAGGTTTCCATATGCCGCCCAACCTAGACTAATTCTTTTCAGTTCATGTGTTTGATTGTCTCTGTTTATTTTGATTTCGTGTCCTAGGTACTTGTATTCTCTGACTTCTTCTATGATGTCGTTTTCTAATGTAATGGTTCCCTCGAGTACTAAATTTGTCATGATTTTCGTTTTCTGTCTATTCATGCAAAACTTTTGACGTCGCTTTTTTTAGTTCTTCGATCATTGCAGCTGCTTCTTTATAGTTATCCGTTATGAGTGCTATTTCGTCTGGAAAACGTAAGTTGTTCATTTTTTCCTATCTATATTAATACCCTTGTCTTCTCAGTTAAGTTGTTTAAAGGCATACTCAAGTACAATTGCAAATAATTTAGGAGACTCGGTGTCACCTTGTCGGATACCTCTTTCTGTACGAATTTTATTACTATCTTTGTGAAGTCTTATGTTTGCTACTGAGTTATTGTAAATGTTGTGTATTAGGCGGATATATCTATAATCGATGCGATATTGTTGAAGAGCTGCGTTTAAATCGTGTCTAAAGCTTTTTGAAAGTCTATAAAGACGATCATTAGTGATCTTTTTCGCAACTGAATAAAAATATTTAACTTTAAATTAATTAAATATTTTTATTCAGTTGCGAAAAAGCCAAAAAAGATTTTTGTTACGCAACAAATAATCTGAACACATTTAAAAATAACATTAGTGGTCTGTTATACTCAAGTGTCTTTTCAATCAGTAACTTTAAAGTGAGAAGTTGATCGTTTGTTCCAAAACCTGATCGGAACCAGCTTGTTCGACTGGCTGTTTTCGCTCTAACGTTTTGCTAATTATCTTAGTGAACAGTTTGTATAAATGTGATAGTAAGCTTATTGGTCTGTAGTTGCCTATGCCAGTCACATCACCTTTTTTATAGATCGTCGTCATTGACACGTTGTTCCAGTTTTGGCGAACAGAGCCATCGAATAAACACTGCATTGACATATAAGAAATATAAAATATAAATAAATATAATAAATATTTATTAATCAATTACAAGAAGTGGGTAATGAAACCATAATGTTGGTGTCAAAACGACTCTCGACAACGGGATATACTGATAGCACATGTTAAGGTTTGATTTTATCAGCCTCCATCTTGGTTTCTAGGAGCTTTCTATAGCAAAATAGTGACTTTTAGTAGTATTTACAATTCAGCATCTTAATAATACAAACTGAAACCGAAAATCATTTTATCGACACCTTAAAAAAATTAAAATGCGATGTCTTTTTATATTTTCAGTGTTGCTGGGGCAATTTTGAAGCGGCTCAATATTACTAAAATGATATCTAGGATGTACTTATTCATCGTGCAAAATTTCATGTCTATAAGTGAACGATTATGTTGCTCTGCTGCTCAACTGAGAAAAAAAGTAGTTTATTGCAGATAATTCATATACTTAAAATTTGTGTTTCTTTTTAAGGTTGTATTCCATTATTAGTTCAATTAGTGCAATCAGACAAAGACAGCGATACACGAAAAAAGGCAGCTCAAGCATTGTACAACCTTGTAAATTCCCAGCCAGACGAGAAAATTAGGAAAAGGGAGATTAGAATATTAAAATTATTGGAAGAGTCGAGACGGTATATAGAATGTTTAAAATACAATTTAGAATACGAGTTGAACGAAAGTAGAACCGGAAGCCCTACCCAGTCACACGAAGGTATGCGAAGTAAATCTTGTATAGAATTGTTTAAATTAATAATATTTGTATTTTTCTTTTCAAAATCTAAATTTATTTTCTACAAAACCGAGATTTAAGAGGAATATTCAAACGCGAATTAACTATTTGTTTTAATTTTTTCGATAGTCTTGCAGTTTTGCTCTGTTCAATCTAAAATGTAACCACTGTTTGCCACGTTTAGCTTTAATAGTTTTATTTTTTACGGTTGAGGTAAACATTATTTATATTCTAATAAAAGCAATAATTCGTGCCAGATTACGTGAAATTTTTGCTTTATTAAAATTAAAGTAATGTTTACCTTTGTTGTAGAGAAGAACTATTGAAGTTGGAATTTGGGAAACTGGTTGAAATTTAGAAACAGTACAGCTCAGTGTTTCCTTAAACACGAAATATATATACATTTCGGGACTGGTGCTCTCCCTTGATATTTAATACTTCTTTTCTAGATGACGATAACCACCCTGTACAAACGATAGCTCATTTAATGAAATTGTCGTTTGACGAAGGACATAGACAAGCTATATGTCAACTAGGTGGAATTCACACAATTGCAACATTAGTAGAGGTAAAGTTTAAGTTATTTCGCCTTAATTATCATGTGGAAGTGGTCTTCACTATGTTGTGTTGCACCAAACAAGTTATTATAAATTCATCTCTCAGAAAAGTTTTATTTCAGTTTACTTAATACTTTGTTTCTAAGTTGACATGCATCGAAGGATTACTGTAATCAAATTGCAAAGAATTAAAAATAAATTCGTATGTTGATTCTTAACAGTACGTCAAATTTTCGTATAAACATATGGTCTAAAAAATTCGGTTCTCGAGATACAGGGTGTTGAAATTTTTTTTAAAAAATGAAGATTTTTTAAATAATATTTGGAAAACCCCCTATCGTATTTTATTGAAAATTGGTATGTAAAATATGTGTTTAAAATGCTACTTTTTCTTACCAGAAGGAAACCGAAACCACTGTTGTGTACATGGTCAAACACTCCGATTTTTATGTTTGTAAATTTATAGTAAGCCACTGTTTATTTTAAAATCTGATAAATATTTAACAATATACTAAAAAAACACTAAGTTTTTTTTTGTTTTTTAGAAGGATGAAATGCTCTAGAAAAAAGTTAATGCCTGGCTTCTTCCATCGCGTTAGAGACACAATAATAAGAAGAGCTAATGCGTATTTTGTTGAAGTTCAAGGGGAATATTTTTTGCATTTATCTTATTAATTTTAATGTTCATAGTGAATAATCTGATTTGACAATATTAAACTGTCATTTTTGTTACGAAAAATAAAATAGCTTAAAATTTCCTTGCTATTTAAATTTAGCCTCCTAAAGACTTTTTGGTATGGCAGTTAAAAAATAGTATGGTAGATAAAAAAGAATAAAAATAAGGGACATAATCTAAATATATAAATACATAATCTAAAGTAAATATAATAATTATATAATAATGTATTGATATAGGTGTTCCTCAAGGTAGTATTTTGGGACCATTACTTTTTTTTGTATATTTATGATTTTTTATCAATTTTAAAACATTGCCATATTCAGATATTCGCAGCCCAAGATTTTATAATTCAGATCTAAATGTTTTATCAAATTGGCTTAAAGTAAATAAATTAAAATTAAATTTATCTAAAACAAAATGCATTGTTTTGGGTCAAAATTTAAACACTAATAACTTGTATATTTCATTAGAAGGATGAAATTTGGAAATCCTTTAAATATTTAGGTATAATTATAGATGATAGATTAAATTTTAACTTACATTTTGAAAAGACTATTAGTAAAATTGCTGGTAAAATTGGATATTTTAAAAAAAATTATCCAAATTTAAGTTTTTTCTCCAAAAAAAATATTTATAATACTATTATCTATCCACATAAATTACAAATTTCACAAAACAAAGTCATGCGGATTTTACTAAATTGTGATAAATATACAAAAAATACTTTAATGATAAGAAAATTAGAATGGTTAAATGTTGGTAATTTAATTTTTTATTTAGTTAAAATTTTTATTTATAAAATAAAAATAATTTTTTGCCCGAAAATCTAAGAACATTTATAGATTAAAACTGTGAAGAACATAATTACCAAATAAGGCAAAACAAAGACTTACATTTAAATTATGTTTTTAAAGGGGTTGTTTATAAGTCAATTTTTCATAAACGGTCGATTCAATATAATAAACTACCTTTTATTAAAATTAAAGTCTGAGAGATTTTATAAAAAATTTAAAATTAACTTAGGAGATTATTTATTTAAGAACCAGTTTTAAAAGCTGATAAGGAACATAAAAGTATGGTTTCCAAACCTAGTTTAGGGTAGTCTATAATATTTAGAATTATATGCTTGAAAAATGTAAATTGTAGCGTTTATGCTAAATAAAGAAATTAACTAAGTAGAAAAAAACTTAAGAAAAAACTGGAACCTTTCATAAACAATATTTTTCTGGTTTTACCGAAACTAAGTATATTATATGCCTTTTTACTTCCCTCGTAAATTTTACAGAAAAATTAAATATGTTCTAGGGATAAACTGGTACGATTTATTTTAAATTATACGCCACTATAAAGTGTGACATAGGTAGAAACTGTTAAAATAAAAAAAGGGCAGTTTAAAAAGACAGTAATGACCATGTACTGAACTAAATTGGGCCACACTTTACTATTCCTAATAAAAGGAAATTTACGGGTTTTTAAATTTTTATTCAGAGCCATAGCATGTTTTAGTTTTTTTCAAATAGGATCATTTACTAAGACTCTTAGACGTTTCATTCTACCAAAAAAAAAAAACACAAAAAAAAACTTGTTTTTTTAGTATATTGCTAAAAACTTATCAGATTTTAAAATAAAAATTGGCGTACCATAAATATAATTAAGTTGAAAATTTGAATGAATAACCATGCGCACGCCGCGCCGGTGGCTCACTCGGTTGGTTTTCTTCTAGACGGGGAAATAGCATTTTATATACCTACTTTACATAACAAATTTCAATAAAAATCCTTTTTTTCTAAGTTTAACACCCTGCCAGCAGTCAGTTCTGAAAGTTTGGCTATATAAGTATATAGCCAAACACCCTGAATATATATCATGTATGTCTTTTTTTTATTTAAAAGGGTGTAATAACGAAAAAAATTAATATGTATGCTATTATAACGATGATTTATTTAATTTTAATCAGATTTTTTTTAATCACGTAGACTGAACATTCTATGCACGGCAGCGCAGTGCAGGACGGTCGCTGTATATTAATGCGTAGATATGCATGTATGGCACTCACCAATCTCACGTTTGGGGATAGTGGGAACAAGACCCTTTTGTGTTCGTTCAGAGATTTTATGAGAGCTCTGATTATACAACTTCAAAGCCCTAGCGACGAATTAAGACAGGTCAGTCGTTTTTTTTCTTAATATTTGCATATTTTTATTTAGAGATAGGCAGTAACGTAATTTTTAACTTCGTTATTTTTTGTGGTTTGGGTAACACGTTACCTTTAAAAACTAGTAACGGTACTTCAAATACTCTTACTTCATAGCTATGGACGCATTTATTAACCAGACTAAATATGATGGTTCAAGTCGTACGAGTCCGGTTTTGGATAAAAAAAATGGCATCGAATAAACGTAACTTTTACCGTGAAATAACTGTTTTCAGTAATGCGTTACTTTTTGCCACTATTCGTATTTTTAATGCTTAAACGAAGAGTAAATGACCATTAATTTTAGTATTAAGGCCACACTGTTTAAATCAATATTACTTGATTTTTACAAGAATATATTTAATTGAATTATATAAAACTATCTGTTTATTTAGACGCAAGTAATAGGACATCATAGAATCAAAGATCGATCATACTTCTCATATACAGTACATCAGGCAATTTCATAAATTCGTCGTATAATCATAATATTAGCTCGCATGCTACAAGATTTGATGCGGTGATGTCAGTAGAAGTTAAAACGCAAAACAAAATTATGTTTTAAAGAGAAAAATAGGTTTGCTAATTAGAAGTCGAGGACCGCCGGGGACAGACCATTCTAATCGGGATATGAGTTGAACTCGAAAATCTCCCAACTCTAGCAAAATACGGCAGGAAAGTTAGGGTCCAATTATCATTCATTTATTGAATCATTTATTCGAAGTATAATAGGTCTTTTGTAGAATATGTTAGGACTTTGTAAATGGTTAAAATAGTTGTGCTTAGTTGTTTAGCAAGTCCAGTGTCTAACCTTTATCTAAATGTCAATGTGAACTTTTCGGGATTGTTAAAACTCGATTAATAGAACCACTAAAAATAATAAGTTCTAATGCTTTTTTATCTGTTGAGTCCATTACTGTACATAGGCTTAAAATGTTTCAATTTCTTGAAAACAGCTGCGGTCCTTCTGTCATCATCGCTCCAGCGTGTTGGTGGTCTACCTTGCTTCTCGGGTCTGTCCGAGGGCGCTAGTGCATTATCCTTTTTAACCATTTGTTGTCCTTGAGTCTTGCAACGAGTCCTGCCCAATTCAATTTAACTGTTGTGAATGATGTCGTACATTCCTGTTCTTTGGCGAATATCTGTATTCCTTTTTCGGTCTTACAGCTTAATACCGAGCATAGCCCTATCCATTTTCCTTTAAGCATCTTCCAGTTTCTAAACAATGTTTTTGGTTATAGTGAGAGTCTCGGTGTCATATGTCATTACTAGTAGAACACACTGATTACACAATTTCCTTTTCAGGCCAATCAGTATATTGCTGTTAAAGACATCTCTCGGCCAAACTCAAGCTAATCCTTCTCTCTCTGCAGTTTGAGGGTTTTGTTATCTCTGCCTATCTGAATATCGTGTCCCAATTACTGCTATTCCGAACTACCGGACTTCCTCTATAAAATCGTTTTCTAATATTATAGATCCTCCAAATACCGATGTAGTTATAATTTTGGTTTTTTGCTTGTTTATGCCAGTGGCGGCCCGTGACAAAAACATTGGAGTGTTCACAATCACGAAATTTGAATTGATGTAAAAATGTGGTAGCGTTTTAAAAATAGAAAATGTAGGTACGTATCTTTGAATAAAATTTATCGATCTTCCCTAAAAACTGTTGCACAAATAATGTCTGTGACGCAGTACATGAGCCTAATTCATTAAACACAATGTTTCAGCACAAAATACATACGTTTTTCTTTACTTTCCGAGAATTTATTAAGTTAGATGATAGATAGAAAGTATGGAGGGGTGACTTGCGCCAGCATATTACTTACGCTGATGGGCTCACTGTAACCTCCTTCGGAGTGTTACTCGTCGAGCCAGCCAACAGCATTGTAGTTCAGCACCCTAGCGGCCGATCATCCTCCGATTGTGACCATTCCTGGCCATCTTTCCCCCATAATGGATTCTCTGGTATTTACAAGAGCTGGGCAGTAACAAAGAACATGTTCAGCAGGCTCGTCGTCCTCGTTGCACACCCTACAACTTGGATCCGGGAGGACGCCCAAGGTGTGAAGGTGTTTGTTTAGCTTACAGTGTCCCGTTAGCATTCCTACCAGTTTCCTAAGATTTCCTAGAAAGAAAGCAGTGTACAGCCCCCGATAAATTTCTAAAATCCAATCGATGATAAATTATTTCTAATTTTGTTCGAAGTGTAGTTTAATCCAATATTGGATAGGATTGACTATCATTCAGATATTTTTTTTAGGGAAATGGCGTTTGTACAGCCCTCTAGCAATCAAAACGTAAACAAAATGTAGAATAATTTCTCTTGCGGCACAAGAAAATTGTGTCCCAAGTAATAGAAAAAGAGCGATTTTCATTGGAGAGTGTTAGAAAGAGAAATAACATAATAAACCTGCCTGGATACGCAGCACAATTCAGTTAAAAATGACTCAGCGTCTACCAGGCGGGTGCTGCTGGGGTTATTAGTAATAGGAATCTATGAAAAATGTAACATATTAGGGGCACGTTAATTAAATAGAGAGCTTTTAATTCAATTTTAGGTATATGGAAATTCTGAAATATTTTATATGAACCTACTTGAAATATTTAGACGTATGGGAAACATAAAATACATGTTAAATTATTGTGATTTTTTCTCTGATTTCGAGGGGGGCTCGTGCTCATTTGCTCTTATATACCAGCCGCCACTAGTTTATGCAGAGTCCCACTTTCTCCGTTGCTTGTTTTAGTTCTTGAATCATTATATTGACTTCTTAGATATTGTCTGTTATCAGGAGGATGCCATCAGCAAGCATAAATTATTTAATTTTTCCTATTGATACTATTACCTTTATTTTCCCAGTTGACTGCAAATGCATATTCAATCACGGTGGTAGACCGTGAGTTTGGGAGACATAGTTTCACCATGTCCAACGTCTTTTTCTATGGGAATCTTATTATTTTATGGAGTTTATGCTATTGAGTCTCTGTAGATCTTATGTATTAAGCGAGTGTATCTGTAGTCAACGCTGCGCTCTTGAAAAAAAGCTTTCTGAAAGTTGATGAAGGCATATATCTATTATAATCAATGGATTTTTCTATAAGTAGCTTGAGAGTGAACAGTCGTTTGTTCCGTAGCCAGATCTGAACCCAGCCTGATCCACATTTGATGGTAATCAAGTTTTTTCTCTAATAGATTAATTACCCTTGTATAAAAGCTTATACAGATGCGACAACAAAATTATAGGTCTGTAGTTCAAAACCATTGACACATTGTTCCGCTCAGGAATAAAAGCATCAAACAGGCACATATAAGGTCTTTTATTTTGTGAGGTGACAAAAATGCGGCCCTCCATGGTTAAGCCATGGGGCAGGAGAATTTATCCTTCCTCTGCGTCACACTAACTTTTGAAAAGTTTCTGAAAATCAAACAAATTTCGTGATAACGGATAATGTATACATATTTTAGGTAACAGCCAGCGTATTACGAAACCTATCTTGGAGGGCAGACTCAACGAGTAAAGAAATTTTAAAGGATGTCGGCAGTGTTACTGGTCTTATGAAAGCGGCCATGTTGCAAAATAAAGAAAATACCCTTAAATCTGTACTATCGGCACTGTGGAATCTCTCTGCACATTGCACAGAGAATAAATCGGAGATATGTGCCGTTGAAGGAGGCTTAGGATTTATAGTAAATATGTTGACGTATAAAACGCCGTCAAAAAGTCTAGCAATAATTGAAAATGCTGGAGGAATATTAAGAAATATTTCAAGTCAGATCGCTGTCCGAGATGATTACAGGTATGTTTGTGTTTCAAAAAGATCTTTTAGTTTATATCTGTTGATATTCTTTAAGAGGTACAGGGTAGGCTGCTTTATAGGAAGTCTCACGTGAGCGAATCTGTCGTTTTTGTTCCCTTATGAATTAGTTTTTTCCCGGGCTACTTGAATTTGATAAAAAAACACCAGTAGAACCTCAAATAAAAAATATGGTGGATCATTCATTTTCGAAAAAGTTTATATCACTGAATTTTTAAGGATATTTATTGTTACCCCTGTAGGAAGAATCTGTAACTACTAATTTTACCACAGTCTTCTAAAGACAACTAAATTCTAACTTAAAATTTAAATCCAAATATTTCTAAAACCGATAATGGAGTAAAAGCAAATGATTCGTTGCCATGAGACACCCCATAAATCCTTGGGGAAATCGTAAAGCAAAATAAGTAAATATAACTTCACCCAGCCTCTACATTTAAAACAGAACTAAATAACAATTGCTATTCTCCAAAGTGCATTAAAAATTATTGTCTTCAACAAACTGCCTGCCATTTCTGTGAAATTTGGTTTCTTATTAAAGTATTATCTTAATATTGAACTTTGTATTGTTGGACCCGAAAGTTTTTTCCTAACTATGAATGAAATTAACACACTTGCACTATATATTGTGTAGCGACGTGTGTTGTTTTATGTGAACTCTGAACGTCCTCCAAGAAGGGAGATATTCTGATCGTTTAAACGAGGTTGTGGTTGACTGGTAGCCGTATTTGATTGAGCGATTTTCCGAAGGTACCTAAAGATCGTAACCATGAACTTTTCAACTGAAGATTGTATGTGGACCCAGTGTAGGATAATGTCAGGGGGGAGGGTTAAAAGAGAGGACCTTTTTCTTAGTCGTCAACTTTTTTATGAGTATATTAAAATGTAAAACCCTTTTAAGAATTTCATCTCTAATTTCCCCATAGAAATATTTTTTTCTAAATCCCTAGAACGTATACGGTTAAGACCTCCAAACGAATTTAAATAAAGTTGACATGCGATTCTTCGATCGTGCTTAAATCCAATAGGGACTTAGATACCATAGCGTTTGTGACAGTTTTGGAAAACAAACTTTTTTGCGTAGGTTTAAGTTTTTCGTGTTACAGCGAGGTATCCTCGCCGTTAATGATTTCATATAACCCCGATTGTCTACTAAGGATATACTAAAATTGACTCCCCTACTTGCAACCGCTTGGAAATGGAGACGTTTCATTCGAGCTAATTTGAACTTGTACAACACGTAACAGTTCAACGTAAATTCTAATCGGACTGCAGGCATAGACCTGTCGATAAACTGCGCGTATCTTGTAAAACTAACTCTTGCTATGGAAATCGATAGTTCCGGACTGCAGGCAGACTGTGTGTGAATAGGTACCTCTAGTTTTTGATCCTTGTGACTACTATGAACAGTCAATAATCCTTGATAATTTCTTTGCTCCCTGTAGTATATAAATTAATCTCGAATTTTTTAGATTATTCAATCTTTTTTTGAAGGCATGACTACACACGCGCACTGAGAAGCAATTTTATTATCAATCCATTAAATTTAGTTTCCCTTTTTTCGTTAAAAGAAAAACACTCCTAACCTGGGTATTCTAAAATCGCAGTCCTATAACTAAAACACGATTACATACAAACATTGCAACGTTGGTCTGCAGACCTAAAGTACAAAGCGCTGAATAAATCTCTTTACACCGCGATCTTGTAGGAATAACCTTTAAAGCTACCGATAGATGTGGTCCACAGTAACTTTTATGTAGTTTCTCTAGTGGTCCTGTCACTGTTCGTCACCAAGCAACATGCTGGGAGTTATTTGTTTTTGTCATGGTTAGGTCTAGTATTTTGTATAACAAGTTTTGAAAACAGTTCTTTTCACACGAATGTGACAATTTGGTGGCATAAGTCACATGAGTGTAAAAAGTGGTTTGCAAAAGTGTTATACACTGTATTTTTTATATGATTGCATTTGGGGCGCACACTTAAATTCAAAGTGCACCTTCCTTTCCTTGCACGACAATGTTACTTTTAATGACATAAACATATTTTAAATATTTTTTGACACCTTGGCATTGAAAAGTAGAATATAAGCAGATGCTAACTGAGCAACCATGAACCCTATATCGTTGTATGAAATAAAATATGAAGTAGGCTATATTTTGCACACCAGAGTTGACCAGTATCGAACCAGTCATAAAAAAATTATTTTTGAAGTTTAGAATACTCAACTTTAATATTAAAATGAGTTTTAATTTACACATTTACTCTTAAACTTCCAGAGAAATTCTTCGAAAACATAACTGCTTACATATCTTACTGGAGCAACTTAAATCACCTAGCTTAACTATAGTATCCAATGCTTGTGGCACATTGTGGAATCTTTCCGCAAAAAATGCTCAAGACCAAGATGCTTTATGGCAAATGGGCGCCCCGGCTATGCTTCGGAGTCTAAACCATTCAAAACACAAAATGATTGCTATGGGTTCTAGTGCTGCCTTGAAAAACTTAATGGGTTGCAGGCCGCAGCAGAACTTGATGCAGAAAATTGATTCTACCGCACTTTCTCTGAATTTACCCGAACTACCTACTTTAGGCGCTAGGAAACAGAAGGCTCTGATGCAGGTAATGTTATCTTCTTTATTTATTAAAGAGTTTACATAAATACGAGTTTTTACATACTGTTTAAAAATCAATAAGTTTTCACAACAATTTAATTTTAAAATACAAGAGTCCTTTTTTAGACTTCGAATTTAATTACTTTATACGTCTTTAGCAATAAGTATTATATAGCGTGAAAAAGAAATGACTACAAATATTTTAGCACGTAAAACTACAAATAATCTAGAGCAAAAAAGTTCTATATGACGGGCAGTCGACACTAAATGGCTTTGGAGTTGCCCAATTTGAAATTTATGATTTTTTCACAAGCCAATTATAATCTCTGAGCACTACACGATTTGTTTTATGAACCGTAGACGGATGAGATTTTTGTATTCGATTTACATGTAAATGCTATACAACTTTCAAAAAAGAAATGTATCCAAAACTGAGAGGTCGGGGCTATTGTGCGGCCAAGCATATGTTCCATTTCGCCCTATCCATTCGTTATGGCGCCGATTTAAAAATTGAACCACATCATGCACGGCATGAGGAGGCGCCCCATCATGTTGCCAAATTAAATTCTGATATTCTGCCAATGGTAAGTCTTCCAAAAAATTTTCAATTTCGTTTTCTAAAAACTCATAATATCTGTGCCCATTTAAAGTCCCGTTAAAAAATATTGGTCCCAAAATTGTATTGTTTTTTATCCCACACCAAACATGAATAGAATTCCTCCCTTGAAATTTAATAATCTGGAACTTTTTTGGATTTTCAACGGCCCAGTGGTGACTATTACGTCTGTTGAATACTCCCGATGTTGTGAAAGTAGCTTCGTCGGTCCACACAATATTTTTGAATAAATCAGGGTTTTCGTTTTCTTGCCGAATTACCATTTGAGAAACAAATTGGAAGCGAAGTTCTTTTTGTGCCGGTGATAGGTGCTGAAGTGGAAGGATACGAAAAGGCCTAAATTTATGAATTTTCAGAGTCCTGTGAACAGTCCCTCGGGTAACTCTTCTGCCCCTTACACCGCCACCGTACTGAACTTCCCGAACTGCATCCGAAATAGATTTGGTTGGATTAACTTGAAAATAATTTATAATGGCCTGGTCTCGATTTCTTCTTCTTTGTATATTTCTTTTTCTATCATGTAAAGTTTTATTTTCCTCAAATAGGTTTTTTATCCTTAGAATTGTATTGACGGATATATTTCTATGAAAATTTGCAATAAATCTTCTTCTTGCTTCTCTTCGACAATAATTAAAATAATGTCAATTTTTATTGACAAAGCATTCAAACGTCATTTTACCTTGATCACCTATACCAACCTATCCTATTATATTTTAAACAGGTGAAGCTAAAATTTTAGTTTGTAAAACATTAAAATGTAATATAAACAGCTATCGCAAAATCAAATCTTTTAATCAGAACGGACTAAAAAAAATCACTCTTTCCAAAAATCGTATAAAACACGATACATTCCATTTAAAAAACACCTGATGCATAGCGTAACTCTTTTGTTTCTGGTTCAAATATTTTTTCGATGACATTTTTGGATTCTACAAGAAAAAATACATCGATTGGCTATTTTGAATTTTTCCAAAATACAAGGAAGGTCGAAAAATAGGTCCCTGTTCAGTCCTCGCTGGAACACCCTGTACATTGAGGCGGATTTTTAATCAAATTAATTTCAAACCAATATTTTAGGATTTAGATCATACGCTCAGTGAGACATATGAAAATATTGACAAAGACTCACCTGTTAAAAGCATCGCAGAAACAAGGACGGATGTTGTAAATTTTACCCACGGAAATGGCAGAAAAACAAATAGTCGAAGTCCGGAGGATTTAACTAATGCATTTGCCAGTCTTAATTTAAACGAACCATCGACTAGTTATGCCATAGAGACTAGACATAAGTCAATTAAAGGTCAGAGTTATGGTAGGTGACATAATATATTTTTTATTACTTCATATTTACAAAGTAACGCAAAGTGATATCAATAATAAAATTATATTAGACATTTGTTCAATGGGATTAAATTTTTTGTAATTGAATATTGAATATCTGTGTAAATGTTCCAGATTCATGGTTTAATTGTTAATGTATAAGATTAAAAAGAATATTTAATATATAAAAGTGGCAAGTGAAAAAGTTAACAAAATTAAAACAAAAACAATATTCCAAAATATTGAATTAAAAAGAAAGTATTTGTCTTCATTTTAAAAACATCTTCCTTTATGACTAAACACCCTTGGAAATGCATGATATTTATTAAACATAATTATATAGATCACACATTTATCTGCTATTGACTTCCTATTATATTTCTGTTATTTGTAGGTGGGTCAAGTTTACCTTACGTTCCGCAGCCCACCAGACGTTCCAATCCTGCTTCATTTTTGCCAGTCAAATCAAAATTTTCAGACCACCCTTATGAAGATGACACACCTGAACAGCCAATCGACTATAGTCGGAAATATTCCGAACCAGCTGTTGTGAAGCAAAGAAAGGTTGGCTCAGAAATGATAAAAACTGATAGCGATAGGAAGAACACGTTATCCTACTCTGATAAAAAAGACAGTGATAATTTTAGCATAGGTGATACGGAAACTGATATGGACCAACCAACGGATTACTCTCTCAGATACGCAGAAGATGATTCCGATTCGGATATTTGTACAAAAATGACCAAGCAAGAATATGTTCAAGTAAGAATTGAACCTGTATATCTGTAATAGCTTCTTAATTTTGATATTTATTCTACTTTATTATTATTTTTTATTTTTTCCATAATAAGTTGACTTATTTAGTGCGTTGATTTAGTTATTCTTATTTTCAACTCTTTAATATTGTAGTGCAATTATTGTTTGTTTTTCTATAAGAAAAAAATTGACACGGGCTCTTGTAAACATATTCTGTTCATAGCAACATATTTACAATGTTTATTCCAGAAATTGACACGAATTATGATTTGTTAACATTTAAATAAACATCTATATAAAGCGAAAGCATATTTGGATTTTAAAAAATTATACACAAAAATATTTTTTTACAGCGAGATGAAATAAAGTTTTCGTGCGTTTTTTGAAATGAGTAATTTAAACATAATATAAAACAATGTAATTTTCAAATACCTAGAGTTTAAATTTGAAAAAAAAAAATCTATGAGAGAAATTTATTAAATGTAAAGTATACTTAATTCAAATTACAATATCGACTTATGAAAAAATAAATATATATCAATATTGTGATTAGTTTAAAACAAACAATTTAACAGTAATTATAAAAATATATGTTTTATTTTATATACTATTGGATATAATTCTGAACCTACTAAAATAACTTTAGAAGTATTATATGTCACTATTACAGAAACAATATGTTATTCGATAACAGAAAAAGTTGACGTGTAGTATAAGTATTACAAGATTTTTTAGGAATTCTGTTAAAATGGTTTCTTATCTTTCTGTTTATAAAATATTATTGCTAATAGAAGAGTTAACATGAATTATTTCTCACTGTTTAAATATGTGGTATATTATTAGTTTAAGTATTTATGACTGGTTTTTTTTACTAATGACACAGTAATGCAGTTTAAAATAACTTTTAGGACACTGTCAAAACCTATTGTACAGAGGGAACTCCATATGAAACACCATTTGTCTTTTCCAATGCCACTTCATTATCTGATTTGCGGAATGTAGGATGTACAGATGAGAAACCTGAAATTGACAATGACTTGCAGAAGAATAACGACGTAAAAGACGATAAAGAGGTTGGTTGTCAATTATTTTCAATTTAAGTTGACCTAACTGAAAAATGTCAAATGCTTTGATTAAAGTGAAATATTTCTTTAGAGGAAGAATGTTGACGAAAAAGATCGTTGTTCCACTGAAGACATCTCCGGAATGGATAATGTGGAAATAAAACCACAAAAATCTGAATTCAGTTCTGGAATGATGTCTCCAGAAAAACCCGTAAACTATTGTGAAGAGGGAACACCTGGATACTTTTCTAGAGTTAGTAGTTTTGGATCTGGTTTAGATTCTATACCTGCTAATGAAACTGTAATTAAAAAAGAAGCAAAAGATGAAGTGGATTTGAACGAATCGCCTCCTTTACCGAAGTTGGAAAAAGATAGTAAAGAGAAGGTTATTGCAACACCCAAGATGCCAAATGAAACAAAAGTTGTAAAATTCGAGCAGGTAATAAACATATTACATACATATATAAGTATAAAAGTAATTAGAGCCAATTAAAGCCTAAGTCTAATTTTAGTAATCATTATAAAGGGCCTTTCACGAATAGGTACCGATTTGATAAAGTTCATATAAACGTTTTCCCATAGACGTTTTGTTTCCTTAGTATATTGTGTTATTTATTTATTTTTTTAAATATATCTTGGGAACACTTAAATATTACAACAAATTTTAAAGTTTATACCATTTTTTAATTAAATGTTTTATGTTTATATTGTTTGAGCGTACCTCCTTGGCTTTAATATAATAAGAATAAACACTTCAAAAATCTAAGGAAATGAAAAATGACTATTCAAATAAAGTTTTCTTAAAATCATTAACTTCTGATATGTAGAGTCTTAGTTCCATGCTAAATAGGTCATATTTATTTCAAACTCAGATCCTTTATATCGAATTATCAACTTTTAGTTCTATTTTTCGTTGTTACACCCCAGGGTAATATTTTTCTGTGATGAGAAAGAAGTTATTACGAATCGACTATGGATTCATAAAATGTTTATATTTAGCTGATTTCTGTACGATAGAAGTGGCGAATTTATCTATTTTTACTTCACTCTTAAAAGGGAATTATTGTAATCGTGAAGAAGTCATCCTCCAGGATTTGCGGATCTTTACATTCAGGATTCCTAGATGCCAAAAAACATGTTTTTGTCAATTCTGTGGGGCTGCCTGTCTGTTCGCGACATAGCTAAAAACTGCTTACCGATTGACTTTAAATTCTAGTCAAAAATTAAGGTTCATATGGGGATGACCTGGTAATATTTTGGTAAAAATCCATATACATATGCTGGAACAAGATGGCAGCCTAGTGAAATGTTGAAACAATTTATTCAGTTTACCTAAAATTTTGAACAAAAATTAAGTATTACATGGGAATGAACTGGTAACATTTTGGTATGAATTCAATATAGCAAAACAAAATGGCGTCGTTATAAAATATTTAAAAAATCGGCATGAAAAAACTACTTATTAAATTAATTTCAAATTTTGTACAAGCATTAAGTGTGATATAGAGAAAACCTGGTAAAGTTGTGGTGTTAATTTAAGATGGCGGAACAAAATGGCAGTCAAATATTTTTTTTAAAAATTCAATGTAAAAATCTTATTCAATTGACTTTAAATTTTGCAGAAAAATTAAATGTGATAATGGGATAAACTGATACGAATTCAACGTGACGTAACAAAATGGCAGTGTGTGTCAATATAGAAACTATTGAAAATTTATTTTAAATTATGCCCAAAAATCAATTATTTAATCAAATAGCAAAGTAGTTTTTAGTAATGATTTTTTTCACATTCTTTACACTGTTGACTCGTGACTTCCGTTGGGAGAAATAATGTTTTTTTTTTCGTTTTACACTAACGGCATATCAATGATACTATGATTCATGTCTGGAACTGGAATGCTACAAGCATAATAATCCATTTTCGTCAAACGACGATCGCGGTTTCGCTCTTTTTAGAGCTCATCAGGCCGCTATAGACAAGAGCTCAAAGTGGAGCCAAAGAAACAACTACCCCGCTGGCTAATATCACGACCGGCAGTGAATTAAACTGTTGACATCTGACTTTCCTTGGTAGGAATAATGTTAATATATTTTATTTTATTATAACAACGTCATAAAAAGAATACTATGATCGTTGTCTAGAATAGAATGTTATGTAGAGCTGCAGGCGCGTCAACGGCGATCGCGATTTCGCTCTTTTTAGAGCTCATCAGGCTTTGAAGTCAATCGGGTAAGTCGTTTATTAGCTATGGCACGAACAGACAGGCCGACAGAATTGAGAAAACATGTTTTTGTTGGCATCCAGGAACCCTGAAATGTAAAGATCTGAAAAATATCGGTGAATGATTTTTTCACGATTACAATACTCCCCTCTTACGAGGCAAGTAGAAACAAGTGTTTTGCTAATAAAATGCCTTTTACTACCGGGTATCTAAAATTCATTGTACTTATTTTTTATTCACCCTGTAGACTATTTTACTGCAATTCTGTATTGTATATATACTCATTAACCGGAAATGCTTAAGTAGCGGTGTAAAAACAAACTCAAAACTAGGCTTGTTTATCGTAATTTTAATCCTCCTATTTACCATGACATTAAATTTATTATCGGGTCGTAAAACTAAAAGGCAAATTTAGACAAATATTTATACAGTTGTGCCCTATTCAGACACTTTTTAAATAAAATCATTTCTTAAAGTCGAAATATAAACTGATTATGTGTAATTAGATTAATTTTCTTAATGCAGATAATAATTACGCTTCATGTTTGCCTATATGTATGATGTGTTATATACAGAAGAAGTTTGTTATGCCATTTGTATTAACTATTATTACGAGAAATCACTCAAATAACATTTCGCAATGATTTTAAATATTCGTCGTCTTGAAGGTGGCTTCAAACTGAAACATCTTTAGTGGGAAGTGGCTTAACCTTGGCTTTAATCATATCTGAATTTCATTTTTAATGTTAGTGCCTATTTTGTGTATCTTAAATTATTAATTTGATATATACTTTATATTAAACACATTGCCAAAAAAAAAAAAACAATCATCTGATTTAGAGCCAAGTCGCCTTAATTTGTTAATGTTGAAAACTAATGAGAGGATGTCACGGTACAATTAATATACTGTGATGATGTCAACCTAAGGATATTTTAGGATCTTTTTATAACTGAAACTTCCAAAAGGTTTGAAGCACTTAAAGCGTGGTTTTTAGGTCACTTATGCAGCCTTCTTGAGTCGAAGCTAATTTGAATACGTGTATTTAAATCAAGTCTATGACTCAATTATGAAACCTGACAGAAAAGGGAACATATCGTCCACAATCCTATAATGCTAAAAGATTCGTTGTAATATTTGGGTCATCAATCAAAAGAGTCGCTTTCTCAAATCTCATTTATGCATTTCGAATTCCGCAATTAGCAGTAAAAAGTAGTCCAAAGAAGCTCGAAAATTTTCTTGCTATATTAAAAAATTGCTGCACGTAACTTTTTACTAACGCGTTCCGGGATGTTAAGAGTTGGTGGAGAAGCTACACATATTTATTAATGCCATTCAAAGTTGGATTAGACTTGTAATATTTAGAAGGTCTGCAAGATATTTTCTTACTCAGAACTAGACCATGTCCTTTGTTCCCCATTCAGCGATTTTTTCAGGAGGTCATACGAGATTGTGTCTTGAAAAGTATCCTATAGTCTGCATAGCTTTAAAAGAAATCTGGGTATTGATGTTTATGAAGTTTAGAGTAGGTTCTAATACCGAACCCAGTAGAACATCTGCTTTTTATGGATTCCGGACGAGTCATCATCAGTCACTACAGAAGTACATCCATGTACAAGCGGGAAGTTTTTTTATATAGCAATGCAATACTTGATGAAAGGTTTCGAAATTAGAAAAATTTATCTGTATAATCTCCATAGGATTCTTTCAATTTTTTTCAGTTAAAAAAAGTTTTGATTTGGCTTTTGTGATAGAAAATATTTCATTACCACAACTAGAGAATAGGAAGGGGGACTTGAAGGAATTGTTTCTTAACGGGTTTGGTGAAGGACTAAAAGAATTGGCCAATAAGAAGATTGCTTCTTATACATTTGTGGTTTTAAGAAATGTAGCCTTCATGTGTCATAAAAACTCCAAATAGGGAAATGTTGCTCTATAACTACTTACTTAAGTTTTTAACTACTCCTTACTACCTTAACTTTAAAACTTTTGGATCATAGGTGCATTACATTTTGATTTTAATTATGATATTATATTAAATTAAACTAAACTATTTATGGACTTCAAATAATGTTATTAATCAATAGTTTTACAAAGAGTTGTTTTTATTAAAATGAAGATAACTAATGTTAGATTATTAAAAACGTTTCAAACAGAGATATTTAACCAGTCTATCTTGAGTTGTTAATTAGTATTTTGACTTATATTTGAAAAATTAATTACATTAATTTTCGATTGTAGGTTGTAAACTATGCCGAACAAACTCCTTTAATGTTTTCAAGGTGCAGTTCATTAGCATCCCTCGACAGTATTGAACAACATTCAATACATGATGATAGAAGTTCCGTTGTATCAGATTTCAGGTAATGATTAATTTATCACATTTCTGTTGTAATATTAACTGCTGACTTGACTATAGAAAATAATTCCATGTATTTATTGATAAGTTGTTTAAATTGTATTAAATCGTTAAATACTTACTTTTTCGGCATCCAATAAATATTATGTTTATCTCAAATAATTCAATAGCATCTAAGCATGATGAAAAATAATGATTGATAATTAGGATTTTCCAAATAAACCAGCAGAAACTTTTGCACTTTTTACCCAACTTTGGCATTGAAACTTAAGCACCTGTTCGTTTTATACCATTTTTCACTATGTATGAAAACCATCTCATAAAAGCATAAAGATCAATAAAATAAAAACAGCAGGGCACAAAAATGATCCCTAATAATATTTTTTAGTATACTTTTGTGAAAGTAAAGTTGTTTGTTTATCATTCCATAAACATGTCAGTAGTTTTTTTTATTACAATCTAAATTTAATAAACAAATATAATAATACTATCACCTACTATTCAATCTGCCTAACCATTGATCATTTATGCACTTAAGTGTGTCTAATTTTAAACTACCAAAAGTAATCTTCCACCTTTGACATCTATTGGTGGAATCATTTCTTCATCTGGACCAGTCTGTTTGCAACAATTTCGACAGGTATTTCTAAGAAAGGATTCAAAAACGTCTACAGATATTTCTTTCTTTCATCGAAAGTATGGCGATTAAGATGAAGAGCAGCGCAGTCTTGCGAATTCATGATAGGCGCTGTGGTTTCTGCCAACTGAAGATCTTACTTTTATAAATACAATCAAAATTAGCCGTCAAAAGAAAAATTACTGTTTAAATACTTTATGCAACCTATTTTTAACAATTCCCGTAATAAAATTATCATTTTTTATTCAGTAATAAGTTAATGCAATAACATTCTAGAAAAAAATACCATTTCTAAAATAATTTGTATACCCCATGCTTCAGGACCAGTTCGATGTAAGTATAGATGCATTTCATTATAATACTTTTTAAATGTAGGTAATATTTTATATCTTACAGTCATTAAGGTAATGAAGTACCAGTACAGTTGGAAATATTTTCATTTTTGTTAATTTCTTTATTTAGTATAAATGCTACAATTTACATTCTTAAGGCATAAAATTCTAAATGTTATAGACTACTCTAAACTAGCTTCAATTGAATCGACCCTTTGTGAACAATTGACTTATAAGCAACCCCTTTGAAAAAATAAGTTAAATGTAAGTCTTTGTTTGTCTTGTTTGATAATTATGTTCTTCACAGTTTTCATTTATAAATGTTCTTAGATTTTCGAGCAATAAATGATTTTTTATCTTATAAATAATTACAAAACATTTAACCATTCTAAATTTTTTAACATTAAATTAATTTTTGGATATTTATCACAATTTAGTAAGATCCGCAAGACTTTGTTTTGTAAAATTTGTAATTGATCAAATATTTCTTCATTTGCCAAATACAAAAATGTAGAACCATATAGAAAATGTGGATAGACAATGCAGTTATAAATAATAATAAATTATAATTCTAATAAGTAAATAAGGAATATTAATAAACAAATTGTACTATTATTTATCCATGTACCGCAGGAATTTTGAAATATGTTATATTTAAAAAAATTGGAAGACAAAAATAGATTATGCCTTACATATAAGTGATAATGAATATATATGTTATTTTAGTCGTCTAACGAGTGGTATAGTATCTCCAAGCGAACTTCCCGACTCACCAACTCAAACAGTTCCTTCAAGCCCACGTTCTTCCAAACTAAAACAAGAATTTCCTAGTTCTTCCAAACAGTCCAGACATTCTACAGAAAATAAGCAAAACGTCATACAGAAATCTAGCATCTTCGAAGATAACTGCACCAAATTTAAAGAAGAGAGCACGCCTATTCAGTTTTCGACCGCTACAAGTTTGAGTAGTCTTACTATCGATGAACACGAAGATACAGAAAACACTGATTCGCCTTCCAAGGTAAGTAATAACTTTTTGTTTGTTTGGTAACATAAACGCTAGGCTTTAAACAGCCTACAGCTGAAGGGATTTTTATCGTATAACGATCGATAAACTTACGTCTGTAGAATCGTCTGAACTTTATTGTAGTGTGGTATTTCATTTTGTAGTTACAGATTGGGTCATGCGGTGGCTTGACAAAAAACTGTTGTATAACTCGATGGGATGTACAACTGGTTTGAATGTATTTCATAGATACCAAATGCAACCACAGAAATGTTGAAAAATAATATGGGAAGTTCATTCCGAAAACAAAAAACTTGAAACTTGTTATGAAGAGAACTTACGCGTAGGTCATGTGTTTTTTTTTACTCTTCATTTCTTTAGAACGTTTCGACTAGTATAGTTGGAAAAAAAATTAACAGTAAAGATAATATAAGTAAGCAACTTTTCTGATGATACATTTATCTTTATTGCTTTCAGAAATGTGTTAAAAATTAGTTATTAGAATGGCCTGTCTAAAATTCTTGGGGGAATAAAATATATAATATGCACCGGTTAAACAGTATGAAAAAAAATTAACAAAGCGGGATAATTCATGTTTTTTTTTTTATAAATTACCTTCGTTTATTTCAACTGTACTTTAGTTCTCCTCATATACTAGTGGAATCCCTTTAGCGTTATTTTTTTATTTGTTCATTAAAGTTCCGCTGAAAAAACAATATAACAATTAATTGCCATAATATAATCGTCCAAGTGAATTTCAAACAAATTACATACGTTGTTTTCTTTTCGTCAGTTGTTATCGTATAACTCTACCGTACGTCTAGATTTAGAGTAAGCTTTTTCTTAAACTGCTATAAAAGATAATCAGGAATCCATTTTTCTTTTTACTTTATTTGTTTATTTTTGTTAATTAAGGACAATCTGTGTTATGTTACATCTGTCTACATTGAATTCTATTAAGGTTAGGTAAGTTTAGAATAGGAAATAATAACGAAATTTGTCAACCAAAATCAGTATGATATAAAATTATGAATAAACGCCGATAAAACAGTATTAATAAATTATGGTTGTAACTAATCTAACAACCCAGGAAAATGGCATGCTGTGAAGCCATAAGTGTGGCTATGTACAGGATGTAATCATATTTTCACTCTTCTTTATCCTGTGTACTAACTTATTTTGTGTCCCAAACAAAAATCGAAAAGATTTTGGTTTTTTTCTTCATAAATAAAAGTTATTAATTTAATAAATATGAATAAATGAAAATCTACTTTTAGGGTACTTTAAACCAGTGCAAAGAAAAAACTGTTAATACAAATGAATTTATCTTTCTTTCTTATTAAAAGCTAATATAAAGTACCATTAGTACTCCATTGAGGGGCTACTCGATAGGGATCATCGCATACATGTTTAAAAGGTAGGATCAGAAAGTGCGTTTTTTCCATCTCCAACCTGTTTTCTTAGTATCCATTCAAAACACTTAGACCGATTTTCTTTTAGTCATAGTTGCAAGACTAACAACTCTAGATATTAGGTATATTAGACCAAATATGCTTATATCTTAAAAATTAAAAGTTGTGAAATATATAGAGTGCACAATTTAGAAATATATACATGTTTGGGTGTTAACTTTTATTCTGTTTCCCCCAGAATATTTGTAAATATTAAATACATATTTAAAACTTCCGGGGGAACTTTTGTATTTAGTTTTTATATTTTTTACATAAACGAAACAAATGGTGGCTAAATATGAAACTGTTACTTTCCAAACATTTAAATTTGTCTACACTTAGCCAAATACCTCAGAAGTCATTAATATTCTTGTACTACCAAATTGTGCCACTGTATTTTAATTATTATCTTATGCAAACATTAATTTTGGAACGTTTGTAATTAATTTTATCTTCTTGTGTCAGTCCTGTTATTCAATTTTATTAATCATTAATTTTGAATGACTAGAAATGTCTTAAGAAAATAAAGTCTAATGATACATTATGTATATATTTTGCGCTTGGTTATTGTTAAGCATTACTGTGATTCACATTTACTTATTTTCTATAATCATTATGGTAGACTCCGGATACTAAAGTACTTCAACAAGTGTCTAACGTAAGTTCCCAGTTAGAAACATCTAATGTACCAAAATATGACCAGCAAGTCGATCAACAGGAAAAAGGAGATAATGAGAAGGAAAAAGAAACTAGCGGGTCTGACGATCTTAACGACGATTCAGAAGATGACGAAGATATCCTAGCTGCCTGTATTAGCGACGGCATGCAGTCTAATATGTGCGTAGTAATATTATGTCGATATATTATTTAAACATAATATATAGCTCAGTAATATTAAGTAAAAAATGCGTTTTAAAATAAATGAATGATAAATCCCAGTCCATATTTGTTCGCTTCAAATACTAACAAAATCTTACCGAATCTAAGCCCATATAGTAATATTTTGGTAATACAGGCTTTTATTTTTATGTGTTACCTGGATTACTACCTTTTGGATTTAATGGCTTGAAAGATATATTAACTTTTTAAGTAGTTTTAACCTAAGCCATAAATGTTATAAAACGAGTTACTTTTAAACACGTATTAAATCCACTAAAACACACAATTTGTATACATATTAGTCTATAAAAATTTAAAGAGAATGCATAATCTCAAAACAATACAATCAATTATGTAATTATTCGGTCTATTGTGCTAGGCTATAGACTAATACAAAAATAATAAGTATATCTTCCCAAATATTTTCTATTTTGCCCAACAGTTTAGTTATTAATTAATCAGGTTGTATGAACTAAGTAGCAAGCGACCACTGGCTTGCTTGTTATGTGAATGATTTGGATCATACCAAGATTTTTTCATTTTCCAAGGAATTTTACATTAGATACCTCAAAGAGATATAATTTATGAATTGTAGTGTTGTTAGTCTTAGGCTATTCTCCTCTCGTAATTTTTTATGAATTATGATATCCTGGATAGTGCTTCTAGCGATACTCAAAATTATTAGCAACTCTCCCGAAAGACCAGACTTCTAGAGTAATTATTGCAGTTGTTACAGAAATGTGGCATATTTTATTATATTATTTTGCACTTGACAAAGTAAAAGTGACATCAAAAATTGATAAGGGGTTGAAGAGTTCAAGGCAAGGGTTGACAAGAGTTTTTCCAGGGATACTATTGTTGCATCCGTACATGATGTAGGACACTACAGAAAGTGGCAAACAATGAGAGTTGCTATAATGCTACTGAAAGTAATTACAAAGCCTGCAAAGAAGTAATTTGCAAATATCCAACACCGTCAAGGCTTGGAATGTAGGGGGCCACTTTTTATTTTATAGTTTTCAATTTTAAAACTGGTTGCCATCGATTTTCGACGGGGCCTCAATTGTTATATTTTGAAGCTCGTGAAAAAGGATAATACGATCAATTGAACGCCATATCTTATATATTTGACAGACTCGTAATAATTGTATTCAATTATTAGTACTGAAGAAACCATGTAAAAAAACGGGCTTTGTATTCTACCTCGAGGGAGATTGGGAACAAATGCTATGCTGTTATTTTTATCCTGTGCTTTTGCAGTTGACTCATTTCGTGTAGGCATTTTTTCAATCTATAAATTTTATAGCAACTTTAATTGTATATATTTGATTGACTATGAATATCTTTTGAAGCGAACACTATAATATGAATGAGGATTTTTCGTACTTCATTTATAACTATAAAATTTATGAATCTATATTTATGTATCAGATCGGTCCCGACTGCAAGTTCCACTCCAACAAAACTTTCATTGTCAACCTATAAATATCAAGCAACAAAAATTCCATCTACAGGAATACCAATTATGAGGCGTAGCTCTCCTAGGCGCGTTCCAGTAAGGAACACTAATATAATGGAAGACCCTTATTTTGCTGAAAACACGCCAGTTCGTTTATCTGGAACAGGTAATATAAAACAATATTGGTTTTTATTTGATATGTTTTATTTTAGCTCATTTGCACACATCTGTATCGAAGTAAGGTTGTCCAGAATTAGCAAAATGTTTTTATTGCCATTTTTTTCATTTCAGGCTCAAATTCTAATTTGACAAATTTGTCAGTTCCTAGTGAAAATAAAAGCAAAGTGGGCGACCTTTCTGACGATTCTAGCAACTTGTCTGGTGACAATGAAAATATTTTAGAAGAATGCATCCAATCCGCTATGCCTAAATCCAAGAAAGATATAAAAGGTATGTTATTTTATTAGTCCTTTATACAAAACTTTTATGCCTGAAAATGTTAGATTTCAACATTAAGATTTCGTAATGTGTTTTATAAAGTTAACCAAAATTTTCCTCAAAACCAATTGTAAACAAAGTGAACTTATTTTTGTAAATAATCATAAAACGGTTTGTATTTTTTTTTTGCTGCCTGGGATTGAATCATTAGAATCCTTATTAAATATGAGTTTTGTTTATAAATACGAGATTAAAATACAATAAATAATAGTTATTATTAATATGCCTCAAACAATTTAAAGTGAGAAACTTCGGATAATCATTCTATTTTTAAATAGATTCCTATTTTTTTTTGTATTCATATATTATATTCCTTAGATTTGGTTTTACTGTGGAGCAGGGTTGGGTTAGTAGAAAACCTAAGGTAATCTACCTAGGTAGAAAATCATTTTTTATAATGTAGAAAAATCGAGGTTTTCTACCAAGGTAAAATACATCAGCAGCAAGTTTATAAATAACATAATTGTTTACATATGTTTGTATTATTTTCGAAATTTTGTATTTTATTTTTAGTAAGTAGTAAAAAAATAAGTTTTTTTATCGTATTCAAAAAAAATGAAAAAATCGCTTTGCCATCGATTCAAAGTATAAAAGATTGAGTAAAACCATAAATATTTATAAAATATGAATGTTGCAGCTTTATGCAAGTTTATTTCTATCTTAATTTATTATTAACTGATTTTGAAGTTAGAGTTGCCACCTGCCCCGATTTAGCAAGGATTATCACGAAATCAGGTCTGATGTCGAGGCTAAAAAATAATTCATCCGGGACACCGGGATTATCATGTAATAGCACATTTATTTTCACTATTTGACAAAACGCATGTAGTACTTTAACATCACTCATTCGTATATTTTTAAAACTTTTTTTAGTCATCAGTGATAGTTAATACTGTGTTGTCATTCTTTCTTAGGCGTTCCGGAATCGGGAAGGCTTGAAGGCGAGAATCTATATTCTTAATTATCGAGTGATAGTTAATTGTCGTTATTTCTGTGTCTTGGATTGAAATTTCTAAAAGGTGGCGTATGATCTGATGTTTTTTACTTTATGTAATTAAAAGTAACTTAACTTTTAACCTTAAAATGTTTGACAGTTTTTGACAGATGGGAGTTTTCTACGTATTCTGTACTGTAGAGTACAAATATATTCCAAGCAACGCCTCTTGTTTTGAATATATTTGGTCCAGGGCAGAAAATATAGTTCTTTTTTTAAATTTAGCATTCATAGATTCGCTATATTTGCTATATTTAGAAGCTTTTAATGGCGCTTAATATCTCAGTATAATTAATAATTAATTATCGCTATTACGTTTTTTTAAACAACCAAAGGACGATTATTATAACAAATTAAGGGGACAACAATTAACATCGACAACACATTCCATAGATTTTCAGATGACCCAACAAAATATAAGCATTTTATTAGCGACTCAGAAAACATAATAACAAAAGAAAGAGTGATGACTGTAAGTTGAAAACGATAACGTGTGTAAAATGTTAAAAAATAACATTGGGTAAAATAGTAAAAAAATCACAATATCTAGTAAATGATCTTTTTGTTTCCTTCTGCGATTGTTTTTAACATATGAAGGTATGCAGCTATTGCCAACTGGCCATTCGGCAGCTAATTGAAGAGTAATACAAAACATCGTTTAAAATAAATTTAGTTGTTTACATTTTCAGAATCTGTTGCTGATTATAAATATTCCGGGTTTGAGAGTTTTAGCTTTTAAGATAACCGAGAAAACTGATAAAAATTCGACCACAGTAAATAAGTGCATTCAAGTGAGAAACATGCTAACTTCTAAAACATAAATGTGAAGTGACTAGAAAGGCATTCCCTCTTAGAGCAGGTTCTTTAAAAATAGAGATACCAAGTTACGTATATTTATAATAAGCACAAAGAGATGAATTTAATAGATATACAGGGACTAACAAAAAATTGTTGCAAAATATTTTTTGTCTCTAACTTTTTAATCACTTTTTAAGTAACTGCTGAGTAAATATCTTATACATCTGTTATGATATTCGACATAAAAAAAGGCAATTTTTGTTGACCAACTTAATTAGAAAGATATACCTATAAAAATATGTACTGTTTTTACAATTTCTTCGTATTGGAAAAAAGAACTCTAGATCTTGAGGATATATGCTTTACTTTATTCACTTTTACCTAATAACTATCAATAACTGCTAATCGCACTATTTTTTTTAGTCTCCACCCAACCACCAAAATTACCGGTTATAAACGTTTTACCCAGACGAACAATGCAGCCCTTTAAAAACCGCCCCTCTCAAATGCACCCCCAATTAGGAGACCAAATACCTAACACAAGTCGCGCAATAAAATCCAATGAATCCTTAAAAATGCCTCAGCCGTTTAAACAGAGAGCCCTAGAAAAAATCAATAATGACGGTCAGAAAGATTACGAAAGACAAGAAACAAAGTTGATTAAAGATGGAGATCGGAGGGAGTCATCTTTACCTCCTTATTTATCAATGAAAGATGAAATCGCTAATTACCAGGTAGAAGATAGCCCTTGTCATTTTTCACTGAGGTCAAGTTTAAGTGATTTGACCGTTGACGGGAGTGTAGCTGGTTTAAAATTGTAAGTAAATGAATACTAATTAACCTTTTAATGCATACTGGTTTACTTTTTCAGTAGCCTGCATTGCATCCTCAGTAAAATGTAAAAGATATATTTTTATTTGTATACCAAATCAGATTCAACCGTATAGTATTAATAACATAAATAAATTAACAAATTAATATTTAAAACTCTTTTGGCAAATTTATTTTCCTATACTGAAAATTGCGAGAAGATTCTTATAAAACATGTTTTTTTTCTTTTTCTGCTTTGAAAACCGGCGATTTTCAGTGTAATTGCTTTCATTAATGCATAGCCGTTTCTATAGTATTAACTGACAGTACAATAAAAATTAGGAAGGGGTTATGTCTGTTATGAAGTAATCTGAACAGAAATTTTTACTTTTTAGTAAATGAATCAAGTCAAAAATCATATTGGGTGTTTATGTCCCCTAATGCTACAAACCTACCTAATTTAATTTCCTTATGTATTCTATTTTATTGATACCATTTACCAAAGAAACATTTTTGTTTGACTTTAAATAAGCATACACTATATTTTTAAACGTTGTTTTCCGTTGCCCATAGAGATAATTTTTTATATTTTATACCGTTAGCGGTAGCCTAATTTATTGCCTTTTTTCGCATCAGAAACATAATAATCCAAACTAAATGAAATAATACCGTTATTTTATTAACTTTTTTTTAGGAAAATGTTTATCTTTGACAGTTTTATCACATTAATGAACAATAATAATAAATAATATGTGCAACTAGTTATCTTAATCTAGTTTTAATATTATCAGAATCATATGATACTTTTAATGTTGGTTCCGAATTTACGTTTTGATAAATTAAAAATTGATTTTCCATAGTTTACCTTTAATCGTACATTTCGTTCATATAATTATTCGATATTACAGATCTGTCAAATCAGAAAAAACAGAAATTAAAGAACATAATGCTTCTGGTTCTAGTAGAAAACCATTGTCGATAGGTATGTATTTATTTTTATATATTTCTTACTAATTTTATAATAGTAATATATTAAAGCTGTGTTCTAAAGTTTTATAAAAGTATTTGGAATTTAGGAATTGCTACTGTAAAAACTAAAAAATTCCATAATTATACAGTCATTTTAAACCTTTTTATTGGGCGCCATTTGGTTCTATCATATTGGATTCCTACCAATATTTTACCAGTTTCTACCTATGCCACACTGGTTTTTATGGTATAATTTAAAATAAATTCAATAAGTAGTTTTTCTATTGACAGACACCGCCATTTTCTTAAGTTATGTTCATTTCGTACCAGTTTATCCCTATATCACATTTAATTTTTGTGCAAAATTTTAAGTCGATTGATTAAGATTTTTTTACGTTGATTTTTTAAAAATTTTATTTGGTCGCCATTTTGTGCCACCATCTTGAATTCGTATTCAGTTTATCTCTATATCACACCTAATGCTTGCACAAAATTTGGAATTAATCTAGTAAGTAGTTTTTCGGGCTGATTTTTTAAATATTATATTAGATCGCCATTTGGTTTTGCTATCTTATATTCATACCAAAATACTGCTAGTTCATTCCTTTGTAACACTTGATTATTGGCAAAATTTGAGGTCAATTTCGTAAAATTCGTTATTTAAGAAATATTTTTTTTAACGTTTCACTAGGGTGTTCCGGCATATTAGATTTTTACCAAAATATTACCAGGTCATCCCCATATGACCCTCAATTTTTGACTAAATTTGAAGTCAATCTGATAAGTAGTTTTTAATCTATGCCGCGAACTGATAGACAGACAAACAAAACGACAGGCGGACCAACGGAATTGATAAAACGTATTTTTTGCATCTAAAACCTGAAGATATGTAAAACCTGAGAAGGTGATTTTTTCACGATTACAAACATTTTATTCCGCCATCTTGAATTAGTACCACAGTTTTACTAATTCATCTCTATACTATAATTAATTATAGTATACATTTTGAAATCAATCCTTTAAGTAGTTTTTTTCAGGCTGAATTTTTAAATGTTTTATTAAGTCGCCATTTTATTCCGCCATCTTGAATTCGCACCAAAATTTTACCAGTTCATTCTTACACAATACTTGATTTTTGTGCAAAATTTGAGATACATTGAATAAGTAGTTTTTTTAGTAATATTTTTTTAACAATTCACTAGGCCGCCATTTTTTGACCAAAAAGTCAATCGGGTAAGTCGATTTTCGACTATGCTACGATCAGACAGACAGACAGTTGGATCCACCGACAAAATTGAGAATACATGTTTTTCTGCTTCTAGGGACTGCATCCCGATCCAGACAAAAAATACACCAACCTGATTCAGACAAAAAAATGTGTATTAATACATTTAAGAACCACGGTTTTATAAAGTATACTAAAAAAAATGAAATTTCTTTTCGCACAAACCTTATGAAAAGTGATTTCGGTAAAATTCCTAAAAAATGTAGTATGTTCTAGTTTGCAACCATCTAAAGAAAAGGTGTATAGCGACAAAATCGTTCGAACGGTTTTTCGAGTACATGGTGCTAAACCTTGCCCGAATCCCATATAAAATACATGGGTAAAACAGGATGCCACAAAATAACCCCTTTTAACTTATTTACTCTTGGAAAATAAAGTAAAAAGTTTTATATGTATGTTTTATATGCTTTGTTTCGATATACAGGGTGTTATATTGTAAACTTTATCACACATATTTCGGAAACAGGAATATGGACAATATGTCAACTTTTTGTATATTCTATGCACCTCATATGACAAATGGAAAATTTGCAGCCTGAGTCTTTTTTTTTAACGACTAAACTCTTGTTTATAGTAACATTTTTCGAAAAATGATTGGTTTGTATTATGCTGCTCATCGTAGTTAAATTTGGCAACAATTGTTGCTACTAAAACGAGATAAAAACCAGTGGTCAACTGATTTTTAAGTTGAGAGTTAGGATAAGGGCAACGATGAAGTTCGGATATTTTCTTAGACTCTGAAAACGAAAACAAATGATTAAATTGCTCTGGTCTTGTTTTTAAAAAATATTGTTTTAAGCAGTTTATTTTCTGTTCCTAATCTTTCTATTATGTTAATATTTGTCTAGAATATATTTTCTTGTTTTTGTATCACTTGTTTAATTTTATGTTTTTAAAAACGCTTGTTTTTTTAATTCCTTTATCTTCCGAAAAAAAAACTTTTCTGTTTTGTTTTCGGAATTTATAAACAAAATATCCAACGAAACCTGCTTCAGTAAAATTTGACTCTATCATGCGTTATAAACTGGCTGAAAGGGTCAGAATTAGAAAAATACACTCTGAAATATTAAATGTCCACAAATGTTTGCTTTTAAATTATCCTTAAATTTACATTTTTACTGTATTCTCTAAATATACTTCTGATTTCAGACAATTATAATCCTTCCACCGAATCTCATCAGCTGGATCGCAAAGAATTTTTCTCATCATTTAGTTCATTAGCATCAAACGAGTACGATCAAGCTTTATTAGAAGAGTGTATATATTCGGGAATGCCAACAGATAAACAAGAAGAGGCTTTATTAAACGAGTGTATTCAAGCAGGCATGCCGAGTTCTGGGAGCAGTAGTAGAAATGCAGACATTCGTAAGTCCAGTCTTGTTCTTCTAGAATATTAAGGTTCAACCTTTGAATAAATAGACCTTATTTTTCTGATGTTTACGTTTTGGTTTGTTAACATGTGTTATCAAACCGTCGTCTTTACAAATTTAAGCTTAAGTTTTAGCAGTTTGTAAATAATACACACATCGAATTAATATAAAAGTTGATTAATAAGTTGTGTTGTGTGTTATAAAACGTAACACACTTATATATATATATATATATATATATATATATATATATATATATATAAATATATATATATATATATATATATATATATATATATATATATATGTATATATATATATATATATATATATATATATATATATATATATATATATATATATATATATATATATATATATATATATATATATATATATATATATATATGTATATATATATATATATATATATATATATATATATATATATATATATATATATACAGGGTGGCCCAACGAAAAGGTACCCTTATTTATGACTTTCCTGGTATATTTTGGGAAAAACGCTTGGAACGTCAATTTTGATTTTTAGGGGGACGTCTTTTCATGTATGATTGTATAATACAGGGTGTTCCAAAAATATATCGCATACACTTGACATTTTTAAATGGAAAAATTTTTTTTCTATTTTTGGATTCTCCAGGAAGTTTTTTAACTTTTGTATAATATATATAACCATATATATAATTATATATATATATATATATATACTTTATTATCAAAACGGAAACATTGCAACTACTGCCCGGTTGTTTAATACGTTACATTCAGTCAAAAATATTAACCATAAGTATGGCTAAATTAATATATATGTATCTAATATTCGTATATATATGTATATATATATATGTTTATATATATATATTTGTCTGCATCCCGAAGATCTTGGATGACGCTTTATGATATATATATATATACTAAAAACCTTATATATATATATATATATATATATATATATATATATATATATATATATATATATATATATATATATATATATATACAATATATATATATATATATATATATATATATATATATATATATATATATATATATATATATATATAATACATATTTCGACCCTTTCTTGAATTGAATATATATATTATAATAGAACTACTTAACGATTTCAAATATAAAGTTGTTCTATGATTTACGATGACATATAAATATCGGTGATTATATATATATATAAATTAAATGAGGCGAATTTTATAAAAAAAATTAAAAAAACTTCAAAATGGTTGAAGATAGGTATAAACTCTATTATACAAAAGTTACTAAAAACTTCCTGGAGAATCCAAAAATAGAAAAAAAATTGGGGGTTTCCATTTAAAAATGTCAAGTGTAATGCGATATCTTATTTTTGGAACACCCTGTATTATATATATATATATATATCCCAAAATATATCATAAATATATATATATAAATGCACACGGACATCTTATGAGAGTGTTATTGCATTTCGAAAAAGAATCATAACTGACTATTGTAGTTTGGTTTAATAAGAGTTTATGCAAAGTACTAAATCAAATACAGACGACACTATTTTACAAATCAGAATGTTTAAAGGTAGTACTTTTAAAACATTGGATACCTAATATTAATATTTTTCTAAAATATAATAAAGCATTGTTGACCAATAAAATTTATTGGTACCATATAATAGCAGATCTATTTTAATTTGTTTTTATTTGTATAGGTAATAATAATTTTACTGAATTTTCTTCTAACCTAATGGGTCTTAAATGTTAACATTTCGTAGATAGGTATTTATCTAATGTTTTGTTCTGTAGTAAATTTGAGTAAATTTAAATGAAATAATAATATGTGTGCTTGTTTTTATTTAAAACGTAATTTAGACTGTACTAATAAAATTATTTATATTTAATTAGTTATGGCCTGTTGCGACTTAAATGCGTTAATATTTTTTATCTACTTAACTTTTCTAAATAATTTTAGTTACTTAGAAAAAATATAATTAAAATAACCGTTCTGCTTATTAAAAAGATATTAAATTTTATTTATTAATAAGTAGTAATAAAAACAAAGCAGAAAAAGGACAGTCGAAACAAACAAGAAAAATTCCATTCATTTTACAGCTTATGAAAGCCTAATATAACTTTCAAATGAGTTGCAAGTTTATCCAAATATGCTTTCATACGGTTGCGCCGTTAAATTCTTAGTTGCAAGTACTTCTTAGGAGCACGCTTTAGATCAAATAATTGTAATTAGTGGGCATGTGTCAGGACAGCTCATCATCCAGAATGCGTTCTCGCTATGTTAATTTATTTTGCGCAGACGGCAAAATTGCCACGTTTTTTTATAACTTTGATAAGTCGCTATTTCAAACCCAATGTCAATTTTAAAGCATCAATAACAACAAACATTGAACTTAAACTCCTGAATAAATATAAGGGTTTTATATGAAAGGTTTATTATGTAAAATTCAATATCTAAAGTTAGCTGTTAAAGACATGAATTTAAATATTTCACCAGTTTTTTGTTAAATTGGCACCTAAAATAATGTATCACACTAATTGGCTTGTTTAATTTAGACCATACCGTAATTATAATTATTTTTCAAAAGTATAAGTTTACTTCCTAATTTCAAAGTGGATACGTCACTGAAAACCAGAAACAAGGTGTTGTTATTGTGACGGGCCATCGTTTTGAATCTTGGGACCTTCCCGGTCTCGTCAAGGTCACGGCTAGCTAGGCTCTTTTCTGTAAATTTATTAATTCAAAGGGTTCAACAAAAGACCATAATCGAACAAACAACATAGTTTTAATAGTAGTCAAATCCAGTGGCGGCTCGTGGTGAATTATATTTACTACTTAAAATAAAAATAAATATCTTATCTTTAAATTGAGCTTTAAATTCTCTTGAAGTTCAGGTCTACCCTTAGTTCTTTAGAATTGGAAAAATGCTGAATGACACGTTTGTTAAATTTGCACACACATTCCTTTTATAAACGGTTTCTCGATACTTAACATTGCTAAAGCGGATAGTCTATCTTGGCCCAAATTCTCAACAAAATTTGTATGCTTTCGAATAACGCCTGGATTTTTAGACAAAATTTTACACGATCTATAATTTTGTTTAAAATACAACGATTTTTGGATACATTTTCATTAAAATCTCTAAGGGATTTTCTATAAGCTGTGTCTAGTTGCCTGCGAATATCAACACCTCCGACCGTAGCAATTCATTGAACATTTCATGTGATCTGCAGAAAACGCATGTTTTTTTATTTTTTCTTTTAAGTGTTTTAACACCGGTTTTGCACCATAATGAGTCCGGCGAATCCTTAGAAAACAACAAACAAACATAACAGACCAGTTAGCTAAATCGTACATACTTTTGTGACAGTTTCTATGAACCTCATTATTTTTGCCTTTACTAGTTTCTCGGATACTAAGTTCTGGCAAATTGCTACCACTTAGCTTGAATTCGGTTACTTTCTCAAAATTAAGTTCGTTAGCACCCTTTAGTTGTTTCATTTTTTGCACTACCGACATTTTATTTCATCTACATTCACAACTCAAACATAGACCACCTTGAAATTGGTTATTTTTGCAAAATTGTGTACGTAAGCACTTTTTAGTTGTTTATTTTTTTGCACTAGTCACTACGAACATTTTATTTCCTGTATATTTCCAACTCACACATGGAACATAAAAATAAAAAAATATATATTACAAAAAACAGTATATAAATTAATTTTCAGCGATTAAAAACGTCCAAAACAATATCGAGTTAGAATATCGACCGCGCGGCCTCTGAACAATTGAACTTCTGCATGCCGACGTTATGCCGCGACCGATCGATTGAATTATGAGAAGAGACCGGCTGATGACCCAAATCGCGATTTCATATTCTATTTGCTATCACGTTCAGCTTCTGGTCGCTAGCTGTGAAATCTTCGGGTACTTTCGTCAAGCTTTAAGGTAATTAGGGCAATTCGGACTGCCCAGCCTAGCTTAGTATAGGGTATTTTATTATGCCTAAGGAACGCGACGAGACCATTTGAACCACCGCACACTGGTTGATTTTTATTAAAACGTGGCAAAAAATAAGTAGACCAAAAAATACCTGTTAATGTTTAGAACATTTTAATATTTTATTAATATACATATAATTTTACGATTTATGATTATAAAATTTAGAGGTTATTTAATATGAAAAACAGATTTTTATCCTAAGGAACAAAATATCTTGTACAATTTTAAATAATAGTTTTTCTTATTTGGTTGTTATTTTGCAACTTAACAGTAATCTAAGTAAATAAATTAATACATGTTTGTGTGTTATTTGTAAGTATATTGATTTGACAAGATGAAATTATTTATACAAGGTGTATTTAGAATTCAGTTCAATGCTAATTTAACTTTATTGAATGAATTTTAATTTTTAACAATTTACATTGCTGATTCTCCATAAATATGTATAGATATGCATAGATGAAGCTTTTGATTTAATATTATTACCGTAATTCTAGCAAAGTTTAAGTGCAATTTTTTAAGTTTAGGCCTCGAACACTTTGAGCCCAACTTTAACAATAAAACGCCTTTCAAATAAAACTAAAAAGAGTTAGATAAAAAAAGTTATAAAAAAAACAAAACCTACTAAACTTAAATTTTTGTTAAAAAAACGACAAAAACACTAAATTTATTAATAATTTTGTTCCATCTAGTAAATATGACTTTAGGAAGTCGGCGTCAAGCAGATAAAAACAGTAAATAGACATTACAGTTGAGGTATTGTTTGTGATGTATTTAGTAATTCGGCGTTAGGACGTCAACTTCATAAATATATCTATTTTACATTTAGTGTTTTTTTCTTTTGTTAATTTCAGCATCATCCAGAAGACCAGTTTCAAATTCTCTAAGACCTTTTCAGAGAGATGACTTTCTGGTTCAAAGTCAGAATACCGTTTCAGAAGGTAGCAGTAGGTGAGTATTGTATGCTAGTTCTTTCTTTACACCTGATAATAAAAACCGTTAAAATGATTATAACATGTTTAACTTCTAATTTTTTTTTAAATGAGGAAAATATTTATGTCTTCTAATATTAAGGAATTTTGATTTTGGTGTTTTCAAAAATGTCTTCGTTTATGTTTTTTGTTTTTTTAATAGTTTGATTTTTATTTAAGAAATCAAAAATAATTTATTTAAATAAAAAAGAATCTTTAAAAACCCTGATTTTTTTAAACACTATTCATCTAATTTTCCTTATAGCTAATTTTTTTACTGGTTCATTGTTTTAACCTTAAAATTAAATATAATTGTAACAATTTAAAACAATATTTAGTTTGCATTTTATTAGTGATAGTTCAAACAGGTGGAAGTAAAAGTATATATTTAATTTATTTGATTAAAATTATGTAAAAGCAACAAATCGCAATATATATAGGTCTTTTGGAAAAATTATATAATTAAGTAGTTGGACTACTGAACCTCTGCGGTAAATGAAGATAAACCCTATAATCTTATCAAAAAGTCATATATTGTAGTAGACGCACTGCAGAATTTTTTTAAAACTCAAATCACTTGCTCCTAGTGGAGTCAATCTACCGGAAATTTTCGTGAAAAAGGAACTGCTCTTCCTCTAGATTTTTTGTTAAATGAACATGTCTGTGGGATCCATTGCCATACGACCCGAAGACCTTTTTTTTTTTAGTATTGTAGATTAATAAGGTTTTTTACAATTTTGTTTTATCAAAAACATATGTATAACGGCTTCTATTGGTCCGATCGGAATAAAAAAATACATTTCTTTGTTTTCAAATTTCCGATAAGTCTGTGTAGGTTTCAGACCTCTATATCGAATACATAACCTACAAAACAACAAACCAACAAGCATAAATAATTCTAGAATTATAAACATAGATGTATTTAATACATTTTAATAAAAACTTATGAAAAGATGCGTCTACTGGTGACTAATAACAAACAAGGCAATTCGACGCTACGGGGTATAATTATGCTAAATATTTTTGTTCAGTATAGGTATAACTAACAAGCACATTATCACTATCATTGAGAAGAAAATACGATGGTAATGACACCACCCATCTAGATAATATATTTCTAGATTGTATGAAAGACTTTTTGGACCTCAAAAATTGTAGGCACATTTAGTACAAATTTAGAACTGGCCAACACATTCGTATATTTTTTTAAATAAAAACCTTTAAACCCAAAACGTGCTTGTTAATCACTGACCCTATCTTTAGTTCAGTTTAGTACATTTTCGTTTGCGGCAACACTGCACTAAGCGTAGTTGATTCGTCAGCGTCGGTAAAACGAGCTGATAGTGCTTTTCGGCCGGTGCATTCCGACTTAAAAAACAAAGTAGGGTTAGAAAGGCAGGGAAATTGGTTTTCTTGTTCAAATAAATATTATAACGTTAATAAGAATATATATATTTCTAATTTTCTTATATATATTAAGTTTATTTCAGTTTTTAGAATATTTTTGCTTTGTTGGTAGGATGTATATTTAAATAAAACTTTCTTTAGTTTTATTGAGTAAATGATTTTTTTAATCATTAACTTTGATTTAATTGGTGGTATAAATCGGATCAATATTAATTTACTTTAAATATATTATAAAATAAGCTATTGTGCCTTAGGTTCTGTTAACATATAGACAAAATTTAAGATATAATTATTTGTTTAGTAATTATTTTTAAAAAGATTTACTAAGGAAATAAAATCTAAATATTAAATGTTGACATTTATCACATCTCAGGTCAAAAAACGTGAATGTTGCGTCTGTTGCCGGGAGCACAGTGGTAATTCAACCACCAGTAAGCGAGCAACGTCCCGAAATGTCAACCACGGCGGCAGGCGTAGAAGAAGGTAGGTCTTGTTTGCTTATTTATCAGACTGAGAGTAAAAGCGTGGGCAGCTTTGGATTAAAATGTTTTTTCTGTAACTGTGAACTTCTAATAACTAAACTTTTATTTATTTATTTATTTTCAACATTCCCAACCCACTGTATAAGTTCATTACAGGGAATTCTAACAATAATAATATTATAACAAACTAACAATTAAGAATATTATTAAATAACAAAATAAATAATAATTAAAGAACAAAATAAATAATATTAACACAGTCAAAATTATTTTTTCTATAAATCACGTTTCGATAAAAAATGTTTTTTAACTTCCTTTTTAAATTTTATTGAAGTTATTATTCTGCGTAAATGTGTTGGTAATTGATTATATATTAATATACCACCATATAATAAAGATTTTTTTGCAAAATTGCTTCGAATATCAGTTATATTTAATAAATTTGTTTGTCGTTTGTCATGATTATGTATAGTATGTCTTTTTTCTAAATCTATATTGGATAATTTATCTTTTGTATTGAAGTATTGAATGGATGAAAACGCATGTTTTTAACTTATAAATATGGTTAGTATCTAAATAGCCAAATTTTGTATATAAATTTATTGTTGGTTCTAGGAACGGAAGTTTATGTATACATTTAATAATTTTATTTTGTAAACAACATAAAGGTTTCAATGTTTTTAAGTTAGCAGATCCCCAAACTGAAATCAAATATTGCAATTTCGAATATATTAATGCAAAAAAAACTGAAAACCGACAATGTTAAGTCTACTATGACACAGGGCGTTTTTAGTTTAAATTTGAGTGGAAGATGTTAAGCTACATTTACATTCCACTCAAATTTAAATTAGTCTAAATTTACTTCACAGCTAATAGTTTACATTGAAATCACAATTTTTTTTCTTATTTTTAAAAGTATATTGATGTATCCTGTCAACTGGCTGTCCTGTATGTTTAGGGGATAAATGAAACATGGTTCATAAACATTGAAACGTAGTTCATGAAATTAAATATACGTTTCTTATAAAATTTATATATACATATTTTTGTGATTGTCATTTGTTTACTTTTTTTTAATCAAATTTAAATTTTTAACTTTTGGAATAAAAGTTGTAAAGCAGACGCAATAGGAATTGTGTGTGACGTAATTCAGGTTAAAAAGAACGTATGTCTTGGAAAACTTTCATCAACACTGCAGTGACAGTTAATGTGCATCGCATCTTATTAAGAGGTGGTGAATATGTTCAGAAATCCATTTCCAGAATTAGTATACCTTTTGCGTATTAATTTTGTATGCATTTAACTTTCTGCTAATAACCGTTCTTGCTTTAAACAAGATCTTTTACACTGAGCTTCACCAATAAGAATTTTTTTAGCAACCTAAGATAATAAATAGTGCCGATAAGCTGAGACTTATTTTAACAACGATTTGTTAGGTAATAAATACAATAATTATTTAAATGAATTCCAAAGTATTAGAGCATAGGTATAAGAAAATGGTATGCAGTCAAAACAGTAAAGTTAATTTAGAAACAGCGTAACAAGTGCTGAAAATGAATTACTGTTATTTATTTCACTAAAACATTCTTACTATTATATTGTCACGAAAAAAGCTAAACAAGTAAAGAAATAGGAAGAACGAAAACTGTTAATCTTAACATTAATACCGCGAAAACATTATTTATTCAACCTACTGAAGTTTTATTGTATTTACAATTTATTAATAAATATGTAATTTTCACACCTCGGTGGCTTAGTGGTAAGGGAGCCGGCTTCCACCCGGAAGGCGCGGGTTCGAGACTTGGCGTAGCCGGCACTTTTTAAAATAAAGAGTGCTCGATATGCCTGGTCCGGTACCTTCCCGAGGTGCCTTTGGTCGTTGGGATAATACATTAACGACTCTGTTCGTAGACTTGGGTCGACTGCGAACAGTAACAAGGCCTCTTACTCAACACATACACTACACGACACAACTGCGTAGAAGGCAACGGGAAACCACTACGTAGAACACATTCCCTAGTATAATGGTCTAGTGTAGTGCATTCAAGAAACCATATACATCTTAATATAAGATAGGTTTCAAGGCACTCACTGACCATCGCCAACGCCCGAATATGGGTACGGCACTTGAAGAAGATGTAATTTTATAATTCTATTATATCAAAACTATTTACAGATATGATTATAAATAAGAGAATTACAACAGTGTACTATGAGGAAATATGAGTATAAGTAAGCCAAACTACTTTGTATCGAATTATAAAAAATGGCTGTTCAAGTCAGACGAAACATATTCAATGTGTAACACATTAGAAAAAATAACGAAATACAGAAGAATAAAATGAGGGATACAATTTATATGATGTATGTTTAGGAGAAATATGTTAAAATGGATAGTTTACATAAGAAGTTAAATGATATATGTGAACAGTTCAAAGAGGTCGTTTTGACTATAATAATAACGTAATGTATCAAATGGGAAGTGTAACACTTATAAGGTATTTTCATCGCCAGAATCCTTTAGTATTCTTAGTATCCCGGGAGTCTAATGATTTTATTCACGTAAGCAACATATTCACTGTTTATTTCATTCAGAACCTTATCCCATATAGCCAGTACTTTGTTAATTGTTCTTTTTATGCACCGATCATATTTCCTCTTACTTAAAATTATGTGTCCCATCTGTAAAACATATTCGTCAAGATGTTATAGTTTTTTTTGGGATTCCTTTAGAAAGAACTAACGCCCAAAATTCGTCGTTCATCGCCTTTTCTGGGTAATCGATGTTTCTGTTTTTCAGCTATTCAATTAGTTTATATATTGGCCAATTGTGAATTTCCTCAGAAATGCCAGAGTGATAACTTGCATTATCCATAATAAATGAAAATTTGGAATTAATTTAGTTTTGAACCATATTTCAAATTTTTTTCTATTCATGCTATCATGATAGTCTCCCTTTTTAGTCTCGCTTCGAAATGCCAAACTATCTTCGAAATACCAAGCAAATCTATTCTCGTTGCCAGCGTCAGTGACGATATAACGATGATCCGAAAAAGAAACGTCCATTAATTTCTTTCTAAAAATCTAAAATTATCAAATTATTACCCTCGGTTGTTTCCTGGTAGAAGCCGTATTGTCCTGCCAACTAGTAGTAGTGCTGAGTATCCATGTTTCATCTAAAAATACTGGAGTATAAGGTTCTTGCGATTCGATATTTCTTCTATATTCACGCAAAAATTTGATTCTCTTCATTTGAATGTCGGGTAATTTTATTAAATATTTTCGATTACTAGTTTTCTTCCATCTGATTCCTATACTACAGCACCAATTTCGCAGGGAAGAAAGGGATTTAAAAAAATTGCTGAGATCTTCATTTAACTTCTTGTGGCCAGTTTACCATTGTAACGCATTCCTTTCTAACATACATACAATCATATAAATTGTATCTCTAATTTTATTCTTCATAAAATAAAAAATTTTGGTTCTGTATTTCTGATATGTTGGTTGAATATGTTTCGTATGATTGAACTCTATTTTTTTAATGCGAGACAAAGTAGCTTGACTTAGATTTAGACTTTCGTGCACTTCCTGTTTGAATGATCAGCTAATATCATTTAATGGATTTTAAAAAGTGAAAATTGGACACTGCAAATCATTTGGTTTTAAGTTTAACCGTTTGAACAACAGAGGGCTCGTAAGTGACCCACAATTATAATTTTGAAACGCCGTTTTCTTGAAAACAGTTCAATTTAGGTATATGACATATTTACATAATATGTATTTAGAATATTCCACTAATCTAAAAAAAATATTGCATTTAAAAAATTAACTGTACACTTCATAATACATACACGACGCACGTCTCTAATTCGATTCGCTAATACCATAGCGTACATCCAAATGGTAGTAACAAACATAAGAAAAACATTTTTATTTATCGACATTATCTGTAATTACATTTTTGTAAAGGTCACGCACTAGAGCGGAGCGACAAGAGCGACATAGAGACGTACGTCAGCTCCGGACAGGCGGTGACAATCCAGGGCTTTCCCCAGGAGCCCATGGACGAAGCGAGAATAGGGACCCCTCCGATAACAGATACGTTACCGGACAGATTCTTGCATTCAGAAGAGAACTTATTAATAGGTAAGAATTGCCCAAATATTTAAATATAGTTTGCTTTATATGAATAATTTTAGATTTACATAAGGTTTTATAATGGATCCTATTGCAGATCAAATGAAGAGTGGATTTAGCAAATCCGTCAGTCAGTTTTTGGAGGCCAGCTTCGAAAACGACTATACCTTTTCGAATTCCGATAACTGCGTTAATCTTGATCATGCATTCACGAAAAGTTGTGAAGAATCAGGGAATTTAGTAGATAATAGGATGTTGGATCCCGATGCAATGATTGAATCACTTGATAGGTAATCATTGTCTCTGAGATTTTGTTTTATTTACCTACATCAAATCTCGAATATAAAATATTGATTTGACCATTTAATTTTCCATTTTTTTTAATGATAAAATATTTTTTAACACTACAAATTTGGACACCAAAGGTGGATTTTTTTAATAAGTCGTTGTTTAAAGCACTATTTCAAATCAATAATGAGTCATATTGAAACTTCCCCCATGTTATTATGCATGTAGCATTGACAGGGCAAAATCTTAGATATTAAATCTCGAGAGGACTTTTTTAATTTGAAATATTAATAATTATTATTTAAAATATCTTATAAGTTATATATGTCTTGTTAGATTCTGAGTTAGGTCTGAATTTATAAAATTAATACTTTTATCTCAGAATATAGTTAAATTCCAAGTTTTAACTAGGAATTAATTACATTCCTACTTTTATCTCGCAATTTAATTAAACTTGTACGACATCTATCTCGGAATTTATCATTTTATCTCATTTTTGTGACACTTCTATGCTTTCGTATATAGAAATCGAAATTTAATGGGGTACTTCTAAGCTTTCGTGTGTATCTAAGTAATTATATTTAAAGAACGCTGTTAGTGATTGCTGTGAAATACACTTAATTTTTATAGCTAATACGCAAGCCGACAATGTCGAAAATAATATTTTTGTCAATTTTATTTACATTGACAAGCCCTGTTTAAGTTAAGATTGAAAGATTGTTTAGATATATCTACAGGAATTTTCTTTTGAAAATTTAATTTGATTTAAAAAAAACAACACTAGGTAAAGCTAGTAATATTCTTGCTGTAGATTTATTGCTGCCTTAAAATTATTAGGTTCTCGGGCCAGAATTAAGGATGGGACTATGAGAGCTATAGCCCCAGGCACCATCGTGAGCAGGCGCACAGCACAGGCGGCGGGCATGGGTGAGGCGCAAAAAACAAAAGGCATGACCTTTTTTTAGAGAGGACTTTTTTTTTTAGTCGACAGTTATTTCTAAAGGGCGGACCAGCGAAACTTGTCTTGGATCAGGGGCTTCTAAATACTTAGAGTCTTAGAGCCCTATAGCCTTAAAATCCTGCAGGTTCTATGTTAATTTCAATGTAATGCATCAATTATTTTATTCTAATCTTAAGGTTGAACAATTTAATTTTACAAATACTATGTTTCTGATTATAAAATTATAACATATAGATTTACTGCTGAACTGGTAAGCCAAGCAAGCCACCTAAATAAAGAAAAGAGCAGCCAATTAGATAAGCAAGAAAAATCTAAAGCTTCAAACAACGATGATAATACTTGGAACGATGACACGTCGCATAATGAATTAACATTTCCAAGTATATCTGGCAGCGGTCCAAATGTTATCACATTCGAAAGCCAACAAGACGAAATTAGTAATGTAGATGAGATTGATGCTGTAGACAATAACGATGAAGGAATTAGTAATGAATTTCCATCTTTTAATACAAATACCATCACAGAGAGCACTCTAATTGCAATTGAAGCCAATAAAATGGTAACGGTAAGTTAATCTTGAACACTTTCTTTTAGTAACCCATAAGTCATTCGCCTATGAATGACCAAATGACAATTTTTATATTTAATTCAATATTTATATTCAAATAAAATTATAATATATTATAAAAATATAATATTCAAATAAAATTATTATTTTATGTATTTTTCAGGTTTTCAAAAAAGAAGCAGAGATGTCGCAAAGTACAGTCAGTGCAAAATCTCTAGATCTAGATTCAATTAAGCCACCATCTCAGCTAAATTCTTTAACAAATAGCGTGACTGGTATCGACAAAGGTGTACCAAGAAGCCCCAAACTAGGATCGAGAAAAAAATCGATACCTAGCAGTAATTTAATCAAGAGAGCCTTGACACATTCGTTGAACCACAGTTCGAGGTATGCTTGTTTAATAAACACTGGCAAAGTGAGACTTATTCTATTTCCTCTTATTTTTTTATATCAGGTTTACTTATACAAGCATTACAATTGAAAATTTTGATTTCCTAAATACGATAGATGTCGTAAAGCTATAATTGAGATTTATTTTTCAAATTCAAATTCAAATGGTGCTTTATTGTCGAAAGAAATTATCTTATTGACAAAGCTGAAAATTAAATCTTAATAAGCCTAAAATGAATGCTTACAATACAATTTACAATAAATAGGTAAATCTTAAATTAAAAGTTCATGTTAATGTCAAAAATTATAAAACAATATATACAAAAATAAATTAAATAAACACACATGGATTCAAACAAATACAAGGCAAAATTTATTAACTATTTTTTTTTAAATTTTAACTATACATTTGATTCAAAAAACTCCTCCACTGTATAGAATGCGTGGTTTCAGAGAAGTGATTTTAGGGTTGTTCTTTCTGATATAAGATTTTTGATTCAAAAAACTCCTCCACTCTATAGAATGCGTGGTTTAAGAGAAGTGATTTTAGGGCTGTTGTTTCTGATATAAGATTTTTGTAGTAGATAGTTAGATGCATTTTTATATACACAGTGAGGCTTAAAATGGCGACCTGTACACACAAAGGCTTTAATTTTAGGTGTGAAATTGAAAAAATATCTATTTTCTTTTAATTCTAAAAAAAAATAGTATTCTAGTTCTAACCGTGTAGATTTTCAACAAATAATTATTTGACAGAAATGGTAGTTACTACAATGTAGAAAGGAATTTAGTATGTAGAATAAAATGTTTATACCTGTATTCACAAACGGGTTTCAATTTAGATCGGGTTTGATTTGACAGCTATAGGTTTAAAATGACATCAAGCTGCAATTAAACAAATAATTTTTGTAATGTCACTTTCCAAATGACAGTGACATAAGAAAAACACAACTGGCAAACTAACAGTTTCAATTGCATAAAAACTAGATCTAGTCTAATTCTTAAACATTTTTTGTGAATACGGGGGTTAATGTCTATCAGTTGCTTTCCGTTTGTATTAATATACAAATTATATATTTCTTTTTAGCTTAGAGTGCTTATCTAACATCGAAGGCTTAAATCCACCCTCAGAAATGCAGCATTTGGAAGATATGGATAATAGCATTACAAGCATAGCAAGTTTACCACCTGAAGGATCAGATATTGTCCCAGAGTTTGTGATAAATGGAGTAACAGGAAAAAGTGTACAAGATTTCAAACCTCATCCCATATTTAACATAAAACAACAGTTTATACCATCCGGCCTAAATAGCTTTATTGCGGATTTGGAGTTGGTAAATCCCCCATCGATATTCAATGATATAACTGATATGTGTAATTCTTTAGCTGATGTAGCTACTGAAAATATCGGGACGGAAACTAGTATCTTTGAAGACTGTTTAACGCATCTAGCAGATAATACTTTTGTCGATAATACTCTACAGGTAAATATTCTGTTACTCAGTATACATTAAATTAATCTTGTCTAACTAGGCATTGAAATCACCTTACGACATTGTGATAGCCGTGTGAAGTGCACTATCATGAAATTTGTTTTTTTCAAGGTAATCTGTTACAACCCATTAATTTTTGTTAAATATGTAAAGAATTTTGTTGTAAAAGTTTCTTTTGCTGCTATTAAACGTTTTTCTTATGTGTTAAGAGAATTCACTTGTATACGTGATGTTGTATTGACGAGAAAAATAATCTAATCAATTTGCGTGGAAGGGTGTTGTTTTTTTTATTTTAAACAAATATCCCTGTTCACAGAAAAACAATTTTCACAAAACACTGTATAAAATAGATACTGTTATGCCAACAAAAGTAAAATATAATTTTTGTGATAACCGAATTGTGTCCGTCTTTGACTATGGTGATGCTGATTATGGTAATTCTCTATCTCTAAAACTACAGCAAAAATAGAAAAATTTCAACATACTGGCGTATAATTTGCATGTAATATTCCTAACCGACGCCACATAACGCCTTATCTGAATCAAAATAAACTTCTTAACATGAAAAACCGTCGATAAACGCATAGGTACTCTGTAGTTTAGAAAATTGTTAAATATGAACAACTAATTTACCTAAAAAACCACTTGATTTATTTGTTAAATGATCATAATACAATAAACTGTCACATGTTTAAGGCACTAGCCCATAGATTATATTATGTTAGTGTCAGTTTGTGGAACAATATAAACAATGATGTTTTTCTAAATAATTTCTCTGCATGCAGCTTAGTCTTATACATTAAATAAAAATTAATATCACTCCTGGTTCGCGTTTGTCCTATCGTCTTTCCGACCCTGCTTTCTATTACAATTTCGCGCTGGTCAGACTTTTCCTTCCTCTCCACACTCTCTTAAGCATCATTCAGGTAAAAGCTTCAATCTAAATATAGGGCTGTGAGAATTTAATTTGTATTTAATAATTTATAGTATATCTATATAGAACAGAATAGAATAAGTACTGAAATTATATTTCTCATTTTCCTTTTTTAAATTGGAAGTTTGAAGTTGTGAAGAAAAACATGATTTTATTTTTGGCTTACAGCCTTTTTTTCAACTAAAAAGGAGGTTCAAAATATTTTACTGATATGTATTTTTGTGTATATATTTAGAATGATTCGGCGGAATTTAGCGATGCTAACAGTGTTACTCCCATACAAACTGACCTCAGTAGTGCAGAAAATACGCCCAGGAGAACTGGTAAGCCATTAAGCAAGAACATGATGACGAAACAAAGAAGAAATATGGCCAGAGATAGGTAATTATTTAAAAACAGTTTCATGAGTTTTATAGTTGAATTTTCTGATGCCTATAAAAATGGGCAAAAAATCTCATGTTATGTTTTGCATAGTAAATTCCAGAAATGTTAATAATATTACGAATTGTTTACTTTAGAAGCTAAGTGCACCACCTATCCAACCAATTTAGATATGAATGACTGAAACATTTTTTCTATTCTCCGTGATATACGTTCAGTTATGATCGTAAATAATTTTTATTGCAAAACTGTTGTCCAAATTCAGCAAGTAAAATAGATTCATTTGTGTGACAGGCGTTTGACATGCATCACCGTTTTGCTCTTACTATTGTTTCTTCATACATACTGTAAGGCAACCCAGAAATAATGAAGGTAGAGTGAGTGGACTGCATTTTTTAATTTCCAATTAGAGAAAGAGAAAACATATAAAAAAGAAACAGTTGGCGTGTTAAGTTTAGAAAAATACTACTAAATGTTAAATCCAATGGTAATATTTATACAACATACGTTATGCACACCACACGCGACCCCGACAACTAAGAGTCTTATTTACGGTTAGATCAAAATCAACTCCGATGATTCGGAGGTAACTGGCTTCGACGACTATTCAGTCCCATAGTGTGTATTCTAAAAAGTGCAAATAAAAAACGACCAATTTATATTACCGTACTATAAAAACTCATTATAAAGTCAACATTTTTTAAACAGAAAAATGAAAAATATTTTAATCGGAACGGACTACATACCTTTTTAGTACCATTTCTTCTACAACCACCAATACTATATTTTATAACATTCAATGGCCAAGCGAAACAATTAACACATAAAATCAATATTTGCAGGTACAAAACATATGTGGTCGCAGCAGAAAAAGTTATGCAAGAGTCCATAGAATTAGAAACAAAAGAAAAAGGGGATTTAAATTCAGATAATAACACTGAATCCGTAAGTGACGATTACAAAGAAGTTAATGATAAAACAGAACCTGTAGATCTTCTGAGTGATACACATACATATACTGTTAAAGCGTCGAAAATCACTCCTAAAGAAAGAAGACGAATGGATAGGTCCAGGCTTGAAACTCAAGTTCTTGATCCGTCATCTATTGATATTGCAAAAACCGAGCAAATTAATGAACCCAGAACACCTAGTGCCAGTCCAAGTCCTACGAGGAGTAAGCTGAGTATCAGAAGGAACTTTATACAGAAGAGATTGGAAAATAAGGAGAGGTAATTATTCTGTTGTCCTATAAATAGTATAATATTGTCTTTCATCTTTTAATTTCCTAGGTTTAAAACACAGACCTTAAGTGAGAGTAGCTTTGGATCACCTGATCTCTCTTCAGCTTCTCCTCCTTGCGACCATAAAGATATTCATTCTTTGGTGGAGAAAGAGGCTAATTTAGTTTTAAAAACTATTAGAGACAGTAGACTTTTTCAGGTGAGTGTTCTTTATTAACTTAATACGATAATTATATAAGTCTAAATCTAAACTAATAAACAGTAAAATCATAGAAAATAAAATGTATTTGATAAAAAAGTATTTTATGTTCAGAATATTTAAATATTTACTTTCACCATAACTTTTCATCTTCCTTCTTGTTTCTGGATATTGAATGCCTTCATGATTTTCTAAATACACTTAATTGGCATGAGTTACAGTAAATGGCTCAATTTTTTTTTCAGACTCTTTCTAATATACTACCCAGCAATGAGGTTTTAATGTTAATAATATAGAATTATATAAGAATATACTCGTTAGACTTTATAATAGTTTTAAAATAGTAATCCATTTAAAAGTGAATCTGCTTTTACATTAAAATTTGTATCACTTGTTAAGCATATGTTTAATCGGTTTAAGTCGGAAAGAAAAACAATGATATTTTCTATTTGAAGATTATTGTATGTGTATTAAAATAACTGCATGTATATTAAATATAAAATTATTTTAGGACGAAATGTTGGACAGTGAGACTCTAAGTTTAGTATCTAATGATGAAGATTCCGAACATAACTCTGGAAGTTCTATAAACTATAGAACCTATCACAAGAGCTGGAGTTTGAGAAAACCTGATACCCCGGTTATTTCATCTGACACAAACGGTCATAGTGTAGAAGAACAGTTAAACCCACCTCTCACACAGGTTAGTACAAGGGTAGATGTAAAAATCATATAATAAATTTTGTTAACAAAACATATTATCTAAATACCTGATAGTAGCTCCTGGAGTCCGAGTGATAATAATGAAGAGCCACCCTAATTTACAAGGGCGAATTTTTCAGTTATCTGGTCAATTATATTTCATTTTATTTTCGAGCTGATTTCAACTTCTTAAAGGGTGTGTGTTTGCGTTGAGTATTGAAACTGCTGCTGTTTTAAAGAAATTGAATGCTGCTTAAAATAGCTGTTCTGCGAACGGCAGTTTCATCTTACTGGACTTAAACTGAGAACTGTTGCTCTAGAAATAACTGATAAAAAATATCTTAAAGTAAATAAAAATAAATTAAACTTTATGAATTGAAAGTTTCTTAAAAAAGAAGTCCCCGCATAATTAAATAATTCAGCCACCACTTCCTTCATCAAGAAATTCTATGTATATGAATATAAAAAATATACATCGTTCAAGAGATTATGAACTGCTCGAAACCGCAATAATCAGATCAGTTTTACATAAGTAATCAATGTGTTCAATCAGAAATCAAATCATATGGATCCAATAAGAGATTGGCAGAAAAGAAGGTTCTGCTAACTATGCATTTTCCTCAAAATAAAATTTCTAAAAGAGTAAACTTTCATCCACATTGTAAACTTGGTTAGAGGTTAACTTTTTTCGAACAATGTCAACTTGAGAGCGATTCTTGATATACCGTCAACTCACTGATACTAAACCTCTTAAATTTTTGAAGCCATCATATTTTTGTAGAAAAAATTAAATGCGCCTCTTGTTACCGATTACAAATATTTTCGACACTTTTTTCGTTAAAGACAATCGAGAAGATTGTCAGAAACTCTGCCATAAAACGCAATGTGTTAGAGACAGAACCACAATCACAATCCTTAGGATCCATAGGGATATGTTGTTTCAACTGACACGGTCTTTATGAATGAAGGTATCAAACCTGATATATTTATAATCGGTAAGAAGATGCACGTTTAGTGGAATAATACTATACACCTTGTCCCATTTAAAAAAAATACATGTATATTTTTCAACTTTCTATTGATTTTTAAGAGTTTTTAAGTCATATTTTTGTATATTTTTTACATAACCCTTAGCACTAGCATTAGTATCGAGACGTATTTTTTAAACCCTCTCTAACAATACTGAAAATGGAGTTAAGCAGCTCCGTAACACTATTTGTCGATTTCCTTCAAAAATTACAACAAAATACATCATATTTATACAATTTAATAGTTTTCTAATTTGCTTCATATTATTACTCCAGCGCAAAAAACATAAGCCAAAAAAAACACTATTGAAAAAATTATGTAGTTCGAATTATTACTCAATAACATTTTTTTGCGATTTGTAAATTTTATTTTAATCAAAGTCTATTTAATTATGTAATTATATATTTCCATTCTTCTACAAAAAATAGAATAGGTTTTAAGTTTGTCCTTGTACAAAAAAATTAAAAACAAAGGTTAAAATAGAAATAAAAATACGGCCAGGTGTGCCGTCAATTTGAGAACTGATTTAATTTATTCTGTTAAAATTTTTGTTCGAAAAACATTTTTTTTATATTTGTTTATGTTAACTAAAATATCAAAAATAGTAGATAGCTACTGGTAACCGTTAATATAAAATAGACTAAAAAAAAACTACAATGAAACGTCACATACATAAAAAAACTAAACTAAGCAATGCCAATATTTTTTTCTGTGTGTCATTTAGAATATTTTCTTTTTTTTCCACAGAGAGGACACAGCTAAAAATATACAAATATAAAAATACAATAAACAAATTTTATTTTATACTTGATTAAAAAAAAAAATATATATATATATATATATATATATATATATATATATATATATATATATATATATATATATACAGCAAGCAACAGTGGCCAACCATGGCCGAAAAAATGCGACTAATGTATAACAATAATTATTGTTTCTCGTTTTTTAGAAATGTATAGTTGTATCTAAATAATACATTTAGATTTAAAAAATATACATTCCTACTACAGCAAATACAATGGTAGTACGAATTTTAAATATTTTGGAGTATTATTTAAGTTTTCTTTGTTAACAAGAACTAGATGTTCTTTTAGAAAAAAAAAACATGTTTTTTCACTTTTTCCAGCAATGCAAAAATTCACCGAACGTGTAGCGTACTTTATACTTTATTTTTAACAAAGAAAATATATTTTTATTTCCGTCGTAATTATCGTTGATTGTAATCGTAAAAAATCACCCTACGAGATTTTTTCAGATCTTCACGTTTCAGGGTCTCTAAATGTCAAAAATATATTTGTCAATTTGGTGTGTCGGTTTGTCTGTTGTTCTGTTCGCGATATACCTAAAATACTTCTTACGCGATTGAATTCAAGTTTGGTAAACCAATTAAGGTCATAAGAGGATAAAATGGTAATATTTTGGAAAAATCCATTATGGCGGAATAAAATGGCGGCCTGTAAAAATGTTAAAAACATTGTTCAAGTTTAGTTCATTCCAGTGTCTTACTTGATTTAAGGTATATTGAACTAGCAGTTTATTCAATTTTTCTCAAATCAAGTAAGATATATGGGAATGAACTGGTAGAATTTTAGTCAGAATCCAAAATGGCGAATCATAATGACGGCCAAATAAAATGTTTAAAAGATCAGAGTAAAAAAGGCCGTCTCATTAAATTTTGCTCAAAAATTATATATGATATAGGGATAAACTGATAAACTTTTTGTACAAATTCAACTTGAAAAAATAAAATGGCGGCCTAATCAATTCGATAAATTTTCTTTATCCGGAACTTCGTTACGAACATTTCCATTTATTAGAATCTAGTTCCTCACACAGTTATTAACACACTTTGACTTTGACACTTGCTTTCGTACCAAAATTTTACCAGTTCATTCTCTGATTTTTGAGATGAATTAAATAAATAGTTCTTTATCAACAATTTTTTAAACATTTTACTAGGCCGTCACATTGCATTTTTACCAAAATGTTACCATATGATCCTTTATTTTTACCAAAATTTCAAGTGATTCGAGTGAGTAGTTTTTCATCTTTCTTGTTTTCTCTTCGCCGGGAAAAAAAAATGTAGTACTGTTAGTCGCTAAAATTCAGATGCCATTGCTGATAAAATAAAGCAATATACCTGTTTTTCATAGCTTTTATCTGGATCTTCAAGTTATATGAAAAAAAATGTCAGATTTAAATTAATTTTTGCATGTCCAACTATAGACAAAGTGATTTTTGGAAATTGCGTCTAACTAAACACTTTTTTAAATTTATTTAAAGACCATTATAAAACACCGACTAGCGTAAAGATTTCGAAATTCTATTTAGGTAAAAATTTTGACAATTTCTAGTGTCATATGCGTGATTTTTACAATTTAGTATAACAAAATTACAGAATGTTCTGGAAGCAAGTTATTTTGAATTTTATATATAAACATGCAAACAAGAAAAAATATTAAATTTTTGTCATTTAATTTAACCATTGTAATTTTTTTCACATGATTGATATCTTTGTATATTTATTCATGCCTAAAATTATACGTATTGCTTTGTTTTCTAATATTTGTAATCTGTTTTTTATACCTTTATCGGCATTATATAAAATTGTTGAACAGTACGGGTAATAAGGTAAAATTATTGTATTATATATCATCTTTTTGAAAAAATAGTTCAAATCTTTACTAATTCTTTTTAAATAGTTTGTTTTTGCGAAATTTTGGAAATTACTTTTTCAAAATAAATATCAAACTTGAATCAATTAAAATTCCTAAGTATTTAAGAGAGGTAACCATTTCTAAATTTTCATTATCAATTATAATATTTAAATTATTATTTCCAAGTATCATATGCTTGGTTTTTGATACATTTAATTTTAATTTATTTACTTTAAGTCAATTAGATACAAATTTCAATTAAAAATTTAACTTATTTGTAATGCTATTAATATCCATTCCGTTTAAATATATTAAAGTATCAGCAAATAACTGAATTTTACAAGAATTTAAAATATTAGGCATATCATTTATACACAAAACAAATAATAAAGGATCCAAAATACTTCCTTGTGGAACACCAATGTTGTTTGAAATCTTTTGAGAAAATTTGTTATTAATTTTAGTTTTTTGTGTTCTACTTTCCAAATAATTTTTTAGCCATTTAAAAACCAATATTAATATAGTTAACATAATAATCTTTTTCTGTGAATTGTTTCAAATGCTTGTTTGAAATCCAAGAACACTGCTGCAACAGTTTCATTTTTATCAAAACTCCTTTTCCAGCTCTCAATTGCGTAATATATTACAGTTTCAGTTGAATGTCCTTTTCGGAAACCAGCTTGAAGGTGTATTAAAATTTTGTTTTCTTCAGTGAATTGTAAAATTTGGTCATAAACTATCCGTTCTAAAAGTTTTTCAATATCCAATAACACATTTATAGGTCTTAATTTATTCCATTTCTTAGAATTTTTAATTTTTGGAACTATTCATTTCATTTCATCTGGTATTTCCCCGTTTTTTAAACATAAATTTCTAAAATTTACTATTCTGCTTCCAAGTACTGCAAATGTCTCATTCATGACAATTTTTGAAAGAATTTCCGAATGATTATTATTAGATTTTAATTTACAAACGAGTTTTTTCAGGTTATTTATAAAAACTAACGAAAAATTTGCAAAATATGTTAGGGCCAAAAAAAAGTTGCTTATTTATATATAGATTTTTTTTCTTTACACTTTTTTCGTCCGGCAAACAAATTTAGCGTACTTGAAATTTTCTGAATATACCTACTCTTTTACGACATGTTTCATTGTTTTAAGCCGCCTTTTTGTTTTTATAGGCCATTTTGTTTTTATATGCATCCTATCACTATATTTTAAATTAATCTCTCAGTTCTCCCCATTTACTCACATATACTAAAATACATCTAAATGAGAGGATTATAAAAAAAGAAATTGGCCGCCATTTTCGATTTTCAGGACTTAAGGAGCCATTTTGAACCGCCTCCATATTCGCAAAATATTTAGGATGTACTTAATCTCCATAACCAAATTTCATCTCTTTATAAAGTGAACGATTCTGTTAAGGTTCTTGGCTATGCTGCTGCACTAACTAAAAAGCAAACGTTTACTACCGAAACTTACGCAGTCTTAATATTTTTGAATCTATTGTCAGTTACAGCAATGGTACTAATCATTAAACAAAACCCACACAATTGATTTAAAAAAGTTATAGGATGATACTAACAGCTTCTTGGCGACATCCTCCCCTCTTGTAAAAATAGGGGTTAATGAGGGATGTCCCCAAGGAGAATTTTGAAAGAGCTTAGTTGCTGTGGTTCTACTGATCCACCCTCCCTCTCAACTGGTATTAACTTTTTATGACTATTAATTTAAAACCTAAAATTAAATCAGTATTTCTACATTTCCTGTCCGATTTTTTAGGTAATCTCAAGTAATAATTCGGCCGCGGAAACCCCACCAAACGACGACTTGTGTTTAAGTTCACAAGAACTTGAACAAATTTCGCCTAGAAGTCTAAGTTCTGAACAGAATTCGGATGAGGAAAATAATTTGGAAAAAATTATTGGCAAGCCAAAGATTGTGAAACCATTACCCTTAACAACACAACTTTCTAATGAAACTGAAACTGAGGATCAACCAAAAAGCATTAGGGGAAGAAGAAAACCTTTATATTCAAAAACCAATTTGAATAACAAAATGGCACCGAAAACTATCAAACCAGCAAAAACCATGGCATCAACTTTAGTAAAAAATGTGACGTCAACAATTAAATCAGGTAAAATCGTCTGTCATTATTACTTACTAGTTAAAAAAAATAGTTTAAATATATTTTAATTGTGTATCAATTTTTAAATATAATTATAGTTCGAGAAAAGGTTGACAAAAAATTATTCATAAACTTATTGTATTAGTTTTGGTTAGCCTTGCTAGTTGGTTGGATTCAACTAGTTTTTAGATGTCTTAAGTATTTCAGCTATTTTATTGCTAATTTCGTATTTTCGTTTGACGTTCTTTATTAACTTACCAATTTACCTCTTGCTATCTAAGGTAAAAATGTACAGTGTCTTTTACTGATCATATATTCAGAAACTGCCAGTTTTATTTTTATGGCAACCCTGTTTTTGCATTAATTTATGAAACCTAATAGAATGTCTTTTATTTTTTGTTCATCTCAAGTTGCTTCTAATGAGCACTTGCTATGAATATTTTTATAAGTAGGCCACATGAGCTCGTCGTAACATTTGTATTCTGCCTATGGTAATCCATACAGTTCCAAAATGGTCTTTGTGATTTTTTAGTTGGGGGATCGTTCCATATCAGTATTATTTGGATTGTCTCATCTTCTGCAAACTAGACACAATGTTATTACATTATTTAAAATTGTATATCTTCCTTTATGTTTTAATTTAATAATATAATGTCTAATCAGCATTTTTGTAAACGAATGATTTTTCTCTCGTGATTGGAAGTTAGCTTGAATTGAGGTAATTTCGGCGAATTTTCGTTTCATTTACCAGCTTTTACGTAATTTTTTAAAATAAGTATTCTGCTGTTTTCATTCTTTTTCTTTATGATTTGGGCGAATATATCTTGTCTGTTTAAATTTGTAAAAATTATTATTGTATGTATACATACTTAATGTGTCAATATCGTTTTGCATATAGAATTCTAATCCATTCCGTAGTTGTATATTGTCTTCTTATGATAGGAACGTCATTGAAAAATGTTGTAAATACACGAAATAAATCGACGCCATCAAGACCACCAGTGCCCTCTCAAGTTAAGTCGAGTGGCTATGGATATACTCGACCTAGCAACAATATACACAATGCTAATGTGCCGAACAGAGTTGCTGTAAACAGTAAAGCCAGCAGTGCGAATAACAGCCCGAAAAGTAGTCCAAAGCACACATCGAAAGGTACCCCTCCGTTAGAACGACAAGGAACTTTTACTAAAGATGATCCACCATCCAGTGGCGTACCTAAAACACCTACGAGGTAAGTAGTATTAGTAAGAGTGGTGCTGAGAGCTGATCCCAAGCATCTGGTGCATAATGTTCTTTTCACCAACACCCATGATTACTTTCTTTTTCGGTCTAGATGGTCAGAGAAACCTATGGTAATGTAATTGATTACCGTTATAATCATACTGATTCATAAAAACATTGTTGCTATTTTTTTATCGAAAACGTGGGATATAACAGTTATATATGAAAAACCTGGTAAAGTCTTGGAATTTATATCAGTAAGTCCGAACCATGATGGCGCCAACCTGTTCAACAAGCAATTTCATATACTAATAATAATAAAATATTGATTGTAGATTTACCCATACCTGCCTTTCACCAAACAAGTCCTTATACCTCCAAGAAAGTTTGATATAATATACAGCGTTATTAAAGTTTTTTGAAATGACCCATTGATTATATACTCTTCTATAATTTGTAAAATCTCCAGGTCCGCTCTTAAAGATTGGAACAGTAAAGCTATACTTCTATATTTAAGAAATACAGCCGAAGCAAAATAAACTCACACTTAAAATAGAAAAAAGTTGGGAATGACATCCAGGCCTACAATAACTTTATTGGGGGGCGACTTTCTCCCCTGCATCGTCTTAAACTGGGTTTTTTTTTTTTTTAATTTAAAACCGTTATAATCTGAAATAAGGAGTAATAAGACGTTTTTGTTTTTTAGTTTCTCAACAATAGAAAAGTGACAATGCTGGTTTTAAAAACCGACGTCTGATTTGAATTTTGTAGTTCTTATTATTATCTTTTATATAACTAGTATTATTTGTTCATACCTCCGAATAAGATAGATATTTTATTTTTAAGACTTCCAACTCCTCCATCAAGAATACCATCGTTTGCTCGCCAATTTGCCCGTGCCGTTACGAGCAAAATCCCACACAACAATAATACGCCACCGAGCAGAATGACTGCGTTAAACGTAAAATCGGCCAGCGCTGATAGAATGAATAAAAACACCCGAATATATAGCAGGTAAGTTTGGAACTATACTTTTTTTCAAACGACTTGTATATACAGGTGTTAAACGGTTAGGCCAAATTTACCCTAACTTACATTATCGTTTTTTAGAGTCAGTTATACCAGAATTAATCTACTAAACAATTAATTGCAAGTTTATAGAAGAATCTGTCAGTATTGAGGTCTCCTGTCATTTAATATTATACGGGGTGTACTAAAACATATGGCATATGTCCAGACCAGAAGAAAGTATTCATTCATTCATTCATTCATTCCAAACTGTATTAAGGTTTCCTATATTTTTTAACGTTGTACTTTCGCGTCTTACATTATTTAAAATTTACGTATTGATTGAAGTAATTGTATGAATTAAATATAGATATTATTTGATATTTTAAATATTTGTGTGTTCCCTATATACATATATTGCGGGTATTTATAGTGGTGTTAAAAATAACATAATTATTACTAGACAAACATATCTCTAGGACCTAACAAGACGCTCTTAAAAAATTACAACTTACTGATTGATGGAAACTTTATGTGTCAAACCAACAATTTAAACGTAAGCGTTTATTATTACAAAAAGGCCACCGGCTTGTACAAAGATCCATTGAGAAAATAGTTCAGAAGAAGCATGGTATGCTAAAAATGTTCCCTTTTTAATGAGAAAGATTGAGTTAAAACAACCTGGCACTGCTTAGAAGATGAAACGTATGTCTTAACTAATTTTATTTTGGATGGAATACAATTTAAAAAACAAAAGGTAATAATTATGTTAAAATTAATTACCTTATTAATTAATTACCAAGATATAGTAAAATAGAAATTTACACACTAATTTAGAACAAGTAAGCCATGTATAGAACAAACCAACACTTCATTAGGTGTCATTTTTAATACTGCATTGTGACGTTTTCACCGACAATTCACAAAAGTATTTACGCATCCTTGATGGTTACGTAGATAAGACCTTTCATAATTGATTAATAACTAGATGTTACTAAAATAAAATATTAAATGTATTAGAACCTTTGTAAAATCAGCCAGTCAAACGAAAAATGAATAATACGGCAACATCTCAAAAGTGTGATAAAGCACACATATACTTAATAAAAAATAAGAATAGCAATTATAATTTCGAAACCAGGCTATTCGTAGTAATCGTATTTCAAACTACGAGGAAGATTCTCAAAATAACCAAAACGTCCAAATAAATAAATTCAGAAAAATATTCGGGTTAACGCAGACTTACTTATTAAAATAGTATTACATTAAAGTAGCATAAAAGAAACAAGTGGTTCATTAGCACACAACAGCATGCCTAACTGGATCTCTAAAAATACGCGCATTATATGTGTATAGGAAACACAGAAATATTTTAAATATCAAATAATATATACGTTGATTTCAAAAAATTACTTAAAATAAGATGTAAATCTTACTTAACGCACAAAAGTACATCCTTACAACCTAAATGCTATAGGTTTTTGGTAATTTGCACTTTTTTAGGCGGTGTACTAGTACCGTTTAATAAATTAGAAACGCACCCAATGTATAATGATTTAGTGTGAAGTTTAATTACCGAACAACCTGTATTAGGTTTGCATATATCTAACTCTTGTAGCTCCCAGCAATTAGGGCACATCTGTTATTCCTATTCTTCCTCCTCTCTTTAGTCGGGGGAACTCAAGGAAACTCCCGGCATTGTACTTTCCATGACCTTTTGTATCACTTTAACGTGATTTAGAATTTTTTTGAGTAGTGGTTTCCAGTACAATAGGTAACCCCAGACAGGACGGATGAATAATACAATTTCTTTTTTAGATTAAGCGGCATAGCCATTTTTTATGATATGGCAGCACAACTTAGTCAAACTCTTCTTACTATCTCGGAAGTTTTTTTTTCTTAGTTTAGTACGTACGTTTTCTGTTTTTCATTAGAGAGATCGCTTTGAGAGATGACCTTGGTTTTTACGAAGTTGATTGTATTATTATATAGATTATATAAAGATTTATTTTACATATACAGAATTTCTTGTGATAGACCCGATAGGCGTTTTTTATGGAACTCCCTGTATATTATATGTCCAACTATGTATGTGTATGTATTAGTTTCAGTACCACTGCAAACTGTTCCAAAAGGACACAGGTTTAATATTGTTACAAAAATAATTTATTATTTTCATCCATTTATATATTACTTCCCTCATACGAGGGAAATATTGTAATCGTGAAAAATCACCGTCCAAGACTTTTGCAGATCTTTGAGTTTTATGGTCCTTAGGTCCCTAAAAACAAGATCTTGTATTTCCGTCGGTCTATCTGGGCTCGACATAGCTCAAAAACTACGGTTCATAACGAGGTGAAAAGATAACATTTTGGTAAGAATCCATTACAAATAAAATAGAGGCCAAATAAAATGTTAAACAAACCATTATTAAAAAACTACTTATCATTGACCTCAAATTTTGCACAAAAGTTAAGTGTGATGTAAAGATAAACTAATAAAATTTTGATGTTAAGCAATGATGGCCGCGGCGGAACAAGAAAATGTTTAAAAATCAGTGTCAAAATATGACATATCCAGTTAACTTTTTATACAAAGTGTGACAGGTAGATAAACTGGTTAAATTTTAGTGCGAATCCTGTATGTAAAAATAAAATGGCGACCCAATAAATTGTTTAAAAATTCGGCCAAAATTCATTTCCTGGAATAAAACTTTTTTGTGGAGGAAAAGTAAATGATTGCAAATAAAAGGTAAGAAGATGAAAAATGTTTATTCCTTATTCTAAATGAATGTTAAATATATGAATCAAACAGATGTATCGTCAAGAATTCTTATTGGTGCATGCGTAGGAAAACTAACATAAAAATGTAGCAAGAACGGTAAAAAGAAAAATACAAAATAATTAATTATTAATAAAAATGTAATAAAAAAATCGGCAAATTAGCCTTTTGCCGTTACTCTCGGAAGTTATTTTCGTAACGAAACAGAAAGAATTGCAATGTTTTTACATGCATACGGTTATATGGCAATAAATATACATATTAAGTACCCGTATACATTGTTAAATTGGTAAAACCCTATTTATATATCTTTCTTTTCAAACAAAGTGAAATGTATTATGAGGGAAATCACTACAAATATGTTAAAAAGGGAAAATACGGATGACTTAAGGCAAAAAAGTCTTTAATAACTGTGTAATTTAAGAATATTGCGAAATATTTTATTCATTTTATTATTCAAAATATTCAATATATTTTTTAAAATATTTAACCATTGACCGACCCTTATCTCTCAGAACGTACCATCCGGCAAAATGGATAAAACTTACTTGCCGTACAAATTGTTTTTGTTATGCTACAGTAAACGGACAAAAATATTACGTTGCTAAACAAAAAAAAGTGTATTTGTACCTACTTTTTCGTACCTAAGTCGTTTTTTTAAACACTATACGGCCGCCATTTTTGTTGCACGATCTTCGTACCAAAATTTTACCAGTTTATCCCTATACCGCACCTGATTTTTGTGCAAAATTTGATTTATTTTTCACCGTATAGAGACAGTAAAACGTGAAGATCTGTAAAAACCTGAGAGGGTGCTTTTTTTCACTATTACAACAATTTCAATTACTTACGAGGGAAATAAAAAAGGTCAGAGTTTAATTTGGACCACTAACATTACACTATCAAGCAATCATATTATTTTAGGTCAACTAGTGCCGACAGCAAAGAAGCTTCTAAAAAAATAGAGCCATCTTCCTCTACCCAAAGTTTAAAAAACGAACTAAGAACATCAAACGGAACTCTCAGGAAATCTGGTATCCCTAGTCCAGCACAAAGGTCCAACAGCAACGTTAGTATAACTTCCAATGGCAGTGCCAAAAAACAAGTTACCAGTAAAATTGCCAGTTTATGGAAAAAGGTCGAAGAAAGTAAGGCAAAACAGCAACCTACACAAGGTAAATATAATTATTCCATATTCTTTATATGCAGGGAGATTGGTGGTAAAGAATTCCCGAAAATTTAAAAATAAACTGATTAATATGAAAAAAAGATATAAAATATATATCTCCATTTCTTTACCTTTATAGTAGATATACATTTTGATTTAGACACTTACTTTTTAGACAAAAGAGTTTGGATCCAAGGTGAAAAAGAAATCAGTCCTTCAAAACTGACAAGAAGCAATACTTTTGAAAACAAAGATCCAAGTACACCTTCGACAATGGAACAAAATGGCATTAAAACGGAACCAAATTTAGCTCCTGTTATCCCATCTGTGAATAATAGTTAGTTTTAAGTATTGTAGTTTTTTCTCCACTAGAATAAGTAGTGATACAGTAGATTGAAGATTTTCTATACAAATAGTACAGTTATATTGTACTGTAGTTCTGTGGTACTTGAATGGGTACACTAAGATTAAAAAAAATTAAAAGCCAAATGGCAGTAAATATTTTTTATAAAAATGCAGCATCAAATATGCATTTTGTCTACATTAGAGTCCGCTCTTTATAGTTTATTTAATTTAAATAATAGTGAGACGAGGTTTTTTTTATGTAATTCTATTTGCATGCATTTCTCCATTTTTTTAATCAGATAATTTTAAGTCTAGTTTTAGGTACTGCAGGTTAGTGTGTTAGAAAAACTTATATCTATGTTTGAAATATTGTTCTAGTTCTTATATAGTTTAAATGCATATCACAGGTGTGCTCTATAATCAGTTGTATTTATTTTCAGTTCATCCTATGAGATATCCATTTGTAGACATATTCATTGTTATACCATTATTCTAGTCTTCGTAAATGTGTCTGTAGCATGAGAGATTTTTTAAGACAAAAATGGAACTTAATCATCATAAAGCATGGTAATTTCATTGACAGCTGGGCAATGCGCAAGCGCAATTGTCAATGTAGATGATTATTTCCAACTTTTGTGTCAAAAACGCTTCATATTTTATAAAGACTGTATATTAGTTTTAAGTTATTTTTTCGTGATATTACAAATACCTTATAGTCCCTACCTATTGTATTGTACATAAACATATTTTAGAAAAAATGTCAAATATAAATACATAAGTAATTTTATAACGTTTAAACATAATGTTTATAATGTAAATGATATGTATTTGTTTTTTGTTAAATGTTATATGTACTTACCGACTTTTAATAATTGCCTCATTAGTTTGAAATTGAGTAAATTAAAAGAGTTTTGCTTTTCTGTTATCTTGTTTTATTTAATTATAAGTTTGCACTTCTGTTAAATATAATCCCTTGTAGGTGCTTTAATAAAATTATAACAAAAAGTTTCAAGAGGTAAGTTTTTACATTATACGACGGAAGCGATTTTTATTTAGTTTCTTGGGAAAAATGACGATAACAGTTTCTATTGGTTCGATCAGAACAACCAAAGAAGAAAATGCTTAAAATTTAATTTAATTTATCAACAATATTTACAAAAGATTAGAAACTGATAGTACAAGACAAAGAGTTAATTAAACCTTTGAAAATGCAAGTTAAAAAAAGAAAAAAACCAACAATCATTGTCATTTGAATATGACAATAAGAGTACAGAGGCAAAAACTTCTGCCACTTCGCCTATTTGTGGAAGGGAAGCAATGAGTACAACATACAGACTCTATCATGTAACCAGTGGCATATTGGGAATTCCATCGGACTTTCTACCAAAAACTGTTAGTGCACACCAACCCCCTACTGTGATCTTCCTAGGGAGAGAAGACAGACAGAGACTTAACAGAACATTCAGGAAAGATTAATGCCACAAATATAGTCATATGGATCAAAAGCAAAGACTAGTCTTATTTAAAATAACAAACTAACCTAAAACTTAACAAATCCATAACTAGGACTAAGTTCGCAACATCAGTCTTCCGGTTCGTCTCGTCGAATGCAGACCTCTGTGTTGTTAACATAAGTGGTGCCACGTGTTCGGTTTTGCTGCTTTATTTCGGGGGGAAACGGGAGACTCAACCGCTCAGGTGGAAACTTACGACCCCGCTAGAAAGGGAGCATACGCTGTGAACGTGTGAGGCCTAGTTGTTCCTGCATTCTATCCCGTTCGTCTGCCGCAGTTCTACATAGAATATTAGCGTAACGGCCGCTACGTGGCGGGAGTGGGAGGGGTAAGGGGATAGCTTGAAAGAAAGGGTCATCTCGTGATATCAGTAGTACTCTCAAGGGGCACCTAGTGGAAGCCTAGATGCATTTCAAAAATTTAAAGAGGAATTATTAAAGTATTTGAAAGATTCGGGGTATTCGGGAGCCTAGAGCTCGCCATCCGGATATCCTACCGATAACGCCTCCAAACTGGACCAAGGTGCAGGGTCGACTTCGAGGGTCGCCGATTTAACGACTCTGAGCCCCGGACGGAGGGCAATCTGGCGACTGCCTCGTAGCAAAGCCAATAAGTCCTGTTATGTAACAGGCTAAACAGGAATGAAGAAGAAGAAGTTCGCAACATTGCCTCCTTGTCAGATGTCGATGGAGGTGCACCACTTTAATTTTTGCATGAGGGCTTTTCTGAATCCGATATTCCAGGTCGCTACAGCTACACGATACCTGCGTTCCCATGACTTCTGCAGCTTCGACGGACTTACCTTAGTTCTTTTTGACTTGTATAACCAAACTTTTACTGTAAGTCCATTGCTCTCAGATCATAACGTGACGACTTCATTCTATCCGTAATTTCTGACGGTCCTTTTGATGGATTTCTCTGAGGCGCTTAGTAACCTGGCTTGCATAATCCGTAATAGTTATTTTATTTTGAAAAGTGGAAGTTAAGTTATAAATCTGATCCAAATATTATGCTGGCAGGTATTTTTCCAGTTGATTCATAAACTGCAGAGCGATAGACCAGTAAAAATGTTTGAATGCACTTTGTTCATTTACTTGGATTTTCAGATAGTTCTGTTAAATCTTTCAACCATTCCATCTGACTATGGGTGAAGAGGAGTTGTTCTTGTCTTATGGATTCCTAGGAGACTGCACAGGCTTTTGAATACGTCGCATTCAAAGTTTCTGCATTGGTCCGAGTGTTTTTCATATCAGTAAATCCATTCTTGAAATAGTACGTCGGCAATCCATTCATTAACTTTTGGCCATACTAGATAACAATCATAAATCAATTTTGAATTATCAGAGGCAAATTATTAATTTACAAATTTATCACCAGTTATCAAATTTTAATCCAGTGGCCAAATGACTTTAACTTAATGGTATTTCTTAAAAGTTTGCCAATATTTGCAGAATTAAGTTTTGGAATACGAATCTACACCAAATTCTTTATACACTCTCGAAATATCAGAGTGTAAGTTTTAAACAGTTTTTTAAAGACATTTAGAATATTGGTTTTGAATATTAAACATAATTTTTAGTATAAAAGGCACTATCAGACAAAAAAACAAATATTTTATTTATTTTCATGATAAAAATAATGTCTTAACTTATTTTGATTTTACCAAATTATTTGCTTGACACTGATGATTTACTTTTGGCTAATCAACATACATTGTTTTATCTTTAAAATGTTTTAATATAGTAACTAAGGAAAACAAATGTGGCATTAATTTTGTCCATTGGTTACTACATTTTGCGTCGAGTTGCTGATAATACAGTATGTTTGTAAATTGATAGTTCATATTAGGGTTCGTAAGCGTGCGTGGCATGATTAATTAAATTAGTTATCTTCCTTAACATATTCGCTCTCGAAGAAAAATTGAAAAAAAGCAATTATGTAGACCTCTATTTGACTTAAATATTTCCAAGATATACGAAATTTAAAGAAAGTACCAGAAAATTTAATTGCAATATATAAAAAACAACCAATTTTTTATTGTTTTCCATATGTATTATTTAAAGGCGGTTAGACTTTATTTAAAAGTTTCTGTTTGTTGAGTAAAATTCTGTGAAAGTATGAAAAATGCTATTTCTTTAATTTGCGGTGATCATACATCTTGGCACCATCAACCACAGTTATTTACGTGCCGCTATTGACTTAACGAACATATTTATTTCGTTAATAAAAAATGTTGCTAATAAGTAACTTCTAACTGTGAATAAACATAAAATTATCCGGTATCGTGCACTTTAGAAGAAATCAATAATGCAAGCCGAACATTGATTCTTTCTCTACTTATTTCGAAATTAATACTAATTGGTAAATTACGGTAATTTACACACTAATATCATTGTTGATCTTTTTACACGGCCATTTAACCAGTCATATTCAAATATCTATCAACAGCCAGTGCCCAAACCCGTCCACTGACCATATACGCTGATTGCACGCTTCTTAAATGTGCAATAATGGTCAAGTTGATATTCCCTGGGTGGATTTACAAAGAGGAAGCTTGGAAAAAGATATATTTTACAAATAATTTAATGAATTATACGCTAAAGAGAAAATTATCGGATTAATTCGAAGTTTATAATACATGTAAAACTGTCCAAACCGGATGTAATCAAAACTCGACGGGAATATTCAACTTGTACCTCGTTTTGCGGAGTGACAAAAGTAGCTGGCGGAAAAGAGTCGTAAGGGTTGCTCTGGTACTCATAGTTTTTAAAAACTGCTCTGAACCAAAAAGGTCCCAAATATCTATCCAAATCTAACAATCAACGTGATGTAAAAAATATATGAGAGAAGACAAGAATGCGTATGCAAGATGAAAAAGAACCTTGCTATTCAGAATATCAAGCAATTTTTTTTTATTATTTTAAAAATTAAGAAAATTTACTTCCTTGCGTATTATATTAAATACGTTTTGTAGGCAATTTCTTTATGTTTGGACGTAGTACGAAGGCCTGAGGCTTAGGAATAATGCACCGTTACAATAAACCGTGATTGCCTTTTTGTAACTCGAATTACCCCCTTATAAAGAACGATGTAGTACTAGTACTGCCTCGGCCGCTATATCTTCTATATTTATTAAGTTAATAATGAAACAAATGCTAATATTTCCGCAGATGTTTCTCTTATATAAGAATTATTTTATATTTTTTTATATGAATTAATTCACAATTTAAATATATTATACGTTAGGCTATCCCTTAATTTTATATTGAACAAGGGCCTGAATTCCTATAGATATCTGCCATACTTTAAACAGGGTGTTTTATAATAGAATGCTGACAGTTCATAATTTGATTCTTTAATTTTAGGTACAAAAGTTCATATATACTTATGTCTTAAAACGCTTTAATTTGAAAGATATCTGAATATATGTTGGTATACATATTGCTTATGGTACGATCTATAAAACAAGATATTGGCATTTGAAACAATCTACAGTGATATTTTTTTTTGAGATTACGATCAGTTTTAATTGAGAGCTTGATGATTCTAGCAATTTTAGACCTATAGCGCTCCTTTCCTCTCTGTCTAAGATTATTGAGCGACTTGTCAAAGCTCGCATGATGCTCTTTGGCTTTCAATATAGCAGGAGCACTGCTGATGCTATATTCAGGTTCTTGGAGGGTATTTATCAGGGGATTAATGCGCACCACTCAGTTGCCGCAGTTTTTTGAGACTCGTCAAAAGCATTTAACTGTGTAAGTCACAGTTTGTTCCTTCAAAAGCTTGCCGTGTATGGCTTCAGGGGCAGGGTTCTGGAGTGGTTTGGATCATTTCTTACTGGCCGCTATCAGAGAGTCCTAGTTAACTCGGCTTCGTCCACGTCTCTTGATGTTGAGTGTGGAGTTCCGCAGGGAGCTGTGTTGGGTCCTTTGCTTTTCCTGCTTTACATAAATGATTTAGCTTTTGTTTATATTCATGGCCGAATCATCTTATTTGCCGATGACACCTCAATATCTTGGAACCATCCTAATTTGAACTGCGTAAGAGAGACCATATCACGGGAGTGAGTGTTGTGATTCCAACTTCTTAACCCTGAACACTTGTGGGATTTAGATGCGTGGTGGTTGATGTTGTTGTGGGTTCTGTGCCACTGAGCAACCTGTCAGTGTCAAAGTTTCTCGGCGTAAACATAGACGGTGACCTAAAATTTATTCAGCACATTACGTCTATTAACAAAAAGGTCGCTGCCGGGAGCTTCGCTGTCCGTAGGGTTGCGTAGGTCCGAGGTCGGATTCAATGCTGCAAGGATAGTTTATCACTCTCTAGTGGAGTCGCACTTACGGTATGGCATTGCATTCTGGGGAAACTCCAGCAATTACCTCTTGACCACACTATTTGTGCTGCAGAAACAAGCTATCAGATGCTTGTGCAAAGCCAGTCTTTTGAAGCAGTTCAAGAAAAAAGTAAAAATATAGTAAATCGCGCCAAAAGCTACTTTAATGAAAATAAGTTGATTCTTAACAATAATAAGACAGAATATATGGTTTTTAGTGGCGGTGTTAGGGAGCTTCCCAACCAGATGATGCTGGAGAATGAGATAGTTCAATTGGGATTCTCTACTAAATTTCTGGGAGTTGTCATAAATCATAAACTGAGCTGGAGTCACCATGTCGTATACCTTTCAGGGAGACTTTCTTCTGTTACATATGCTTTTAGAATTCTATCAAAAAGTGTTAACTCAGATGTCCTTAGGACGGTTTACTTTGCTAATTTCCACTCTTTGGCTAAGTTTGGCATTGTGATATGGGGAGGAACGTCAGATATGGATATAATATTTAGATGTCAAAAGAGAATAATGAGAATTTGGTTCAAGATGGGCTTTAAGGACTCATGCCGTGGTGTATTCTGAGAAAACAAAATTTTGACTATATGTGGTGTATATATATATATATATGAGTGTATGAAATTTCTCTCTAGAAATCCTGGTACTTTCAATGAGCTGGTTAAGAACCACAGCTACAGCACTAGATCTCTAAATTATAACTACCCTAAACATCGAACAACTTTGTATGAAAAGGGTACATTGTATAGTAGTATTAAACTATTTAATAGTCTACCATGCAACATTAAATCTATCGTTGATGATAAAGAAAATTTCTCTATAACTTAAAAGAGCATCTGTGTTTGGTAGAACCTTATTCTATCCCAGAGTTCTTGAACTTTGGAAATTAGTGTGTTGAGTTGTTACTATATTGTAGACTTGATCTCATTGTAGCAACTGCATATTCATATTCATTAAGTGTTTTAATGTTTTGTTTAAGCTAAATATTGTCTGTTTTCTTTTTTTATGTATGTCTTTGTTTATATATTTGTTGATACCATAGCTTGACAATTTTATACAACAGACTACCATTTTTAATGACGTATTTCTCAGATGTATTTTTTTTTCTCTCTTTGTATTTGTTATGTCTGTAGAAATAAAAGGATTTCTTTCTTTCTTTCTTTCCAAAAGCAGAGAATCTTGCAGGCCGCCCTTTATCAGCAATAAAATTTTAACATTAACATCTCTTTTTATTCTTGAGACGGTCTGCATAGTTCACAAGTACAGGGGAAGTTTTCCTGTGCATCAGCATGGGCACAACACCCGAGGTGCTCAAGATTTGCATTTGCCATTCCCTACTTCAGCTCTAACTAGTAGCTCCATTCTTTATGAAAGTAAGAAAATCTATAACCACCTCCCGATTTCTATCAAGTCACTGGGCACAAAAACCTTTCGGAATTCTGTAAGAATTTTGCTCGCTGAGAAGGGATATTATGAGTTGGGGGAATTCTATAATGATACTTTTTAGGAATTCTCTCCACTCTGCGTTGTTTTTAGTTTTTTTACTTATTTTAATTTGTCGCTATTGTCTTTTTACAACGTGTTTTATATTTATATGTGTATGTTGTTTATAGTTCTTAATATAATGTTCATTTACCTATTTTTTTTACTGTATTTTGAATTTTTTATTGTTATTTTTAAGATCTTTATATTCATTGTTTTATTTCTGTCTTGGGTTCCCTAAGGTAATCGTTTGTCAATTTATGATTATTATTTTACTTTATTTTTGATGGACTTACTTAGCATATAGTTTTAGAAATTTAGCTTTGTCAACAAATGTTTCTTATATTTTAACAAATAAAACAATAAAGCATATTTTCATTGATCGACTGATTGATTAGATCAGTGCCGTCGCATACAAAAGTTTGGATAGCTAAAATATGTTATGATCCAAAAAATTATCACGACCTTGTTCTTAATGTAAAGTAATGTATTTCAATTGTCATTAAATAATATTTAGAAATATAGAATGTGAATTAAAAAAACTAAAAATCATAAAATTTTATCCCCCCACTCTTGTTAATAATCCGCAAAAAGGTAAACTTTCTCAAGAAACATATTTTAGAACCATAGACATGTGTATTTTATCAGTTTTGTCAATATATTCAATGTACATTTGTTATTCCCTTTAATAAGCTTTCACTTGGTTAGGAATGGTCAAATAAATAAACTCCCTGCTGATTAGTAGTTATATAATAATAAAATTTAATAACACAACAATAAATAGTAACATAATACCTGATCTAACTTAGAAATATATTCAAAAGGTGGCAATCTAACATTTGTTGCACATGTATTCAGAATCAGCCCCGGGGTTTGGTTGATTGGTTAGATTACTAAATACTTGTAATCCCTTGCTGGGTCTACCTACTTTGCTGACAACTGCCTTAATTGCTTTAAAACAGTTTCCAATAGTTTTTTCTTGTCTCGTTCATTTTTATTTAACACAGTAAAAATATTTTTTTTGTCTCCTTCCTTCAATCTGTAACAAAAAATAAATATTTGAATCGGAATAAACATCTAAAAAGTATATCAAATGAAAACTCAAATGATGAATTTTTAAAGCTCTAACCTATTAAATAAGCAATATTTCGTTGCAACTCTTTTCCTTAGAAAAAGTCATTTTGTAACCTTTAGTAAGGATTCGGGTCTGATATACTGAATGCGGCAAGCTACTGCGAATACAGAAAATAAAAAGTCGGAGGAGTTTGTATACATCTAGATTGTATCGAGCAGCTAGCAGACGTTTTACTGTCTGTTATCATCATGTTAGAGTTTTTCTTTGACATGAATGGGTCAATGTGTTTATTGGTGGCACTGCTGGAAAAAAAACCGGCAAAGGGAGTAGTTTGTTATTTTAACAGTCAAAATTTATTTAACAGACCCTCTTTTTGAGCTAGACATCGAGCTGGCTATAAGATAGACCTTTGTCGTGTCATAGCTTGCTTTGGAAGTCTGTAATTTAGATATTCCTGAATCAGCATGCGATTACAAGCAGAACAACCATCTTGTTAGAAGCAAATATCATTAAATCAAGACCCTGTCAGTCTTTTAATTTTTGGAACAATTTTTATGTTGAAAGCTAGAACTACGCGTTGTTATACGTCGGTCTGGAAGCTAGCAATTTAGATATTGTTGAATCAGCATACAATTATGATGAGCAGAACAGCCATCTTGTTGGCATCAGTTATCATTAAATCGAGACCATTTTTAAAATGTTCATTTATTATTTATATTACTGCTTCATAAAACTGCATCAGTATAAAATTATTGTTGTGACGAAAAAATTCATGACTTTCTTTTTTATGTTATCGGTATCTATTTTTCTTAACTACCTTCAGCAACGACCTCTAGCATTATAACACGATAGTTAATTAAAATCAACAGGATAGATCTGTTTGAGTAGTTACTTACAAATTATTTATTGAATGCAAAAAATTGCCATTAAAGTACCATTCAGTGTTTTTGGAAATTCGTAAACATCTATTTGTATATGATTTCTTGTTCTTGCTCAGAAAACATGTTTCTCATAATTCAATGTTTAAAGGACAAAGACAACAAAACTGATTTGACAAGCAGCCGCCACCACAACATATCATTTAATTTACATCAAACGTTCAAAATCTTGGCATACTTACTTCTCAAGTAAAATAATTGCAATTTCAGGTTTGACATGTTTATATCGACTAGTACCCTGTCCGTAATCGTGAAAATATGTTGGCCAATCCCATGATATAAGCAAGTCAAGAAGTTCTCTTAATTTTGCAAAATAATTTAACAGTTCGTCTTGCTGAAGACCTTTTACAGGTTCAGATGCGGCAAATTCTAAAATTAATGGAAAATATAACACAGTTATGGCACCAGTTTTAATAGTTAGAAAATATCGTGAAAAATTCAAAGCAGAATAAGCCCAACAGTCTGCTGCATGCTCTTAGATAATGTTACGGAATAAAGTGGGTATACATTTGTGTAATATAAAATGGAAAAATGAAAATTATTATTTTCAAAAAATCTTACGTTCACACTGTAATAGGTCTAAATTCAACTGGTTTAAGGCTCCCATTGATATTTGTTTAATATCGTCATTCATCAGCATCGTAAACATCGACGAGGCTAAATGATCACAGGCTGTTCTACAAGCCACTTGAGCTACTTCAGGCTGAAAACAAGTAACAAATATATATATATATATATATATATATATATATATATATATATATATATATATATATAAAACCAAATCAAACTTAAAATCAATAGAATCAATTATTTATATAAAATAGAATATTTGAGGCATTCAAAAAATTGAAATACATAGTCAAAAAGAAACCTAACATGAATTAAATAAATCAATAATAAAATAGATGTTCCTTACTGGCAAATCAGTAAAACTGTGGAATGTAGTTTGCAAAAACGCAATAATATCTGATATAAAGCTAGAAGCATGCCCCTTTGGTTCAACTAAATTCCAATTGTATGTTTCCAATTCAAGAAATTCATTAAGCTGTTGTTTTAACTTTTCACAAATTTGCCTAACAGCATCTTCTCTCGCTACCCTGAACATTGCATGCTGGCTTTGTATTGTTCCCGAAGTGATATTCCTATTTTCTTCCCTGTAATGTAAAAAATTATTTTCACATTTATTTTTAAAACCGTAAAAGACACTGTTTCATACAATTTTGCCATTGCTTTCCTCAAATATTTTAACAGGTAAAAGTACAGATAATTTAGAGACAAGTCCTATATAACAGGGCGTCAAGTCAACACTCAGGGGGTTTAGACTTATAGCCATATTAAAAAGTATGAATTTTTGACAAGGCGGCAACATTGCAATACTAGATAGATTAGACCTTTGTAGTCGTTTTTCTAATTACATTTTAAGTTTATATCGTCTAATTATTTACATAAATGAATGGACAAATATTGTTTTATCGACTTAAATCTAGTATTTTTGTTTAAAAGACACACATACTTTTGAATAAATAAAAATTACTGATAAGAAACACAATTTGCTTAATTTTGCAAGACACTAACGAAAACATTTTTAAAGAAAATGTTGAAAATAGGCAATAGCAAATAGCTGAACTCGCTGTACAGTGACGACCGATGGGGTCCTTTACTTGAATTGATACATATTTAAACAATGTTGAAATAAAGTGCAGGTCGTTATTGTCAATTTTTTGAGATCTGGCGTTTTTTTTCAGATTTCCCGTCTAAAAATGGCGGGCAAGTTCGTTAACGAGCAATATCGGGGTAAGGGAGGTGAGTTAAAAAAATAAAAAAGGAGTAAAAATAGGGTAACTTTGAAGACATTTTGCCGAGTCGAAACCCCCACCACTTGTCAAGGTAAGATGATGGAGAATATAAAGTAGATTCAAAATATATAGGATGCCTATACCTCAGATTCCAGAAAAGCGGTCGAAATAAAAAATTTGCCCTTACAACATTTCACTTTTTTATTTTGAAAAGAGTAACGATAAGCGGGAATAGTTTATGGGGCTCCAAGGTTTCCCTGAGAGATTAAAAAACCACGTCCCCAAAATTACTCTCCGGTTTAACAGGTCAAGCTATTTAGAAATAAAATTTCAACTTTTTTTTCCATGTTTTCCACTTTATGTTTGGCCCTGTAGCATCTGAACGGTTGGTTTTAGGCGAATCAGGAAAATACATAAGAAACAACTGCGTTTCCTCTAGGGACTTAAAGTTAAAGGTGAATTTTGAGGATTTTTTTAATTGTAACGTGTACGAAATCTATTTATCATTCTTTGACCCTTCGTAGCGTCCTATCGGTACCTTCTGGGATAAAGACGATTAGCCGGAGTCGAAACATTGGGTCGATTTTGAGTTTCGAATAAAAATGCACTCATTTTCCATTTTTTAAAGAAATTTGCCACATTTTCAAGGTGGTCTTATCTTCTCTGCTGTAGCTTTGATCAACATGTCAGAATAAGTAGGTAACAGGGGCATGATATTTTTAACTCAAAATGCCTCCAGAAATTTGCAAATATCTCCTTAGATGCTTTGAGGGGCGTTAAAAATGGATATACATTATACATGCCGAAAAGTATAGAAATATCAAGAATTCTGCCAAAATAAAGTTCTAGCAAGTAGTTGATGCCTAATGTTTTAAATGAAACTACTTATAATATAAAATAATAAACATGTATATGGTTTGGAGAGTTAAAGGTGAGTATAAGTTATGTATATACATAAATGTTTTAATTAGCGAGGGATTTTCCCCTTACTTCTTGCAATATATTCATTATATGGGTTGTTAACATACTTCGGTCTGGAATAATTGCTTTTTTGTTTATGGGGAATTCAGTAGTAGTGTTATGTTTATTTGTTGCTTCTTATTGGGTATATAAATTAAAATGTCGCTGACTCTATTCTGTCTTACGTAAAATTGACATGAGTAGGGATGGGCGTTTTATCGATAGGTAGTTGATAACATCGATAGTTATGGTTAAACAGATTATGTACTTACAAAGTTAAGAACCTTCTTTTTTTTTTCCACTGATATCTTTGAAAACAAATTATGTGTACATGAAAGTATGGACCTTTTTTTTGCTCTTCAGTAATTTTTGGCTCCTATCGATAACTATCGGCATATTATAGGTAAAATCGAAAATCCCTAGTCATGAGTATTATATTTATTATTTATATATTGTATTTTCAATGAACTCACCCTGTTATGTTCGATATAAACTGATCCAAATAAATGTTGGCATCTTCTAAATATCCAGTATCAATAATGATTTGGGTAATTTTTTGTAAATTTATGTGTGGACTTCTAAACGAGGAGGAAAGACACCCGCTGAATGTTCTTGTTAAAAGGAGATTCATTGATTTTCGTATCATCTCGTCTACTTCAACCTGGCTAAAAACATAGATATGGTAATACTAGTCGGTGCTTTAATACAGGAACAGCCTGTCGGTGATGAATTTCTTTATGAAATAATGTAAATAAATTATTGAAATGTATTTCCTTTTGTTGATGTTTTAAATTGTACTTATAAGAATAAATATGTGTCTTCCATCCATCGCAGATTAGTATTAATTAAGGCCAGGAAAGACCATTATTAAGGTACATATATACAGTGTTATAAAAGCAAACCATTAAAGCATAGTTGCTAAAAGTGATCGATGATGTTCTGACAATCAGACCAAAGGTATATTCGATATTTTCTTTTATTATAGAAAATATAACATAAAGTAACACATATTTTCGTCATTCTTAACTTTAGTCCTTTACTTGAATTGATATAAACATTATACATATGTCAGTACAATTAAAAATGTTTTAATGCCATGCCAGATTCTCAAATATTGAGTTTATTAAGATACAAGCAATGTTTACTTGAATTTAAAATAATATTAAAGTAGTTTATTAAAGGTTATTACATACACAGTTTAAGCTTTCCAACAATCACCCACGCAAATCATTATTTTCAATCACTCTTAAGATGTGGAAAGAAATAACTCCCAAGAGTTCTGGGCTTTTTCTACAATTATTAAAAATTATGTATAAAAGACCAAAGTCGGTCTGAATCTGCCTTTTATCAAATACGTCTAATTTAATACATTTTCCAGTCATTATAACTAATATCCTCATAGGATATTCCTAGTTTAAATAAAGAAACTTTTTGAAATGTCATTTGAATTGTAATAAGAGCACATAAAACTTGTATATTTCAGAGTAGATCCTACCACAGAACAGTACAAAGGTTTAACATAACTGACATCATCAAACTGCAGTTTCATCCAGTCATCTGGCTTTGTCTATAGGAACAATTTCATTGTAAATGTTCTTGACAATAAAGCATATTAAGTAAGTATTAATGTTAAAAATCCTTAAATTGTCTGCATAAAATAGGCATTGGCAACACTATTTTCAACAAAAATTTTAAAAAATAATGAGGCTGATGAGCGCCCTGGGATCTTAGGGAACAGTGGTAATTATTTTTTATTGTTACTATGTATTTCCTGTTTAATAAATAGATACAGATTACGCAATGAGTATTAAAGTTTACATTAAAAAAAATGGCGACCGAATAATCCTATCTGCTGAAAAAAAAAAAGGAATGTCAGTTGAAACTAAACTTTCACATTATTCTCTAGTTTAAATCTAATATTATAAATCTACTTCAACAAAAGAAAAAACTAAACAAATTAATATAATTATCGACCATAAAATTCGGGACACACAATGTATTACTAGACTGCAAATATAAAGATTAAACTTCATGTTTTACCTCAAATTTAAATCTTCAGAAAATTTCAAACAAGCATAAATAAACTCTTTCACTTGTTGATAAACTTTTGGAACCATGCTTGAAAACGGAAAACTATATGGAAAACTTATATCATCCGGCAAATCAACATCCCAGGGAAAAGACTGTAAAATTTGTTCATATTCTTCTTCATTGTGTACCTATAGGATTAATAGAAGTTAAGTATTACATGTAATTTGACGCAAATTATCACAATACTGAAAACAAATTAACTTTTGAGAAATTGCAAGGTTTCATACAATTATCGATTGAAAGTCTTCTTTCGATAATATCTCCCTGAATACTTGAACCCATCTTTGCATAAGCACTTCAGTGTAATGATCCCTTAACTCTCGAACCAACTCCCACAGAGGTTTAACAGAATAACCATAATTTCGTAGAGTTGTACAGAACAGCATTATAAGATCTTTTATTTTCAAGACCAGCGTGGCGTCTGTGCAATAAGCCTAAAAAAATTAAACATTTAACATTTTCGAAACACTACACTTAATTCTCAGAAAACTGTTGAGGCAAATTATATGACTTTATTTAAAATCACGAAATTATTAATAAATTCTTTTAAAAACAGTTATGGGCAAAATTCCCACTTGTTGAAAATTCCTAGAAAATTTCCCCCCTAAATTCAAATATTTTAGGTTTTTTTATACATTTTTTTAATTTAACAGACCAGTTATTTCACTTTTCAAAAATAACAAATAAGGTAAAATTAATACTCCAAGATTTTTACTGTTATTTTACTAACATAACGAATTCACAAGAAAAGAATACTCAAGTTCAAAATAAAGTACTAATAAAAATAATCAGATAAACTCCAAGTACAATGTAACAAAACAAAATTAATCATACAGAGGATTAAACCCAGACTTAACTTTTAAAATAAAAACTAAACTGAAAATTTAATTAATTTGCTTGCTTGTATTATTATTATTATTATTTCGAATCGATTTTCATGATCTTCTCTTGGAACTATAAGTTTATAGATAAATGTCAAGAATCAAAAACTAAAAATCAAAAACTAAAAAAAAATACGTCTGTGAAAATATTTCCAGAAAATTTCATTGGCAACATTGAAAAGGAAAGTTTCTTAAACCGATTTATTACTTCCTGCAAGATTTTTGAAACGATAAAGTTTCCGCTGCCCATTACTAGGTAATAATAATGATAATAATAATTAAAAAATATGAATTTTCAATTTACCGAATGAGTTTGCAAAGCTGTTGTAATTTTAGTTAGTGCCACAGACCACATATCTTCGAGGAATGCTTTCGTGATTAGTCCTTTTCCAGTATTCAAAACATGATCCTCCAGTATAAAAAATCCCAAAACAGCATAAATGTATACCCGATAGCTCTCTTCTGATTCATGCTAAAAATATAAAATATTTACTTATTTTCACTTTTTAACATGGAGATTTTTATTTAATTTGGATTCGCGATGCATGGATTCACTTACGCAGAAGTAACAAAATAAAAAAACAGAAAAATATTGATTTCACTATTTAATTAAAAATACACCATAACAATTATTTCAGTAGAGTACATTCTTTAGCTGGTACTGTTTTTTACTTTGTTCAGGATTTCTACAATTATTTTTAGCCCCCCCCGAAAATATCAAGTTTCTGTTGACAAAGCATAATATAAACTAAATTAAGGTGTAGATTTTAGAAAAAAAAAACATTAGGCAGCATAAAACAAAAAGAAATATAACTACAAACATATATAATCAAACACCGATTAAACTTCAAATAGATAATCAATCAGATACAAATAAATTAACCACATCGTGTCGCAGTTTAATTAGAACGTACGCAACAATGTCTGGTTTGGTGTTGCCAGAAGGGTCCACTTGTTTAAAAATATAATATAAAAATTATGCTTATTTATAAATGAATTTAACCAGCTGATCGGATGCAGTACGTCGTGGACTGGCAACTCTAGATGGATGCCAACTATACCGAATACAATACCAATTTGAGATCCACTTAGAGAGTAGTTTATTTCACATTAAATGAATCGTCTTTTTAAAGTATTATCTGTCTTTAACGTAATACGGTATAGCTAAAAGAATATCATCTGTTTACATAAGTACTACGAAAACAAACAGTTTGGGCAATTGCGTCCGCATAAAATTCAGCATATATATGATCCAATAGTCCTAACTAAAAGCTTCCTGACTTCGTACGTCAAAGAATTTTTAAGGTACTAGTTGGCACTGGTAAAGGTAAATTAAAATCTTTCCGAGTGGGACGCTGGTTTGTGTTGAATTCTATGAATTAGAGATGCTGTTTCGATGAAAAGCAAAGAGCTGAACACTAGGATTTTTTGTAAGAAAAATGGGGTCTGCAAGATTCTCTTTGACCTACACCAACAATGAAGTAAGTCTTCTTCAGCACAATTAAGACTTATAACAAATGCTGACTACTAAAACCCCAGAATTCAATTCCATATTGGAGATGAGATTCAAATAGAGCAAAGTAAACCGTTTGCGCCATTGCCGGTCCAAGTTCATTTGTTTATTTTACATTTAAAGTCCTTTTTGTATCTCCAAAACAAATACTGTACGGGAAGCGCAAATACAAGGAGTTAACCCGTACTATGGATTTACATTAAGTACAACTCAATCAAGTATGTAAAAGTGTTTTCATACCATGTTCGTTGGTGGCTGCAAAACTAATCTGGCCTGCTTTGTTCTTTCGGATCTATAATAAGCCTCAAATGTTGACACTTTTCCTAAAACTTCGGCAATGTGCATCCCTCGATATATTGGTGAAAAATCTATTAGCTCTTGTGCACTCAGATCCTCTTCTGAGAAATTACTACTAGATTCTAAAAAACATTAAAACCTATAATATGTAATATTAATTTAACCTATTGTTACTATGCCTATTTACAATAATAATTGAAGGTATAGTCTATACCATAGACTAGAGTTAAAAAAACCTAAACTATAGATGAGCATCATGATTTAAAGATATTTAAAAACCGTTGGAATAAAATAAAATAAAATAAAAAATATAAAAATTATAGAAGGAATCCTTTTGTTTGGTTTTTAAATATATATTGTTAAGTGATTTAAGGCACCGACATAAGACAGCAAAGAAGGGGTTGGTGTTGATAATACATCAGTTTTAACAAATGAAGACTGAACTTGGACTGTGCCCTCTTCTCAAGAAAATGACTTATACAAAATTGAGTCGATTGAACCTGTGCTCTTAAATGCAAAGAATGTATATATGCACGTGCGTAGATTCGACACATATTTAAAAACAATGCCCAATGATGCAGCATTAGATGTAAATTCTAGCTCACACCAGATACTGGAAGATGAGAATCTAAATAATAATTTAATTATTGACGAAAATCCTCAGAAAGCAGAACAGAGTTATTATAAATCACCTTTCAGGATCCACACACCTACCGAACTCTGATATAAATCAACTTAAGGCAAAACGTCTGGGGACATTTCATTCATATTTGAATGCAGCTACTACAATAGAACATTGCAAAATTATTGAAAATGCTCTGCTTTCCATTGGACCGACATTAAGTGTAATTAAACCTAATTCAGCAATACCAATATTCCAATCTAGTGCTGCTGTTAGCACAAAAAGAAAAATACAACCTCAGGAAAGAAAATTATTTTCCACCAAAAAGAAACAAACTAACAAAAAAAACTTTTAAGTTTAAGCTACCGTCTACCCATGAAAAAAATTAAATCGATGAGCGGCTTTTATTGGATAATAACGTATCTAAATAGTGAAAACCACTTACTTTTAAATTTAGTTGTATTCTTATTAGTAAAAATGCAATAAAAACAAACAAACAAATTCCCCTCTTACTTTGCGGACATACATTTTGTCCTAATTCGGAGAAGATCTGTATCGATTTATTAACGATCGTTAAAATCCGTCCCCTGCCTTTACTTTTTTAACATTTTTCCGATATCGCCTTGTAACACTTTAAAATCCTCACCCTTTATTACTCCTTAAATTTATTTATAAATACACATTATTCTACTACTTTTAAATTTAATTGTGACCTTTCATTTCGTATTTTTATTATTTTTTTATTAGGTTACTCGTTAAAACTATTAATAAACACACATTATTCTACTATTAAATTTAATTATGTCCATTCATTTCTTGTTTTTATTATTTTGTTATTATACTACTTGTTAAAAGTATTAATAGATACACTTATTCTACTTTATCTTTGAAAAAAGTAGTTAAAACGGCTGTTTGCCTCGCATGGTGCATGGCCATGCACACAAAATATCAGCAAAATTTACCACTAGCACCCTGACTACAAGAGTATGATCGATCTATTTCGGAGCTCCCACAAATCTGTTCCCCAGACCCTTGTGTTCAAATGTAGAACATTTTTATTATGGGAATAGATTTAAGTGTGGATTAGTGTATTTAAATAAATTAAACTCTGGCTTGATTTTTTACCTACCTAAGTGCGTACTTTTCTTGTGTGTCACTTCAGTGCGACCGCCTCATTTCTCGTACACAAATAAAGATTTGAAATTTCTACTTTACATAAACAAAAGAAATATCGAGACAAACCGGTGTAAAATGCACCCATTTCTAATGAATAACTACAATTTCTCATGTTTCGAGTATCCTAATTACTAATGCTTAGTTTTACATTTTAAAAAACGGGAATTTAGTTTGACCGGTTTGCACAAAAACTACAAGAAAGGTTTCAGTTTTCAAATTGTAATTTTTAGCTATTCTATTAAAAACAAAATCTTAGAGTATAGTAAAAAACTGGTTTTTGAAAATATATAGGCAGGTGAGCAAGCATTATGATGAAATTTTATCTGGAGTCGTGGAGTCCTCAACCCACCTCTTTACATTTTCCTAAAGCGATTCTTTTGCCACCTATCTTTTATTTGATGGAATGTTGAATAATGATAAATTATTTTTTAAAAAGTATCTAAGAGACGATTTTATTTCTAGACAATACAAGTGCCATTATAGTCACAATAATAAATATTCAAAAAATAATTACAAATTTTTCTTAAAAATGACCCTGTGGTTCCAGTTACGTGGTGATTTTGGAATTACATATTTTAAAAACATTTTTTTAGGTTTTCCCTTCTGATTAATATATTTGTATAAAAGGTCCAACTTTAAGTGGAGACACAAATTAGAAATCATTTATACGATTCCAGACATTTTTAATTTTCACCAAATTATGCTACATAAGGTTATGATCTCATGCAAAGTAATATGTACTTATAATTGAATAAAACAAAATATACAGTTGGTAAAAATCTTTAAATGTAAAAAAGTTAGAGAGATTTTTTTTCAATTTTTATTGCCTACTTTTTGGTGACTGGATTTTGAAGCCACATATTGTTCTCTGAGTTATATGTCTAATAATAAATTAATTAGACTCATTTGTCGGGTCCTGCAGTAAACTTAAAAAAAAATTCTATTTGACTAGATTTAAAAACTACTGGATTTTTATTGGATCTTAAAAATATAAAATAAAGGTTAATATCAATGTCAAGCCCTGCACAGACTGTATGCATACGGAGGTGTCACGTATATTTTTTTGTAACAACGTTTAATTTCACTTATAATTAAAATAGTAGAACGATAAAATATCTTATTCTTTTTTCCTGCACTAAAACAGGAAACTATAAGTACTTCTCAAAACGAGACCTACTTTGGCATTGTATAGTAATCTTCACTTATATTTAGATAAGCACGATTTGGCGAAAATTACGAAAATGAAGAATATTTGGTATGCATAGTAAAAGTATCTTTTCTAAAGTTTTGTATGAAAATTATTTACATACAAGTAAAGTTATGAAGAAAACTCGATTTTTTTTAAGTCATCCTATTTTTGTTATTTGTGCGTTATGGGTCTGAAACCAGAAGATTTTTTCCGAAAATTGAAATATTACATAAATATTCTTTTAAACGTGATAATATTAGTATTTAAATGCATTACGAAATTATTGAATGAAAGTAGAGAAAATGTTTATAATGGATATATTAAGATCCAAATAACTATGGAAGAACTAAATAACAGTAAATTACACATTTAGCTAGGGTCACCAACCTTATAATTATTGGATATTGTTGTACTTGCCCCATAATGCTTGTAAGAATATGTTTCTGTCAATTTTCTTTTGTAAAATTTTTTAGTTTTTTAACCTTCTAAGACCGTAAAAGTGTCAGTCAAATAAGGAAATTTATACTGGATTTTGATTAACTAAAAATAGAATATTTTTTACATAGGTATGACAATAATACCTGTCTGTAAGAAATTCCTTTTCTTCTTTCTTCCAATAACGGTTGGGTCAGTAGCTAGCTGTTCGCTTGTATGTCTTATTGCCACTTCTCCAATTTTGGGAGAAAATTTTCGGATATTTTCCAAAAAATCTTTCAAATCCATCATTGAAGCTGCCTCTATTTTGTCCCGATATTTCGGTATTTTTTGGCATAACTGATTTGAAAATCGGTAGTTTGCCACGTGAGGCAAATGAGTGTGTTCTAGTTCTTCTAGAGTTTTTAAAGCAGGATAGTACCTTGAAAACAAAAATAGAAATCTTCTCTTTTTGGTACCAAAAAATAAGTACTTACTTAATACATATTTACGATTTTATGGTCACAAAAAGCATTCGCCAACCAATTTTGCCCACATTCATCTAAACCTTAGAGTAAGAAAGTATTCTATAGCCTAAACTACACGCAATTTTCGCGGATTTGTTACAGTTACAGGTTATATTACAAACGCACTTTAAGACTCTTCCAAATAATTTCAAATTTGAAATTTACTATTGGAATTTTAGAACTCAAAAAAAATCCAAATCACATATATGATATAGTACCAACACCCTATCATGTTGACTATTAGGCCACCTAATAAGCAAAACATTATTATAAAAATCAGCTGATCATATTTTAAGACATATTTTTTTTAGAAACAAAAATTAAAATAAAAAAATATCTTATGATATTACAAGAATAAGAGAGCCACAAACTTATCTTAATTAAAACATTAAATACTAAGTATAGACTAGTGTTGTAAAGTTTCGTTACTTGTACGGATTCGTTACTTACATACTATTGTATTTCTATTGCATCAGTCGAAATTAAAATAACTGGAATAATTAATTCCTTCAAACCGGAATTAACAAAATGTGGCAACTATTGCGAGCAAACAGTGTGATAGATAAAAACAAAAATATATTAGTAGTAGTAAACAAATGGAAACTGTGAGGCTATATCAAATCAATGTAACTGTAAGCACCTATATGAAATAATTAATAGAAATTGCAAAACTTTAATACTTTAATTATGTTAAAAAATGTATCTAAACTAATGGAAAGTTCGAATTTAACGAAAGTCGATTACTCTACGCGATACCATCGCCTAATTTGTAAGGTAAGGCTGGTGGATGGTCTAGAATGAGTCATAAGTTTCCAGGGACTGAGAGAATATAGCAGAAGCTTAATGGGGTCTAGGGCTGCAGAGAAAAATGTTGGTTTACAACAGGTCTAAAGGCGTCTGCGTTCCCTACATACTTTAAGAAAATTTTTGTTTGATAGTACTGTTTTCATGGAATATTAACGAAAATACCGTTCTATATATATATATATATATATATATATATATATATATATATATATATATATATATATATATATATATATACAGATCAACTATTAACTTGGTAAAAAGATATATTTCTCACAAAAAATTGAAAAATCCCATAACAGACAAAAGGAATGTTGGAAAATTGAGACTTAACAGGTAGAATCCAGCACTGCTGTGGAATGTCATATTAATGCAAACCAACAGAACAGTATTCTGTGATCTAACTAAGGCATTTGACTGTGTTGATCATGTAGTACTGCTCAGCAAGCTTGAGGTTTATGGGTTCAGGGGGAAAGCCTATGCCTGGTTTCATTCCTACTTGGCTGACTGGTGTCAGATTGTAAGTGTTAATAATGACCAGTCAGGCAGGTTAAACATTTCTGGAGATTTTCTACAGGGTCAGTTTTGGGCCCTTTGCTTTTTCTGTTGTATGTTAATGATCTGCCACTTATTGATATTCAATGTTCATTCACAATATTTGCAGACAACACAACTGTCTTATGGCACCACAGTGATCCCAACCAGTTGGATCAAATTGTTAGGGGGGATTTGGATCAAATAAAAGAGTGGTGTAATTCAAATGCACTTACACTGAACATAACAAAGACAAATATTATATCTTTTAAATGCTCAATCAATGATATTAAAATGCATGCATGACCAACCAATAAGAACTTTAATGTCAAAAAGTTCTTGGGTCTTTATATAGACAATAAACTTAAATTTGAAAAACATATTTCAAATGTGAACCCCAAAATCGCAAAAGGTTGCTATGCGCTTTAAATTGTTTCTTGGGAGTTAGATATATCTGTGGCAGAGAGTGTATATCATGCTTTGAGAGACTCATTTGCACTATGGCTTGTGTTTCTGGGGAAGCTGCCCTAACTATCTGCTGAACTCTACATTCGTTATACAAAAAAGATCAATCCGATATATGTCTAAAGCTAGGACCCTAGATTCTTGCAGACCCTTGTTTAAGTCCTTGAAAATATTGACCCTAGCATCTTTATTTATTTTTAAAATGGTATGTTTGAATCAGGTGAAATTTGGTTCAGAAGTCCTGTCTGAAACTGCACCTGCCACAAGAAGTATCCATATAACCGGATTACCTGTCCCTTCATCAGACTTGATAAAAGAATCCTTTATTTTCAATGGAAGAAAAATGTTTAAAAAACTTTTGATTGGCAAGGCCTATTATACAATTGACGAATATTTTACAGACACATTTTAACTTTACTTCCCTTATTACTTTATTAAACGTTGTTTTTGTCTACCCATATTTCATGTGTTTGCTTATTTTTTTAATTTGAATGCTTTGTTTATCTAAATTTCATTACTGTCTTTTTACATCGAGTGTTTTTATAGATGTATTAGTTTTTAAGCTTTTTATGACAATCTTACAATTTTGTATTAATTTTCTAGTTTTTAGTTCGATTTTTTAAATATTGTATTCTATAAATTGGGCCAGAAAGTTCATACCTTTTTATATTCTTAAGCTGGTGTATCTTTGTTTATTTGGCTTTGTCAATGATTTTGCATTTAGACAATAAAGCTTTTTTGAGTTTGAGTTGAGTTTATAAAACACTGCATCTATATTAAAGGAATAAACATATATTAAGGGGTATAATTATAATTCCTTTTGCTCCGCCCACTATCATTTTATTGGTGCTTTTTATATAAGAGATCAGGGATTAAGGACAGCTCCCTTTTAGAGTATTATAAATAAAATACATCAATGTCATTCTCCATTTATATTAGAATATTTTATTGTAGTGTTTGCATCACATTCTTTTTTACGATTTCATTTTTTAATGTTGTTTTATACAAATTTTTAAAAGTATTTCAAAAGTACAAGATACAGGATTACTTATTTGAAAATTATCTAAAACTTACCAATGAGTCGGAATTAAATTGGTATTCATAATGGCGTTATTAGATGGGCTGCACTCATACAGATCGAACGTGTACAAGCGTCTTCGATCGTCTACAACCGACTAAAAATAAAGCAGATTATGTCAACATTATTTTAAACTGCTAAATCAACGATCACATAACATCAATCTCGCGCGATTGTGACCTACCAAGCGTCACCGAACAAGTTAAAACTGAGTAATGTTTATTTTAGTCGACGTTAGACGGTTGTCATAACAATTGCACATTTCTGACTTTAACATTTAAAATATTGTAAAAGTATCAATATGAAAAATGTAACAAATCACAAAGCACGATTCGATTCAATCAATCACGACTGAAGACGATCCCGTCTGTGTAACTACCACCTAATTAATGGCGTGGTCAGTAATGAGTGGTATTTTTTGCAATATCATTTTTAAGTTGAGCAGTCAGTTTTTTCTTTTTAAAATTTGCCATAAAAATGTTTGATTTAAGGCCTGTAGTCTTATCATTTTATAATGGCATTATAATATACACCTTCTGTTGCCCAATATAACTAATGTGGTTCTAAAGGACGATAATCGCAAGACTCCATGTTATATTTAATATCTAAAAAAATACAATATGACATAGAATAGAGGAAATTTGATATTATTATGATTAGAAACTTGATATAAGTGGCAGGATCGTCTTCAATCATGAGCAATTGCGTACAACCAAAGTGCAGTCGACTAAAAATGCATGCTAAAAAGCGTGGGCACACAGCACCATGAATGGTTTGATATTTGCTAATTTTAACATGGACATTCAAACTTTAGAGCGAAAATATGAAATGAACTGAAAAGCTGTTACAAACAACGTTCTGTTTGATTTGTTATGTTGTTCATATTAATATATACGATATTTTAAATTTTAAAGTCAAAAATGTGCAACTGATAAAGTCAGATTGGATTAGGATTAGATTGAGAGTCCAGGGTTGTTATTATAATTAACAATTTAAAACAATGTTGACAAAATTCACTTTATTTTTGGCTTGCAGCTTTAGATCTTTGTAACTCCTGACTACTAATTAATAAATTACGTTTATGACAACTTTTAAGATTAAGTTATATCTTGTAATTTACGGTTAAACTTTACTGCAAAGTTATTTTTCTCAAATTCAAAATGTAAAATTATTACCCATTTTTGTTCCACAATTGTGTACTTTCTTTTTAAGTTTCGTTTTTGTTGTTTAGTTTTTAAGTTAAACATTTATGGGATTTTCACTGTGTTTCATTCTTTACACCCAAGAATTTAAAATATTCAAATTTCGCTTTGGAAAATTACCAAATTTTAAGAGGTGTATTAATTTTCATAAGAATACCAGAAATGAGAAGGATTAAAATTAGAATCAAATCTGAAGAACTTTAATTTATGGCTTTTAGATTGGTGTGTCCACTATATCTATCAAAGGAGACACGCCTTAGCCCCAGGGGCTGGAGGGAGGATTGCTATTCACGGCATATGGTCTCTTGGGCTAGAAGTACAAAAATAAGAGAAACTTAGCAGTATAATTTATCCTTTCTTAATTTGAACACCACAAAAACACCAAAACAGTTTTTATGCCGACATTCGAATGCAAACCAGAAGCATGCTGTTCCCGAAAAGCAAAGTTTAATTAATTAACAAAATAATTTTGAATAACTTGATTATCATACTAAATATACGTATATTAAGAATATACAAAGTGTCAACAGCAATAATTTCTTTTACCACTTGTCTCAAAACATATGAGATAGGTGAAAAATATTAAATTCCTAATCTTTGTTCTTTCATCAACATTTAGTTCCTATTCCCACCTAACCATTTAATTTTTTTAGTTTTCCCCGCCCAGGTAATATAATTAATTACAAGTATATCTTTACAAGAGAGAGTTTCATTAGAGCACACATATTACGCACAATCTGTCTCGCGTTTTAAGTTTAAAATTTATCTCTCTGGATGTACACTGTATTTCATGTAAGAGGCTCACTTGATTTTATTATCTTATATTAAGCAATGTAAATGTTTTGGTGCTATCCAAATATGAAATCGAAAAAAACCATTGAACATCATATTTATCTTTTTTGGTTTCTGATAATATCAAAGACGACACATTTATATAATGATATGCTCTTTACGAGGCTTTTATTAGATTCACTTGTAATTCATTTTTCAACCACTTTGACATGAACGATGGCATATGCGAATCGACTGAAAAGGCGTTATTGAAATATGCAAATTATGAATTTATAGGCAACAATTAAAAATTCAAAATGGTGCCTAGCACCTGCTCGACGTATTTTGTATATAGTTTTGTGTAAATTCAACTTAAAATCAGTATCCAATTCGTGACAGAAACCCGAGAATGCCCGCTAAATACAAAAGAGTTTAAATTAAATGGCAATTCAGTAAAAGTATATATAAAGATAGGCAAATAGAAAAACAGTGTTCTTTTTAAAATAACTAATCAGCATTTCTTAGGTGGTATTATAAAATGGCTTATTTAAATAATTGTGAATATTTTTATTTTATAGAAAAAAATGTAATGGTCTAGTGCTTTTAATTAATTATTAGAAAAGTAAAGGATATTGCCTTAAACATTACTGGTTGCCAGCAATAAAAAATACCGTATGTTGCAATTATGTAAAAGACCTTATTCATATGTTGGGAACTATCACAGCCCATATTTGACTTTCTTTCAATATAACTCCAATTTTTTTTAGGAAATGTCTCAACATGTATTCAAAAACAATGCTAACTAAGCAGTGGGAAGTCAATGCCTAAAAATTGTCAATACTTACCTTTTTTCTGAAATCTGTTTCTGCAGCTTCGAATAAGATACAAAAACTGGCAGACATAAATTCATTTGAGCGATTACCACCGCAATGTTACTTTGAACTTTTCGTGCACCTAATAATTCTGTACCCGATTTTGAGAGAGCTTGGAAAGATGTGTGCAGCTGTTTATCTAAGTGAACTACTTGATTCTAAAAAGGCAAATATAAATATCAGTTTCAAACAATTATTTAGTGAGAATGTAAAAGTGTTATTTAAAAGTTGTCATATACTTTATTACATTACCTAGTTCTTTATGAAAAATTCTGAAAGCATAACCTTCTGATCTTTACCTCAACTTACGTTTAGATTTTTCGATTGAGATTTTACTTCTAACAATTCAGTAACTGATTCTATAAAACCTTGATAATAAACATTACATAATCTTTCAATATCCCTATCATGATGCTTGATTCTGTCTTCTAATTTCCGTTTGAAAACGAGATGTTCATTATTGTCAAAAATTGTCCTAAAAAAAATAAACTATGCTATTATTATTAAAATAAATAATAGTCAAATTACTACACAAATTGTAAAGAATATAAATAGGAGATTTTTAGACAAATTTCACTTAAATGTTACATGTTGCAGGAACAGATTAGATTAAATTTAAAACTAATAACAAATCGACCAATAATTACATTACTTGGTCATTACCTTACTAAATAATCCTAAGCAGGGGCTAAAAGTTTAAAGTATCTATCAGCAGAAATAATTTTAAAAAAATACAACTTTGCTTAATCTGATCAGATTTCGTTTTGAGTAATATTAATAAACTGGTTACAGCTACTTGCAATAACTAGGACATGGGAGACAAGGTCATTCGCTAGTGCTATATTGCTATTCTTTTAACAAGGTATCATGGGATAGAAAACGAAAGTAATGATCGGAGATCCATCTCTGTTCAAAATATTGAATTTTAATCAAAAATATTCATTGCCTAGAACATTCAAACATACATATATTTTAAATTAGGTTATAAACTTAAAACTTCTAGAAACTCACCTAAATGTAGGGCCCCAGTAATCATCTATACCTTCTATTTCCTGTAAGTATAAATCATATGAGCTGTTTTCACTGCATTCCTTAGAAGGCTGATCCATCATGTACCCTAAAAATTCATAATTTAGCCAAATTTCAATTGTGACCTTCTTCTTGTTAATATTATAATATTAGATCCAACCTGCACACAAATATTTAAAATTTCGAGTATTTGAACACACTGAAATCAGTCTTTTACATCTTATGCATTGCACAGACAGGTATCATATTGGAAGTATTATTAGATAAACTTACTAAACCTATCTAAGTATTAAGTATAACAGCATACCCTCGAAAAACTTCTGGAGTGGGGGGCAAATGAAGAGTGGAAATAAGGCAGTTATTACTATATTGATATGAAATAGATAAATAAACATAGGAATAAGGCATCAAGTGCCAAAATTAGCAGAATATTTTGCTAAAAAGGTTTTAATAATTTTTGCGTTCTATGTCAAGACTTGGATGCTCAGTTGATTTGTTTTAGTCATGTTTTAGAATATAAAATTTCACATTCAATCAACCAACTGAACTAATATTGCGATTTTAACCCATTAACATCGAAAGGCACACGTATTAGGTAGGTGGTCACTACTGTCTTGTAAGTTTTAGCTACCTTACTAAGGCATTGAGTTTAATACAATTTAGTCTATGCTTAAGAGAGTTTTTTTCACTCAAATATTGACATTAATTTTGTGTAAGGTTTATTACAGTTACATATTTGTTAATTATTACATATTTGTTAATCATTAACCAGCCAACCCAAATATGTCTTTCTGTAAACGTGTACCAGTGATAAAGCCTAAAATGTATAATAAATTACCACTTAGTATTAAACAAGTTCAAAACCTAAAATGTTTCCAAATCTTTGAAAATTAAATTACATATACAGTATACTGAAAAGTGTAATACATTTTGAATGCCATATATATATTTTTTTCCGTCTCTTATTTTTAAGTTCTGTTATGTGTATTAGATTCTGTTATGTATTTTAAATCTTTATTTTAGACGCATCTTATATTATATCTCCTTTTTGAAATAATTTAATTATAATTAATTGTATTATTCTTTACAGCTTTGTCATTAAGAACAGTGTCTTTTGATAATAAAGCTATTTTCACTTTGACTTTTGACATGGTGTATGGAAGAAATCTCCAGTCTTGGGATCATATACCATCTGTGGCTGTGGACTCCAACGGGTAAATTTGGTGAATGATCTGGGAGTTTTGTTTAACAGCGAGTTGAGATTTGTACATCACATTAATTGGGTCATTGCAAAAGCATTCAAGATGTTGGGTTTTATTAAACGATAGTGCCCCGACTTTAAGAGCTCAGAAGTGTTGAAAATGATTTTTATTTCATTTTTGCACCAAACATAATTGAAGTAATGTCCAATATTTTGAAAGAACACATGAGTTACTTATCACAAAACATAGAAAACATAACCAAACAGGTAAAAGAGGATAACAAAGAACTCTTAAAAAGTGCACTTAATGCTTATAATAAGAAGGGTGGCAATCTTGACTTGGCAAAAACCGAGGAAAAAACAAACAACCCTAAACCTGGAACATCCACAGGTATATCACATAGTCAAGTTGCAGCTGCAGTGTTGCAGGCTGAAGTTAAATCGAAGTTAAATGAGTACGTAAATCTAGACAAAGAAAAAAATGAAAGTCAGCAAATTTCAAATTCAAAAAACGACAATAAATTTGGAACATCATGGATCAGGCAGTAAATGTAAATAAATATACACAAAAAATAGATAGTATAAATAATGATGATAACATTATTACAGACCCTAAAAATATGGCAAATATATTTAATGATTATTTTATTAATATAGGAAAAACTATGCAGAATAATATATCTAAAACAAGCAAATCATTTACTCCAAAAATTGTAAATAACAATTCTTTTTTTCTTAACCCTATTCAAGAAAAGGAGCTTATTAACCACATCTCTACATTAAAAAATGACTCTGCTCCAGGAGAAGACGGCATAACGGTAAAAATTATCAAAGATATACACACTTTTATACTAAAACCTTTAGTTTATATATTTAATTTGTGTTTTCAAAAAGCTGAAATCCCTTTGGATTGGAAAGTATCTGTTGTGATCCCAATTTTTAAATCTGGTAATAGACAACAAGTACAGAATTACCGGCCAATATCGTTGATTAATAATTTCGGCAAACTTTTTGAAAAATGTCTTAAAAGACGACTAGTTAACTGTTTAGAAAATTATAAACTTATTTACAAAAAACAATTCGGTTTTAGAAATGGATATAGCACCGAGGATGCTGTCTTTAATTTAATTAATGAAATTAATAACAATCTAGATAAAAATAAAAAGACATTAGCTGTTTTTATTGATCTTGCCAAAGCATTTGACACGGTGTCACACGAGATCTTGTTGTCCCGGCTTGATTCTTTGGGCATAAGGGGAAATTGTCTTAAATTATTTAAAAATTACTTAACTCAACGAACCCAGAGAGTCCGGGTTGAAGATCAATACAGCAAGGTCGGTAAGATCACAACGGGTGTCCCACAGGGCACGGTTTTGGGACCGATTTTATTTCTGGCGTGTGTCAATGAAATCGGTAGCATTTTGGAGGAAGGTACTGTCGTCTCCTAAGCAGATGACACGGCTATCATTTTTACTGGAGAATCATGGGGTGATACATGCCGGAAAGCCGAGGTAGGGCTCGGAATTGTGTCTGAGTGGTTAAACTTTAATCTCCTTAGCCTAAATATTAAAAAAACAAAATTCGTTGTATTCTCTGTTTCAATGATAGATCGACCTTATTACAAATTCATAAAAATTCATAATCAAACTTGTGATAATAACCAGTGTAATTGTGAACGTATAGAAAATGTTAATAAAATTAAATACTTGGGAGTTATAGTGGATCAGCACTTGAGATGGGGGGAGCATTGTTATTATATTACTTCCAAAATTCGAAAACTTTTTTATAGATTTTATCAACTTAGAGATGTTTTGGATTTTAAATTACTAAAAATAATTTATAACACTCTAGTAGAATCAATTCTCAGGTATTGCTTAATAGGGGGGGGGGTGGGGGTTTTAACAACGCATTATGTATTGTGATTACTGTTCAAAATAATGTAATAAAACTTATAATGAAGAAAGACAGGAGTTACTCAACAAATTGTTATACAAAGAAACTAAATTTCTTCCTCTGCGTGCATTATTAGTTCATAGCTGTCTAATATATCTACCTAAAATTCAAAAAAGCTTACCTTTTGTTGAAACAAAATATTAAGTCAGATCAATAACGCATTTAAGAACACCCTTTTATACTAAATCGCATACTCAAAGGATAGTAACCTACTTCGGTCCAAAATTCTTTAATGTATTACCCGAAAACATTAAAATTTTTCTCAAGAATCCAACAAAATCTAAAAATTTGACAAAAACAAGAACATTACCCATCATTTGCTTACATATTGAATTCGTGAAGAATAAAAAATCTTTATTATCCTAAATTTTAAACGCTCTATTAATTTTTTTTTTTTTTTGCCTACAGTTAACTCGCTCTCCCGTTCTTGCTGGCGCGTCTCCGCCCATCTCGTCTGCTCTGTGTCCGCGCCATCCGTCATCTGCTTCACAGTCACAGCTCAACAAACTGCCGAATCTCGTGTAAAACCAAGGTGGTTGTTCCACAGCACAAGTTAAGGACTGCAGCGCGCATCGCCTTGATTTAGAGTGGGACATCTACCAGTTTCTTCCGAGTAGTACCATAGTTTAGTACCTTCTTTAAATCGTTAACCTATTAATTGTATATAAATGGGAATAGTGTACTACTTAACAAAAAATACATTGTAAACTTCTTGTAATATAGAATTTGAATTTGAATTTGAATCAAGGCCTCAAACCCTCAAGGTATATATGCTGGCTCAAGCACTACCATAAGTCAGATTTCGGCTGCTGAAGAAAGAAAGTGGTTTTTTGTAAACAACTTACATTCAGATACTACATTCTCTCAGATAGAGACCCATATTAGGCAAAATAAAATTAATCTTCTCTCATGCGAAAAAATTGAGGCAATAAATAAAATACACAATGCCTCATTTAAAATATCAATTGCTCCAGAAGATCTAGATGTGCTTTCCCCAAATATTTGGCCGGTAGGGGTGACAATTAGACCATACATTTTTAAATGGAAACAAAATGTGAGAACATTTCAAGAAAATTCTGACAGGCAGAGGGGATCAAATTTTATTCGACGTCCGAGACCCCACAGGAGATACTAGGTAACAGGGAAAAAAAGACTTCAAGCAGCATAGGCGTTTCAGTGTTACATATAAATGTACAATGCTTATCAAATAAGGTGTTAGAAATTGAACATTTTATTAACAAGAATTTAAATATAAAAATTATATGTTTGTGAGCATTGGCTCAAGGAAGATCAGCTGCAGCAAACAAAAATAAGTGATTTTAATTTGGTTAGTTACTTTTGTAGAAATGAAATAAAAAATGGAGGTTGCTGTGTTTATTTGCACTCAAGTATGCAAGCAAATAATTTGGTGCACATAGTAGAATTATCAGTTACACAAATATGTGAAGTTTTAGCCTGCTATATCAAGGATTGGAGTTTAGTTGTAATTAGTGTTTCTAGATCAACAGATACTAAAAATATTGATAATTTTCTAACAATAATGTCAGATGTTTTAGAGTTAGTAACTAGAATCAATACAAAAATTAATATTATAGTTGCAGGCGATTATAATGTGCATTTTAATAATAGTAATGACAATAACACGCATAGAATGGTTCAGTTCTTCTTGTCCTTTGGACTTCGTCGACTCGTGGATAAGCCTACACATATTAGAGGTAACTGCTTAGATAATATGTTTTGTAATTATATAACTAAAGACGCGAAGATAGTTTGTATGGGAATTTCAGATCATAATGCTCTTATGCTGGAAGTAGGGGAATATGTTATAAAAAAGGACATAAATAAAACACACCGTAGATATAGTAATAATAATTTTAACCAATTTACTTTTTTCCTTTCCAAAGAGAAATGGTACAATATGTATGCCTCCTCTAATGCTGAGGGAAAGTACAAAGCATTCTATGATGAATTACTTTATTATTATGAGATATGTTTTCCTATATGCCCACGAGTTGATGGTGCGAGGGCACGCGAGAGCTGGATCACTACAGAAGTGGATGAGGCTAAGGACAGACTTAGGTTCTATTATGAAGTTAAACAAAAATATCCCACGGAGGGAAATAAGCAAATTTATAACGACTATAAAAGACATTACAATACAATTTTAATTAATGCAAAAAAACAATATAATTTGTCAAAATTAGCAAAATCAGATAATTATAATAAGACTGTCTGGGACATAATAAGTATTGAGACAGGTAGGAAAAATAAACAAAGAGTTATACCAGAAAATATATCCTCAAATGATCTTAATATATTTTTTGTGGGTCATGCTAAAACATTAATTAATAATCTTCCCTCTGCTAATGTAGTATATCAACACTTTTTAGATAATAAACTGATGCAAGCTAACTCTTTGTTCTTTAAACCAGTTGATCAGTATGATATAAAGGGTATTATTAGTAAGCTAAAAAACAAAAAAACAGAAGATGTTTACGGTATTAGTGTATTTAGTTTTAAGAAAGTATCTGATATTTTGCTTTTTCCCTTGGTGGATATAATAAATAAGTGTCTGGAGGAAGGTTGTTTCCCAACCCCTCTAAAACTAGCAAAAATATTTCCCGTCTATAAAAAGGGTGAAAACAATCTGTCTCAAAATTATCGACAAGTTTCGATGCTACCAGTGGTGTCAAAAATTCTAGAAACAGTCATATATAATCAGCTTGTATCTTATCTTAATAAATACAAAATTTTAGTTCCACAACAATTCGGTTTTAGGAAGGGTATGACAACTATGGACGCAATACTTAAGTTGACAAATTGTATAAGAGATGCTTTTGAAAATAAGGAAAAATTTTTAGGCCTATTTACGGATTTAAGTGCTGCATTTGATTGTGTGAATAGAAATATTTTATTGAGCAAATTAAAATTCTATGGAGTGAGGGGAATGGCTCTCGGCCTGATGCAGTCCTATCTTTCGGGAAGATATCAGGTTGTGAGTTGTGCTGACACAATTAGTGACCCCATGATGACTGAAGTGGGAGTTCCTCAGGGGTCTGTGCTGGGCCCACTCCTCTTCCTCATTTATATTAACGACCTACCAAGAGCCTTTCATGACAATGAGAATGTCGTAAGTATTTTGTACGCGGATGATGCCACATTTGGTCTGGCTAGTGAGGGGGGAGTGGATACAGCTCATATACTGGAGAGCTTATTAGAGCGTGCTAAATCTTGGTTCTTACCTAATCAGTTGGTTTGTAATGAGGGCAAGACTGAGTCACTCGTGTTTGAGACTAAGACTGTGGGAGCTACTATTGGAAAACCTACTGTAAAATTTTTGGGGGTAACAGTGGACATAAATTTGTTATGGAATGAACATATAACTTTGTTATGTACTAAGTTAAGTAAATCTATATATGCAATCAGAAAAATCAATACAACTATAAATGAAACTGCAGCTCTCACTACCTACTATTCTCTTTTTGACTCAGTGTTGCTTTATGGTATCCTGGCATGGAGCTCAGCGGCCAATATACATCTTAATAGAGTATTTAGAGTACAGAAAGCAGCTATAAGATGCATTGTAAATATAAGAGGGGATGATTCGTGTAGGCCGTATTTTAAAGCATTAAATATGACACTATATGGTATCATTATATATAACAAATTGTTACATGTAAGGAAAAATATACAAAAATGTACTGCTGCAGCTGACCTGCATGATTATAACACTAGGAATTGCAGTAAACTTGTATTGCCTCAGAGTAGACTAGCAAGAACTAATCATGAAGACATCAAATTATATAATGCACTTCCGCAAGAAATAAAAATAATGGATTTTAAAACATTTAAAAAGAAAACTAAAGTAGTAATAACTGAAGCATGTCTTTATGATTTGGATGAGTATTATAATATAATGAGAAACACCTATATGTGAATACTTTGATGTAGTTTTAAATGATTATATTATAGGTAATTTTAATTGGCGTCATTTTATCACTCTTTATGTTTAGTGTTTAATGACATTTAAACTTTGACCTGTCTTTACATTTACATTGTACTTTTCAGATTAATAAAGATTATTATTATTATTTCATTAGTTCGAAGTCAACTCGACTATTGCCGTAACGTCTGGACGCCTTTTTATCGGATTTACATCTCACGAATTGAAAGAGTTCAGATGAAGTTTGTCAACTTTTTGCTTTTTAAACTTAATTTAAACCTATGCTGCTGACACCTGGCGAACGCTTGGCAATGTTTGGTCTAGAACACACATTGGTAAGATCAACCTTGGGTGGTCTTCATGTTCCCGACCATCTCTATTGACATTTTCTTGATTTTATTTGTGTGACGTCTGGTGATGTGTGTCAAATCCTATGTTTTATTTTGTGAACTTTAATTAAGTGTTTTATGTCTTAAGATAAAAACATTTTTATGTTTATATTTTAATATTTAATATTTGTATATTTTTTTGTATTTCTGATACTTTATTTTTAGTTATATATTTTTTAAACCCCTTAACTTATTGAATTATGTTTTGGGAAAATCATTCAGGATGGCAGGATTTGTTATGCGTCAATGTTGGGACTTCTCTAATATTACCATTTTGAAGTCTACTACTTCCTGGTGCGAAGTCATTTAGAAGACTGTTGTACAACCTGGTCTCCATTCTACAGAACACACACTACACGATTAGAGCGGGTCCAATCAAAGTTTGTGAACTTTCTCCTCTACAGGTTGATAATTAACACACAGCTGATGGAATGGATTGAATACACACTGAAAGTAAAATTGTTTATGTATTGGAGTCTCCTGTTTTTTTCATGTGCACTGATTCCAAGTTTCCTCCTTCCTTTTTTTTTGAAGTAGTGCTTTATATATATATAACGGATTGAAATAGTTCGCGAAAAGAAAAACAGCAACATTTCACTAAAACTATTAAGCACACAATTTTGTAAACATAAACAGTGATATTGTCGAACACTCTCCCATTTATTAAGAGGACTATTCAATAAAAAAAATGACCTGAATTAATTTATTGATTATGGAAACATTTAAATTTAAGTGTTGTTCTAAGCCCTTTAGCAACTATTATTACTTGATGTGTTTTGGAGTATTTCATCCGAGCTGCCTCGACAGAGACTGGAAAAAGCATATAAAACTAGGGAAACATAATATTTACTGTTCCAAGGAATGTAAAGATAAGGGCTTAGATGAAAACAGACCGCTAAATCTGACTACTGATGAAATCGAAAAGTTGCAAACTGAAAATCAACTACTAAAGTGGCCAAGTTGCGGAATGATATTAGGCAGAGAGAGATTATGTATCAAAAAGAGAGAAGGAAAACCCTTGATTTTGAAGATGAAGTGTTCGAAACAGAAAAAAAAGTAAAATATGAAATCACTGACCTAATCGAGCAGAAAAAAGACTAAGAAAAATTACTTTCCTCTCAGTCTGTAAATGTCAAAACCCTTGAAGAAGACATAAGAGACATTAACAATATAGCAGGAACATGGTTACATCTATGAAAATTCTAGAAGACGAAAATCATTTGTATCGTAATGAAGTAGACAAACTTAAAAGGGAAATCGAATCCTGGAAACAGAAGAATATTAGAGGAATGGACACTCCTTGAACCAGAAAATAACCACAGTATTCTTCTTTTGACTGATGAATTTGGAAAGTTTATGTATAATTATTTAAAATTACATTTAGGATTTAGTTTTGATATTCAAGTTGTAAATAAGCCAGGTGCAAACTTTGAGGAATTGGTAAATAGCATGGATTGTTATATCAAAAATTTCTGTCAGCATGATTTTGTGACCGTATTATTAGGTCCTTTTACCACTAAATGTTCAAAAAGAAATATATGTACATTGGCAATTAAATGCTTTTTCACCAATTTAATAATGTGCTCTACACCTGTAAATTTTAATTATTTGAGTAAACAGTCGGGATATATCCATAATAATAAAATATATGAAATAACCACCGACCTTGCTAGATATATTAAATTATTATTATCACATTTGACAATGAATATAAAATGTTTTTTAAACAATTCTCCTTACTTAAATAAATCAGGCTTAAATAGTATGGCAATTTGTATAAAGGAAAAAATAACAACATTACTCAATAATAACATTTCAAACTTAATTTATGTTCAAAATAATTATATAAGTGAATCTGAAAAGTGCAGTGCTGACAATTTGGTTGTCTTGGGGGAACAGCAGGGAGTTAATAAATCTTTTTTAGAACCAGAGTTATGTCCGGACAAAATAACAAACCTTGCAAGTCTTTAATCACTATATCACCTTTTGCTACTCAATATACAGTCACTAAGGAATTTAACAATAAAACTACTTCCCTTTCGTACTTGGTGCAACCCAGAAAAGGCAGAATTTATAGAAAGTCTAATTTTAAAAAATTCCTTGAAAATTGTTTCAAGGTCAATTGGAGAGATTGCTTTCATCAATCTGATCTGTTCAAATATTTTCATGAGCACTTGGTAAACATTTTCAATAAATGTTTTCCGCTGAAAAGACAAAAGGTTAAAAAAAAGAAACCCTGGATAACAAAGGGTATCCGAGTATCTGCTAGAAACCTCAGATTTTTGTGCACACTTAGAAAATATTGTTATAATTTTATTCTTGATTATATCAGCAAATATAGGCGCATTTATAGAACCACTTTAAAGCTAGCCAAAGAATATTTTTACAGGGAAAGACTGAAAAACTCTCAAAACAGGACCAGGGAAAACTGGAAAATCATAAATGAATTACGTGGCAAAAATAATTTATCTGTGCCAAAAATAAACATTGAGCCAAATGTGATAAATGACTTCTACTGTTCAGTTGCAGAAAGGCTTACATCTAACTTGAGTTCTGGGAATGACCCTTTAAATTACTTATATTTTTATTCCGGAAAATTTTGTCTTGGATTCTATTAGCATCAAAGAGTTGTATAGAGCCTTAATGGATATAAAAAATAAAAATTCAGTTGTATTTGATGGTATGTCTGTCAAAATCCTAATTAATCTTCTGGATGTTACTTTACAACCGCTGGTAGAATTAATTAACCATTCTTTTACCAACGAAGTATCTACACATTGTATTAGATTCACCAACACTTGCTAACCATGAGTTAATAGAATCTACAACTTTTGGAAAATTTTTGGGAGTTACTTTAGATGACAAAATCCTGACGCTGCCTTGTTTATTTATTCTTGAAACTGTGTATATTATATATAAAAGATGTGATCAGTATCATAATAACACAACGCGATATAACTCCCGCCAAGCTAAACTCTCCCTGCCTATCCCCAAGACAGCCATGATTAGGCATTCTCTTATTTTTAATAGTTTAAAGATCTACAACCACTTGCCGCTAAGCCTGAGAAATATTACTGACTTAAAATTATTCCGAAAATCAATTTATAGACGTTTAGAACAAAATGCATATTACAATTTAGAGGAATACTTTTCTGACGAGTTGCAACATTAAAGGTGGAACACATTTTGATACTGCTAATGTACAAAACGAGGATAAAGATGCACATTTTAAAGGTGTTGAGAGCAGGTCGTCTTTATATTTGTATAGAGTCAACTTGAGAGTCAAAAACAAAAACAATGGCTACAAAAATTAAAGAATATATTCTAAAGAAACCTGGTTTCTAAAGCAAAGAATCATCTAAGAAAAGATCTTTTCTGACACTCACTTCAGAGGAATTTAATGATTATTTTGTCAACATTTCTAAACATATTTTGCAAAGTTTAGAGGAACTCGATGCAATCCAATAGATATAATATCTCTTTAAGTAAATTCACCTTAATAACCTGTTGTTAAATTTTAATTTGCTTTTAGAAAAAAATTATCTGCTATGCAATAGATGAGCTGGTGCAGTACATAGTGGAGGGGTTCAACAGGGGGGAGGCTATAACAGCCATATACCGTAATCTCTCGAAAGCCTTCGACTGTGTGCCACATTCAGTGTTACTGGAAAAACTTCCTTTTTATGGAATTCAAAAGAAAGCAAGAGAGTTGATCACTTCTTATCTGACAGATGGCTAGCAGGTTGTGGAGCATGGAGGTAAGAGGTCAACAGCCTTAGATGTGATGACAGAAGGACCCAGGGGTTAATATTGGGTTCCCTTAATGAACTCCCTCAACATATAGGTCTGTCTCATTGCAGTATGCCGACAATGTCACTATTACTAAAAATAACAAAGATCTGCAATGCCTAAATCAACAAACTGAATAAGCAATATCAACAGTGGGACAGTTCTTCACAGCTAACAAAAACTGCCTAAATGTAGAAGAAACTAACATTCTTACATTTGCATTAAGAGAACTGCAGGGAGCTCTGAAGTCTGTGAAATGACTCAGCATTACCCTGGACTGTAAACTGAATTAGAAGCAGCATCTTACTAACTTAACCTCTCACTTATCTGGCACAGTGTTTCAGTTGAGTTAAAAAATCGATGCAAAAGAACATCCATTGTAGGTAAAAATTGCAGGCCAAGCCAATGAGAGGCACGAATGGGGCTGATAATTCACTGAAAATAGCAAATAGATTGTCCTTCATATTTATTTCTGGACTGGATTAAAATACTACAGCAGAACAAGTTATAAACTATCTTGGAAAACATGGATTTAAATATGACCTTTCATGTAAAAGAATGGTAACCAAAAATAACTGCAAAAGCTCCTTCAAGCTAAGGCTCTCAGGTAACAAAAAAGTGGAATGCCTACAGCCTCTTCAACCATAGAAGACATTGTATCTCTGTTTCATATGAACATTCAATCAATAAGAAACAAAAATAATGAACTAAATGCAGCCATGAAAAAAACCATACATTCTTTGCATTACTGAGCTCAGTGAAGAAGAAATTACTATCACGCATGTGGAAGGGGGATCAACAATTTATTTCAATATTGTAATGTCTATAGAATTTTAGTACTGAACAACTTTTCAAAATTTGTGGAATTTTTTTAATTTGGTAGAGGACTTTAATGTCCTGTAAACCACAATTAGTCTATAAAACTCTGCCACAGATTGCACTCGTATAGTCTAATTAGAATTTACACAGGGTCCACTAGGGGCTGAACATTGTTTAGATGAAGAATTTACAAACTTTAAACATAAAATCTTTGACATAACGCTAGTTCAAACAAATATCCCTGATCATCTTGGACAGTACTTGTTGTTTCCCATCCTGCTCCTAACACTGTTACAACCATCTGTGAGCACTATTTCTAGACCAATTACAGATAGATGTTAAATGAAATTTTATGAATTGAAAGAGTAGATTGGAGTTTTGCCAACGAAACAACTATAAGTATAAATAAAATTTTTCCAATTTCTTAGAAAAAATTTTAGTATCCTATTTGAAACAACATTTAATATCACTTTTCCAGCTAATTAATAGTTGTTTTTTAGAGAATGTATTCTGAGGTGTATTCCGAGATAGTTTGAAACATTCCTTTAATTTTTGACCTTCTCTGTTACCTTGTTTTTCAAAGATAGTGGAAAAGTGAATGGTGCCGAGATTGTGTGATTTTTCTGAATGTAATAAGCTGTTCTCAGACTGTCAACAAGAGTTCAGGAAAGAAGATTTATGACAATATACATCAATACAGGATTGGAGGGCAGATAAATGATGCCTTTAAAAATCATGAGAATCATAAAATAGCCTCCACAACATTTTCGACTGGTTGCAGAAAGCTCAATTAAAGTTTAGAATGTTTAATTGAATATCAAAATTTGACAGCAAGTTCCGAGATTTCTGTAAGCAGCTTTTCAAATCCGAAAGCTCGATTAAATATTCTAAACAGCAATTAAATATTGTGAAATCGCTTGCTACGTTAACAATAGGACTCAAGTAGTAAGACTGGGTGGTGATGACACCTCTATTTTCAATTTATATTAAAATTCAAATTTTATTTGATAAGACAATTGAAAGAAATCATGTAACTAACTACAATTCACCTTACCCAGATCATAGATTAACAACCAATTCCAGATTATAAAATTAGTCTAGATTCTGAAAGTCAACCCCACAGATAGTTATATGAATTTTTAATTTAAAATGAAGAAAATAATTATGTTTTTAGTTATCTTATTTTCATGTTACTGTCATAATATGAGAAGCTGTGGCCAATGAACGGAATAAAAGCAGTGTTGCCAGAACATTTTGATAAACGGTAATAGATAGGTGTTCGAAAAGTAATAGATTATCAAGAAAGGTAACAAATTGTTATTGAAGATTATTTTAGTAGAACTTGTGTCTTAGTAAGCTAAAAACAAAAAAAAAACGTTTATTCCGTATACGGTGCTTCAGTCATTCAGCTATTCTCCCATTCTCCTAAATAAAATAAAGAATTTTTTCGAGTAAAAAGGTAATAGATTTCATTGGAAGGTAAAAAAGTAATAAATCTCTCCAAAAGGTAACAGAGCTGTTACAATTGTAACAACCTGGCAACGCTGAATGAAAGAATGAAATAATTTCTGTGTCTTGTAATTAATGTGGCTCCTTGTATTTCAGCGTCTAACCAACCATAACACGGTTTATATACACGGTACCACTTAATAAGTATTCAACATTTTAGTGGCATATAGTACTATAAAAAAAGTAAAGGTAAATATTTACTTACACTTACCACTGCCAATTTTGATAAGTTCTTGCTGCACGGTAGATTTTTAGCCGCTAATAACGAATCCGAATCGGTCACATTTTTTCGTTTCGTATCCGAGATCTTCTTTTCTATTTCCTTCAAGAATTTTTATAAGATTGTAAATAATAATTATGACGCAATATCAGTTGACAGATAAGATAATTCTTTCGCGCTGTTGCGCTCCGGCGCCTAATCTAGCACCTGGTACCAAACCACCCGGTGACTACACGCTGCCGCGCTCTAGCCCTCAACTGTGTGCTAACCGGGTACAGATCCACATAGTTAACAAAATATCCATAATAAACTGTTACTTTCATAAAATTGGAATATGGAATTCAAAAGAAAGCAAGAGAGTTGATCACTTCTTATCTGACAGATGGCTAGCAGGTTGTGGAGCATGGAGGTAAGAGGTCAACAGCCTTAGATGTGATGACAGAAGGACCATATCAATAATAAACTGTTACTTTCATAAAATTGTCGAATTGTAAATTCAAATATTTAAAGCATTTTCTCCTTTGAATGACAATGGTAGCCAACAAAACAAAAAATCAAGAAAAATTCCCTATTAGAAATAGCAATTGACAGATAAATTAACTTCGAATTCGTTATAGACGTTTGAAAATCTACTGGTGTACCAAAATTCATAAAAATCAGTGAAGGTAAGTGTAAATAAATATTTACCAAAATAAAAACAAGATTTATAAAGGTAAGTCTAGAAATGTTTTGTTTTCAAGATACAGGGCGACCAAGTTTTTATATTTTTTTTCTATTGAAACCCCTCCCCCGAAATGTTTACTGGTAAATCAGATTCCACCTCCTGTTCCTTAACTTTTTGTTATACCGTTTAGACAGTTAAAATGCATTAAGACAACAATTTTAATTTTCAATAACTTGAAGCTTTACAGTAGGGTTATTAAAAAATATAGTTTTAATTAAATAGGCCATGATAATGTTCTGTCTCAGAAGTGATGTGATTTTGTCATGGCAACTGTCTTTCGCTGACGCTGACGCGATACCGCGCGAAATTTTTCATAGGATTCATCAACTCCTTAAGGATACAATTTTATTTAAGACAAGGAGAAACGATTGTGTGTTTAACAGAACTATTCGCACTCCAAAAGTTGAAGTAAAGATATTGGAATTGTCGAAAGTGAGCCTTCTATTTTTGTAAGGATGATAACTGTACGAGAAGGTGTAAATCGTCAAGGCCTTTGGCTCACCTTGCAACAACAATTAATATACCTCTGTCACCTACAAAGAGTACAAGCTTTAATGCAACCTGATTTTTTTCAAATAATCAAGTTTTGTCAACGGCTACTCAGATAAACTGCTTCCTATAGAAACTTTCTACAGATTTTGGCAGCTGACAAAGCTGGATTCAATAGAGACGGAATCGTAAATTTTCATAACAACCGTTATTGGACTGACATACATTCTCATGCTATTTTTGAAGGCCGACATCAGCTTAGAGTTTCCGTGAATGTATAAATAGACATCTTGGGAAATAATACTCTGGGACCAGTTTTTCTGCCAAATAGGTAATGCACTATTTTTGTTGTATTCTTTCTAATACTACTATAAAATTATATTAGGTTGAGCTGGGAAGCTTCTTTAATTTTTTAAAATAATGAGTTGCCGACTTTATTGGAAGATATAATTTCTACATGATTTTTTAGTTTATGTTTGGAAGTACCTAAATAGAAATTTTGAACAAAGGTCAATCGTACGTGGTGGTCCAATAGCTTGGCCACCTTACCCGCTAAATGTAAACCCTGTTGACTTTTATGTTTAGGGTCATTTAAAAAGTCTGGCCGCTTGCCCATTGTGAAAATGATTTATGGCAGCGTATTATCCGAATGTGAGAGGCTATAAAAACATGCCAGGGATATTTTGACATGTTCATTTTAACTGGAATATAAGAACTCGAACATGTTTATATATGAATGGTGGAGACATACAACATCTCTTGTGATGCTGGGCCCAATTTAATTAATAATTTAATTTCGTTTGTGAGTACGCAATAGGTCTGTAAAAAAATATTACTTGGGCAGCTTTAACAATGATGTCTTTGCGCTGTCGCGGTCCAGCGCTAACCCCGTCCACGTAGTGCCTCCGCATTGCCGCGATCCGGCGCCCGAACCTTTGCTAACCTGGTACCGGTATGGTTATTTAACAAATTATCTATAATAAATTGTGTTAACAACTGTTACTGATACAATTTGACGATATTTGAAATTGAATATTTACTGCTTTTTTTCTTTAAATGACAATGTTCTCCAAGATTATAGGCAAAAAGAAAAAAAAACTTATTAAATTTTGTTAAGGAATAAATATGCATGTGTCTGATATTTTAGTTGTGTTTTGTAACAAAAATTACTGACTGAAGAGAAAAAAAAACTTGAAAATTATGTTATGAGATTGCAAACTTTGACGTCGTATATCTCGGAAACAAAACGTCATCTAAAAAATGTGAGTTTGAATTCGTGATCTGCACTTCAAAATACACTAGGGTACAAAAAATAGCTCAGATCAATGGCGATACGTTTAATTGTATATTTAACGACCCTTTGCGCCGTATTGGAGTAAAATCATATTAGAGCTGCTCATCTATAGTGCCGGCTACCATTTCTATATCCGGCGTTGGCTACGGAGGCAGCACTTCAATCACCTTCATTTTCATTTGGTAACTAAAAACTGTCTGTGCGTACAAACTGCGTGATCACTTCAATATTATATTATTTGTATTCAAGTTCAGTTCAAGCCATTTTAAGCAAGAGTTGAAAGTAAGCGTTACAAAAAGGGGACCAGTTTTGATCAGTTGCAGTAAGTAAACATTTCCCGTAATTAAAACCATTTTCCTCTTTACATCTTACGAAATGTTTAAGGTGATCACCTATTCTTTAACCAAAACTAGGTATACTGTTTTTGAAGAATTAATAAAAAAAATCACACACAAGAAAAATATACGTTTAAAAAGTTGTAAATTATAATATATCATTATGTGATTTTATAAGTTATAATTAACGTTTTATAAAAAATTGTTTTTTATTTTGGGGGTTCTGGTTTTAATTTCAAAAGAGTTGGTCACCTTAGAAATGTTATATGAAGATAATGAAATTATTAAGGTTGATTATAAAGAAAACTAAAAGTACAAGAAATACAATTTAGGCTTTTGTTGTTGCCGCCATATCGTTCTGACTTCTGCCATCTAAGAATCTAAGATGGCGCTAGGTAGAGTTAGGTAACGATATCGAAAAATTTTATTAAAATAAAATAAATATTAAGAATTCGATTCGTATGTAGTAAATCTTTGGAGAAATATAAAAGTATTTTCTAAATAATTCCCACCCGATAAATAATTCGTCAATATCTCTTAAAAGAATTTCAAAGCACAAGTTAGGTATTTTTCCCCCTACGTATTAGAACTGCTAAAATGCATAATTTCTAAAATAATGTTATTGCCTTCGTAGGAGGCATGTTAACGTAAAAAAAATACCCTCCTAATTTTTTCAGATATTTACGGGAAAAACAATGTTATCTCAATTTCCTGGGTTCGACTGTGTGTTCGCGGTACAGCGAAAAAACTACTTATCCGATTGACTTCAAATTTTGGTCAAATATCCAACATGGCGGCCTAATACTTAAAATGTTAAAAAAATTATTACTAAAAAAATGTTTATCCAGTTTTGCTTTAAATTTTGGAAAGGTGACATAGGGATAAATTGGTAAAATTTTGGTGAGGTGCCATTAGAGTGAAGGAAGCAAAATGGCGGCTTAATTGAATATTCGCATGAAGCATGAAATATAGAATAAATACATTCTCTTTATGGATGAAAATAATAAATGAAATAATGTATTTTTTTATGTTATGTAAATATACTTTTAAAAATCATATTACATATGTGTGTATGTATGTTATATCTGATAAGAAAAAAGTTGTAGATGAAAAATGTATATTTATTTCATTTTGAATGATTGCTAGATACGTAAATGAAATAGATGTGTTGTTATAAATTCTTATTTGTGCATGCGCAATATAACTACCAAAAAGGGTAGAAAATTTATAGGTACAAAATGAACATGAAAAAAAAATTAAAATTCGGTAAATGGGCCTTTACCCCTCGTAACGAATTACATCACACACAAATATTACAGTTTATATATACATATATGTATTTTTCAATAACTATAGATGTATAAATTATAATACGAGAGTTTTATTATAAAGGAAGTTCTGGGGACTTGGGTACAAAAATAGGTAAAGCTTTTTTTTAACAGAAATGTCCTCGTCATGACATTTTTCTTTATCCACAGACACATATTCATATTTATATAATGTGTTAAGAGTTATTCCCAAATAACTATATAAGTATTTAACGGTATTACGTGTGGTGCAATCTGTTATGAGGGAAGTTCCGGGTATAAGCCAAAAGCCCTTTTAATACAACTTTCCTGGTAGTGATTTTTTTCTTTTTGTTGAAATTAAGCACATATTAACATTTATATTATACGTGTAAAGTTTTTATCAAACAACTGTATATAAATAGATATAAACGATGTTATGTGTGTGGTGGAATCTGTTATGAGAAAAGTTCGAGGTAAAAGCCAATTTACCAATTTTTTTCTCAGCAATGATGAATGTTTATTGCTCAAAACCTTTTCTTAAAGTTTTGTCAACATTTTTAGATTTTAAAAATATTAATTCTTACACATTTTCGTTATGTTTTATTAGATTTTACAGCACAGGATTTTTAAACGCATTTCAGACATCGTGTTCATAAGTTAATAATGCAAAACACTATCGGGCGGTTGCAGAAAGCTCAATTAAAGTTTAGAATGTTTAACGGAATGACAAATTTCACAGCGAGTTCCCAGATTTCTGTAAGCAGCTTGTCAAATCCGGAATCCGAATTAGATATTCTAAACCTCAATTAAGTTTTGTGCAGCTGGGAGTATATTTAAAAAAAATCTATTCTGACAAGCTCAAATTGAAATGTATTTTTTCTCCCTATCAAAAGAGATTTTGAAAAAGTTACTATTCGGTACTAGAGTTCTCGTTACTTATGGATATTGGTAGTAACAAATATCGATTCCAAAATAAAATCGTTACATTGATTACTTTCGGTAACGACTACTCTAAATGCGAATATTGTACTAATTACTAATACCAATACCAACGCGATATGCGACTAACGTTAAGGGAGAACTGCATGCAAAAAGTGGAAAATCAGCGCCCAGGTCTAGTCAAGTTCAAAGTAAGATGAAAAGATACCTGCGTATTAGAAAAAACTGCCTGCACGTCCGACCTTAAAAAATGTCATGTATAGGCAATTTAAATTACATTTCGGTTAAAAATGGGCTCAAGGATTCACCCACTGCAGAAATACAAAATTTTGTGGAAAAAAAATTATATGCGACGGCATCTGCGTCAAAAAGTGGTCAAAAAATGGTCGAAAATGGACAAATCTACTTCTGTTTTATAATCCTAGATTTGATTTTTTCATAAAAATTCGAATTTAGCGCCCAACTATACTATTTCCTTAATTAAATTACATTGAAGCTAATAAATATCTCTTAAAGCTTTAACATAATATTGCAGCGGCGGAAGGCTTGCAAATGATCCATAATACTAGGTGCAGTTCCCCCTTAATCGCGCTGCTGCTTGGTGATACTCAAGTAAAGACGGACGGATTTTTTTTGAGGATTGATAGCTGCATTTGCGTTTTGCCGCTTTTTGTTAAGTTCATAATATTATTATCTTTATTTTTGGCCTTCCACGGTCAGAACTGCACTGGGACTGCCTTTAAATATTGCATAGTGGTAAGCCAAAGACAGACACTTGTATTACTGGGACTCTTAAAATGGAATGTTTCTACAGTTTGTTTCTGTAGCTTGAAGTTTCTTACTTCGTTTGATTATCCGTGCGGTATACTTCAAAGCGTTTGCTTCGAAAATATGACTAATTTTGACAGTTTGATCATTACGTTTTATTGTATGTGAAGAGACGAGAAATATTTTTATAGCTCATTTCATTACAATACATTTTTAATATTCGGTGAAATCTTAAATATACTAAAGTTCAGTGCTTTAGTTGTTAGTAGTTTGTTGAAATCAATCTACTTAATTTATTCAAACAGAGTAAGAACTAATATTATTTTGGATAAAAAAATATTGCCTTTTATGTTTTAAATATGACGAATGTGAATGTGAAATTGTATTTTGCTTATTTATATTAGTTTTTTTAAGGATTCACGCCTGAAAATTCAACATTTTACACTGTAATTTAATTAAAACATTGTATAATACGAGTATTCAAAAGTACTGAAAATCTGCATCTCTAAAAGGAAGCACAACGGCATGGCACAACTACAAATCTTATCTGCCAAAAACTTAACTTAGGAGGCCTTGAAACAAAAACTAGGTAGTAAACGTCAGCGACATTTTAAGGTTTAGCTGCATTGAATAACTATTTTCAGGAGGTGAGCCATAAAAAAAATTATTACAGAGTTTAGAAATATTTATTAGTAAAAATCATTGCTACACCTGGTAAAAGAGCAAATTAATATGCAAAACACTATACCTATTTAAAAAAAATGTTACAGAATTTAGAAATATTTATTAGTAAAAGTCGTTGCTACACTTGGTAAAAGAGCTAATTAATATTTTAGGATATATTATGTACTTTAGCCGAAATAAGTTATAAACGTTTATTATTAATAGACAAGAAAAATTGTAATTCGATCGACTTATTTTTAGAAAGATATTGGACATTTTTATCACTGGCTGGTAATTATTTTTTAAAATAAAATTTTCTTTTTTCTTAAATAAGCTCTTGCACTATCATCTAAAATCGAATTCTCAACATATTTTCCTATATAATTTTTAGACATATCTTCTAACCGGACATTTACCATTAAGGCTTGAATTCCATAGGGAGCCCGGCAATCACAACACAGATTGTTCAATGTGCTATTAGTACAACGTTTATTTCCCCGGAGTAGAAACAAGCTTTGTTGAATCTTCAGTGTGAGCTTCCTGGCTCAGTGATAGGATTCTCGACTTTGCGAGCAATGCATGTGTAATCGAATCCCCGTTCAGGCGATGACTTTCATTTTAGTTTTTATTTAACAAAACTTATAATTAATAAAAATGCGGGCTATTTATAAGATAGGTTAGGATTCCTCAGGCTTGCAGAAAAGAAAGTGCGCGGTATTGTACCAGTTTTATGAGGATTGAACAAAATTCTGAGCCTATATTTAGACAAGGATTTTTTTTAACAAAACCTCTACTGTTAGATGGATCTGTCCCGTTAGCGTTATGTTAGCCACCCTGGGTTAACCTGGGCAATTTCGATTATTTCAATCCTGCGTCGATAAAATAGTAATTAAAGTCATATAATCACAACTAACATCAAATCATCGAAAATCCGTTTTAAAATACGCGCGCACTCTAAAAGTTGTGTGATTGGCTCCATTGGCAGGCTCCCTATAGGATTTAAGGTCCAGTAGATTTGTTTTAAAAATTTGCCACTATCTTATATGACATATCGTTGGCTTGTATGTAACATAAAATATGCATGTTACCTACATACTATGTAATTCTAAGCAAACGATATGTTAAAAACGATTGCTGGGTTTTTAAACATGCAGTAGTAAGTAAAGTAAAGTAAATCGGTTAAATACAAAATTAAAATTTCAAAATAATACGTTTTTTTAATTTATTAAGCTGTTTAAAAATTTATCATCACTTTAATAAACTCCCATCTGCTAGTTGCAAAAATCCTAATTTTTAATAGCTACTTTTGGTTTTTTGTGTTTTTATGTTGATACAAACTGCATTTAAAAAGCAAATGATACGTTAAAATTTAGTTTAAACTTTGAGGAACTATAAGGTCATCAAAGAGGGGTTTGCATTATTATGAATTATAAAGATGGATTTATAAACTTGAGGTTGCTGTTGCTGTTGACGCCGAGGTTGTCGTTCTGAACTTAAACTTAAACATATGGGCTTTAATGCAAATAAACATTGCTGCTGTTGCCATTTTTTGTTACGGCGACGTTGGGACTTGGCCGAGATTTGTTTCTTGCTATTACTGTTCGTGTAATGTTCATAGATGGCACAAAATGCTTCATACAATCACATGTTTTGAGATTTCTTTATCCAAAAAAATGTACACAAATTTTGTTGTATATTTTTGACATTTGATATATATAGCAGATAAAAAATCTGATACGCATGTTGGACGTCAAAATTATGAAGGGTTGAAAATTAAACAGCAACAGAACCGTAACGCCAACGTCAAGTTTACAAATTCAGCTTAAGATCCGTTAGAATAAAAAATTCATGTCAGACAAGGATGGACAACAATAAGGCGTCTGGTAAATCGAAACCGTACCTATGCCGCTTGATTGGTTGATATACTTATGCTGGATCCTAATTGGCAAATATTTTTGATCGCTGGAGCGGTGAAGCGACGCGACAGAAAATTAAACTTATATGACGTAATTCGTACGGCAAAATTGGAAGCGTTCAACATCGCATCGCGTGGTTACAATTGTTTATTTGTTAAATCGTTTGGATTTTCGACATCGGGTTGCGCGTGTTTTCATATAGTGGGAAATAACTTTACCATTAATTATGTCTTCTCGGATATATTCAACAATATAATCAAATATAATCAACACTCAACTGGTATTTTCGAGTAGAGAACAAATAAAACCGAATCCAGTCTCGGCTCCTCAAAACGATAGTAAAACCGTAGATTAAGTAAACTAACAAAGGACCACGCACACATCAAACGGGTTTTTGGTGAGCTGTCAAGTTTTATGAAACTTTAGTATAGATCTCGACCTCCTGATTAAAAGTCTTTGACTCTTTGTGCGCAATTTAGTTGGAGAAACAGGGTATTAAACTTCATTTAAATCTCATAAAATACATTTGGAAAACAAGATGACACCAAAATACTTTTTGCAGCATATTTAATATATTTTCCAAATAAGAATTAAAAATGTACATGAACAAATAACGTTGACAATGTAACTCCCTGTACGTCGAGAACCAAACATTTATACATTTATATGAATGCATTATTTTAAGAAGTACCATACGTTAAATATGTCGTAAAAATAATTTAGTGTCAATTTGTTTTCCTTATGTATTTTGTAAGGGATTTGTGTAAAGTTTACCACCCTGTATCTCTAAAACTAGTCATAGGATTTATTTTGTCCGTGAAATCTTAATCAGAAGTCTTAGATCTGTTACACACTAAAATTTCATGACATTTGACCTTTAAAGCCATTAGATGTGTTCGTGGTTCTTTCCTTCTGTTTTGATGTATTGCATGTTTTTATGAACACTTAACTTTCCTTTTCTTAAGAACACTTAAGTATTTTAGCAGTGGCGGCTGGCGGTGAATTATATTGGGAGGTCTATAACAAATTTAAAAATAGGCATACTTAAAATAAAAATAAATATTTTATCTTTAAATTGAGCTTTAAATTCTCTTGAAGTTCAGGTCTACTCTTCGTTCTTTAGAATTGGAAAAATGCTGAATGACACGTTCGTTAAAATTGCACGCACATTCCTTTTATAAACGATTTCTCGATACTTAACATTGCTAAAGCAGATAGTCTATCTTGGCCCAACTCCTCAACAAAATTTATATGCCCTCGAAAAGGATTTCAGACAAAGCCGTTTCATCATGGCGATGTAGTGCCAGCTCGAACGCCCCACAAAATTTTACTAAATCTATAATTTTGTTTAAAATATAACGATTTTTGGATACATTTTCATTAAAATCTCTAGAGGATTTTCTATGAGCTGTGTCTAGCTGAGTGCGAATATCAACACTACCGACCGTAGCACAGTTTACCGAACATTTCATGTGATCTGCAGAAAACTCATGCTTTTTATTTTTTCTTTTAAGTGTTTTAAGTCTTTAACACCGGTTTTGCACCATAACGACTCCGACGAGCCCTTAGAAAACAAAAAACAAACATAAGAGTAAAATGAGTTAGAGACTTCACAATCACATATCCAGTTAACTAAATCGTACATACTTTTGCGAAAGTTCGATGAACCTCTATGTTTTTGTCTTTACTAGTTTGTATACTAAGTTCTGGCAAATTGCGACCACTTACCTTGAATTGGGTTATTTTTGCAAAATTAAGTTCGTAAGCACTTTTTAGTTTATTTTTTTGCACTAGTCATTACCACCATTTTATTTCCTGTATATTTCCAACTCACACATGGATCATAAATATAAAAAAATTATATTACAAAAAACAGTATATAAATCAATTTTCATCGATTAAAAACGCCCGAAACAATATCGAGTTAGAATATCGACCGCGCGACATCTGAACAACTGAACTTGCGCATGCCGATGTGATGCCCCGACCGATCGGTAAAATTGTGAGAAGAGACCGGCTGATGACCCAAATCGTGATTTCATATTCCATTTACTATCACGTTCGGTTACCGCTCGGTAGCTGTAAAATCTTCGGGTACTTTCGTTAAGCTTTAAGGTAATCGGAGCAATTCGGACTGCCCAGCCTAGCTTAGTATAGCGTATTTTATTATGCCTAAGGAACGCAACGAGAACATTCGAACCGCCGCGCGCGGCTAATAGTGTTAGCGTATTTAACTTTTCCCAAGGTTCGCGATTTATTACAACTATTAGGAGGGACGGTCAAACGAATAATTTATTTTCTGAAATATTTTTGGGGTAGCATTGACCAAATGACCCTGGAAGAACCGCCACTGTATTTTAGATAAATATTTTCGAAAAGTACACGGCGTCTGTATTCACAGTTTAAAATTCAAATTCAGACTTTCCCTCTGACTTCATTATTTTCAATTTGAAAACACATTCAAAAATAATCAGTAAAATGTAAAACTGAGTTGGTTCGTTTCTTGTAGTTGATTTGTGAGTAGAATGGTTAATAGTGAAATTCTGCATTAAAACAATATGTAAGTATATCATTGATTTTTTAAAATATTTTTGAGTAGTCGTTTTAAATAAAAGCTCATTATAAGAGCATTATTTAAGCAAAAAAGTTATTAAAAGCAAATTCAATTCAATTCATTTGTTTTTCAGATATGTGTTCGAATTTATAAAATAGGTATTACAACTTGGTTATACCATTAATGTTTTTTATTTAGTTTTCTGAATATTCCATAACTGTATAACAATAATGGTTCTTTGACATATTAACTTATCTTTGTTTGTTTGTGTGAATTTTTTCTCTTGTATTACAGGGCGTGGAGTGGAAGATTCTGCTAATGTTCAAAATTCTCGCCCCCACCTTTTTTATAGAGGAGGTAGTACTGTCACGGTGTTAGTATATTGCTGCATTAACTACCCATTAAAGTACTATCCGCATTTGACGACGCTTGACATTAATTATCTACTGTGATTCGACCAAAGCAAGTCATCGCCGGACCGCATTCTACAAGATTCGTAAACACAGGATTACATTTTTAGAATCCACACTGTATTTTCAAATGTACATGTTTTGTTAAATGAATTGTTACTAACCAAAATAAGTGACCTTTTACCTAAAACTATTTTGAAAATATAAGATAAACTTAAATTATAACAATATTATTATCCAATCTATGCACAAATCAACAACATGAAACCAAGGTTAAATATCTGAATTCACAGTTTAAAGTCTAAATTTCGAGTTTGAAGTTGAATTTAAAAAATTAAAATAAAAGTTATACAAAAATTATGTGTGTCGCTTCTACGCTAACGTATCTATGATTCACTTTACAGTCGGCAATTTTTATCGTGACATAATTCTTGAGAATGAAGTGACCTGCCCTCAAGAAAAGATATAAACAAATCACCTGTTTTATGTTTTAGCTTCTAAAATGATATTTATAGTACAACTTTATTTGAACTAAAAAGTCGGTGTAAAATCGCCTTTATCCAGAACTTTCTCGTAGATAGTTCCGGTATGTACAGACAACAGAATTTATATATGTATTTGATTATTTGGAAATAACCCTATACAAGTCCAGTAAGCTAATATATTTAATTTTTTTTAAGTTATTACCAAACTATTTGAATTGATAAAATGAGTTATATACGTGTAGTGGAATTCTTCATAAAAATATGGTTTTTGTCCAGGAAATGGAATTTTACCGAATTTTTAAATGATTACATTAGTTTATTTTTTGAAAAATAGTGGAAAAATCCATGTCACTGCAAATCGTAATATTTCTGGAGACTAATAAAATCTTTACCAACCTTCATTTTGGCTTTAGGAAAATTAAAAGTACGGTTCTTGGCATATTGGATCTCACCGCTTACATCATTGAATCCTTTCATAAATTTAAATTTAATAATTCCGTTCTTATTTGTGATTTAACTAGAGCTTTCGATTGTGTCGATGATAGGATACTTTTGAAGAAACTAAGAAAGTACAACTTTTATCCTGAGACAGTTAAGCTTGTCGGGTCAAATTTATCGCTTAGGGCCAGTGATTTTTCAAAACCGTCCCTGTTCAAAACTGCATAATATGCTATGTCTAAAGAGTATAAAAATTGGCAGAAATGTTTATGCCAGCGAAGATCCTGGTTAAGACGATACAGCTTGACTAAAGAATTCTTTTGCTTCAAGAATTTGATTGTTCGTTTGAATGGTGTGAATCCTGTGGGATAGTAAACATGATTGTGTCTTAGTGGTCTTAGATTGAAGTTCTTTGCACCCCATTCTACGATTTGGAGATAATATGATATGGAGGTCCTCGGTTAATAATAAAGTCATTACTCTACCTCTATCGCCTATCATTCATTTCTGTCTTCGAAACAAGTTTAGGAAATTGTATCATGGTGTCGAGTGTACTACAGCATAGCTGTGAATAGAATTGCGGATAAAATAATCCAGATCTTTCATATGCAGGAGGAATAGGGTAGATGCCAACATTGAATCCCGTGGAACGCCTGGGTTGATTTTGAGAAAGTATGTGATCATAGGCAAGAAATTTTTAAGAAGTGCGGCTTTTGATTGAATGCTTTGGATTTACCGACTTCGCATGGAATTTTCAGAATATCTGCGATAGGTGGCGGAAGTCCTATTGCCTGTTATGGATCAGTTTATACCTTTCAAGGTAACCTAAAGAAGGGTATTGATATATTTCGCCATTGCCTTACTCATAATTAGGATTAGGGATATAGGTGTGTAGTTAGAGGGAAGAGTTTTGGATCACTTTTTTGGAAACGGTTGTAGACGAACAGATTTCCAGCTGTTAAGAAAAATGCCCTTGTCATGAGACATAAGGTAGGGTAGGAGAGACACAGTATTTTAGGACTAAGGCCGGAATATCATTAAGGCCAGAGCACTTTTTTGCATGAAGTATATTCTGACAATACCTTAGAACATTTTAACCCTGAAGGTAATTTCTTGCATACATATAGTATGGCAAACCTGGTATTGACAGGAGAAAGAAATGAGGAAAAGGGATTAAAGCTCAGCTTTTGCTTTGAACGTGGAAATGATTTCATCACTAGAAGTTAAGAGTGTAAAGGAGCTTAGCAGAAGTTTTTATTAACGTTTTTGACAAGGGACCAGAATTATTGGCTACCATTTTGGCAAGAAAGACCTTTGCCTCTTATGCGCGTGTTGTAAGCATTTTGGACGACTTTCTAGAGTTTAGGGTTCTTAAAGAAATTAAGATATATTGTTCTGAGGTATTAAAGGTTTCTGTGCCTAATTGGATTTCATCAGAGATTTGTAAACTAATTTTGCAAGGACTTTTTGAAGAGGACCAAATATGTAACTCATCCCAGTCAGTATAATTTTAGTGCCAAATAGTACTAGATGGTATGGATTCTATAGCCTCCAGTTGTATGGGATAAGAACCAATGATTAGACCGTGGTCAGAGAAAAACAGGGAGCACAAACAAAATATTGAAATTTTCTGGATGGGTGGTGAGAGAATTCCACTGCATTTTGCATGTATGTAGATAAGTGGCAAATAGGTAGGTTTTTTAATGAGGTTGGTAAGAGATTGGCCGACTGTAAGGGCTCTTGATGGGGAACTGTTTTATTACCATGTTGGACATATTTTATTATAAACGTTAAAGCTAGGAGCGCACTTGCGATTTTCTGACGCAGTGATTTCAAAATCACGTTCGCAAGTAAATCGTGGTCTCCCGCTATTTTTAAATCCGGATTCCGCCCAAACTCAAAATCTGTTGCACTTTTGACATATATGTTGCAGTGTCTGAAAGTATCAAGAAACCCTTGGCTAAACAATTGCAAATGCCTAATCTAAAGTTTCTAAAGATAATGAATTCAGATATTAGGAAATCCACCTTAGCAGAAAGAAAGTCGAAGAGCCTGTTGAAAGAATTGTCTAGGGAAGAATGGTAGATGAAAATAAATGTAGTGGATTTTAAAGGATGAGTTTGAGCCATGGGATATCGTATCTGTTCGGTTCAAGATTGAGAAGTCTTGTACAGGATAGAATACTAAGAAAGCCGACGATCAGAGGGTGTGATGGGAGAAGTTCACAGCCAAGAAAGCAAAGGTAATTTGTTGCATTTTTATGATCTAGTTTAGTATCGGTTAGAAAGAGAATATAAGTCTTGCAGAATTGGAGATATTGACCAGAGATAAGATTTCTTTTCAAGTTACATATATTGAAGAATTGAGAAGTTACATTTCGATGGTGGAGCGCTCGAGTATCTCTTATCCTGAATTCTGAATAGTAAGGACTTAACTCCAGAATATTTTGTTTTAAGCCCTATATGTAATATCTTCACCTTGATAAAAATAAAGACGATATATGAGAAGAGAGGGAAGAAAAACCGACGCATATACGCTGGTCTGGAAATATCTGTATTACGAAAGCTTTTACGGTTGGAGGCAAAAAGGAATAATGATTCTTGGGTTTAGACCGTATCAAACTGAAATTACTTTCCGACGTTCCGCCTGCGTTTGCATGGGGCATCTTTAGGGATCTTCACTGCAAAAGATCAAAGATTGAAACACTAACCCCCGTATTGACTAAAACGGTTTAAGAGTTAGACCAGGTCTAGTTGCCATGGTACTTAAAACTCTTACCCCGGCTGCAGAAACTCAATTTCTGTTTAGAATATTTAACCGAGCTTTCGGATTTGACAAGCTGCTTACAGAAATCTAGGAACCCGCTGACAAATTTGACATTCCGTTAAACATTCTAAACTTTAATTGAGCTTTCTGCAACCGGAAATTTGTTTGCCAGTTATGTTTTGCTTATGTCTCTGTCATTTTGTGATCGTGACAAATAGAAAAATTATTTGTTCAATTGTTGAAAATTTCAACTTAAACCTGTAATTGTCAAATTAGACTTGTTCTAAATTAAAACCTCTTTAGTAAGTACGGGTGTTTAGTGTTCATCTAATTTACCCCTTGCAAACACGATAAACATTTTTGGTACTTATGTGGGATGCGTTTGCGTTCTGACATGACTCAAATTAAAACTCTTTACTAGTACAAAAAATTGACTGTCAAGTTTTTGCCTAGTAGGATTTTTTTGTCACATTAAATAGTATCTTATTTTGGAGTAAAACTACGGGAACCGACAAAATAAAGTTAAAGGCAAATTAAAATTTTTACAGTTTGTTATGGATATTTTGTTACGTAGGTGAAACGTTAAAGCCATAGTACAGAAATGCGTAGGTGTTAAAAAGTAGACACAATCATTAAAAAGATACCGGGGCTACTACAAAACGCCTATTTTTTTCGAAGTTTTATTTTTCGACGAGGAAAAAATGTACTCAGTAAAAATATATTGTTTTTTCGACATGATTTATCAGAAAGTCGTTGTTCTTTTATTTTCAATTTTTTTCTTTTTCAAAAAAGGTTATCTTTTATTTATTATCGTGGCTGCATATATAAGGTTCGCCAAAGTGGTCTATCAGAAGTATCTAGAGAACCAATGAATATATTACTTTCAAAATTTGGTTCTGGCCGCAGATGAACATAAACTTTCTTTTTAAAATATTTTTAACTGTACGGTATCGCCGCTTCTACTTTAAACGGGTGGCACCATCCATTTTTTAAATGGAGTGTCTGTGTAATATTGCCTTTTTGCCTGACCATTCTAAAGTTCTCTATTATATTTTCTATACCTAAAGTCTACTGTTTTCGGGGAAGTTGCCAAACCACTTAACTTGGTACAAATAGAATTTCACTTTCCTTAGTGTTTAATAATTTATTTTCCGACTAACCAAATTGACAGGAAGTGTCAAAATTTGGTCCAAGCCAAACGAGGTGAACGACTTTGGTAGTTTCTGAGCTTCACGGTCAAACATGTCAATTTTCAAGCTCCATTTTCTCGAAAACAGTAGAATTTAGGTATAGGAAATATAAAACAAAATGTATTTGGAATATTCAGGACAATACAAAAATGCAATAATATACAGGGTATTTTATTTAGAAAAGAGATGTTGACACTGGTTTATGGTAGAAGCGGTAATATTGCACAATTAAAATGAAAGTTTATGTTTAATCTGTGTCCAGGGCGAGATGTGAGTTGCTGCTCCTTGTATAACTCATTCTCTTAACTAGTGCCATCTTTCGTTGCTACTATGGTGAACAAAAAATTCACCCTATTCTCTTAAGAATAAGCCTGTCCTCGATTTGGCAACGTTGCGTATGGTACGGGATTTGCCACTTGCGGGCTAGTAAGGTTGTGACGTCGAAAATAAGAACTGAACTATTATGAAGTCACATTTTCTGCACATTGGTGTAGCTCCTACACCACTGGTAAGTCTCAAAGAAAATGTTTGAATTTATTGTTGATTATTGACACTTATGACAGGAAAGGGGTCGACGCCATATTTGTTGTCGTTTAGATGGGGGAGATCGGGCTGTTCTAAAATTTTTTTTTTATATTTTATAAGTGAAACTTGAGATTCTGTAGTGTTGTGCGATTGAAGTTACTTATCATTTAAGTAATGTTGATTTAAGGGGCTCTTGGGAGCCCAGGTATATCCTTCAGACCGACTTTCTGTTGGTGTTCCTTTGTCCTGTTTCAGGGTTGTTAGGTAGTTATTTGATCATTATTTATTATCATTAATTATAGTTTTGAGATTGCTTCTATCATTGGAAATTCTTTGACCTAATAAGATAATTAAAGAATTTCAAAAAGGAACGTTTAATTAATAATTATTTTTTAACTTTGAGTATGCAAAAAATATATTTTGTTAATTTTTTCCCTGTATTTGAATTCCATTCTGCCTGTAAATTTTAATCAATATAAATACAAATTAATAATTCTTACACTAGAAACTGCTCAGTGCTTTATTGATGAGTGCCTCATTAATAAAAATATTGCTAAAATGTTTTCCTTTGTTCTTTATATTTTAATATAAACATAGCATGTGTTTATTTTTGACATAAAATATTGGAGTATAAAAGGTACTAACCCTGAAAATGTGTATAAATACTTCTTTATTTCCAAAATAATTTGTTTAGTCAAGTAGGTACATTAGAGAGAAATCTCTAAATTATACAGTAAGACACACATACACACTGTATTTGTATATATATATATATATATATATATATATATATATATATATATGTATATGTATATATATATATATATATATATATATATATATATATATATATATATATATATATGTATATGTATATATATATATATATATATATATATATATATATATATATATATATATATATATATATATATATATACATATATATATATATATATATATATATATATATATATATATATATATATATATATATATATATATATATATATATATATATATATATATATATATATATATATATATATATATATATATAGAAGAGAAACAGAAATTTTAATTTCTGTGCAGTTCTATATATAAGTTACATAAATGAAAATAAATGTAAACAAACAACATACATAACCATAACTTGTTCTATGTATGTACATGCAGTTTTTTAGTTTCCTTTGTATGCTAAAATATCAATCAAGCACGTGGCTAACAGAGAATATATTACATCTTTTTTACAATAACAAGTAGATATATCAAAATTAAGAAATGAACATAAGAGATACTCTCATAATCTGACATTATGTTTAATATAAGATATGTATGCTCATTTAAAGCTAGCTAGATCACCACTTGACTGCAAATACTAGGGAATTTGGCATTTCTCAGTGCTCTGTGGTGATTGGTGTTGGCAATGAATAGGGGAGAGGACTCAGAGTGGTTACTTTAAAATTTGTTGGATTATGCTAATTAATTTTATTTTATTTTATTATGAATCAACTAGTGCTGAATAAGTCAAAAACTGAATCTCTATATTATGTGACAAAGGTTTTTGAAAATCGGTCCAGTGTTTAGTTTCTAAGGGTAACAGTGGATGTCGGCCTATTATGGACTCAACAGATATACTTGACAAGTGATAGATTAAATAGATATATATATATATATATATATATATATATATATATATATATATATATATATATGCTATAAGACAAAATTGGGGACTAGGTTGACCAGAGTGCTGCTCTGATTGGCTGCACATGTACATTTTGATAAAATATTGTGAATTTAAAAGTCAGCAAAAAATGTTTTGTTAAAATAAGCGTAATGACTATATATGCTATTATTATTTACAATAAGTTAATTTTTATTAACAGTATCTCCAGCAGTATACAGGTATATCTGATCTTCACACATATAGCACCTGAAACTGTAACAGTTCAGTTTTACAGGGATGTTAAATTGTATAATACTTTATTTAATTTACCCTGATAGAGTAGAGAGCTTAAGAATGAATAAGATTAGAGGTATTTTTACAAATGCTTGTATATATAATTTTGAGGAATACTTTGACTTGATGTCAAATGGAAATAAATGTCTTCTGAAATATCTGAACTGAAACTTGTAATTGTGAAAAAAATATGTCAATTATGTTTTTGTTTTAAAATTTTTATTTTTCAAATTAATAAACATTTGTATTTGTATTTAACTAGCAGTAACTCACCAAACTATTTTTAATTTGATGTATGTTTTTGAAGGAGGACATTCTTGACATGTTTTTTGTACACATATATAAGTGTGATTCATAATAGTATTGTATGTTTCTATTTTATGAAAAAATGTAGATTCCATATTTTTCAGATATTACACTTTGTTGTGTATAGCAATGTTTAATAGTATTAACATGTTAATTTGTTAAATACATCATGGCTTTGCACATCAGGTTAAAAAAATATTGGTATATACAGGAAAACTATGAGCACACAACAAATTTAATAATTCAATTAGAATGTATTACTCAATGCGGACATAATTTCAAAGATGTGTCTTGCAGTATAGTATTTTATTTCTTGTAAAATAACCCAACTGTCAATGTTATGTTTTATTGTGAATGGAAACAAAATTCTTAATTCAGAAATTCCAAGAGAGGCCAAGACAAGCGCGTATAATCAATAGACTGGTTAATCTTCCTCTGGATAATTAAGGTTTTAGTGTATTATTCAATTCAACTTCAAATTGTTTATTTCCATAGACATTCTACAAATATATTGGAATTGTCAAAAAAGTATAGTTATTAATAAAGGTAAAAATAAAACTTAGGTCTAAGATAAACTCCTATTAGCTAGATTGCGAGCTACTAGATTCAACCATGTAACTTTGAGGTGGTTTGAAAGTATGCAAGTTGGTAAGGTTAAAGTGGGAAATTTTGAAACCAGAAAAAAAAAAAACTGATACTCCTATATTGCCCATAACTAAAAACATTTTCTTAATATTTATTACTACATGCATACCACACACTGTTTATGTAAATTAAATAATACAGTTTTAGTTAACTCAATACACAATTGGCAGAGACATAATATTGATATGAATTTTTCAATGCCAGTATCTAATCTAATTTAGTTTTAATATGTATTTACAAGAATATATATAAATTTTCACATATATTTGTTATGATAGTTGGATATTTTTTGTTTTACTTATTTCTGCCTAGAAGTTTCTTCTAAATGACGTGTAGACTTGGGGGTAGGTAATTGTTAAACATTTTTAGTTTTATTATCTTCCTTTTGATAATAGCCATCGTGACATGTATGTTGTTTTTTATCCGTAGTGCATTCATTAGTCAGAATTCTTATGTGTCAGCTAAAAAAAATTATCTAGTTAGGTACATATAAAAACTATTGAAACAGATATCTATGCTTAAATAAAATTATAATCTACATAATATTAAAAAATTAAATTTACTATCAGTTTTGTTAGGTAAGGCTTCAGGGGTCTGGTTTCTGTTTTTGTCAAAGTAATTACTCAGGTACTTTGACAATAAATATAATAATAATAATACTTTGAAAATGAAATATAATAAAAATATTTCTACATACTGTCTTGAGTTCTTTTACATCAATTTAATGATTATTTGTGATTTGTGTATTTACATACATCTAGTTTTTTAAGAATTGTCTCAAATAACAGTTTTTTTATGTTAATCCTAACGAACTCATTTCTTATTATATATGTATCACTAGAAAACTAAATAATACATACCTGCACATTAAAAGATATATAAGTTTATTCCAATAAACAACTTAACGATCTGAAACTATCATAGGTCCACAATTTGACGACGAAAACACACAAATACGTATGAAAAAAATCAATCACAGAAATATATTTAACTTTTACCTGTCAAATTAATGTTCGCTCATAACACAAAAAACAAAACTGATAAACAAGGTCTACGATGATTTTATAATGAATAGCTCTTTAAGCGATAGATGGATTTCTGTCTCTGTTTTCACCGTAATTATAAAGGAAGATAGAATTATGACCGATACATGAATTCCGTTAACAAATTTTAGCAAAGGTATACTGTAATCTTTTGAGGCCTTTATGCAATAAAAACATGGCAAACCTGTCATTTTGATCGGCCCTGTTTTCTTCCCACCATGGGTATAAGTACAATTGAATTGGGAGTATAATTTCGAAAGTGCTCAAAAGCTAATCCTGAAAAGTTAATAAACTGCCCACAGTTGAACGACCTTGCAGAAAGCCATGCTGTTATTTGTTAATAATTCCTGTACATAGTACCAATGTCACAAGAGAGTCCAGAGGCTTGGAGTTTGCTGAAGCTATAGATACTCCATAATTTTACACATCACAGCAGTTGCCTGTTTTAAAAATTGGTGTAATATAGGAAATCATCCAGAAGTGCCTTAATTAAAAAAAGTAATGGGTTTGGGTAAAGTGCAAATACAACATTTTAACAATAATGGTGGAATGCTGTCTGGACTACTGGATGTTTTTCCAATGCTATTCTAATAGTTAGGAGTAGTTGAGTTAGATTGTCGAATGTAGAAAATATGTATTTATTTAATAATAACAGCAAAACACACATATATTACAAGAACAAAAGACAATCTGCTGTTAGACAAAACAACATATACATGTATACAAAAAATGTTAAACAAAGCCTTAAAATTTGGAATAGGGTACCAAATGAACTAAGGTGCCCCTCAGAGAAACATTTTCTGATTAAAATAAAATCATTTTTAAAGAAAAATCCATTTTACAGTATAAAGAGTCTTGAATGTAGCATAAATTTTTAACATAGCGTGCATTTTGTAATAGTTAGACTTTAAGATTGTTTGTTATTTAGATTTAGATTATTTTTAAATTAAGTTTGTGACACATTCTATACCTTTTTACAAGGTTTGTGTACTGTAATTATTGTACGGGAACAAATAAATTGTTATTCTATTCTATAATATTTTTGGCTTTGTTGGCTCTTTCTTACAGGTCTTTGAATAGGGACTCCTCATTAGTCGATTTATACCATTTTTCATTTTCACGATTTTTAGAAGAACTGACTTTATATTCCCCTTGCCTCTTTTTTGAGAGAACAACAAAATAAATAAATATATATAAAGAAGTGTTTGATGTATTTTTCATTAATTTCAGTATTTCATTCAGACTGGCTAGACGAGGGCCTCAAGGCGGCCCCCAGGGCCAAGAGGACCTGGAGGACGAAATTTTAGAATGGGATGATCGTGCAGAGAATATAGTTGGAGATCGGTAAGTAATGTATTACCTCCACATTACTTAAAAAGTAGAGTGTAAATTTATAAGGAATTGTTCATCAAATCGCTATTTAAGATTTATTACACTTAAAATTCAAATTATCTATAAATGGTGATTTTAAGTGTCTGTTTTTTAAGATTTAGCTTCGAGGACTCGGATCGTTTTGAGGAGGATTCAATGTGTAGTTGGAGTTCTGAGCCTGAAAGTGTCTGTAATAACTGGAGGGGATGGAAAAAACCATCAAATAACCAAACTGGATTCTATGGAGGAGGAAGAAAAAATGTAGATGGTAAATATTTCAGATTTAGAGGAAAGAAAAGTTAAATGAAAAGTTTAACACACAAATTATAGCTTGACAAGTATTTCATATATTACAGTATCATAGAATAAAGAAAAAAAAATAGAAATTTCAGTGTAGTGAGTAGAAAATAAAATTTTCTATTACTTACATTGTTACACAAGTTAATGAATTTCTTATACAATTTTTGGTTAATAGAAGGTTAAAGAATTAACATTATTTTCAAAAATATTACTTCTTTTTCTTGGTTTTTGTTTGTTTGTAAGAATTTAGACAGTAAATATACTTATTATTCCAGAACCTTCTCTTGTGCCGTCCCTAACAGAATTAGCCGCTAAATGTGTGGCATCTCATATACCTTTTGAATTGGTAGAGCATGTATACCCGCCAGTGCCTGAACAATTGCAACTGCGGATAGCCTTCTGGAGTTTTCCTGATAATGAAGAAGACATTAGGTAAGATTTTATTTCAAAAAATCACTTTTGTTTTGGTGGTATAGTTAGTCAGTTCAGTTTTAATGTATACTAAAAACCAGTAAAAAATTTCAATTTAGTTTTTTCTGCAGTATTTATCTGTGGTCTGTACCATTCTGACTCAGCAAAAATGTTATACCACCTTGTTCTTTTAATTCATTATAGTGTCTGTAGAGGAAGATTAGAAAAGAAAATAAGACGATCCAGTAGAATTTGTATGATTAAACTGATGCTGTCACTTATATGAGTTTACCGCTATCAAACGTTATATCATTTTATATATCCATTTTGTTGCTTGTGAAACAATCTTTTAGAATACAAGTAAGCACAGATTTGTTTTTGGTGTTGTACACAAACAAAAAATTGCTTGTGCCCAATGATCTATCTATAGAACGTCGTTTTTTTTTTGTGCTCGAGACGACGCTTTGCACCCCACAGTAAGCAAGGTCCAGCTCCTTTGTATTTAACTTGACAGAGAAGCTATGTGAGCGATAATTAACACAATAGCAATTAGCACATCTTTACATCTCATCCAAGAGTACACCACAGACAGACCCACTGATATACCACTTTTCATTTGATCACAGGACTGACTGTGACATCATTATTGCCGTTTTTTTAACAATTTGTATCCTAATATTGAAAATGCAAAAAAATCTAATTATATTGTTAAGATATCTACTGTGTAGCAAACATAATTTAGATATTATTTATCTATGGGTTTTTTAATGTTTACAGATTGTACTCATGTCTTGCTAATGGATCCGCAGATGAATTCTCAAGGGGAGAAAATTTGCACAGAAATCATATGGTCAAGGAGCCATTGCAAATAGGTGATTCTAAATCTGAAATAAGTGGTTTATTGTGTTTTATAATATATTTTTTATAGGTTTTCATTTATCTGCTAGTGTTCAGCAAGCCAGATATAACAACACTACAGCACCTCCACATAATGTTGCTGTAACATTTGACAGGCGGCGAATATCATCATGCAATTGTACGTGTCAGTCGCAGGCCTACTGGTGTTCACATATTGTTGCCGTATGTCTCACAAGGATACATTGGGTATGTTATATGATCGATGGTAATATTACAGAAGATCAGGGAAAATACAGATTCACCTTAAGTTAATGGCTAATAGTATATTAAAACATTAGTTTCATAAGCATGATTTTAGAGCAAGAGCAGCCTGCGGTTCATTTTCTAAAGGGCGAGTGATATTAAATGTCTTATGAAACGAGTATTTATATATATTATATATATATATATATATATATATATATATATATATATATATATATATATATATATATATATATATATATATATATATATATATATATATATATATATATATATATATATATATATATATATATATATATATATATATATATATATATATATATATATATATATATATATATATATATATATATATATATATATATATATATATATATATATATATATATATATATATATATATATATATATATATATATATATATATATATATATATATATATATATATATATATATATATATATATATATATATATATATATATATATATATATATATATATATATATATATATATATATATATATATATATATATATATATATATATATATATATATATATATATATATATATATATATATATATATATATATATATATATATATATATATATATATATATATATATATATATATATATATATATATATATATATATATATATATATATATATATATATATATATATATATATATATATATATATATATATATATATATATATATATATATATATATATATATATATATATATATATATATATATATATATATATATATATATATATATATATATATATATATATATATATATATATATATATATATATATATATATATATATATATATATATATATATATATATATATATATATATATATATATATATATATATATATATATATATATATATATATATATATATATATATATATATATATATATATATATATATATATATATATATATATATATATATATATATATATATATATATATATATATATATATATATATATATATATATATATATATATATATATATATATATATATATATATATATATATATATATATATATATATATATATATATATATATATATATATATATATATATATATATATATATATATATATATATATTATAATTCTATCTAAAACTTCGTTTCGTTGCTGAAGGTTTAATTATATTTTAATTGCCTTCAGAGCTTTAAATGTTGTTTTTGAAAGTCTGATTTAGAATAGGTACAAGAAATTAAAATATAGTTCGTGCAAAATAAAAACTCTCGGATGTCATCAATGATCCTATTAAGGAATGCTCATTACATGAGCAGGGCAGTGACAGTGCTATTTTACATTTTATTCAAGTGCATTTAAACAATGGCAACAATGAATTGGTACGATTTTCAACATACAATTAAAAAAAGAAACAAAATAATATCTGTTAGCTTCTCTTAACAGTTATAAAAAAGGTAAATATTGTATAGGTAATAGTAAAGGTGAGAAACATTACTTAAATTTTATTTTTATTTTCTTTGTTGTACTTTTATCTTATCTGACACCTGTTTACATTATGTTAAAGTGCATTTAAGCAATGGCTGCCAAAAATTGGTACCATTTTCAACACGCCATTTAGAAAAAACAAATAATGGCCTTTACTTCTCTTAACAGCTGTAACAAGGTAAATACTTAGAGTAGAGGTTAAACTCATAGCCACCTGCCTTCTAAAATTTTACCGATTACATTATTTATTTCATATTTTTTCTGTGTTAACATAAATAACAATGAAGTACACAAATTTTAGTTTTTATATTTTTCCATTTTGTTAATTAACTAAACCATATTAAATGATTAGTATCTGAATATTGTGCTCTTTCAAAATAATGTTTTTTAAAAATTAGATTTTTATGTTTAGTAACAAATTAAATATTTAGTTCAAGATAATAATTTAGATTAAATAATATTCATTTGTGAGTATTTTATAAAACTAAAATTTTTGGGAGATATTTTGTTTATGTACTACAATGCAATGATATGGAACCTGGAAAAAAATTACATACCACGAAATGTTTGTAAAGAGCATCTTTAGTAACACGAATTAAAAGTAATAGATAATAAATAGACTTAAGCAGCCTTATAAAATATTTTTGTTTCCAAATATTTACAATAAAATAACTTTTTATACCGTTGTTCTCCACTTAACATACTAGAAGAAAACTTATGTGACATAATCATGCATTTTTAATATCGTCATTTTCATATAACATTGGTCAAAGTCCTTAAATTTGGTTTTAAATCAGCTACCAACCTACTGTAAGATTACAAAATGAATAATAAATGTTTATAATGATAACAACCTTTTTTGTTCAAGACTAAAGACTGCCTGCATGCAGAACTCTGAATTTGCCGTTTTTTGAGTTTGTTTTTTGTAAAATTGTGTACATAAAATTACTGGTTTCTGTTGTTATTGACGTAAACAATAAACGGTTATTATTATTAGTATTATTTTTAATATTATTACTAGTATTATTTTTAATATTATTATTACTGTTATCATAATCATTAAATGTTGGTGTATATACATCACACTTTGGGATACAAGTATGAAAAGATCCTTTCTGTAAAAAGTTTCTGACATAATTGCTGGTATCCAATGTTTGGATATTCATATGGCTGTTTTTATAGAATCCTATTTTTACCTGGCTTCCTTCCAATGGCTTAGGTATCAAACCCGTTGATTACATTATGACAAGTATCACTTCAACCCTGTCCAGTTGCCACAATTTTTGGATCTCTATATCCAGTTTTGTATTCTTAGTCTTCTTCTCTTGATGTTTCTTAAGGGAGAACTGCACGCAAAAAGTGAAAAAACTAGCGACAAGGTCTAGTCAAGTTCAAAGTAAGATGAAAAGGTAAATACGTATTAGAAAAACCTTCCTGCACGTCCGACCTAAAAAAAATGTGTTATGTATAGACAATTTAAATTACATTTCATTTAAAAATGGGTTCAGAAGGGTTCACACGCTGCAGAAATACAAAGACACGAGTACGATTTACCATTTCAATGTTTGCAGTTACGTAGACAAAGGATCAATGCAAGGCGGTAAGAGCCATTTTATGGAAAAAAAAAAAATTATATCCGACGGCATTTGCGTCAAAAAGTTGTCGAAAAATGGTCGAAAATAGACAAATCTACTTCTATTTTATAATTCTAGATTAGATTTTTTGTGCCTATACGAATGTTTGCTAAGTAAGTGTTGAAGGGTTTCTGACTTTTGGTGGCATTTCCTGCGTATGTCCGATTGGATGTTAAACTCCTTCTCTCTTTTTTGTGTTTTTTAACCTTCTAAGTGCTCCAGCTCCGTAACGCTGACTTCGAGGAAATACGCTTCTATGGGGTCGATAGTAGATGGTAAATGGGTGCGTTTTTTTTGGTAGAAACGAGATTTTGTTGTGGTTTATAAGAAGCAGGTAGTGACGTCCGATAGGGGAACTCTTTTAGAAACCCCGATGTTTCAAAATGAAAGTCGCTATGGTTAATTTTTCGAGGTGGGGCATTTTTTCCAGATTTCTCTTCTAAAAATCTCGGATAGGTGCGTTAACGAGAAATATCGGAGCACGGGATGTCGCTTAAAAAAAATAAAACAGGGGTAACTTTGAATGCACTTTACGGAATCGAAACCTTGACTGCTTTGTCACGATAAAAAGGAGGTTTGATGGGGAATATAAAGCAGATTCAAAACCAATATAGGATGCCTGTACGTCAAATGCAGAGAAAGCAGTCGAAATGCAAAAAAAAACTAAAAACCAAACTGTATAAAGCTCTTCAATTTTCCCATATTTTACTTTTTTTTTTCGAGAAGAGTATTGAGTGGCGGGAATTCTTTATGTCGCGATGTTTTTAACCCGAAATGCCTCCAAAATTTGCAAATATCTGTTGATCTTTCTTTCTTTCTTGAATGCTTTGAGCTACGGTGAAAATAGACATACATTCCGAAAAGTGCACAAATATCAGAAATCAAATAAAGTTATAGTATTTTATGTACTAAATGAAGGTCTTTATAATACAAAATAATAAATACAGGATGGTGTGGATATTTAAAGGTATGCATATGTTTTAATTAGTAAGGGATTTTTCCCTTTTAGGTAATAGTAAGCGTTTACTTCTTCCGCCATGTTTAATAACAGCTGGTAAAGTAGATTCGGAATAATTGCTTTCTTGAATATACACAGGATTTAAAAGTAATTATTATATTCTTATGTTTTGCTTTATACCTATATGGAATTCAGTATTTAACGTGTCGTCGACCATTAAAGAGTCAAACCAATTCATTTTAAATTTGTACCAAAAATAGTTTGGGTCAATATCTCGCGGGATTTTGGGAGTTATGGACGTAGATCTTCGATATTTTTAAGAGGTATAATAATGTAAAAAGTTCACATTTTGAGAACGCAAGAACCGATGATTTTCAAATAACAGATAGTTGAGGTAATTGTTTTGACATGGAAAAATTGTGTCATTGACGTAGATAATGCATTGCATGGCGAGATACTTCAAATTCATTTTATTTTCTGTACGTTATTCAAAGAAACTATTTTTTTTTTCATTATACAAGGTAGCTCTAAAGTTTTGAGGCAGCCCCCTGAAAACAAAAAAAATTCAGGATACGATTATTATGCACAAAAAAAAATAAGAACTTTTGTTTTTTTTATAAAACACTTTTTTTTGAAATATACAGGGTAGCCCTGGGACCTACCTGACAATGAAAGAAAAATTATTCCAGAAACATTAACTTAAATTATATTAAGACATTAAATTGCCTAGAAACGGTGAAACACGTGAAATTTATTTTGTACATATAAACATTTTTGCGCTATGCAGGGTAGTTTAAAAGGATGAAACTGCCCTTTAGTCTAATTTTTAAATGGCTTAAAATATTGCTTTTGGATTTTCTTCAATAGATAGAATATCTGCTGTTTCCAATAAAAATATTTCACAGTTTGTTTTCAAAGCTAATTTTTAGTCCAACGTTTACTGGTGGTACTTTAAAAGGTATCTATTTTTGCGTACTACCCAGTATTGTGGATATACATGATTTTAGGTTAAGAACTGACAGCTGTCAAACTGTCAAAAATTGGAACATATGGGCATGAAGCTTTACTGTCAAGTCGGAGATTAGCGGCTACTGTTTCCATCATTCCCAATAGGGATCTATATATAGTTTAATGCTAATTTGTCTGCGTTTGGTTTAATTAAGTTAACTTTGGTGACATATTATTATGTCTTGCTATTATTTTCTATTAATACTTCTATTTTGGTGTGAATTTGTCGTACTGAATCTCTCACGTGCTCGAATCCCTAAATTATTTCTCTGTAAGAAATTTTTCCCAGAAAATTGTCCGTCGTCTCGGACTTGGGTTAATTTAAAAAAAAACGTATCGTTAAAAGCATTTTCGGTAGGTACTTATTCAAGCCATAATGAGATTACTAGTGAAAATTAGTTTTATTTTGCGACAAGCGCTCAAACCGTGAGTGGGATGTCCGAGGGTTAAAAATCGATTATTTGCAAAGGCTTGAAGATCTTGTTCTTAAATAAAAAATATTCGTAATATTTTGTCTATAAACGACCCACTCATAGTTATAATTTCATTAGTTTCAGTCAGATATTATGTAATTAAGCAGCTCCAAACGGACCAAACTCTTGTATTAAAAACAAATATATCTCAAGAATAACAAAACATAATGGGGTGATGAAAAAGGCAGTAGCTACATATAATTAAAAGAATTCTTTAAAAACGCCATTTTTGTCAATGATTTGTTTAAACTTTCCTTCATTTGAGGTTCAAAATGTCATATAATAACTTTAGATAATTGTTTTAAAATATTAAGAAATCACATCTGGCTGCATCATAAAATACACTTTTTCATTTGTAAACAATAGTGAAGAATTTGACTGGATTGATTCGATTATTTTACTCAGTCCTATAAAAGTATAAAAATTCTTATATATACCAACAACGCAAGCGATATAAAGTTGACGTGTTTAGTTATTTTATCGCGATCGTTTTCTTTTTTCTTTTTAGTATTCTTTACATACCATTATCACATCTATGCAGTATCTTGATAGTCTACGGTGGGAGAAATATTAAATTACGTTAAACTTAAAATGCAAGTTAGTAGTTAGTAGTTTGATGCGTAAGAAAGACTATACCATCGAATTTGAACGCTACAATTTTTCTTACAGCCGCATTTGGTCACTTTAAGAGCACCCGTATCCGAATCATTATCTCGACTGGGCCGGGAACAACTTCAGAAATTTGCACAATATCTAATAAGTGAATTGCCGCAGCAAATTTTACCAACTGCTCAACGGTAAGTAATTATGTATTTTCATATTTTATGTGCGTTTTTTAAACAATTTTATTACCTGTGTAAAACATGTAGCAATAAATATCTGATAGTTTGGGTTACCATAAGTCGAATAGGGCGAATTTGGTCGATTAGTTGTTTTCACCATACATTTTTTGCAAAATTATTTTTAGTATGGAAAAAATCAGTGAGTTAGGGAACATATTGAATTTGTTATATCGCAAGAATAGGCTATTAAAGTTTTATAAAGACCCCATTAGATATTACATTTTAGTTTTTCGACTTTGTTGAAAATACTGCTGTTTGGCTGTTTTAATTGTTATTTATATACTGAGGGCCGTATTTTTTGGGGACCTCCTTTAGAAATGTTCAAATTTTTATACGGCTATTCCAATAAATAACCCTGTAAAAAACCCCTGTAAACTTCTAAGTCTTAACGTTCCAGAAAGTGGTGGATTTAGGTAGATCATGTGTGATATAAAATATAATTAGAATTTAGCAAAGAATCTAAAAACTAATTCGTGTATTGCGTGTTCCATTTCCTTAATAATAATTTTCAAATCTACTCTGTATAATATGCTCACATAGTTTTTCAGTACCTACTCAAATATATACAGTCCTAAGTTCATATTTTTTATTTTTTTTAGTTAGAAATAAATAGGTTAAAAAGGGCCATTTATTTTATAATACCATTTTAATGTACCGGGTGGTCGAAATTGGTCTGTTTTAACAGAGAAAACCTATTTCCTGACTAGATAGAGCAAAACTGACTTAGGTGTCATGGGCTCGATTTCTGAGAAATGTTTAATGGCAAAAACCGCCTGCCGATATTTTCACTGCCAACTGAGATATAGGGCGTTTTTCAATATTCGGCCATTTTGAAAATTGTCCATAACTTTTTTATTTTGCGGAATATTAACATTCTGCAAAGACATTCTAAAGGCACTTTTTTATGTGCAATCCAGTGGCGTACTCAGATTTTTTCTATAGTTGTCCGTTTTATCATAAATAGGCAAAACTTTTTTTTTTCAAATGGAAATCATAGTTGGCTATAAATTATAAAAAATGCTCGCGTTTAGCCCTTTTCAGTGATATAAAGTTGTAGGTACTTATTTTCAAAAATAACGAAAATATTAGGTGTTTTTGGTTTACATCGAAGTAGGCCTTGGAATAATGACGCGCGTTCAATATTTTGAATATATTGCTGTCAGATTACTGTAGTCTGGTGTAATTATTGCGTTTTGGTGTTATCTTTATAAAGTTGTGTTAAGTTGCTGACAAAATATGTTTGAGAATTATGAAAAGTATGATATGTTAAAATGTTACATATTATCTAACGAAGTTCCTGAAGCAGCTAGTGAATTATATTTTAATACATTTCCCGAGCGACGTCAACCGGATAACCGAATTTATCAAACATTAAAAAGTAATTTAGTAAATTACGGAAGTTTTAAAAAGTTAAGAACAAGACATTATGAACTAAAGGAAGAAAAGGAAATCCAGCAGCTAAATATAATTGGTGAGACTTCCTGGTATTAGATCATCCTGGCACCTCCTCTCGAACATTGGCTAATATAACGAATGATCCAAAGACCACCGTTTTAAAAATACTCAAAAAACATAAATTCAAACCGTACAGAACGAGAAGAGTTCATCAACTCCGTTAGAAGATTGAGATTTTGTCAGTGGTATGAGCAAAAATTCATGGAGAATGAGAATTTTCCATTAAATATTATTTGGAGTGATGAATCCAGAGTAGATACTTCTGGTATATTTAATAGATATAATTCATATCACTGGTCCACTGAAAATCCACACGTAGTTGTGCAACAAGACCGGCAAGGTCGGTGTGGATTCAATATATGGGTGGGGATATTCCGAGGAAGATTTGTGGGACCTTATTTTTACGATGGAAATTTAACTGCAGATGATTATGTAAATATTTTGCGCACATATATTGTCCCTTTGTTGGAAGACATACCTTTAGCTGATGCCAGAAATATCTACTATCAACAAGATGGTTGTCCCCCGCACAATGCAAGGATCACAACTGATCTTTTAAACTTCGAATTTCGAGAAAATTGGATTGGTACGTGGGGCCCCATACCTTGGCCTGCTAGGTCCTGTGACTTAACTCCCTTAGATTTTTTTTTGTGGGGAAGATTGAAGGACTTGATATTTAAAGGAAGAACCTTTCACACAAAAGAAGAATTGCAAGAGGCCACTAGGCAAGCTTTTGCATCTATTAGCCCAGTTGAACTAATAAATAGTTGCAACTCGGTACGCAAAAGATGCTTAGTTTGTATTCAACAGGGAGGGGCTCAATTTGAACAACTTCTCTAAATATATTTATCAGAAACCTATCTAACTAAATACCTAGATTTTCATAATTATTTTTTATTTTCACTTGTAGCTGTAAATAGTAGTTTAGTTTGTTAATTTTGTTCAACTTTGCTATGTAAACAAAAAAAAATGAAAAAAATTAATAATAAATAATTAAAATAACGTTAGCTAGTGTTATTTAAAGTTGTGTTTAAGTTGCTAACAAACTATAAATCTTAACAATACATAATTGAGATATTGTCATCACAAATCAAAGCCTACTTCGATGTAAACCAAAAACACCTAATATTTTCGTTATTTTTGAAAATAAGTACCTACAACTTTATATCACTGAAAAGGGCTAAACGCGAGCATTTTTTATAATTTATAGCCAACTATGATTTCCATTTGAAAAAAAAAAGTTTTGCCTATTTATGATAAAACGGACAACTATAGAAAAAATCTGAGTATGCCACTGGATTGCACATAAAAAAGTGCCCTTAGAATGTCTTTGCAGAATGTTAATATTCCGCAAAATAAAAAAGTTATGGACAATTTTCAAAATGGCCGAAAATTGAAAAACGCCCTATATCTCAGTTGGCAGTGAAAATATCGGCAGGCGGTTTTTGCCATTAAACATTTCTCAGAAATCGAGCCCATGACACCTAAGTCAGTTTTGCTCTATCTAGTCAGGAAATAGGTTTTCTCTGTTAAAACAGACCAATTTCGACCACCCTGTATATAATAATAAAACATTGAGTTTAATAAGCACAATTATAACTCTAGATATTAAAATATAAATACATTAAACTATTGAAAAAAAATGTTTTAAATCATTATTGTTTAAAAATATTATCAAATTTACTTTGTGGCGAATTGATACATATCATTTTTGTAATTTTTTTTTTGATATTTCGAAGAAATGAAAATAATATTTTTAAAATACCATTTTTAACATATTTTGCTAAATAAGCAACTTGATCTATTTTTATATAAATTTAGCGAATAGTATTTACTATCTCATAAGAATCACTATCGTCTTCGTGAGATTAAATTAGTTTTCTCTAGTTCATTTAATAGAACTTCTACTTAAATTTTTACTTTTATTATTTTATTTTTTGTTAGTACTCGAGAAGTCGATATGTTTCATTTTTCTTTAGTAAAAACTACATATTTTAAGAAAAATTCTTGCTTTTATAACTTTATTGATTTTAATTTTTTTTTGTTATTTTGTAAAATTTATTATAGTACATATTAATAATAAGGTTTGGTGAATTCGCATGAAATTGAATTCTTACAACAGAAAGTCATTGTTGAGTTTATAGTACTATTAAACAAATAAATGTTTCTATTTATACCATAATGCAACTTAACATTAGAAACTTCAAAATATGCGAATAAATTATCTTATAATAATATTTTTAGACTATTAGACGAATTGCTTGGTTCTCAACCTTCAGCTATAAATTCAGTATGTGGTGCACCAGATCCGACTGCGGGAGCATCTGCTGCTGATCAGACTTCCTGGTATCTTGATGAAAAAACCTTGCATGACAACATTAAGAAAATTCTAATTAAATTTTGTGTTCCAGCTCCCATGGTTTTTAGGCAAGTAAATTAACTTTAAGTTGTATGTAATACTTCGTATTTAAGAGGTTATGGATTTAGAAAAACACAACTGCATTTTTTAGTGATGTGAATTACTTAAGCACCGTCGCCCCACCTGCAGCCGCTGAATGGTCATCGTTATTAAGACCTCTGAGGGGAAGGGAACCAGAGGGCATGTGGAATCTGTTGAGCATTGTTAGAGAGATGTTCAAACGAAACGATAGAAATGCTGTACCTCTCTTAGAAATTATTAGTGAAGAATGCATGGCTTGTGAACAAATTTTGATTTGGTAATATTATCTTTGTATATTTCTGATTTATTTTCCAAAAATTTTCATATTGTGCTAAAATAATTTTTCAGGTGGTTTAACACGAAAGTAGCTCTTTTAAGTGGTAGTTCAAACCATGGTGGTTCAGGAGGAGGTAAACACAATAATATAAATAGCAATACCCACGCTTCACAACATGCAGGATCATCGTTATGTGATGAAGTAGTTGTTTTATGGAGATTGGCTGCCTTAAATCCAGGGTTGGCTCCATCAGAAAGAGATATGTTACATAATCAGGTATTATATAGTTATACAAATTTCGAAACATTGATAACACTAATTTCCTTAGTTCAATAAAAATATATTATGATTATTTATGTTTTGAAGGGTATTATTTTCTTTCAAAAATGTGATATTATTTTTGTTTAAAGACGTTTATAAGTTTGACAATTTTTTTTTGTATGAATTGAAGTTTACTACATGGCACATGAAAATCCTGGAGAAGGTGTCTAAATGTCGAAACACCACTAGTTCTTCGGCAAATTATTACAAGAATGCAAGTTCACTTAAGGCCGATTTAGAAATATTTACCGGCTTTAAGCCAGCTATTGAGGCATGTTACTTAGATTGGGATGATTATCCCATGCCTGGAATTACTTACACATCCGATATCAATCCCATGTATCACTGTCCATTCACGTGTTTTAGACATGGTCCTGATAGTGCAAGAGGAGAGAGTCAGGTGAGATATGTCAAATATGTTCTTCCACAATGTTACCATTTAATTTTTATAGTCATTTAACCAACCATTTTATAAGGTAAGGTTTCTTTGAGGAATAATCAAATCTCTAGATTTAATTTAAAGAAATATTGTTCAACTGGAATAAAATTTATCTACTTCCTAAAGTATTTAGGATATAAATGAAGACAGCTTGAACATTTTAAGTTAAGGAATTCAATACCAGTAGGAAAGTGATCAGTATGCTGGATAAAAATTGATTGATCTATACTTACATTGGTTACATTCTAAACAAATTTAAAAACTGAGTTATGTTTGTCAACACGTCATTATTTATTCTATTAAAAATAGGAAATACATTTTGTATCATATTTGCAGATTTCTTTGTGTTCGAGACTTGGTATTAATCCACAAAACTAATGTACAGGGTGTTTGGATATATTTAACACCTGGTCTACTCTACAAGCTTAACTTTTACAGATATCAAAAAATATTTAATACAAATGGCTGCATCGGATTCTTTAAAAAAACCAACGGTGATTGGACATTTATTTAATTAGCTTCATCTTAGAGCAGCATGTAACATTTAACACATCGATGCCAGCAGGAATATATTATCCATTATGGCAGGGTTTTTGTCAATTTTCTCGGTTGTCTTTAAAGACAAACTTGGTATTTATATAATCAGCAAAAAGATGAATATTTATTGAAATGATATTATACAGAGTCTGTGTAATTTTATTTAATAAATGGAAAACTTTTTTATTATTGGCTTTATCAAAAAAAAAGTTATTCTTCGTAATTAGTTTTGCTTATTTTTAAAATAAAATTCATTTTAAAAGAACGTATGATTCGACATATTGGGTTCGAAATAATTACAAAAATACGAGTTTCCAAAACCAAAAAAAAATTTAAATTAATTAAACAATTAGAAAGCTGAATTAAACAGCCTGCCAGTCAAAAAACTTCGTAAAGTTTGTAGTAATAAATATAGTTTTTGTAAACGTTAATGGTGAATATGTAAAAACACTGCATCATTTGATATGTTTAAAAACTACACGTGGTACACAATTTTAATAATTTTAATTATCTAAAACCTACACATGGAACAAAAAATTACTTTTTAACTTATATGTGTATGCCTTTTAATTAGCATTTCTCAAAAATTTTGTTTTCACACATTTTTCGTTTTACCTACTTTCGTTTATATATTTTCAGACCTTGAATATTATATGGGTAAATTACAAACAAAATTACAAACAGAAAGTATATAACAAATTAAAATTAATATTCTAGGTTCCTCAGGTAAACTCATCTAAAGCTATACTAAATTGCGAACCGCTACCACACACCCACCACCATACCCATCACCGGCATCACTATAATTCCTTCAGGAACCATCGATTTGGATATGTGAGTGTTATGTCCTTGAATCCTGTAGAGTATCCACCACATGCTCATATAGGTCAATTAAATGAAAGAGATGGAAATAGATCAAGCGTTAGTAGTGAAGGATTTTGTGAGGTAAATATACCAACTTTTAACCAATTACATTATTTTATATTTCATTTTAAAATTATTATTATAAAGAGAACAAATATTACAATAATTATATATTAGAGATAAATATAGTTTAAATCAGAGATGCCTCTGGAACTGGATCCGGTAATCGGCGGATCCGATCTATAATTAGAGGACCGGGTTTCGGTTGGATCTGACGGAAGATCCGGCCGAATCTGTGGATAAAAAACTTTAATAACACAAATCATATATTCTGAATTCTGCAACAAATAACCTTGCATAAATTAACATTATTAGAAAATAGAAAGCCGCATTTTACGTGTAGACAAAGACTAAGTATCAATTTCTGGTTTCATTTTTGAAAGAAATGATAATGAAAGCTTGAACTGGACTTCGGTTCCGGCCAAAATTATTCACAACGGATCTGGTGTCCGGCTTTTTAATTACATTAACTAGGTATTTTTTATTTGTTTCTATCCCAGCATCACCATTATACTGTAACCGCACTTTGTTTTTCCATTAATAGATCTGATCCAGGTAAAACTTCAATTTATACTACCAGCGTAATCGAGATACTGGTATGGTAGAACCAGACCATTTCGAAAATCAGCAATTTGTGTCAATTGTTCGAAAAATCTTAGTGTTTACTGCAAAACATTGAAGTATTGTATATCAAGTTCAACAAGTCGAGAACATGAAACTAGTTAATTTAAAATATTCTTTCCACAAAAAAGTTCACTAGTAGTAGTAGACAAGCTGAAAAGGTTTTCATTTTTTAAATATTCATCGTGTTAGTAAAAATCATTGTTCGAGAAAGTAACGACGATACAAATACTTTACTTTGACACGAAATTATGAGAAGTAAGTATGAAGAACGAAAACTTTTTTTATTTGATTTGTAATTCAAGTACAATTTTCACTTACAGAAATCATTTTACTATCAAGAGAACTGTAGAAGAAAATTATAAAAAAATTCTACCAAAATATTATTTTATAAACTAAGAAGACATACTTACTGTTTTTCTCCTTTGTACACAATTTTAGTGTATGTATGTAAATTTCAATATTGTGCATATTCGTTAACCATTTTAATGACAAAAGATTCGCTGTCTCTTCTCTCTTTACTACTACTACTTATAATTTCTTACACTCATAAACATAAAAGAAACCCTAGCAAACAAAAGTAAAGACAAAAAATTCAGATATGTAAGTTTTAATTTATTTTTTTTTTCGAAGCGATTAAATCGATACCTTCAGGTAGAGAAGTAGAAATTATTGATTACGATTGTATGTGGTTAATTTTTGGTTAGCCATCAGTTGAGGTTTTTTTTATGATCGAATTTCTTAAAAACTAGGCGCAATCGTAAAAAACATATTCAGGACCTCAAAATCTATCAATTTTCAAAAATTCATATGGTCTAGGTTTGGAAAAATTTACCTAAATTATTATGATATTTTGCAGGTCAATATTCACAAAAAATAAAATGTCAACTTTGATTTTGGCTTTGGTTTGGGAGTTTTACCTCCAAATTCACTAAAAAGGTTTAATAGTTATGGTAGATCTAATTGCTAGGACAATTAAAACCTTCAGTTTACCGGTTATATCTTGCTTATGTTACTGCCTTTTTGGTAGTTGTGACATTTGGAAAAACTTATAACTGTCAAGTTAAACCTTGCCTAAATTTAATCTTCGTTAGTTAATACGGCTGTTAATGTCGTTTAAGAGGAATTTTAACCTGAATAATTGTAAATCCGGCCTAGTATCTCTAATACTAAAGAAAGGTGTTTGAAAAATTACCATAAATGAATAGTTTATTTCAGAAACAGTCGTAAGTCAACTTTTTGTCATATTTGAGTTAACAGACATGATAACATTCAAAAACCGAAGCTCTGTCGATTAAGCGCAAAAAAGAACCCGAATTTAATATTCTAAATGAACATGGTGCGACAGATAACCCACTTCCCAAATTTTTAACGTTATTAAAAAATACCTACTTAATGTAATTAAAAATTGGATTTTTCTATTTAAAAGATGAAATAATGCAGTTTGCCGGGGCTATGCTTTGAAATACATTTGTAGCTAATTTCTAAACGTTTGCATCACTGGATCGATAATTTCCTGTTTTATCGCTACATTTTCTGAGTGTAACGGCTTCTAATTCGTCAATGATACTTATTCAGTGTACAGTGTACCTTTTCTCTGAGGGATCCGGAGAGAAAAAGACTCGAGACCCAGCAGTTTCTTTTAATATACTTCTCAACAATGAATACGCTGTCCTTTTATTAGCTACGAATCCAGAAACAACCCTGACCCTACCTCACCTACAAGAATTATTTTTTTTCTTCATATCTTATTAGTTACTATGTTCCAGTAGTCATATAATTTAGAATCTATCAGAGGAGTGTTGGGGGCACTAATCACTTTTATCTAATTATTTCTGAATTTTTAGACTTGCGCTGTCTCTGAAATCACTGATTCAAATATAAAATTGGGGCTCATAATACAAAAATTCTAAATACTTTGAAAGAACATGTTTGTTTATATGAAGTTTTTTTTGTTTTTGTAAAACGATTTGCTAATTCGTAGCCCTTATCAAAACGTATTATACTCCGAATAAAGAGTCCATCTGTCAGTTTCATCGCATCCATCGTTCGTGTCGTTGTTTCGTTGTAATATGCAGCTCACAAGCAGCAAGATTTGCGCGTATTGCCACTAGCGAGTTTTAGGCCTATATATAACCAAAGGGGTGGATTTAGCAGGTCGAAGGCCGCCGTAAGCCATCAACCCTGGCTGAGGAAATCTCGGCGAATCTCAAGTCTACTAATAAAAAGCGAACTTGAAATCTTTTTGGGGGCTTTTTTTTTCCATTAGTTTCATTTAGTCATGATTAAATTAGAATTTCGCTACACTCATATGAAACTTTTGAAACCTTAATTTTTTTATATGATGAGGATATGGATAATAAACTTAAATAGAACTTCACGGCATATAATTTTTTTATTTAAAGTGAAAAATCAAATTTTATCTGGATCCATTAGTAAAGCAATTTCCTGTATCGTGCGGAGTTTAATGGTGGTGTATCCAAAAATGTTTTAAATATATTTGAATAGCTCAAGTAATATGTCTAAGCATTTTGTTAAGTTTTAACTACATTATTAATTTTTCTTGCTTTAGGTTGATGATGATATAAATATTCTCCGTGTGAGGAGCTATAACGATTCGGATTCCCAGGAAGGTGGAGGTAGTGATTCTTCAAGCAGTAGTAGCAGCAGGGACAGTAACACACCAGTAATTAGACAACATTGTACGTTGGATAATTCTAATGACAGCCTTGTGGTTAAAGATGCCGAATTGAATCCGGATAGTTCGGAGACGGCTGACAAAAAGTGGTATGTATTCAACAGTAACTGAAGTTAAATTATAATACGTGAAGGTTAACGAAAAAGTCGTATTTATGTATATTTATTATAAAGCTGAGCGAAATGTGTTTAATTTTTTTCCCAACCAACTACAAAGTTTATTACAGCTAAATAATAAATAATCTAAATATAAAATGTAATAACTATTATAAATTTAAATTAGGAAAATATACATTTGTACTAACAATAACAATATTAAAACAAATGATCAATATATAATGGTGACATTAAAACAATAGGCTAAATCACGCATTATTTTTCCAGAAATATTTTCTGTAAGAATTTATAAATTTGGACATATGAATGCTCTACAGGTAATTTATGTATATATATTTATGACTTTATTTTGTAACTTTTGTAAAGGATTAATAACCAATAAACATGCAGGTCTCCAAATAGATATTAGATACTGCAATTTTGAATAAATCAGTGAAAAATAAGTACATTTTCAATATTTTAGTGGCATATAATTTCTAACTTTAAATAAAATCCTTATTATTGGAGAAATAGTACTCCTTAGATGAAGAATAAGTGTTTTCCAATTTAAATGTTCATTAATATATATACCTAAAAACTTTTTCGAGTTTAGAAATTAATGTTTGGCGCATTACATATCAACGGATATTTATTATTTAATTTTAAGTCTTATTAATAAAAGATGATTTTTCTCTTTTGACTTTGATTAAGTCAATTTGAAACATTGGAACCATGTGAAAATTTTATTTAATCATTATAAATAACATTACATGGTTGATATCATTATCAAATTATTTTTTCAATTAACTCAAAATTTAGTTTATTACTGACAAATATCCGCCCCTTTTTTCTCCCTGCTTGCATATACGGAATTGAAATTTTTAAAGTTAAATTATTTTTCTTCATAAGTTTCAGCAGTTACTAGCCTTTTTCAGCCTTTTTATCAAATGATATTTCAGTATTTTGAACTTCGTTCTTCATGGATCTTGAATTTAAATATATAATTTTTTGTTTATCCATTATTGGATTTGTCATAATTAATTTTTACTCTAGTCTTTGATAACCTAAATAAATGTAATGAACAATGATCACTGTTTGCTTCACGTTCATAATAATTATAATTTATTTTAAATTTCAAATTTGATTTTTAACTATTATTGCGTTTTGGGGTTTTTGAATTGCAGTTCGAAAATGATCTTTGCTATGTAATAAATAGATTTCTGCAATTTTTAGCCTTGTGTGTATGCTCACAGTATTTATAAACATATATATAGTAAATATATTCAAATTCAAATTCAAATAGTTTATTAAAAATTATTTTACAATTTACAATTCGTTTCAAAAATATATTTTAAACATTTAAAATATATACATAACATTTATTTACAGCACCTAACTGATTAAACAGCTGTATGTGCCAGAATTCAATATAAACAATATGTATAAACAGTAAACAATAATAATAATGTGTACAACAACATTTACAACTCTAATAAAAATAAAAATATCCCATCCCTCCCTTATACATAATAAAAACTTACCATTAAAATAACATCACATGCTTTATTGTATATATTACAAACTAAATACTCTAGAGAAGTATGCAAAATGGCTAAAAATGTAGTTTTTACAGTTCCTTATAAAAAATTTTTGATTTCTTATTCCTCTAATGGATAGTGGTAAAATATTATACAATTTAGGACCAAGATATGTTAAAAATGTTTGATTAATATTTCTACTACTTAAAGGTATTTGAAGATTTCTTTGAGCATTACATCTAGTATTGTGTTGATGATTAACATATTGTTTTAGTTTATCTCTTGTATGTATGTATGAACAGGTTTCCAGAATATAGAGGGATCTTACATCAAAAACATCTTCGTTGTACAACAAAAATGTTGGATAACGTTTCTCTTTTTTGTATATCACCTTTAAAATATAATTTTGTACAATATTTAATTGTTTCAAGGTGGTTTTGTACAAACCTCCCCAAACCACGATTCCATATCTAATCAAAGACTCGACCAATGATTTGTATACCAACATCAGTAAACGCACAGACAATATTTCACGGAGAACATAGAACTTATAAATCAGTTTTCTGATATTATTTTTTAACTTAAATATTTAATTTTCCCACTTTAAGTGTTGATCTATTATTATCCACAAATATTTTGTATGAGAGACTCCCTTAATGTCATCCTCAAAATTGTCCACTGAGATAGCAGAGAAATCTGGCCGGTTTGTTGAGTTAATAGAAAACGCGATATAATTAGTCTTGCTCAAATTTAGAGTTAGTTTGTGATGATCTAACCAATGTTTTACTTTAAGCAGTCCCAATTTGACGCGCTCCCTCACACTATCCCAGCTATCCCCTGAAAAAAGCAGAGCTGTATCATCAGCATACGATATCATTGAGCCATTAATATCAAGGTTAGTTAGGGAATTTATATAGATTATAAATAAGATTGGTCCAAGAACTGTTCCTTGTGGGACACCTATTTTAATATTTAGAGGGTCACTGTAGGAGTCTCTAATCCTGAGTACCTGTTTTCTATTGGTTAAATATGATTTGAGTACTTGTAACGCAGTACCTCTCACTCCATAGCTATCAAGAATACTAAGAAGTTTTTCATGAGGCACTGTGTCAAATGCTTTTGCTAAGTCTAAAAATACAGCAATACTCTTCTTTCCGGCATTCAGTTTATCAGTAACCTGACCAGCCAGCTCACATATTGCGGCACATGTACTTAGCCCCCCCCCACGAAACCAAATTGAGTCTTTGATAGTATGTTATTTACCTTTAAAAATTTAAGAAGTCGATCTTTGAGGCATTTTTCAAATATTTTACCAAAATTGTTCATTATGCTTATAGGTCTGGAACAATTCCGGTTTTAAATATGAGATTAATGATATGAGAGAGTGGATTTAAAAGTTGTAGGTGATAAGTTTTAATGATCTTAGCGGGCACATTATCGATTCCAGGGGCACTGTTATTTTTAAGCGTATGTATATGACTAATAAGCTCGTTATTAGAAGCTGGAAAGAGAAACATAGATGAAATGGATGTATAATCCATATATATGTCATCAGTTAAGGAGATTTTATCCGCCATTTCAACCCCAACATTTATAAAAAAATCATTACAGTAGTTAGCCATATCTTTGTCATTTTTAAACTTGTTTTCGTTATTTAATATATTTATTTCTTGATTATTATTAGTCTTTTTTTCATTGGTTGCCTCGGAAATTATTTTATAAATTTGTTTAATATCATTTTTACTCTCTTCAATTTTGTTCTTATAATAATTATACTTACATTTAGCAATAAGTTTATTTAACATGTTGCGATAGGTTCTATATTTGTGATGCAATTCCTGATTTTGACATTTTAGCAGCCGTTTTTTTAGTTTGTCCCTTTTTTTGATTGAGTGTATTATGCCATTTGTTATCCAGGGCTTTACTTTCACATACTCACGAATGTTAATAACTTTAGATACTTTTGATTGTTTATATATATTCAAAAAAATTTGATAAAAGGTATTCGTAGCTTCTTCAGAATCATTGGATTGTAAAACTGATGACCAATCTTGATTCTGTAGTAGATTTTTCATTTGCTTGTAATCACCTTTTTCTATAGTAGTGCTTTTTATATTCCTAGAATGAATATTATTTTGTTTTAATATGATGTTTAACATAATCGGGTAATGGTCCGTTAACTCAGAATTTAGCACAAAAGATTGGTAGTGAATAAGACCTGTTTTCAATTTTTTTCTTACAAACAAATGATCAATACAAGAAGCAGATGTAAAAGTAACCCTTGTATAACAATTTATATAGGGCACAAATCCGAAATTATTCATAGTAGACATATACAAATATATAAAAATATATAACACATTTTAAAGTAATGTATATAACTTCTTTAATTTTACACCGATTCCAGCCTAGAGAAATATAATTGTTAACTAATTTTTTTAAAGTTGTTCCTACACTTTCTATACATAAGATGTATTTATCTAAATGATTTTCGATTTCCTACAATACTTAATTTATAAGTTTCATCAATATAATTTAGATCCATTATTTCATCTATAAGGTTCTGATTCCTACTATAATTTTTCTTTCTTCTTTTACTACTTTACGTTTAGGTACTTGGAAAATGTCGACGGAAACTCCGATTCTTTTAATTGGAGTCACTAAAAAAGGCGACCATGGCTCAATGCATGGTGCATTATTCTCAGGCCTCCCAAGAGACATGATAAAATCAATTTTGATTTAAACTTGCTTAAAAGTAGTTTTATGAAAGCGCTGATACAATCTTATGGTTTTATCAATATCCTGGAAAAGTTTTAGTTCGAATCAATATTTACGTAAAAAATTGTCTTCAAGATATCTGTAAGACATTTATCGTAAAACTACTTAACTCATAAGTGCTTTTATTCTTAGTCCAACTTTATGAGCTTCTACATACACCACATTAAACCTTTGTTCCCCTTGAGAATTTTGTTAAATCTAATAGGTTTTGAGAATTGTTATACTCAGAGACCTAGACATTTAGGTTTTATCTTATATCATAAATATTCTCATAAGTATTTCAAGTCTTAAGATATAAATGTCTTGTAAACAAATTTCATAAATTTATTATGAATATACAGAAAATTGGGTATCTGTAAATTAAATAAGCTATTAGTACTTGAACAGTGGAAACTAGTATATACTATAATAAATAAAATACAAAAAAGTAACAGAAAACTGATGTTTATAAAAAATATTTACTTACATAATACCAGGAATAATGATACTGTTAAGGTAAAGAATGCTGAAATTTTAACAAAATTTATAAAAAAAAATAAACTTACTTTAATTTAATTAGTGTATATGTCTGTACTTCTGATACCATAATAGCTGCTTTTTTATAGATATTGTTATGCTTCTATATTTATTAAGAACACTTAATACTTCAGTTGGGGCCACATTTGTTGGTCATTGTTTTAATATTCACGATACAAGAGCTTTTAAGCACTGTTTAGAGGATTAAAAACTATATATGTAAACATAATGTATTTTAAACTCCAAATAAATGATTTATGAATGAAAATGCATGTTTTTAACAGAAAAATAGTCAAACTTTGTTTATAAATGTGCCATGGTTCTAGAAAAGGAAGTATATGTGTACATTAAATAATTTTATTTTGTAAAGCACATAAATGTTTCATTGTTTTTAAATTAGCAAATCAAATATTGCAATTTTAAAATACTAATGCAAAATAAATATTTTTCATGAATTTTATTGGCAAATACGAATTTTATATAGAATTTCTATTATAGAGATATACTTTTTCTAATGTATTCTATATGATTTCACCAACAATTTCACAAATAGTTGTATAGTTCCATTAGTTTTTATTTTTAAATTTAATTCATGTATATCAATTAAAAAACTTATCCCATTATTAAGCCTCGAGATACATCACATGCTATTTCTTTTTTAGAACTAATGTTATTTGCAATTTGGACATATTGACGTCTACCAGTTAAGGAATTTTGAAACCAATAATAAACATTTCCTTGAATTCCAATACTGTATAATTTTAATAAAATATGATTAACTGTATCAAAAGCTTTGCACAAATCGGAGAACATTTTTTAGTTTGATAAATTTTTAACTAAATGTTAGTGATAATGTCAATATCTGCAGTTTCTGTAAATTTTTGGTTTCTAAATAATTTGATAATTAATTGTACATTAATTTACCTAGAATTTTTGATAGAACTGGTAATACATATATGGGTCTATAATTATTTGGATTAATATTATTTCCTTCTTTATATATTGCTGAAACTCTAGATATTTTGATTTTTTTAATAAAAGTTATTTTAAAAGATAAATGAATTATATATTTTAAAATTGAGGTTAATTGAATTTTGACTATTTTAATATTTTTTTAGAAATATCATGTTCACTATCTTTTCTTCATTTTAGGTTATTAATAATTTCTTCTATAACCACATAAATTACGTTCGGTTCATCGATAAACATGCAGTTTTCTCATATTGGCTTTGCTTTAAATTGACAGTCTTTTAATTTTTTACATATATTTTGTGCAATTTTAATAAAATGATCATTAATTCCTTCACAGATCATATTTTCCTGTTATATATTTCTTTGTCAGTTAAAAGATATTCAATATAATTTTGTTTTGTTTATTTCGTGTTAATAATAATTCGTTGATTGATAGTTAATATTCTGCCATATACTTTTCTGGTCAAATGAATTAAAATGTTCTTTAAGAATGTTTGTTTCGTTAACCAAATCACTTTCGTTACATACTAATTATAAATTTGATTTGAAATGTTTTATTAATTTTACTAATTCATGTGTAAACCAATGTTTTGTATTCTTTGTTTGCTTAGTTTACGAGAACAGAATTTAAAAATATTTTCCAAATTATCATACAATTCATCAGCATTTTTTATGGAATATTTAATAGTTAGTTAAATTCCTTGACTTGGCCTTCGATTTTTCTACCTCAAATTTATATACTTATATTTATAATATGCTGGAATCTATTAGAAATTTCTTTTTGTTTTAGAACAATGTCAATAACTGTAACCCACTTAGTGGGCTGGGTATTAACTTTAAAATTATATTATTCTCCAAATTAGTTATAATGTGAACCATTAAACTATCAGTTTTACCTTCACAGTATTCACATTAGTGTTCATATTTCTACATATACAAACATTGCACCCAATACTACTAAAATCTAATTGTCTTCTGCGGTCTTCTTTATTACTTCAATTTTTAACTTTTCATTAATAAACCTGCCTACTCCACCATCGCTCTTTTCTCTATAGGTAAAAACTGAATTCAGAACTGCAATTTCTAAAATCTTAATACTTATATATTTTATTTCAGGTCGTTGTATGAAATTCCTCCATGCACAAAATATTTTATTTCAGGTCATTGTATGAAATTCCTCCATGCACATAATATTTTATTTCAGGTCATTGTATGAAATTCCTCCATGCATTGATACTGAAGAAGAGTCAAGGAGGCAGTCAAAAGATGAATCTAGCAGTTCTTCAGAATCTCCAAACTCTGGAGATGAATATAGTGTTTATTTTTATAATGCTAAAGAGGTAAGGAACTTGGCTAGGTTTATATTTTTAAACTCGAAGATTGTATGTGTCTCATTTTTACTGGTGTTAGGTTTCAATAGTTAATTAGTTTTAGAATGAAATGCTTAAGAATTATGAATCAATTTCATACTGTAGGTTCACTACAAAAACTTAGTTTTAAGAGAAGCAATTTTGCACCACTCAATTTGTAATATTAGATGTTACATTATTTTTAATTTAAGAAATAATATTTAAATTATTTATATATTAACTTATTAAACCTTCAAGTTCTTATTTAACATTAAGATATTTTCTGTAACTAACAAGATATGTCTTGACTTTTGCCCTGTATTTTTAATATTCCCTTAACACTTCAGGAATCTTTATAAATGTAGCCCTGTTTTAGGAAAATATGTGTTTGGATAGAGCAGTTGGACAGGATCCTAACAACCAGGCCGCAATAGAAAGATCAGATAGTCAGACAGATGTTTTTTCTGAAATCAGGAGGTGCAATGATCCATGGGACGTGTTGTTTGCTCGTGCTGAGGGTTTACACGCTCATGGTCACAGCAAGGAAGCATGTATATTAGGTAAGATAATCCATTTCCTGAGATGGATAAATAGGTCGTTTGACTGAATTGGATCATTGCACCTGGCAGCATTGCAGGACATGTTCCAGACAGGGATTATGATAGCTAGTTTATGTATTAAAATTCTTATTTTTCTGTGAATTTTGTAAATAATTAATGAGGAAATTTTTATTTTATGTTTTAATTAAATTTTATTGATCTTTTTCCAAAACTCAACTACAATAATTTTTGTAAATTATTACCCTATTTTATTGGTGAAAATCATCAATTTGTATTACAATATTTATTTTATAATATTAGTTTTCGGTGTGTAACAATTTATTGCCGTTCAACAAAGGCTTAATTATTGATGATCTTTGTAATTTGTTAAGGATTCAAAACACTTAAGCTCAACGCCAAATTAATATTAGTTATTTGGTATTTGATTGAGCAACTCAAAAACATATTTTTTTATGTTTTAGATAAATTTCGTACTTTATTCAGATTTCCAGGGAAATATAATTTCTAAGATAGTGATACTTCCAACCAAGATTTTTATCAAAAAATAGTCCCGAAAATGTAATCAAATTTATTATTTTATAATTTTGTCGCTTAATGAAATTGGGTCAGTATGTGCTGATATTTGATCTTTAATAATGTATATACATGTACTACGACTTTTTACACTTTAATTTCAAATTCGTTTTATACTCTTACAAATTAACAATTAATTGTTTATATCATCTGCTGATGATGCTTACCTTGGTTAGCGAAACGCGCGTCCCGAACGTAACGAGTTGTGGTGTAGTTGGTTAGAACTCTTGTATTTTGAAATAAATTGCAAATTTATCATATAATGTCATTAATTTGGAATATATATTAAAGTAGTATCACCTCTAAACAATTTGTAGATTTAAATTTGAAATTAATAATATGAAGTAATAATTCTATTTTATATTTGGAGAGCTATATATAAGATAGAAATAAATTTACCAATTACCAAGTTCTTTTTAAAAACTTATTGAAATTCAATGTTAAAAACATTTTATAATTTTAGCTTAATTTTTTTATTTCGATCAAATATTTTTATCAGACAAGTACTTTTTCTATTTTATAATGTGGGAAAAGCTCCAGATTTTGGATTAAATGTCGCTTGTGATATATCTTTGAGAAAAGAAAATTGCTTAGATTAATATGCAAACAAATATATAGGGTAAATACAAAATTTCATTGTATTAGATTCATTTAAAGTCCCAGATGTGCGGACACTTCACTTACTAAACATGTCAAATCTAAAAACAATATGGAAGTAGGGAGTAATATAATATAGATTCCAGTTATACTCAAATATTAAAAGCTGCCTGCTCTAAAAAAGGCCTCTGCAATGTATCTTTTTAAAAATTTCATTATTTATTTTCATAAAATACTTCCATATTGCATTGAAAATTTTACTTTGGGTCAGTTTAAAATCTGAATATATTATAATAACAAGGAGGGAAAAGTCATCGAATCAGATTAGAATTTTGGTGGCAACCCTGTGTGGACTTTTCAAAAAACAGATTGATTGAAATATTGGAACATTAAACCTGTAACAATAATTGCTATATTATATGTAGAATATGTATAAGATACACCGTTATCTGAAAGAGTAATGAATAATGTTACAATAGTCAAAAAGTGGCTGCATAACAAAAAGTGTTTCAAGTTTTTATTAATCTTCCCTCAATGATTCTGATATTAAAATATCTGTAATTACCACAAAATTTATATTTTTGAAGGTGTCAAACTTGCTGAAGAATTGTTAGCCAATCCTCCAAATCTGATGATTGAAGTGCCTCAGATACCAAAGAAGAAAGGGAAAAAGCCTCAACTAAATCCTGCCACTCATCAGTTAAGCGTTTTGGCTTCAGCTACATTATCGAAGGGAGCTTTCCTGTGTTCGGTTTTATCGGAAAATCCTGAACATTTCCATCTAGCTTTTAGGTAATTAGAAGTAAACACTAGAAATTTTTTTGTTGATTGTTCTCCGCAATTACTCAAAATTTTCTACACTAAAAAAACTACTTTTTTTTAAAGATTGTAATTTTCATTTACACCATTAGTTACATGCCTCGTTAAACGTTAAATTTATTAGTAGGTTGTTGTAGAACTAAATTCAGAAATTTATTTAACGGCGGGGAATAATTTAATTATTTGTGTTTTTCTTTTTGTTACTGACAAAAGTAATTAGTATTTTTTAATTTGTGAAGGTATAGTTATTGAAAAAATTAGTAATAATTGCACAACTTCATCGTTTCATTACCGAAAAATATGTGATTTTTCTAAGAAAATGTCCTAATTTCTCATAAAGAACTAGCAATTAAAAACTAAATCACTGATAATAAGTAATAATACTGATTTAGTTTTAGTTTTGTGCAAACGTTTAAGGGAAAATGTAAAGTGCAATAAAAAAGTAGATTGAAAAGTTGTTTTTTTAGTATATCCTGTTATTTTAAAAAATATTATTTTTAATGAGGAATGGGGGAGTTAAAACCCAGTTAGTGTTCAGTAACTACAACTTTGCAAATACTACTTGTGAATATTTTATAATCGCTGCTGTTTGTAGTATTACTTTATATCTTATTCTTTTACATATTCATTTTTTTGTACGTTTTAGGGTAGGTATGTTTGGTCTAGAAATGGCCAGACCGCCTGCAAGTACAAAACCTTTAGAAGTTAAATTAGCTAATCAAGAAACAGATTTAGTAAATTTATTAAAAAGACTACCATTAGGGCATAGAGAATTACAAATATTAAGGGAGAGAGCAGAACAAATTAAAGGTAAACATGTTAATCAGCTTGAAAACTTTAACTTGTCCATAATTAAAATAATTAGTAAATACGTAATACGTTTTTTCAGATGGTACATTAAAGTCTAGAGGCGAGGCGATGTTGCCTACAATGTTGGCCAGCTTTATATTCGACGCATTGGTTATCCCATCTGTTGTAGGTAAGTATCTTAATTTGATATTTTAGATCAGTCAATGCATGCACATAAATATTATGTTGCAAACAGACCTTTGTGCACACTTTTTTTGGTTTTTGTGTTGTGTTTGGGGGTATTTGAAGATGATTATACCAAATCCCTAAGTCTGCGAGAGAGGCGGTCTCCAGGGGTTCCCAAAAGGTGTTCTTGTTTTTGGTTGTTGTCATGTATCTCGATAATGGTCACTCGTAGTGAAAATATTAACAGAAAATAGCATCTTTTTTTTTTATCTCTAACTGTCCACATAATCTTGTATCATCTCAGACGTTAAATTAAGAGAAAAAAAAAAGAAAACTTATCTTTAAAATGGTATGGGAAAAAGTAAAATCCGATCATTAAATGTTCATCAGTTGATTGAAAAATTAACTTAATCTTATATTATTTATTCCTGGTGGTTAATGACGAGTATATTACCAAAGCAAAGTGTCAAAGTTGGGAAAAATTTAATGTATTTAATAATCTATGTAATTCCAGATCTTAAAGGACATATTATTTGCTTGGGCTTTTTCGATGTAATATTAGATAAATAGTACAATTATAATAGTTTAACATACGGAATGTCCATTTGAACGCACAAATTTATCGGACTGCAAGGTCTTCTAAAAAAATCGCCAAAATAGGTACATATTTTATAAGAAGTGTCTTAGGTACAGTCTTTTAAACACTATAAACGGAAATCGAAAGATGTTGGTGGCCATCTTATAGGTCCGTTAGTCCAGGGTTGTGGCTTCGATACCATCTTTCTGAAGGTAAACAGCATTGTATTGGGCCAGTAGAATATTTTCTAGTAGTTTTGGAATAGCTTCTCATGGACCTACGTGCTGTAAGACCACCTTGATAGATCCTATAGATTATGCGCCTTACCAAAATAAAACACGAAACCTCGTACTATGATGATTGAAAATTCCCGCACTTGAAAAGTAGGATTCGTCTGCGAAAATATTCGTTGGTACGTTGCTGTAAGTAAATACCATTTTTTTCTTTCCCTCTTTTGTTTTGCGTATATTTTAGGACGCGGCTAAATAAATGTTACATGCTGAAATAAATTTGTAGACGAGCAAATATTTCTGGAAAAGGTTGTCTTCTCTCTGGATATCTAATATGAATAAAAGGATCCCCTGATATGAAAAATTATCCTAACCATAAAACTCTAAATACATGACCTATGAAATTATAATTCCAAAGCTTCTTGGGGATTCTAGTCAGGTTGTATAAAACATACTAACGTGTCATACTTTTCATAATTTTCATAAACTGCCCTTATTATAAGAAAATATATCAGTAAAATGAAAACAACAAAAATATTTTATAAAAAACTGACAAGTCCACTTACAATGTTTGACATTTGCTTTTTTGTTTCTAATGAATATAGCCTACTACCTACTTAGCAGTTTAAAAGAAAGAAAATTATTAAAAATATTAAATTTAGAGCTTGCCTTTCAAGATAACTATATAGAAACATTTTGGAAAGCCCACAAGATGTCTAATAAATATAAAAAATATAATCGATGGTGTTCCCCACTGGATCCTACGGAAAAAGTTCTATAAGAATGAATTTTAACCTATAACTTATAAGGTAAGTGAGATATGAGGGTTGGCCCTAAATTTCTCAATTTCGCCCTTTATCTCAAAAAGCAAGAGGGCTGACAATTCTTGTAGTGGCATGTTTAGTTTTACAAAAAATTAACATAACAACTGTTACAAAAACCGCAACTCTCTATCTTTAAAAATAAAATAACAATAAATACCAATAGATTTACAGAAAATAAAAACTAGTAACATTAAAAAGGACATACAAATTTTTTTTTATCAAAATATTTAACAGAAAAATAATTTTGACTAATAATATTTTTTGTTCTTGTAATAAAAAAGAAACAAAGTCGTAAAAGACGCTAATCAATACACCTAATCAATATGACTGACAAGTGACATTCAGTGACATCATCTTTTCAAACCGATCAGTAACATCACTAATTTTTGGGTTGGTGGGTGGTTGGGGAGGAACTGATCTCTTAGACACAGTTTATTGTTTTGTTAGGTATCTTCCGTGTATAAGATAATAATGTTTTTACTGAGGCCAATCAAAAACACGCAGACACCAGGACTTTTGACATAAACCACACTCCAAGAGTCAAAAAAAGTGTGCACTAGAAACCATTCTTTGTCTAATCTATTTTGTATTATAAAATTGTGTACTCACTTATGCCATCCCAGTATGTAATAATATATTATAAGCGAATGAGTAAAGTTAACGTTTTATCCTACTATATTGTGTATATATAGGTATAGTTTATTCTTGCCAATACAATATTTTTGTTTACAACGTCATAAGTAATGTACAAGTATATAAGTAAAGTTTTTAGTTAATAAATATATATAGAACTGAACATTTTTATTAAAAGTAAGAAAATAAAAAACGAATACACATATCTCATATAAATGGTAATACTTGACTAATACTACATATTAATCGAGATAGCATTAGATGAACTTCTGTTTGAGACAGACTTAAATTTGTCAAAATTGTTATGTATTTCATAGGACGGGATAGATCAAAAATTATCAGCTTGCGATTACCAACTGATGAGCCTTTAGCTTTTGAGGCTGCAGTAGTTGCTTTAGGTCTTAAAGCAAATGTGTCCGAAGCAGATCATCCTTTGCTATGTGAAGGTACGAGAAGGCAACGGGGAGAATTGGCAATAGCTCTTCTGACGTTTTATAAAGACGACTGTTATAAAATTTGCAGGTAAGTGTCAATAAATAAATAGAAAAAAAAACGTTTTATTTCAACAACATAATTTTGATTACAAAAGATCATTATTATCACTGGCACATGATTATTTGTTTATTTACATAATTTGTCTATATACTTTTTATTTAGAATCATGGATAAGTTACTCGATAGAGAAGTTCATCAGCTCCTAAAGACTCCATTGATTAGTCCTTATTATACAAACAATCCGCCCATTCGAAGCCAGTACAACCATTTGAAAAGAGAAGACTGTGATAGTACTATAGCGCCAATTAGTTCGTTTATACCTCCCGCAGAAGTTGTATCAACTGAGTGTAGTAAGTATTGATCTGTAATAATTTGTATATAGTTTGGGCTGCCACGCGTAGATCAATAAAAATGGTATTTTTTCAGAAATATATTTTGTTTTTGTATCTTAAATTTTAAAAAATTAATAAGTAATACCATAAATCCATGTTTTTAATTTTCAAAGCATGCTGTGAAATCAGTTAATTAAAAACATTGTATAGTATGCTTATTAAATTAAAATAACACATAAATACTAAACATTTTTAGCATTTTAGTATCATTTACAATGATTTATCCGTCGATAGGTGCTAGATGTGACATATCAATGCTAATAAATGAATTTAATTGTTTATTATCCCATCTGCACGTAAGCTTTACAATTAAACAAGTGCCTATTTTTTTCATAAAATTAATATTTTCGGGAGCAAAATAAAACCCTAAAATATTTTTTAGACAATGGTAGTAGACCTCATAGTTCAACGAGTGCGGAGGTTGAACAAGGCATTAGTAATTTAAACATAAATGGACAGAACAGCCAAATTGCGCAAGGAGCGGTTTCAAGAACTAAGGAGGGAAGGTAATATTTAAGAAGTTAAAATTTTATATAGGTACTTATTGTAATATATTATTTTTCTATTTTGTAGATATAAGAAAAGGGCTTATCCTTCAATTCCCAATCAGCCCTCTGAAGCTGGAGCACATTTCATGTTTGAATTAGCTAAGACTGTTCTCACCAAAGCCGGTAACTATAATTATGTTACTAGTATTCGAAGTTGTGAAGTTCTATACTAAGTATAAAATAATTTCAATATATTTAAATGGTTTCTTATTAAGATGATAAATATATTACACATTACACTTTGGCCCATACAGTCTGTATGTGCACTTTGATACAAAACTTATTCTTACCTTGTATTTCTAGGTGGTACAAGTAGCACATCTCTATTTACTCAACCGTCATCAACTCAAAGTCATCATGGACCACATCGGGCTTTACATATGTGTGCCTTTCAACTTGGGCTTTATGCTCTGGGTCTTCATAACTGTGTAAGCCCAAACTGGTTAAGCAGAACGTATAGTTCTCACGTTTCATGGATAACAGGTAAATTGTAAAAAAGAAACGGCAGATGGCAACAAGTACGTAGATAGTCTAACCGTTTTTTAAGATCATTATTAACATTAATACCAACCGTCACGTGATCTGAAAACTTTTATGATACTAAGAAGATAAAAGATATATTTGCATTGATTTCTCAATCTATTTTTCATACCCTTGAATTCTTAGTGTTATTTTTTTAAAGGATAAATTGATTTTCTTCTGAGTAGGTCAGGCTATGGAAATTGGAGCAGCAGCAATTTCATTTCTAATTGACACGTGGGAAGGTCATTTAACACCTCCAGAAGCTGCCAGTATAGCAGATCGTGCGTCGAGAGGATGCGATATAAATATGGTAAGTTTAGCTTTTTTACTTGAAAAATCTAAAATACTACAAATGTCATAATATTGACTGATGACATACAGGGTGGACATCTAAGAAAGGAGTCCGTCTTTATCTCTAATGCTGAAAAATAGTAAAAGTGGTCAAGAGAAATAGCTGCAAATTATTTTTTAAGTTGGTAGGATAACCAATATGGGGCGTAACAGTAATGACTATAAAAACAGTGTTTTTATTTAGTTAGTCCAGTTAAGCTATTTCAAACATGTCAGTAATAAAAAGACAACAATATGAGTAACATCGTGCCAACATTTATGGCTCTAACTAAAATGGAGGAAGGAGATGACTCTTTTTTTATTAATATTGATAATTTTTCAATTGCAAATACAATTGCCAACAATTTACGCTCTATCACACTGTAATTACATTCATCTCTGTTCAAAGAACTACTGTTATACGCTATAACCCTCTCTTCCATCCTGTACCTGTACTAAAATATCTGAAATGCTAGTGTCACTGACATAAGTTTGTATAACGAAGGGCAAATTAAAATCAAGATCAGAAAGTATAGAAGATATAATCAAAGCCTGTTTGATATTCAAAAATACTCTTTCAGGCTCATTCATTCATACTATACATTGTCGTTTTCCGCCCTTTCCTTTCAGCAAACCATTTGCAGGAGAAACAAGGGTTGAGAAATCTTATAGAGAGTAGATATTTTATCATTGCCCCTGGATCAGTTCTCAACTGACCATTTGTATAAATTATAAAACCAAGTTATTTTAAAAATTTACGAGTGAAAGTTTTTAGTCAAATTAGCATATTTTAATCTATTAAAAACTTAACAAGATGAAATACTCATCAAAATCCTTTTCCCGTTACTATTATATCGTCTAAATAGGCAAAAACTTTTCTAACTTTGGGAATAGAGCAACTGCAGCATTTGTCAAACCAAGAACAAAACTTTAAATTGAAATAGACCTCTACCAGGTATAGTAAAAACTGTTAAGTTTGAAGCACTCTTTAATTCAATTAGGGTTATGCACTTTGCATTTCTTAACATAATTAAATACTATTGATGTGAGCAGTGGGTAATTCGAATCTTTTACAGTAACAGCGTTAACGTCAGAACAAAATTTAAATCCCCATTCACTGCTTGATAGTTCTATCACATTTTGTCCCAATATTTCACCTGTTTATTATGATGAACAATTTTATTTCTTCTACCTAATTTACCACCACCAATTTGTTTAAATTTGTTTTTAATTTCATCTAAATGCTTTTATTCTGAAGGATCAAACAAACTAATCCTCTCTTGAAACATTCCTTGGTAACACAACTAACGTCTATTATTATTCCTACATCAACAAGATGCGGCATAATGTGTTTGTAATTGAAGCAACGTGCTTTATAATTTGCGACATGTTCTTGCGTACACGAAGGGTTCTTGGGTTTAATTAACGGTGAATTTGAAGAAATTTGCGCCAAGACCAAGCGCTGTGGATGTTAAAATTGGACTTGTAATGTATGTACCAAAAGTGAAGTTAAGCAATTTTCATAGGGTGTTAGCAGTGGGTCGCAATCCGTGGGACGTTGTCAACAATCAACGTAGTTGTTTGAGAAACCTATTTTTAAACATTCAGAAATACGTATTTAATAAGATTACATGCACGCCGCTGTACATTATGTACTTATCTAAAATCAATTTAAATAAAAAATTTACTCAGACTGCAATGTCACACTCTTTTTTAAAACTATCAAAACTCATTTGTAAATAAATAAATCCTCTAAGTAAAACTGTTCGATTTTACTTCCACGAAATTCAGCCAAATGACACCGCAAAGCATTCTAAGAAATATGATCTACATCAAACAAATTTTTTCCTTGCCTCTAGAAATAATTGTCTACGAATTGTAACGAAATGCCGAAACGTCGCTAAAACATGTCAAAAGAAATCGCTAGTATAAAAAACTATTTAATACTTAAAAGCCAACATATTTTCCTTAAAAATATGTAGTGGTCAACACAACTCAAGGAAAAATTGAACTTTATATTTCATCACGTCGTTTTAAGAAACCCTTGTATACCCATCGCATGTCACATTCTTCTTCGACTTGGCAATCAGTTGACCATACCAATAGAATCGAGAGGTGGAAAAAAGAGGCTTATCTTTTAAAACGTTTTAGATTCCGAAGTTTAACAGTACAGTCAACAATTTAGTTTAAGATATTAAACTTGTCGCTCGGCCGATTGGGCCTCCACATAATTCGTAAATACGAAATCACTTATTAATGTAATTAATAACAGTAAATAGTACACTTTGAGTAATTAAACTCGTCGCTCGACTGTGCCTCCGCATCTTTGGTAAATACACATCGCTTATTAATGTAGTTAATTAACAGTTCAGGTTGATGTGAGTCTCACAAGGATTCAAGGGCAATATAAACAAAGTGATTGCTTTCTAGCTAAATGAATGCAAGGGGAATTATTAGTGAAATATAATTCAGATCGAGTGAATTTGTTTCTTTGTGCCCAGTGAATACAGTTATAATAATTAAAACATGCAAAGTAAATTTCATTTTTGAAGTGGAGACAAAGTTAATTGTCTGTTTTTAACCAAAACAAGATACTCTTTTTGTTCTCGTTGAATAACAAAGTTGTTGATTGACTATATATTATTTTCGTTATAAAAAATGTTGTTTAACTAATGAAAAGAAATTAAAAACACTACAGTATTAAGTAAGAATATTGTATTCATAAATTTGTGAACGCATTTATTATTTTGATATTTGTATATTTATTTTGTAACAAACAGTTGCTAATATTTGTCACCTAAATTCTAAAATATAGGTATGAATAGGTGAATGAATTATATTTACTTTTAAACATTTTTGTCATTATAAATTGAATTTCAATTAAACAGATGTACATAGATTTTGTTTAAAATTCCGTTTTTCATTTTCTAGCATAAGCTAAATTTAAATTAAAAAGTAATCAGAATTATAAAAGAAATAGCAATTCACAAAAAGAAGTAAATTAATTTTTTTACTGAAACCAACACCTATGAAAATACCGGGAAATAAGTATCTTTTGTTAGTTAAAAGGATTTGTTTTCTAAACTTTTATAGGTTGAATGGCTAAATTAATAAATTACTTTTGCTCTAGTGGTTAATTTAAATGCAACCAGGAATCCAAATCTTAAAGGTCGTCAAGCGGAACGTTTTATTTATTTCTTGCATTTTTTAAGTAAAATTTTAGACCAGTGAAAACAAATAATTAAATTTTGTTGTTTGGGATATCAGTAATGAAACGCTATCTGCAGTTGCGGTAAAAAAATGTAGATTCTCAGTCACGCTTTATTTTATATTTTAACAGTATTAATTGGATTTTCGAAACATTTTAAATATAATTTCTCCATCCATCCGCTAATATGTTATTTAAACACTATCCGATTTATGTGTTAATCTGTTAACTATTTTTTAGGGTTTTAAAATATTGTGACAAGTATGCTGTATGTGCTCGATTATGTATTTCATTATTTTAACTTAAACATACAAAATTTTCCGAAAAGATTGAATTTAAATCATAAAGTAAATTTAATTTATTAGAGAAGTCAAAAATATATTAGGTAAAATTTAATTTTTTTACCGTTTTATTGAGAAAATTTGACAAACTTTAATATGTTTAAAAATAATTGATCATTAACGTTATTGTAATGTAGAAATATGCTTAGAATTACCATCACTCTAATATGCATTTTAGGTTAATGCAGCAGCAAATTTGGCCCTATCTGTTTTGCCTCATTCTCATGCTCTTAACCCTAATGAAATTCAGCGAGCAATTTTACAGTGTAAAGAACAGAGTGACGATATGTTAGAACATGCATGCTTGACAGTTGAGAGCGCTGCCAAAGGTGGTGGAGTATATCCAGAAGTGCTATTTCAGGTAATTTTTGAGAGAGTTTTATGTTCACGATTTTTACCATAATATTTCATTACTTAGATCTTAAGTATTTTTATATAATGTAATTTTTATATTTCAATGTATATTTTTCATTGTCCATAAACTTCTCTGTTAAATGGGCATAAATAAAAATTGTTTCTTATTTACTTTGCTTAGATCTAATATCAAATGAAATTAAAAAAAAAAAATATATATATATATATATATATATATATATATATATATATATATATATATATATATATATATATATATATATACATACATATTATATATATATATATATATATATATATATATATATATATATATATATATATATATATATATATATATATATATATATACATATATATATATATATATATATATATATATATATACATACATATTATATATATATATATATATATATATATATATATATATATGTATATATATCGTCGGTCTACAAGTAAAACACACTAAGTCATTTTTTTTTGTTTTTGACTTATTTACATCATTTGACTGGATTTCTTTCACTTTATATACTAGTAAAATCCACTAAGTCCTCCGAAAATTAGAACCCTATTTTAAACTAAGATTCAAATTAATTAAGTCCATAATAGCGTTATTTTGTTCAGGAAAAATACACTAAGTGACTTAATGGATTTTTCGTGAACGAAGCTGCTGACCTTGGCGACTTAGTGGATATTATAACATGCGTCTTATCGGGTAAAAAAATTCCCGTTCCTCCGGACGTTAATTTTGTTTGTGATTTGTTAAAGTGAGGCAGCCATGAAACGTGTCGATAAAATATTCGGTCTTTTAAAACAAGCTAATAATATTGGTAAGTAGCCTATTATTATTATCATTATTTTTAATGATGTTATAGAGTATTATTGTAATCAATTCGACCTGGTTTTCGGTTGTGGGATGGCTTTATTCCATAGCAACTAATCTAATCTTTTTTCTTTGATGTTTCTTTTAACATTTAGGTAGTGGATACAGTTCGTCAAACGTACGCATGGTTTAGTTAACTGTTCGTTAAGAACTTTCTCTCTTGATTTTTTTAAACTTATATTTTTATTTTTTTTAGAAACAAACACATTTTCGGCCTCGTCGTCTGTAAACGCTGTTAGTACTGGGAAAACATATTTCCAACTGACACCAGTTGTTCTTCATGATCATGAGCAAGGTAAAAATTACTAGAATAGTTATTTGTTTTACTAGGCATTAAATCTGCTTTTCTACCGTGTGAAACATGTAATTTTTTCTCCGAATTTGTTTCAATTTCATGCAAATAACAATTTTCTCCGAATGACAACAACAGCGGCTTTTTAATGACGCATGACCGGCTCTGAAATTGTACTTTTAATGCATTTTTTTAATATTCAAAGTCGAATCCAGGTATAGTCTTTTGGTTGATTTTCTTGTATAATGGTTCTCCATGACAAGAAAACTTTCAATGTGTTCCTTAACGCTTAAAATCACTTCGTCTGAAGTTTTATTACCAGGAGTTTTCTGTCCCCTTTTATTTTTTCCACAATACTCTTCGGTTTCACTTCTATTTTGAAACGCATTTACAGGTAAATTTGAGATACATAAAGTCTTGCAGAAAAAAATTTGGCATACTTGAAATTTATTTTCACTTTTTGTAAAGAAATAAGATCTTGCACTTCTGCGCTGCTTGCTGTCTTCTCCTTTCCTGGGCCAGCGTAGTATAAAATCCCTTTGCCTCTTAAATGTCAGGTTCCCAATATGTTTTACATAATACTTGGCGCTCCTCTTCGGAAAAGTTGTTGTTGCACTTGTAACGACATTTTGAGCAATCAATATTTTTAGGGATTTTAGGTGATTGTATTTTGCACTTTTATAAGGTTTCCTTTCACTCCTCTTTTTCTTTTCCATATTCCGTTTTCAAGTTGAGGGCCTTGCTACATTCCACCTGTATCTTCTAAGTTATTCTGATGAATCCATTTAATCCACATAATCCTTGTCTCTTATTGAGTCGTCAGAATTGTAGTCAAGGTTACGAGGTCCTGGTTCCGTGTCCATGCTTGAGCTATATCTTGATAGGTTTTCTTTCGGATATCGAGATTGCGAACCTCTGGGTCGACTTCCATCGCGACGATCATCTTTGTTGTACTTTTGTACATAGTTGCACTTTTAATGCCTAGGCATTAAAAATACAACTTCAGAGGCTGTCATGCGTTATTAAAAATCCACTTTTAATGTCATTCGGAGAAATAATATTAAATTGAATAAATTCAAGTAAGTCTTTATTGATAACTTGTCATTGTTTGTAGGGAAATCAGACTGCAAATCATCTATCAATCAATCTGATAATTCAATAAGAGATGAGGAATACGTGCCATTGGATTCATTGGAAGATGGAAGTGGAAGTTCAGATAAAAATAAAGCGCACAAAAAAGAGAACGAGAGAATTGAAAATATTAAAATAGTTACAAACTTAAGCGAGTTCGAATCGCCATACAAAGGTAACTTTAAATTATTAAAAAAAAGGTTTTTATTCGTTATTTGTTATTATTTACAGGTGGACTAAGGTCCAATTTGTGTAACAATGATGGATCTGATCCTGAACATTGTCAAAGTGACAACACAGTCGACGTCATGGAAGTCGACCCAGAGGTTCGGAATCTCGATATTAGCATGGATACGGAACCAGGACCTAGTAACCTTGACTACGATTCTGACGACTCAATAAGAGACAAAAATTATGTGACATCGGAAAGTGAAAGTGAGGGTTCAAACGAAATTGAAGATCATAACAACAAGAACAAGACAATTGGTACGATAAATTCCGTTACAAATTTGAACAAAATGGAGTCATCAGAAGAACTTAGAAGATACAGGTGGAATGTAGCAAGGCCCTCAATATGGAAAAGAAAAAGGGAAGTCAAGGGAAACCTTATCAAAGTGTAAAAGGCAAAATACAAGCACCTAAAATCCCTAAAACTATTGATTGCTCAAAATGTCGTTACAAGTGCAACAACAACTTTTCCGAAGAGGAGCGCCAACTATTATGTAAAACATATTGGAACCTGACATTTGAGAGGCAAAGGGATTTTATACTAAGAAATGTAATGTCATGTGAAGTAAAAAGTCGCAGGCCTAGGAAAGGAGAAGACAGCAAGCAGCGCAGCAGTGCAAGATCTTATTTCTTTACAAAAAGTGAAAATAAATTTCAAGTATGCCAAAACTTTTTCTGCAAGACTTTATGTATCTCAAATTTACCTATAGTTAATGCGTTTCAAAATAGAAGTGAAACCGGAGCGTATTGTGGAAAGGATAAAAGGGGACAGAAAACTCCTGGTAATAAAACTTCAGACTAAGTGATTTTAAGCGTTAAGGAACACATTGAAAGTTTTCCTGTCATGGAGAGCCATTATACAAGAAAATCAACCAAAAGACTTTACCTGGATTCGACTTTGAATATTAAAAAAATGCATAATTTATTTATGGAAAGTGTCAGAGAAAATAACAAGCCTGGAGTAAGTCTTATAACACACAGACGTATTTTTTGCCAGCAATATAATATGTCATTTTTTAAACCAAAGAAGGACCAGTGTCTTACTTGCAGCGAATATGAAAAAGCAGCTGCAAATGAAAAAGATGCGCTGGAGATAAGTTATAGGATGCATTTGGAAAGAAAAGAAACTTCGATGCAAGAAAAAGAAGCAGATAAAGAGAAGGCTATCAATGATAAAACTTTTAAATCTGTGTCTTGTGACATGCAAAGTGTCCTTCAAATTCCTACATCCCAAGTTAGTTTGCTATACTATCTGCGTAAATTAAACTTGTACAACTTTACTGTATACGAAGCTGCTCCACCTAATGAAGCGTTTTGTTACTTCTGGACAGAAGTCAATGGAAAGCGCGGTAGCTGTGAAATTGGCACCTGTTTAGCGATGTATATAAACTCATTGTCCCATGATGTAACACATTTAACTATTTTCTCGGATACTTGTGGAGGACAAAATAGAAATATTCAAATAACTGCTTTATTATTACATCTTGTGAGAAACCACCCCAGCCTTCAAGTAATTGAACAAAAGTTCATGGAAAGTGGGCATTCCTATATGGAAGTGGACTCCATGCACAGTGCTATCGAAACGGCCAAGCAGAATATCGAAATATTTAGTGTGCATGAATACGAGAATGTTTTTAAAATGGCCAGGATGGGAAAAAATCGCAATAAACCTGCTTATCAAACCCGAGAAATTCAATATAACGAATTTCTGGCTTTGAAGAAAATCGTTCAAATGATTGTGAACAATAGAAATGTAGATAATAAGGGAAATACAGTGAACTGGCTTAAAGTAAAATGTTTCAAATATGAGAAACATTTGCCGAACACTTTACAATATAAATATGGATTTAAGGATGAATTTGAGAAAATTGATATTGGGTTCATAAGACGGATAACCAATAGAAAAGGCAAGGAGAATAAACCCGAAATCGCAATAGTTATACCCAAATTATATGCAAAACAGTTGCCAATCTCTGCTGCTAAAAAAAAAGATTTGCTAAAACTGTGAAAAAAATATAGTTCCTCAAACACTTCACACTTGGTTTAAAAGTTTACCAAGTTCATCTTCTGTTAAAGATAGTACTGTTGAACCAGAAGAAAATGACTCAGATGAAGAAGAACAAGAGGATTTTTAGCCATAATGTTGCTACTCTAGATACTTAGGTCTTTTCTGAAAATGTTTTAAAGTTTTACTCTAGTCGTAATATACTTACTATAGCGGTTTTATTTTTGTTTGAGTGTCAATAAAATAATGTTAAAACATCACTTTTTTGTTGTTATTACTATTATTTAACACAGCAAATAAGTCACCTGCTACCAAAATTATAACACGTAAAACACATTAAGTCAGCTGGTACAAGAAAAACACATTAAGTCACTGTATCTAAATTTTCAAAATGTCTAATTAATTATTTGCAAATCATAAATTAAATTTTTTTCATGCAGTAGTTCTTCTATATACTTACAAAAAAAAAGTTATGATGTTAAAAAAAATGTTATGTTTTTTAAACTTAAATTAATAAAACTTTGATCGCGGGAAATTAAAAACTCAATTTCTTCAATTTTTTTTTGACTTAGTGGGTTTTACTTGTACACCGACGATATATATATATATATATATATATATATATATATATATATATATATATATATATATATATATATATATATATATGTATATATGTATATGTATATATACTTTAACTTTTTTTAACCCAATCTGGGTACTTCTTGAGCCAATTTTTTTACCCGTATATTGAACTGCCGGTCTTTTCGGGTCATATTGGGAAAGATTTTTAGGAGTGCAGGTATCGAGTAAATTATAATTTAAAATATTTCCATTAAATTTAATTCACTAAAGCTGATTCTTGTAGAACTAGCATTGTTTGACTAAAACAGATTTTTTCTAAAAGCATTTTTATAGGAGTTATCTGTTGTTAACTAATTGCGATTTCTACAAGCGAATCTAATGGGAAAACTATGGGTATTTCTATAGAGAATATTTTTGTTTAAATTTTAGGTGGCCAAATACTGGTATGAACTCTATATTCGACACACACCCGGTGGTGAGCAACTTATTGACAATGATATTCCACCTCATGATCCACTGATAGATCCTCATGCTCAGTTAGTGGCTTTAATTGGTTAGTGTTTTAATTCGTTATACTGTGTTTAAAATTTTGAAAACATTGATGCATTTCAGGATTAACTTGTGTATTTTTATTTCAGAACAACCTGCCACTGCTGATGGTCCAGCAACTGCAACACCTGTTGTGGTCACTACTGCTCCCCCACCTTATCAAGTAGGTGTAAAATATTTTTTTCATGAAATTGATATGATTACGATGGGATTTATGTGGGACAATTCCCATACTTTGTCGAAAAGTTCAGGACTTATCTTACAGATATTAAATGTATGTTCATTATGGACGTAAACTAAACCATTAAAAATGAACTATCAATTATGTTAAACATTTGAAATAAGTCAATTAAAAATATTACATTTTTTATGAATTTGAAAAATTAGCTTTTAGCTAATAATTAATGTTATTATAGTAGCTATGACTTTTGAGAAGCCAAGCCATTATTTTAAAAACAAATATTTTTCAGCATGGTGCACCACCGGTTGGCATGTATGTGAGTCATTACAATTTTGTTCCAGCTCATCCTACAGGAACATCAGTAGGTTATGCTGGTAAGCAAAACTACTCTATAATTTTTGGTTTCTATAGAACGAATACGTCCTCAGCATATCGAAAGCATTTCAAAATTTAAATATATACAGGATTTTAACTTTTTATGAAATATATTGTATTTTAAGCTATTGAAATTAACTAAGTGAAGTGGACATAGTCAATTTGTAATTCCCATGAGAATACCAAAACCATTTGTTAAACAGCATCTATTCATATAGAATTCTGTAAATTAAAATTTGAAGTTTATGAGTATTATTATTATTTTACTTAAGGAGGGATACAAAATGCACAGTGGATCATAGCGTCTGCATTATTTTTTATTATTTCAAATTTGTATTTGTATATAAAAGTTTATATGATTTCATTTCCACAGGTCCTCTTCAGCCGGTAGCAGCAACGGCTCAACACGTTCATGTTCAGTATCAGTTTCCATATCCGCCGCCCCCACCGCCTGGAGTTCAAACACTTCCACCTTTCCCTCCACCATTAGCACCTCCGACATATGCATTACCTCCTCCACCAACAACACAGCAGGTTTGTTTAATAGCGCTTATTAGTTGCTTTATTTCTTCATATCATAAAAAAGTACTAAAACTTCATATAGGGTGGTTCAAAAGGCAAATTACCATATTGCAAAATTAAAGACATAGAATTTGAAAAACTGTTTATTACAAGATGTAATACAAAAGTGTGAGTAAAGTGCAGTGTAAGGTGTCAATATATAATATTATGTCTGTATGGGATGTATCAGTTTTGAAATGTATGAAGGTTGTTTAAGTATTTATGTACAAAATACATGAAATCCGTTAATAGTAAGCTATTAATATTTTTGAAACTACAATGTTTTAATGTTTCCAATTTTAGATGCAGTTTTCCAGTACTCCTCCAGTAACATCGCAGTATGCATTGCAATCAACTTCACAGTATGTGGCTCCTCCTCCGCCCCAGTATGTAACACCGACAGTACCTAGCCAGCTTCAACAACCGCAAGCTGCGGTGTATTCCAGTCCACCTCCAACAGGAGCTGCTGCTCCTCAGACTGTTTCCCACGCTTCTCATTTGCAATATTTTAGCGCCACTCCAGTTGCGATTGCACAACCACCTCTACAAAACGCAAGACCCATGGCGCAGCATATTTACCCGCAACCTCCTCCAGGTAATTTTGGTTAGTAAAAATGTTACTAAATAACAGAATACATTTTGAATACAGAGTGAAATGGAAATGACTGCAAATAATATATCGTATAACAAAATCTTATATATGCGGATTCCAAAACAAAAAGCAAATATTGAAGTTATTTTGTTGTAATTTAAGTAAATTACTAAGTATTCCGAACACCTTAGAAGTATTCCACGCAAATTTTGATACTGCTTCGAAGCCGTTTTTTCTTGTTAACGAGTCAAGATATTTAGGAGTTTTTATTCTTACATTGCACAACAATTCTGGGACTAAAAATTTACCCGATGTTTTGAGTTCATCAGCGTCTTGTTAATATATACAGGATAAAACATGAAGATATGTTTTTCTCCAAAGTTTTCGTTATTGTACTTTATGTCTAATGGAAGTGTTAGGTTTTTTTTAATTACGATATTTTGCATTATTACTACTTTACGTCTGCAGATAAACGTAAATTGGATTTTGTTGAAAACTGTATTTAAATTCAGTATTTTCAATAAACAAATTAACATTCTTCGAGAACAATGACATACACAAAACCACAATAATTTCTTTTTTATCCACTTTTTAAAGGAATTAATGCTTCGATATGATGTGGCACACCTGCTATGCAGTTTTATATTTATGCGAGATCATACAACCACGATTGTTAACGATTTTCTTAAAAATAATCAAATTACGGAATTGGTATGACCCGCAAAGTTACATGATATGAAAGCAATAGAATATTCTTGGGATGTGCTTGACGTCATCAGCTTTCTGAAAACCCTGATGAACTAAAGCAGTTCAAGAACAGTGGCCAGAGTTTAGGCATCAAAAAACTACACAGGAAATATGTCATGCCGAACAAGATGAAATTCTGGATTTAAACTGGCACAAAACAAAATGTTTAACAGAAATCCAATTTACGTTTACTATGTTTATCTGCAGGCATGAAATAGCCGCAAAGCAAAATGTGGTAAATTCTTAACAAAAAATCACCCCTTAACTTCCAATAGGTACAAAGTACAACGAGCTAAAAAGCAATTTATAGATGACATTTCAGCCACTGTTCTAGACAAAAAAAAATCTTGCGAAATATTGGAAAAAAAACTGTGATTTTAGAGGCCATTTTAATGCCGCCATATTGATTTTGGAAAAATTTTCACACAGTCATATATGATTCAAATGCTCTTGAGTATAGGAACATGTTTCTATAGTCAACTAGTTGAGAGACGAGTACGACTAACACCAAAATTAATACACAAAACCACACCAGAGTCACCAACTGGAACAAAACCGATATTTATGGTTACCAAGAGAACATCCAAAATCTTCGCCGGACTTGACACTTTAGTAGCCACCTGTGGCGAAACACAAAAGTAATTAAAAGTAGGAAAAATTAATGCGGCAAGAACTAGTATATAGTAGAAAAAAAGATTTCTTTCCCTTGGTAAGAGAATATCAAGACCGACGTGATTTCGGATGTTCTCTTGGTAACCACAAATGTCGGTTTTGCTCTTGTTGGTGAGTCTGGTGTGGTTTTGTGTATTAATTTTGGCGCTAGTTGTAATCGTCTTTCAACTAGTTGACCGTACTGATGAAGATTTTAAGTCAGAAACACGTGTCTATAGTTTGCCAAATTTCATCGCTTTAGTGGTCATGCGTTTACGTCGGGCAAATTTTGTAGTCTAAGAATTAATATGCATTGTAAGAATAAATCTAAATATCTTGATTCATCAGTTATAAGCCTATTAGTTACATTATTATTAATTCAGTTTTTTTAAGTCGCAAAATTATATAAAAATATTTAAATATTGAATGGCCCTTATTTTCGAACACAAACTATGACAAAGCAGAACGAGTCCCACCTGTCTATATAGTTATTTTTTCTCTAAATTTCTTACTGTAAACAAATAAGAACTTCCCATTACTGACAAAACACTTATTTATACTTAGCTATATTAGTGTAAATATCTGTTTATAGACATTAACATTTCGGACAGGTATATTTTGCGCTGCAGTGATATTTGTCTGTCTTAAAAAAAATTACGTAATATTTGCATATACTTATTTATGATGCAGCACATTTAGCTGCAAAAATTTAACAAGATTTCCAGGTAGAGATACCATAGAGCATTTATGTCAGTATTAACGTCTACGAAAAGAGGAAAACATAGTTGCAGCAAACTAAATTCAGTAGATTTTTATTTTTAGGATTATATGAAGACATTAGTATCCCATGGTGGTGAAATGTTAACGTAAATTGCCGCAGCAGTGCAGACAAAAAACACTCCAGATACTTCCCAAGCAGTTTGTGAATATTTGATTCGCCGTTGTCGTGCTTCCAATGTGAATGCAAATTTTCAAAACTTACTTTAAGTGCGTTGTGTATGGTGCAAAATAACAAAAATTGTGATTCCTAATAATTATTTTTATTTATTCACAGTTTTCTTAATTTGAATAATAATAGATTAAAGCCCAATAAAATAATAAGCTAGAAGCTAGGTGTGTCTGGTTTATGACTCTCAAATGATTGTAGGTTGTACAGAGGTCCTCAAGTCTGTCGGGCTCATGGCTAAGGTTAAATCATTATAATTATTATAATTATAATATTATTATATAGTTGTTTATAGGATATTATTTATAATTATAAATATTACAATAGGATGTTCAGAAATTCGAGGCAAAAACATTTTATATTATTTTTTTTTTTAATTTTAAGCCGTTTAGAAGTTACGAAAAAAAAAAACAGATATCGACTTTTCTTTTTTAATAAATTGTGTCATTAAAACTCATAAGGAACTGCGAAACCCTTATTTAAAAATTTTAGGCCGTTCGGAAGTTACGGGGAAAAAAACTAAATTATTTGAACAATTGGCTCTCAATTCAGAATTTTTTACTTATTTTTATTTTTACTGTCCTTAAAACATAATATAGGCTTTTGAGACATCTTTAATGCAAATTCTTTATTACTTATCTGCCCAGTATACAGATAAAAATCCGTATTAATAGTTATTTACATTATACGTAAAAAAAAGGTGAGAACACGAGTGCAGTAACATTATTTAACGCACGTGTAATGCACGTTTTATTTACGACATGAACACTAAATGCGAGAATAATATTTTTATTTGCCATTAACTTCGTATTTACTAAAAGGGTTTAAGGATTAGACTAAATCTAGTTGCCATGGCAATTGAAACGGTAGAATTATGTTTTGCTTATGTCACTGTTATCTTGTAATTTGAGACATTTAAAATAAATCGTGCAATTGTTGTTTATATCAGTTTAAACCTATAATTCAGAAGTTAGATCTGGTCTAAATATAAGCCTCTTTAGTGAATGGGGGTGTAAAAATTTACATTTCTGACACATCTTGTCAAGACAAATATGCCACCGGTAAATTTATTACAATATTTTATACTCTTTGTTCAAAATAAATACTTGTTAATATTTTTAGTCTTTTTTAATGAATTACGTAATGATCTCATTACATCACTAGTTGTGTAATAAAAATCATTACGCCACTAGTGATCTTATAGGAACATTTTGACTTTCGCAGTTTAAAAATATATTTTTACAGATTCAGTTTATAACAATTACTTTAACACTAACTTTATTTAATACTCAGTACAACAGAACTAATAAACTTTACACAAAGACATCTATCATGAGGCTAATTCAAAACCGACAACGCCTCTTTCCTTATATATACATTCAGAGTCCACCCAAGTGTTCTAGAAGGCCGTCGAGGAATTCTCTGAAATCTTCTAGAGGGCTCTCAATATATGATGTTTACTGCTATCCGACGGATATGAACGTTTGAGGAATAATGTGGGGAGTCTTCGCACGTCTACGACTGCTTTAGATACACATCAATGTCGACGTACTAGTGAATTCATTATTTTCAGTCTTTAAGGCCTCGTCAGTGCGCTGGATTTTATTTTTATAAGAAATTTTCTGATTGAAAACTGAAGGTTACCATATGTTTGATATGTAACCTAGGCAAAAATGGAAATCATTAGTGAGGTTTTTTAAAACTAGATAAACTATTGTTGCCTTTTAACTATTCTTGAGGAACTTTTTAGCTTTTTTTGCAGAAAGATATAAATCTAAAAAAAAATTATTTCAGAAATTGCGTGTTTAAACATGTAGAATGATTTTTTGCGGTTGCTTTAGACACACGTCAGCTAACATATTTTTTATCAAAAAAAAAAATTGTTAAATTGTAATTTACGTTAACTTCTTATAGATACTTAATAGTGAATTCTGCATTTCAGCCTTCGGGGCCTTATCATAGCGCCGGACTTTAAAAGAAACTTATTTTTATAAGAAATTATCTTCTAATTTATCTGATGAAACTGAGACCCTGAAAGCTGAAAATACTGTATAAAAAGTTAAGGTAAATCACAATTTAACTATTTTTTGCTGAAAAATATGTTTATTAATGTTGAATGTCTAAAGCAATCATGTTATAAAGTCTTCATGTTGAAAAACATAATTTTGTAAATTGTTTTTTGTTTAATCTAAATATATATTTTTTACGTTGGGGAAAAGCCAAAAAGTTCCTCTCAAGTTGTTTGAAAGCAGCAATAATTTATTTAATTGATAAAAACTCTTATGATGTAATAAAGTGTTATCCTACTTGTCGTAGATAAATAGTGTTACACATCATATGTAGAACATGTGAAGGTGTTAATGGTCCCTGATGGTGATCATCTGTACGTACATTCATAAAACCACGCAAGAGTTTCAAAAAGTACCAAAATCAGCATACACAGTGATTCACCTAGTCTTCTGCAAAAAATTAAATTAACTACTGAATCCCATGTTTACTGAAAAAGGTTGGACCGAATTATCTTTATTAATTTAATAATGTTAGCGGTGCGCAAGAACTGGCTAGTGTATAAAATAACAGGAATATTAAGCTCTAGGAGAGTATTCCTCCCTTATTTGGGGAAACCGTTGCCCCCCAGATTGAGTTTCCTCTAAAAATATCCAAATTTTATCAAAATGCATCGTTAAATAGCATTTAAGTAAATATTTATTCATTCATCTCTAACAGAAAATTATAAAATAAGGGCACTTTTTTTTTAAATCGGAATTTGTGATATTCCGGTTCATTGTCAAGAAAAATAGTAACTTGGAAAGAAGTTGGAAGTAGATTAAAGTATTTCAGTATGCTTTGCTTTTGTAAAAAAAAGTAAATGATTTCGGAAATATCTTACTTCGAAGTAAGGACATCGATTTTTTCTTAAGTTCAATTTTCAGAAAATGGCGTTTTTATTTTTTATCCTATGGGTATCAATGTACTTTTCGAGATAAAATATCCCAGAGCTTCAAAAATTACCGCTAAATTATAATGGAATTTAATGTGGGTGAATGCTGAAGCAAAATGTTTTTTAAGTAGTAATAGGTACTTTTAAAACCTTTAATTCCAAACTTTAAACGCGGTATTGTATTTGATTGCTTTATCATTATTTTTGTCACGATTCACGTTACGATAATTATAATTTCGTTACACCTTTAAAACACAAAAACTTATAAGGTTTTTTCTCCTATCTAGAGCGTACATCTTTCAGAATCTTTTATAATTTTGTCGAAAATTCGAAATGTTTAGGCATCAAAGGGCGTTGAAGCGACCCTTATTGTTAAGCTAACATTTCTGAGAAAATATTCCGTACATTATAAATAGTGATCGGCAGACCCCAAAAGGACCGTTTTCTGAAAATTTAGAAGTAACATTTCAATTTTTTTGACAAACATATCAAACGACATTCTGGGAAATTTGAAGAAAAGATTTTTATCATTAATGGGTGGCAATTTTCCTTATACTGTTCAATAGCTCAACCAAGTGTGCTCTAAAAACTTACACTTACTTTTCAAGGGTTTATCTATAAGCGTTTCCGAGAATAGCGATTAAAAAGTAAAAAAAGTACGTTTTGTCACGACGAAGAATACGGAAGCTTATAATCGGATGACTCTTACAACAACGGCTTTCAGATAGGGAGCAGGGTTGTTCTAAGAGTAATATTGACAAGTTAATTCTTTAATCATAAATTATATCTACTTTTTAAATAGGAAATAATGCCTCTATCATTCAACTTAACAATTTATGCCGCGCTCGAGTATAATTGCAGTGTGGCTGTCCCGTTAAAAAATCGTAACGTGGCCATAACTCCAAAGCCCTTAAATGTTGGCTCCCTATTGTTTTTTTTTTGCTCTAAGTTACCTGTACTTTATCTGCAAAATATATGTGGTCGTTTCCCTTTCACTCTCTATACCCAAGAATATTTTGCAAATGCATTCCAAATATAAATAAGTCTTAATGTCTTATCATAACTCAGTAATTGGCGACACTGCTATTTTCAAAGATTTTTTTGTTAACGTAAAGTCTAATAATGTACCTTAACGTTTAGCAGGTTTATTTTCTGTTTCTTTGAAATATTAATAATTAACGATTTCTGAAAAACATTTTATAGTGCTGAATGAATGAATTTTTCTTGATCAATAAATTTTTACTACCAGGTATGGCGTCTCATCCTCAACCAGCATTCATCAGACCACATAGACCTCAGCAGTTAAACCAGATTCAACTTCGGTACTTATTAACGGCATACCGCGTTGGCATGCTTGCATTGGACACATTGGCCAGACGAGTACATGATGATAGACCTCAGGCAAAATACGCCAGGAATCCACCTTATGGTGAAGATGTAAAGTGGTTATTGCGAATATCAAAAAATCTAAGTAGGTATTTAAAAAATAAAGTACAAAGTATCTGTAATAGAGCCTGATCTATAATAAGCTATAGTTGTTAAATCAGCTAATTTTTAATTTTAAATATATCTAATTTAAATTTGAAATGTGTATATTGTAGGCACACATCATCTCCATCACTTCTGCGTATGCGCCGTAAACTCTATTGTAAGTCCGTTTGTTCTTCATGATGTTGCCATTGAAGCTGCCCAACATTTATCTCGTAACAACCCCGGACTAGTAACGCAGCATCTGCGTACTGCTTTAATGCCGTTAGTCAGCAAATGTCAACAGATGTATATACAGGTAAACTTAATGAACGTTGTTAAATAGTCTGTGTTCATCATAATTATCTCAATAACAATGCAAATTTTCTCTTTAGAAAATGTATAAGTACATATATTTCCTTTTACCATTACATATGATCATCGTTTATAATAAATGGATCAGATCTAAAATAAGAAGATAACAAAAACAAAATCAAAAAAATTCGGTATTTAAAGTAGTAATAAATATTAAATGAAGACGGACAAAGCAGCAGTTGCACAATGGTTGAGAATTTAATTTTATAATTTTAAGTTTAAGTATATCCCAACAAGTATGTCATTTTAAATGACAATATCGAAATACTTCTAGAATCATATGAAGGCCGGATATATCTCTTCAGCGATTTTAGTCTACCATGGCTATTGCTAAATTGCTTACATTTTACCTGACAAGCTTCTTCAAGAGAAAGATGTCATGGAAATGTCCATAACCTGCATCATCTCAAGACCATTCTAACAAATAATTTCCATTCCAAGATACAATTACCATCTGTCCACCTGTTCGTGTTTATGCTTACAATGTTAAAACTTAAACGATTTACCTTCTAAAACACACGATTTTTATTATGACTTAAAATCAGTTACTCTAGTTAATAAATACCTTGGGCAAGTCAATTAGGATGACTTATTACCTCCACATCCCCTTGTTACTAAGGTTAATATTATTATGATATGTAAGTACTCAATTTTTCATACATTTGTAACTTCAAATAAGGTATCCTGGGGGAAATTCCCAATGTGGCATGCGTTGTGAGTTAAAATAGTAATTAATTTCAAAAAAGCAAGCTAACAGAAAACACAAAAGTAGAGGGGTTAGGGCTCATTACAACAATTTTCCTGGACTGCGTTCTGAATGTAAAATTTTATGTCAAAGATGTTATCATATCTATTGAAAAAACAGGACCCTCTTAACCTAAAAAAATTAAAAATACTTTTGAACATTTGTAAATGTTAAGCGAAGAAACAAAGACTGCCGACTGATGTATTTTATCAGAACTGATATTGAGCTTTACTACCTAACCTCCGCCGATTATTTTCATACAGTCTACTACAGTGATATAACTAGCCCCCCCACGTCATCATATCTTATGTTTTATATACCAGAGATCTTGGAATGACTATTGATCATTCATTTCCTTCATAAATGAATTTTCGTTTACGATTTTTACTGGATCCTAATCCCAGTGGCGGCTCGTGGATTTAAGAGCGGGTGAAGCGCAGCAAAGCTAGGTGCAAAGCCCCATAGGCAAAAATAGCGCAGCAGACGAAAAATTTTCGGGGTGCCACGCACAGTCATTTTGGGGCTTTTTTTTACCTTTTTATGATGTCAATTATCCAGAGCTGGGGACCGTTTTTTAATACTTATAAGATTTTAAATATATTTTTTGTTCTTAGAAAATAGTTATATACCACGATACACGACACGATGCAAAACTGCTTCCGCCTCTGATGATCCGAACGCACTAATTTACATTAATTCTATAACAAGCGAATAAGCGCCTGCAGCAGCAGATTTATGCCGCTCTCATCTCTATTTGGCTTACTGATATTCACCATTGCGTTGCCATAACAATTGCCGTAAACAAATCTAAGCGCGAAAGCCGGCGTGCGGGGGGAGTCTGAGGCGGAATTTGTTAACTGCTGATTGTGATTCCTCACCAGGTCGCTCTTATGAAAAGGTGTTCAGCGCGGTACGTTTTTAAGTCATTATTATTTTTTGAGTATATAACCCACTAGTTTTGATAGAAAATAATGGTGTAATTAAGTAAATAATGTGAATTTATATAAAACATACTACACTTTTATAACATAAGTGTAGATTATAAATTGCTTAATTTAAAAATATTTTTATTTTTAATTAAATTGGTTGGAAAATGTAGGTGAAGCGGCGCTTCTCCCGCGTCTCCTTGTGAGCCTCTACTGTCTAACCCCAAATAATACACCACTCTAACATAACAACAGAGAATCGTTAATGAAAAACATTTAGAAACTTGATATTTGGGAAATATCTGCGAACCGACGGAGTAGGTAAAGACTGATAATATGAGTTTCAATTTAAAAAGGCTAAACAAAATGGCGGCAAAATAAAATTTTTAAAAAATCAACGTAAAAAACATTGTTCAGTTGGCTTTAAAATTTTTAAAAATCAACGTAAATAAACATTATTCAGTTGATTTTAAATTTTGCAGAAAAGTTAAATGTGAAAAAAATTAAATAAAAATGAAAAGACAGGTAACACATATATACTTTGTATGGAACTAAATTGGGTCACACTTCACTGTTCCTAACAAATGGAAAAAAAGTCACAAAGAAGGAAGTTCCGGGTAAAGCAAGTTTGCCCACTTTTTTTTACTAATGCATATAGTAACTTCTAATCTCCATATATTCTAAGCAACTGATTTATGAACGCGTATTAAGTATTTAAAAATTAAGAAATTGCTTAAAAACATGCAAAATTTCAACTTTGATGCCCTGTATATCGAAAACTAGCCGCAAAATTGAGTTGTGCCTATGAAAGCTTTTGATGAGGATGTCGAGAACTGCAAAATAGTAAATTTTCAGGAAAATTGACTGAACGCCATTTCCTATAAGGATTGTGCAGAGTTCTTTAACGATTTATCAGTTCTTTTTGTATGAAAATAAAATCTGAAAAACTTAACGAAACAACTTTTTAGAAGCCTTCTATTAGAAGACATATCAAGTTTACAAGAATATTTGAAATTGTGAGAAATATTCATTATTATAGCCATTTAATTCGTATGATAATAAATACAGAATAATGCGCCTTACAAAGTTTTAGTAACAGCGACAGTAAAAAAGCATGAGAATAGAAAAATCAAATCTAGCCCAAAAAACACTATTTGAAAGCGTTTTAGTCATAAGTATTTCATAAAAGTTCTTACTGCAAAACATAAATTTATACTTTAAGCTGTCAGTGCAATGTTTTATGTTATTTTATTCTATTAGCAATTGTGTATTGCAGTCTTTTTAATGCAGAGGCGGATCTAGGATTATGTTGAGTAGCAATCCCTCTAAATCCGCCACTGTTTTAATGTTTCAAAATAAACTTATTTTCTTTTCTCATCTCATAGTGTTCGTGTTTGTTTTTTTATGATATTCCTTAGGGGTGATCTGTTTACATTTCTGTTTTAGTGTATGCATCAAAAGTTATACCATTTGACGACTGCGGACTACGAAGATTTTGTTGGTATTGTTTTGGCCGCTAGAGCTGCTTTTCTTATTACACCTGAAGGCAATGTGCAGTTTAAAGAATGGCTGTCATCTATAAGAAGGTAAATATTGCAGTTTCACTAACATATTTGGTAAAAAATACACCTTCATATAATGTTAAAGGTAAAATATGTTAAAATTATTTTTTATAATAATTTTATTTTTAGATCGAAATCGTGTAAAAAGGACCTTTGGCAGCAAATTAATCAAGCTCTTCAAGCAAATTCCAAATGACAAAGGCCTGACCTTATTGGCCAGAGCAGTTGTACATTTCGCCGACTTTCACTCACAGAATCCGAAAATATGGATCCGAATCTTTCACAAGCATCTACGCTCCGCCCCGTTATACTGACTAGCTATTCGGATCTGGAAAACGTCGTATCAAATCAAACAGTTACAGAAAATAATCAACATGCGTTAAATAGTGTTTTGCAGCAAAATGTATTGCCTGAAAATGGACAAATATTGTCTGTTGCAGGAAACCCAAACATGTATCAACAGGTAGTGGAGACGAATGAGCCAAATACAGCTGTCATGGTTCCAGTAACATTTGAAAGTTGCCCTCCACAACAAGCAGTGCGCATATCGTTGCCTACAGGGCTAAATATGCCACCTAGATTTTTGCCCGAAGTTGACCATGCAGTTGGATATAATTTTCCATGTCTTTTGGCTCCACAAGGACATCCACTTCCTTTATCCATTCGCCATCCCGTAACAGCGGAAGGGTACATTCTAGCGCCACAAGTAATACCGGACAACGGTATACGTGGAATCGAGGCTGGGGTGTTAAATTCAAACCTAAATCATTCAGTATTACAGGATGTCTCGCAGCCACTGGTTGCTTCTAGGGTACAGCCGACAACTGTACAACTGCCTTTGCCATCGGAAAACTTAGGTTCTTACAGATTGCCGAATTTAGTTAATGAGAATGTAAGACTAGGATCTGTCAAGAAATTAAATAATACTGAAGAAACAGCAGAAGTCGACTCGAGATTCCCTTCTAGGTTCGTAAGACTAGACGGACCAAGCGGATCTGGCTTAAGGAGCAATGGTTTTCGAGCAAACAGGGAAGGAAATAAAGATTTCAAAAATGGGTTTCCTGATAGCTGATTTACGTAATTTTAGTACTATCTATAAAGCAATATTTGCGATAAGATTTTAAGTAGTGCTTATTGGCATATTGTATAAAGAGAGAGTTATTTGTGAAATCATACTCGTTACAAGATTAAATAATATGATTTCTCAGGTAAACTGAAAAATTATCAGTAGCAGTTTGATATAATAGATTCCATGAAGAATAAAATTAGGAAATGTGTAGTTAAATTTTATTTGGTTTGCGCTAAAAAGAAATACCAACTAAGATATTAGTATCTTTATTAGAACGATTTGAAGATGGTATCTGCTGTTATCCAGAAATGGTTTGTTATAGTATGACGAAACCTTGTATTATAACATTTCAATAGTTGGAAAAAAAGTGAACTTTTGGGCATAACACTGAGTGATTTAGATTAATTAAAAACCGCTTGTTTTTCAGGTGTTTAAAAGACTATGAATACATTTGAGAACTAAAATTAGTACTTTTGAATGTCCAATAAATTGTTTAATATTTATAGCATTATATAAATATATATAAAAATAGTTTTTTTATTATATTTACTAAATTAAATATCAAAAAATTGACTTTTATCAATGTTTTGAAAAGCAGAAAAAAATGACAAATTAAGTTTTGCAGATAATTTTTTTACGGTTTTTTTTAATGAAGTAAATTTAAATTTTTACTAAATAAATATCTGGAAAATTGTATTTATAAGCTAGGCGATAGAATGGTCTTTAATATATTTTTAATAGTTTATTATTATCTCATAGGGGTATCAATTTTAAATGATTTATGTTTTGTTATCTCTAAAAGAGTTACAAGGTTAGTTTATAACAAGGATTTTGTCTATATTAGAGGTTGCTAAGGATACAAAGATGCCAAACTATTTAGGTTTCAAGGCTTTTCAGGAAAAATATGAAAATAAACTTGAAAATTCTCAACTCATTTTTTTTGTGAAAGTAAAGTAAGTAAATACATATGTATTAAAAATATATGCTGGCAAACTAACTTCCAGAGGCAAGATAATCTTTCTATAATTTGATTTCATATAAGTTAAAAAGAGGGCAGGGAGTTCATAGTGTTGTATTTTTGTCAAGAAAATTAAGACCTTACTGGAGAAAGTTTTGGGAGGGCACGGGCGGAGTAGATTTGCTGATGTCAAAACGCCACGAAAAATTCAAATGATATACTGTCTTGAGGATGGGAAGCTGTCTCAAAAAACTGAAGCTTATACTGACTATTCCAAGTCAATCTGACTACATTGTAATGTAAATAGCACTTGTGGAAAATTTTCTGTTTGAAATTGGAGGATTTTTTTAATTTAGAAAATTAATTTTAGGGTTTTACTCAAAAGCTCAGAAACCAGCAACAATTAGGCAAGAACGTAAACATACCCTTAATGGTCTTTACAAACGGCAACTTTATAGTCTTCTATGCTACTTCTAATGAATTGGATAAAACAAAAATAAACAAGAAAAAATGTAGCATTAGGTTAATCACATAATAATACCTACTCTGTATTCCATTTTAATTTGTAGACATTTTTGCGGTATCTGATTCTAAACTAATCCTTTTATGTAACAAAGTAAAACGTTGTGCTGGTAGACCCTTGGTTAGGATGTTGGCTAACTGTTCATTGCAATAATATCTTCTGCTTTTATGACAATTCCATGTGAATTAAAAATCACATCCATTCTGCTGACCAGGATCTTTCGCACGAACAACAAATTGTAGGGAACTTCAGGAGCATACAGAACGTCAGTCAACTGCCTTTGGTATCTTTGATCCGTCACATCAATTGTCCTCTTGTGGCAACTTCGACGACTTCAGCTTTTGTCGTTAATTTTTATTGGATTTTTATAATGATATCAGAAATTTTCTAGGATCAACAAAACGTATATTCTTTATTTTAGCTTGGTCTGGAATAAATTATTTCTCTAAAGCCATTCTTTTACATGGCAATTACTATATGTCCCAAAGACAAAGAAAACAGCAATACTCGTTAATCCACATTGAAGCCCTAGTAACAGTCCTATGACTTAGGTCACCACATATCTGCCACTTATACTTATCATAGCTTACTGTATTTAGAATAAGTGACATACTTTCGTATATTTTCTTTCATGTCAACTGCATGTGTAAGAGGAATAGAGGATCTTTTGTTGCCATTATGAAGCAGAACTGTTTTTAAACTTATTTTAGAAGAATCTATAAATAAACGCCTTTCGTCCGTTCCTTCCAGATTATAAAAATATCTGGTTGATTTACGATGTTATCTGTGGCACCCGATTCAGCAATTAAAAAAAAGCTAGTCATTACCCGAATACTTGTATTAATTTCACCATTTAGACATCCCGGTTATAAAAGACTCCCTTTCTAAGGAGAACTATTATTTTGAACTTCAATTAATCATTTATAGGAAAAACAGTCCCTTTATAGGTAGTTATGTCGACGACAGTGCCTACAGTTTACATTTGATAATTTACGAGTTGATTTTTGTTGAAAAGTATGTTTCTGGGAACGTGGAAATTTAAAAATGTGTTTTATTATTTTTCTTAGATTCTTTTTTAAATGTGGTAATGCTTCTACCACACTTCTTGTCTCATTTGGTACTTAAGAACGGAAGTTGTTTCCTCAAAACACTGAAAATGTCGTAGCAAATTTCTATTTGATTGCAATTGCAATAGAAGTTAAAACTTGTCTAGACTTTACATAATACCTTTTGAAAATTGCTGCTCTTGTACAAAATCTAGAAGTAAATCACTTTTTTCTATTATTCTTCATCGGACTGTGGTGGAATTTCACTGTCAATAACATCTAGTATCCCAAATTCAGCCAGTAAAGCTTTAATCCTAAATTTCCAAACAACATACATCTCGTTACTGAATTTCTTTTAATTAACCTCGTTCCAATAAAGAAATAAAATAAAGACATTCATTACTTTAGTCAGATTTTCTGTGGAGAATTGTCTTGAATAGGAAATTATTTTCAACTTCAGATTTTTTTTTAAATATGTACCTTCGTTATTTGAAAGAGTTAAAATAATGATTGATATAAAAATTTAATTATTAGTTAATGTAATGATTTATCACTCGAAAAATTTTGCGACGTTTTCACATGAAATATTCATCACATAGAAATGTTCACTGTTGCATAAAAGATTATTATAGAAAACAAAAATTCAAGTGTAGGTTGACTTAAACAATCAATTATTGTAAATTAGTTGATGTCGAAGAGAATTAAATAAAACTTTCTAAACCAATATTTAATTTCTCAAAATGTCTAGTAGCTAACAAATTTGATATTAATTAATACATAATACTATGTCAATAAGATTTGAAGAAAGTGTTTTTTTTTTGCTTGGTCAAACCTATATTTATCCAGCAGAAGATTGTACGGCCCTTTTTAAAATAATTTGTTAAAAAATGTTTTTTTGAGCTCCTGAAAGTAAATTTGGCTATAAAGGAAAAGGAATAGATCACTAATTTATCGTATATGTAAATGATCGATCCCACACTAGAAACAGATACCATGTTCAAACAGAGTGTTCTGTTGTAATTTAATCTTCGATTGTAAAATGTGTGACTTTTGAATAGCTGTTATGATTTATCCAATTTGAAAATGTCTTAACAAGGTCCTTTGACTTTTTTGATGTAACGGTTATGAATGAATTTGAAAGTGGAACAGCCTGTAGGTTTTAGTTTTCGTTAAAATGTATGTACCAAGTGAAATGCTATATAATTTTATAAAAATACTTGTAGCCCTCATTAGGTAATATTAAACAAATTTAACATTTGAGAGAATAGGATACATTCAGCCAATGGGCGAAATATTTCGGACATAATAAAACATTAACTGTTATACAGCTTTGTTTAAATGCTATTATTTCTTAACAAACATATTTTAATTAACTCCTGTAACGTGAAGATTTTAGAAGTTAATACCTTTTTAATTTAACTTAATTTTGGAACATCTAATTTCAATTCGACGGTACTTTTTATAAGCCCGCTACTCACTATTCGATTCGTTGCCTCGATTCGTTGCTTCGATTCGTCCATTCATATGATTGAACGAATGGATGAATATTTCCTCCACACTATTCATTAATTTTTATTTAACTCGTTCCGACGGATTTCACGCATTTCAATGTTTGAACATACACAAAAAACAAAAGATTTGATTCGGACAAATCGCAACGAAACGAATGAATGAAACGGACCCTCCACACTATGCGAACGAATGGACGAATAGTGAGTAGCGGGTTTTAGTTAAAAGACGAATCGGAATCCGGGCTGAGAGTAGTGTTTCATGCATGTGTCCGAATTTACAAAACTTTTACGAATCCTCTCTTTTGTACTACGAGGACAACAATCATCTATCAAAAACGGATGGCCAACAAAAAAGTCATACCTTTGGTAATACCCATGATTTGGTATAGCGGGTTAATACATTAAACGCGGGGCCGTGTTTAGCCCCTGTTGGCCATGGTTCGCGATGGCCGTGCAATTTAAATTGTGTTCATCAATTTTACTTGTGCTAAAGTCAGTTAGTTTTGGTAATTGTAACATTTAGAAAAAAAAAACATTTCTTCCGTTGCCGCATACGTAATTTCAAATCTAAAAGGGTGAGTTCATGTAATAACATTTTTTTCTACTTTTTTTGTCATTGAGCATTAATAATAAGTGTAAGTTCTAAGTACGAACGTTCACGAACAAAGTTTAACTAGTTTTTGTACAGGGTATCCCTTTTCGGCATTTTTGCGGGGTATCTCGCTTATTTTTAAATATAGCTACTTATATACTACATTTTAACTTAATTATTGTTGAGTTATCAGATACCAGGGAAACGTAAAAATCCAACATTTTCAAAAACGCCCTGTATCAAAAACCAAAAGGGGTATAAAAATTCTGCTGTGATATCTTTAATTCCACTAAAAAGTAGTAAATCCACAACCGCCTATCTATATCTACCCCGCAAAGTGCCCAAAATGGGATACCCTGTACATAATTTTGAGCGTTAAAATTTGACGTTTTTAAGACTACTATTTTGCAGTTTTCACATATTTATTTCCTAGCGTTGTCTCTGCAAAGTAAGAACAGTAAAATTTATAGTATACGTTTTAATTTTATGTGTAAAGTGTTGACGCAAAAGTCGTGGGCTAGACAAACTAGGCGGGAAAAAAATATTTATTGGAAATATCAAAGGTTCCGACGAATCGAATAAACCGGCAAATATATCGAGTTCAACAACACAAAGCGATGTTTTCTTTTTGCTTTTATGTGATTTGTCATTAAAAATAAAATTAATTTAAACATGAATAGGGTAAACAATTATGGAAAAAGTTGTGATTAAAATTGCAGATAAAATTATTGAAAAATGTTTATGTTATGTTTATATGAATCCACCTTAAGTCAAGTCAACTTAGACCAGGAGTAAATTTAAATCAGCTGTTTGTTCAATACTCAGTACCCTACTAAAAAATATAAATTGCCAGGTGGCTTAACTTTTTCTAAAGTGTAAGCGTGTTTCACGTGTCTTCCCAAAATGATCTTCGCTATTGATTATTAAAAATACATTTAAATCTAAAATTATTTTTGGCATTAATAGTGGTGAACAGAAAAAATGACATTTAACTACAATGGTCATTACATTGCATCAACTATTAATACCCTTAATTTTTAAAACCCATATTTAGGATATTAATGAACCGATTTCAAATTTTTTTTTCGGCCGAGAGGTTTCTTCCTCTTTTTTTAATTCTGTATTAAATCACTAATTGTAGATGTTTCTAATACACTTTGGTCCTTTGTATACAATTGCTGTGTATTTTGCAATACAGAGTGTATAGAAATTTTTAAAAGATAAAATCAAATTTAAAACTGGCCTTTAGAAGATTTCCTTTTTTAAGTGTTCGAAGTACACATTGTAGATAGTTTGTATTTTACCTCGTACAATAATAAAACAAATTGAGCGATTTAATGAAGAGGAACCAAACGACCTCTTAGCCAAATAAAAGTTTTTTTGAAATCGGCTCATTAATGCCGAATATATGTGGTTTGGAGATTAACGGTATTAATAGTTGATTCAAATAAGTGTATTATAGTTTATAAACTACTGATCAATTACTAGGAATAATTAAAATTGTGTTACTCTTTAAAAACTGCGTCGAATAGATTATATTATGCAGATTTGTCTTAAACCTGTATCGCCTATTATATAGGGTGTTATAAAATGTGCATATTTTTCCTCCAATTTTGGAAAATTTTAATTGATTAGCGCACAACTCTAGTTATTTTACCGATTAAGATAAGTAACGTGAAGATTTTTATAGTTTTTTTTTATCAACCCTGTATGCAACAAAAATTTCAACAATTTTAAAGTCCCGCTTGTAATGACTAGAATGCAATGTAGTTTAGTCTGTTACCGTACAATTAATTTGTTTTTCAATATACATATTCGGTTTAGATCATCTATAATATTAAAAAAACTTGTATAATGTTACTTGTTTACTTTTTTGTAAATTTTAATAATAGGATTGCAAATTTTCACGAAAACTGTTTCTTTTATAGACATAAGGGTAACGAAAAAATAGTAAAATTGATCCGAGCGAAACACCTAAATGTTATAGTGGGACTAATTAAAAAAATACTCTTACGAATATCCGATTTGCTTCATCAAAACATAACTATTCAGTTTAAAAAAATAGTAGCAAAATTTTAATAATTTTTTGTCAACTGACCAGTAGTTTAGTATAATCGTAGAATTTTGTAGATATAAGAACTTTTTTGGTTATTGAAAACATAGTATTCTTGAGGAAGTTATTTTGCATATATTCTTGGGTGTCGCGTGATTACAGAAGATATATGAATCATACTCATTGACGTACATAGGGGTGGGTAGGCTGTCGATCCATACCTCAGGATGTTGGGGTTTCAACCCAAAATTCTAAGGGGGGCATTTAAATAATTTCACACAAAAACATTTTGAAATATATAATCTACAGCCGAGGAAGCAACATAATTAATTTCACTTGATTAATAACCTTTATTTTTAGTCGTCGTTGACTTTCATGGCTGTAACGCTATGTTGTTTATACCCCGCCCAAAGGAAGGCAATATAAATACGCCACTGCCTCTACTCTCGGCAATAAAGAAATAATTTTCTATAATGCAATTTTTTTTTACTCTTTTTTTATTTTTGTCTTAATAATTAAATTTTTATTTGCATTTTTAAAAACCAGTTTGATTTAATAAAAAATATACATTTTGTGTTTGTGTGCTGCGCTGCTTACACGTGCAGACATTGACGCGATTGGATGATCGTTTTCCCGTTGGTTAAATGTTAAATTTGTAGTTAAGTGTAAAATATTCTATGGTTGTGTTCAATTGTGTGTTAAGTTTATGTTCTTAAGACTTCGACAAGAAATGTCCCCGTTGACTGGTTTTTAATTGTCTTGTATAGCATTTTAGATAGATATTTAATAGGTAGCGCCTAAGTAACAAAATTCGTCACTTGAGGTGTATGTGGCCGTTTTAATTGTATCTTCATAAGGTACGAAATATTTAATAATGCAACTTTTATAAATGTATTATTTATCAATACATGGTATATCCAATGTTATCATTAGATTATTCATGTTGAATAATTCCGGTCCGGTTTACGGTATTTTAAAGTAGTTTAATTTATATTCATGGGGATGTTTTTGTCATATAACAACAAAGATGATCTCAAAGGTGTATAAATTACGAAGCATAATCAGTTGGCTACTTTAATGACTGCCTATGTATTTTAACAAATTTAGAGATATAAGCACAGAGCTTGGCAATAGATTAATATATTTTATAACATGACAACATATGTAAGATGTAAAATATGGCGAAAATTCTAAGTAAAGTTAGCATATTATATTGAGTAAATGCTATGTCTGTTGCTATGCTTGATAGTACCATATTTAAAACTGATAACTCTAAATTAGAGGAATTTATTTTTAAATTAAAGAAATTAAGATAGCTCTTTTAAAAATAGGTGGAATGCTCGTCTGAGGCAATAGGAAAATATGTTGCTAAGTTCTGTGTTTTTCATATGTAAACATTGTGCCTTCAAATTTCTAATTACGTCATTATGTCAGATATTTCTGATGGTTCCCTTATATTATAATCCACCCCGGTAATTCATCCAAGTAGCCAATCTTCACCCTATGCTCATTTTTAAAAATTACTTTACGATCTTTTTTCCAAAATCGGAACTAAGCAAGTATCTGTGAATATATATAAATCATAAACATTAGTTTTAGTTATTTCAATATATTTTTTATACACTGATGTGCGTGAAAGTTACTTCAATCGCTTCATTATTGCGTAAGACTATTGTAGTGTTACATTATTAAATAAACTCATATTGTTATTGTCCATTATAATCTTAAATTCATAAATAAGACTTTTTCCTATCATTAATGTAGTTATTATTAAAATGAAAAGAAAAAATCCTGAATCTGTTTGGTAAGTTTTGAGCTCCCATCTGGTTTAACAATTTAGCAAGGCTAATTATAGTTAACTTCATTATTATGCGAATATAATTCAATTGGTTCTGTATTAAAAAAGAGCTTATGTGCTTAAGCGATGTATCAAAAGGAAATTTCGTTTAGATAAATGGTACATAAAGAGGAGAGTTTTCGCATATTTTTCACTTTCCGCTTTCACCGGAAATAACTCCAGTTTCGATTTTTTGAATGGAACACTCTGTATATTTTTACATTTTTGGATTCCTGAGACAATTGACAATTCTGAATCAGAATGTGACATTTTAAAAACTTTTAACTCCTACTTGAATTTTTTATTGCCATTTTTAAAATTGCATCTAGGTGGCCATGACCGGACGTAAATTAATTTAAGGACCTGAAATGATGATAGAATAATACAATCGCTAAGTTTTAGTGATTAGTCTGATAGCTACGAACAAGAGAAGTTGATAAAATCAAATTTTTGTGTCTAACTGTTTTTTTTTTTTCAAATGGCTACCCTTTTTAGACAAGCACTTTTTGAAAAGAGGATTTCTGCGAATCTTAACGGTACTAACTTTTGCGATTGGATTAAAAATAAACTCAAAACATAAATATTACTAAGAAAAATACTCGATAATCAATTATTTACTTTTATCAAGTGTACCATGGATATTGCTGGATATTAAGTAGGATTTTTAATTGTGACATTTGGTTGATCAACATTACTTACGTGGGATCTATCTATGCGTCATGTCACGTAAAGTCTGCTCAGCCTATCTCTGTTGATGAAAAGAATGCACGCCTATGCGCCTAATGCTCGGAACAGCACTTTTTTTTACATTTTTCTGCTGGCCCTCTTCAGATATCGTCAACAAATTTAGGCGTGCAAATCTGTATTTTTGGCTAACAAGTAGTTCAGAGTATTAAACAAAAATATAGCTTCAACTAACTTCAATAACGCTGTAAAATGTAAAAGCACAATATTCGCATTCACTGTAGTTGTTCAAAGTGCATTGCTCCTTGTTCACGACACATTTACGCTCGTTCAATTGCTTCTCTCAACACGTTGTGCAGCATTTGAGGATATTTCTAAATACACGTAGATCTAAGATTTCAAGAGTGGATGGGGCTGTTACATACGACTCTTCTTCAACATATCCCGAAATAAAGAAATCGAGAACAGTGAGGTCCGGAGAACGGGCGGGCCACCGTATTGGGCCATTGGTTGCAATAACTTTATTATTAAAATGTTCAATTAAATAATTAAGAACTTCCCCGGTATTGTGAGGCGATGCTCCATCTTGCCGGAAGTAAATTCGGCGTAAAACTTAAAGGTAGATCACTAAGATGTCGCTCAATTTCATTTAAAAAAAAAGTACCTAACCTCTGTTAATTGGCCTTAAATGGCCAAATAAAATTGGCCCAATTATTTTGTTACCAACGACACTAGCCCAGACATTGACACCAAACCTTTCTTGAAAATTTATATAAAAAAAAATAAAATACCATTATTAGTAAATCTGGATTCGTCGGAAAATAAGATAAAATTTGGGTCAATTCTACAATTTTGGAGCAACCAATCACAAAACAATATCCGTCTATCGCCATCGTCAGGATACAAATGTTGGTGTAACTGGTGCTTAAAAGCTCGATATCCGTGTTTTAATATTTTCCTAGCTGATTCATGACATAAGTTCGTGATTAATTTTTCTTAAAGAAACAGTTTTATCCACTTCAATCATAGCAAGACCGTTAATCTCTATTTCTTCATTTATAATAAATCTGCCTTCCGCCACTTGATTTCCTTCTTGATGCCTAAAACAATTCTCGAGATATGTTGTTGTTCGGGGTATCTCTGAGCATACAACTCAGCAGCATTCCTTAAATTTGTATGACATTCTCCAAATATTAATAACATACCGACTTTTTCACTTTGAGTATACGTTATTTTGACTTTTGAAAACAAAAATAATACTGAAAATCAAGAAAAATAAGGAAATATTATGTCCACTCAGAAAGAATAGGTAAGTGTCACTGGCTATCCATGGCACACTTGATAAAAGTAAATAATTGATTATCAAGTATTTTTCTTAGTAAAATTTAATTTTTGAGCTTATTTTTAATTCAATCGCAAAAAAGTTAGTACCGTTAGATTCGCAAAAAAATCCTCTTTTCATAAAGTGCTTGTCTAAAAATGGTCGCCAAAAAAACAAATAGTTGGACACAAACGTTTCATTGAAATTTGACAACTTCTCTTGTTCCTAGCTATGAGATTAATCAGTAAAACTTAGGGATTGTATTATCCTGTCATCATTTCAGGTCCTTAGATTAATTTGCGTCCGGTCAAGGCCACCTAGATGCAAATTTAAAAATGACTAGAAAAAATCAAGTAGGCGTAAAAAGTTTCTAAAATGTCACATTCTGATTCAGAATTGTCTCAGGAATCCAAAAATGAAAAAATATATAGATTGTTCCGTTTAAAAAATCGAAAATGGAGTCATTTCCGGTGAAACCGGAAGTGACAGGAAAGTGAAAAATATGCGGAAACTCTCTTCTCTATGTACCATTTATCTATACCAAATTTCGTCTTGATACATCAAATACTTTAAAAGTTATGGCCTGTCTAATAGATTCGTTGACACCCGGTATAGTGTATGCTGGCATCAAAATCGCGAGTGTATGAGAATAACACATAATTAAAGTCACCTGTATCAAATATCGTTTACTACGAATTCCTTTGTTTTGTAAAGCTACAAACAAAAAAATTTTGTTTTTGGATACTTTTAGGAACTGAACTAAAAATAAAAAAAAATAGTTACACAGTTTTGTTTCAGTTTACTACAGATATTTTATTCGTAAAGTGGATCGGTTGCGCTAAAAAAAAGGAAACCAACAAGCATTTTTCTCGCTGTACTGCAATTTGCTGAAAATACTGAAAGTACCGTGCACAAACCATTAATTTATTTCGTGTACTGTGGTACCGTATTAAATTTTCAGTTGGTTCATTTAACTCGAACCCATGTTATATTAGTAATATAACTTAGTCACCAAACCGAAAAAATAGAAATCACCAGATTTGCCTTTTTTGCCAAATGTAACAAATCTTATTAAAGGATGTATTTTTTATTATAAGATGCGGGTGATGACTTTTTTTTTGTTTATAGCAAAAATTATAATTTTGTACGTAGTTCTAAAAATCGGATTGCGCTTTGGTTAGCCCTTGATAAGCCTTTTTTGAGGTGGTGTAAAAAGTGTACCTATATTTAAACAAATAAGGAATCGGACTTTTTCGATTTTTTTTAAATACACCTTTATTGTTAGGTGAATCCGGCCTAAGTTGGCACCAAGTTTGTCAATAAATCGATCATTAAAGCAATAATAAAGTTTATCTATAAAATAATAAATATAATAATACAAGGTCATGCAATTAGCTGTTGGGATTGCGAATCACCCTGATTTGTGGGTCACTGTGGTGTATTTATATTCTCGTCTACTACATCGGCGAATCAAAGCGCAACATTCGGGGATCCACCGAAATTTAGGGCGCTCGCAAAAAATGGCTCGAGCGCACCAAATTTTAATTTTAAAAAATATTCGTATTTTATTAGATTTTTAAAATGTTCACTTTTAATTCCCGCTGCTTTAGTGAGTGGATAGTAAACTTAAGTTTTTGTATAAATAAATGCCATAAATATAGGAGCACCAAAGTGTTTTTATAACTGGCGGAACTGTCGTATTCTAGGCTTTGGTGGGACAGCTAGGATTGCCAACCATACTGTTAAAAACAGATTTATACTTTATTCCGCTTTTTAATACTGTTTACTGTTCTATTAAAAAAAAGTATGCAAAATACTATTTTTATGATCGCTGGTATCCGGAACCTTAAAACCTGTATAAAAAGTAAAAGTACAAAATTTATTTCGAACTAAACTGGTAATGTCAAATAGCTTGCAAAAAAAAAACTTGAAAGAAATAACTTGAATTTTTGGCAACGTTGTGTAGCCGAAATCTTCCTCTCCAAGACATTCGTCGAATACTGACAATTCAGTTTCCTTTTTATATGAATACAGGGCAAGATTTCCAGACGAAGCCTTCGTCTTCACAGACAGTGTTACCAGATCTACTGTTTTAACAGTAGATCTACTGTTTTCACGTCAAAATCTCCTGTTGAAATTCTTTAGTGCAACATACGAAAAAAGACGCTAGCAGTCCCAATTTTGCCATTGATGCACACTGAAAATATTCGCTCTGCTTTTTAAACATCTAAAAACGTGCATCCCTAGTCGCCGCTAAAGTGGCTTGCCGCCCCCCGATTTTGGTAATAAGCCATTGAGGAATCCCCTAGATCAATGCTTTACTTTTCAGACCGATATTCCCGTATACATAGATTACAATGCGTTCTAGTGCGTGTGTTTTAATAATTGTTTTGCTGTTTTTTTTTTCGCAATTTAGCTAAAGAAGAGCAGGTAATTAATTTAGGTTATCTTTTAAAGTAGAGTTAAAGTTAAATTGTTTACTTGTTTCCTAGTTTTACTTACTCGTCAGATAAACTACTGTTTTTTTTTGGTCCTGTCCTAGTGTTGACTGAAAACTCCATCTGGCAACACTGTTCACAGATGTATCCAAGGGAGATGACCGGCTTTAGTTTTTCAAATAGACTTAGAATTTTTGTCAATCTGCTATACTGAGATTTATAAGGTCTTTAAGACTGCCTTTGAAATAATAGAGATTTTAAAGATTTACCAATATAGTAATATTTTCAGACAGTCTGAGTGCATTGGATAAAATTAATAGTAGTTCTAAGCCTACCGATGATCACATTGCAAAACGCAACTATAACAAAAATGGATGAAATGAGAAACGGGGACTTTAGGATATCTATATCATACGTATATTAGAAAATCAGTAACGTATCTGGCAAAGTTGGCTTGAAGTAAGCGGTACATTAGTAAAAAAACTTTTAGTCAACAAACTACAATAAAATAAACATCTGTCAATAATTACGCAGTTGAATACCAGTTTCATCAAATCTATGTTAAAGAACATAAATTTTCTAAAGAAAAAAGGGAAAACAATTTAAAAATGTGATTTGAGACAGATAATTCAAGAAGAAAACATTGCCGAATAGATTTGACTTCGGATTCGTAATCAGCGACCTGAAATCTACCAATGCGCTGAAAATCACTAAAATCGGTAAGGAAGAGCTGTAGTAAAAAAATTACCAGATTACTGAAGAAAACAGAAAAGAAGGTGGAAAACCTTAGACAAGGAAAGTGTCTAAGTGAAGAACTTTGTATTGTGAATTTTGATGGCGGATATCCGGGATCCGGTTAGACTTTACAGTTGAAGATTTAAAGTCAGTTTTAATCCTAGGCACATCTCGGAACTCGCAAATAATTTATGGTTACTTAAACTAAGATGAAAGCCTACAAATAAGCAAGCAATCTAATTAATCTATCATTCATCAAAGTTTAGGAGGCTTAAAACAAACCAATATTTTTCTTTACCTTCCTTTAATATCATTAGACAAGACAGAAATGATGGATATGGTGGAATAGCCACCTGTATTAAAAAAAATATCATATTTAATAGTCAGAAGTTTTTCATCAGATAATATACAATATATAATTTTTAAAATTGACGAACTGTATATCATTAACATCTATAGTAACTCAAATGATAACATTAATTTACAACTCCTAGAAAGCTTAATTGAGGGCATTCCCTTAAATAAAATTATTATCACTGGCGATTTTAACTCCCACCACCGACTATGGGACAAAGTCCCCATGAACAGGGGAGGCAAGGCAATTAGTGATTTTGTGATGGAAAAGGAATTGATAATTATGAATGATGGAACTCAAACTCTATTTCAAAACCCTAATAATAATATTAGTGCGGTTGATTTAACATTAATAAGTAGTCTATAATACAAGACTGTGGAAATAGCAATCATTTTCCAACTTATCTAAAATACAATACAAACAACCCCAATTTTAACAAGATATTTATAACCTCATACAAATTAAGAAATTTTAAAAAAGCGGATTGGCAATTATATAGTGATAACATTACAATAGAATTAAATAATCAAAACCTGAACCTCAATTACACCGATCTGATAAAAACTATGGAAACAGCAGCAGAAGAAAGTATTCCCATTAAAACATGTGGCCAAATAAGTAAATCAGGCACCCCATGGTGGGATGATGATTGTGATTTGTGGATTGAAGAAAAGAAAAATATAATTGATAACTTTAATAATTTTCCTAATCTGGGTAATTTTATCCAAGTAAAGAAAAGTATAGCAAACACCAGAAGAAAACTTCGAGAAAAAAAAAAGAACTAAATTTAAATTCTTCTGCGAAACACTTAACAGGGAATCAAATATAACATATGTATGGAACAGAATTAAAAAATGTTCTTATAAAAATTCTCAACATAATAATTTCACAATCTCTAATAACATTAAACAAGACATTTTGAGGAGAATGTCTAGTATTCATATAGACCCAACGTTTCATCCTCAACAAATGGAAATAGAGGAAACCACTCTATTTACTATGCACGAACTAAATAACACATTAAATAACAAAAAGAAAATGTCAGCCCCAGGGCTAGATGATATAATCTATGCAATGTTCAAAAATCTTCCTTTTAAAGCAAAACTAATTTTCTTAAACTGCCTAAACAACTTTTTAATGGGAGGCACATTACCTCATTCGTGAAAAAAATATAATATAATCAATTTCCTCAAACTTAATAAAGATCCAGCAATGGCTGAAAATTACAGACCAATTGTTTTATCTTCCTGTGGACTTAAAATTCTAGAGATTATGATTAAGAATCGTCTGGAGTGGACCCTTGAACACAATCTTACTTTTACTAATTTTCAGTCAGGGTTTCGTAAAGGGAAAGGTATTTATGAAAATATAGCATACCTGGCAACTAAGGTTTTTGATACTTTTCAAAAATCAGAAACAGTCATAGCAGTTTTCTTGGATATTAAGTCGGCTTATGATAATGTAAATCTATATAAACTTTATGATAAACTAAATAATTTACATATTCCAACACAGATTAATAACCTGACATTTGAAATAATGAAAAATAGACTCTATACTAGAGGCAGTGACGGCTCTTTACTAGGTCCATATTTGACCACTAAGGGATTACCACAGGGCTCTCCCCTTAGTACCATTCTTTTTAATATTTATATTGCTGATTTATTTAAACTACCTATCTAGTTATTTTCTGCAAGGGTTCTAATCTAAATACTATAACTGATTCAATCAATTCTGCATTAAATAAAATAAACAATTTTCTACAAGAACATGATCTATCATTGGCAGCAAACAAAACAGAAGCAATTTATTTCACTAAGGGAAAAAGAACTCAAAAACCACCTCCCATTAAACTATTAAATTCTGCAATAGAATATAAAAATGAAATTAAATATCTAGGGATCATCTTTCAAAAAAATCTTAAATGGAACTTACATGCCCAAAATATCATGATCAAAGCTAAAAAATCTCTCAACATATTAAAAGCAATTTGCAGAGTATGGTGGGGTGCTGATCCCTGTATCCTTCTAATAATATTTCATGCTTTAGTGGTTTCACATTTGGACTTCGGATCTATATTCATAAAACCTGTCAGTCAGAAAATACTCAATGAAACAGAAGTTTTCTTTTTTGAAGGCCTTAGAATATGCTTAGGATGTATGAAATCGACACCAAGAGCTGCCCTACTAAGCGAAGCAGCAATCATGAGCCTGGAACAAAGAAGAAGATTATTGGCATGTGGGTTTAACGAGCGCCTAACTCTCGCCTGTTTGGAATACAATGTTGCCGATTGTATGTCCATTGACTGTCAATTTTTGAAGTTTTGTATGGCGGGTGATTTAAATCGTATAATATAGTTTTGTTTGGCCGTTGGCGGGTGATTTAAATATAATATACGACTAGAGGCTTTGAATAAATTCATTAAGCTTATTTAATCGAAGTATATAAGGGAGTTAGCACAAATTTTGTTTGGAGGGTGATTTAAATAAAATAATACCCATATAAGGGGTTTGAATCCGTTTATTTATTAGAAGTATATAGGGCAGTTACGAAAAAAAATTTAACCCCAAAAGCTTTTAAGTCTTTTTCAATGTTACTTTTTTTAGGGACGACCTCGACCCTTTAAATTGCTTTTTTTAAATAACAAAATGATGCCCCATATATTTATTTATGATGGTGTCTGAACCTGGCCACTTTCAAATCAAATATGCCATAAAGGATATACCTTACAAAAAATCTATTAAAATAAATTTCTCCAACGACCACTTACGAAACTGACAAAAAACACACTGCTTCTAAATTAGAAACTTATCACACGCATAGTGAAAAAAAAAACAAATTGTTAAAAAAAATGCTACCACAGCATTGTCATTCACAGCGCTGACGTCATATATCTTTTCAACACTATAGTGTGAAATGAAAATATATAATTCGGGTCCTAGACAAATAGGTTATATTACTCCACAAAATTTTCGTTTTCAAATTCGAAGGGTTTCTGTACTCGCCCGTGCTAAATACTTCGTTACCACATTCTACCCGCTGACAAGTTCAAGAGTTGTTTATAAGAGTATAATTTTTTTAAGGAACTTTTTTGTTTTTTTTTTTAATTTTCTTTGTTGACTTGTGTAAGTACAATGTATAATGGCACCAAATAAATATTTGTATCTCTAGCTATGATCAAATAGCTTATTTTAGGTAACAAATTCCTTGTATAATTTTTTCCGTCCAAAAAAAAAATTAAAATCCTATGCGTGTACCTATATTTTCTTTCATATTACGTTTTTCCTAACATTTCTATACTTTTCAGTTCTGAACAAAGTAATATTTTATCTATAATTTTCTTTATTGGATAAAAAGGTCATACCTGCAGCAATTAATCCTGCGGTATAATATTGTTGGGCAATATAAAATACATTTTCTAAATTTTGTTCAAATATATTATTTTTCATCAATTTATAATTATTTTCTTTTTAATTTCCTTTATTGCTGAAAATAAAATATTTTGCTAATAACAATATTTTAAATATAAGTAAAAATGCGACACTGAACAGTAGGTAATTAAAATATATATTTTTTTATCTAATAAAACACATAATTACTATATTGTTTATACCAAGATTTTTAATATCATTTTTCAATGAACGATATGTACAAGATACTCTAAAAGGTGGGTAACTCTGAAAAAATGTCGTGATATCAAATCAAATCAAAAAAGTTTTAAATCAAAACCCAGAGACCTACAATTTTATAGAGCTCATCCTTGGTAAATTGTACAACAGATGTTAAGAGGTAAAATTCCTTGATATTTCCGCTGACAAAGATGGGCATAAAAGAACGGAGATACATTTCTAGATACTTTTATTGAAAAATATGGGCTGTCATTTTTTAATTAATAATATATTGATTATAATAAAAAAGGCCTAAACCCTCAAAACCCCAAAATGCAATATATCATTCGCCAAATAAAATAAGTTACTAAATATTTTGGAAAAAGTTTCAAATCATATGTTAGAAGCAGAGCTGGACATACTTTTATAGTTCACTACAAGAGTAGTTAAAACTACGTAATTAGCTACTTTTTGATGAAAAACAGTTGTATTCAAAATACTTTATGTTTTTACAAAACAGTCTAAAAATTAGTTATTTTAACTACCTTTTGGTATTTACCAGATGATACTTGGAAAAAAACATATTCTCATATCAAAATGTAGTTTAAAAACCTACTATTTTTTTCATTTTAGCTTATTTATTTGGGAGCAATAACAACGAATTGTACTGTTTATAATTGTATGTGAATCTTGATATTTATATTATTTACTTGATACTTTTACAAACACCAAATATCAAAAAAAAAAACATAATAATAAGCACTAACTAAAACTACACCTAAAACCTAAAACTAAAGGACAATATTTCGATTTTACTTAAAAACTTATCTTTCCTTAACTTTAACTAACTTTAGGTACATAAATAGGTATATAAGTACTTATGGTACATTAATTTAATGTAATAAATATAAATTTCAAAAAATTAATTTTTCTCCATTTTTGAAGTGTTTTATCTTTCCGTATCTTTAAACTAACTTAAGGTACATAAATAAGTATATAAGTACTTATGCTATAATAATATATAAAAATATCATAAATTATATAATAATACAAAATAATGTCTAATGAGGTAGAGACAATTAATGCACATTCACCAACCTGTCCAGAAACATTAGTGGCGAAAAACAATAAAACATATATTTCCCTATTTGTGATATACTTATGTAAAAAAAAACATTTTTATAGCATGAATAAATTCTGTATTTTATTACTTATTTAAAACTACGACAAGAGGCCTGTTAGTCCAGGAATCATGGAGATGGATTGCAACATTTTTCCAGTAGTCTGAACATATGAGAGCACAAACTCGGTGATAACTAAATTAATTTATCTCAAAAATTATTTTTTTTGTGATGTGGTCGGCCTATGTATTAGCACTCTGCACATTCTTAAACAACCCTTTGAGAGGTATTATTATTGAATGAAAAAAGTCCAAAATTATATTATTCAAGTGACAACCTCTAAAAGTGACTTTGGTTTCTAGGCTATGTTGCATATGAGTATGGTATATATAAAATTAATTGATATTTTAAGATTTGAAAGTTACTTTTTACAATAAGTATGATCATTTAAAGTAGAACTTGAAATCAAAATAGACGTTTTTAAAGTTTCTTTTATAATTTTTTTTTCTATAGAATTTGGTTTCGCAATATTTTTTCTTAACTTTTTTCTTTTTTTTGTTGAAAAAAACTTTTGTACTTCGATTCTTTTATTGGCAGGTTCTTTAGATTTTTGTACATTTATTGATCTATTAAATATAGAAGATTGTGATGCCATAGAGCCTAAGGTATTAAGAGATTTTACATGTCTATAAATATGTTCTTTCTCTTCATCAGTATAAACAAAACAGTTAAAATTTTTTTGAAGTTGAAGCACCTCATCTTTAACCTTATTCGACAATTCTTTTAAACATTTTTTAGAAACAGATTGTACAGCCAAACTACTTAGCAAATCTGTCACCTCTGTCTTTTTTTTTGACTCATTTACCTGAATACCTTCTGCTGTACAATTATTTTCCACTGAACTGACTAATGCATTAAGGTTAACATAATGAATATGCTTACATATAGTAGCTTGTGTAGAGTAATCTAAACAAGAGCACTGAAAAGAATGCACACATATATGACAATATATACAACTTAAAGCACAACAAATATCATTTTTAACTTTCGTAACAGTATATTTAATCTCATTATTTCCATCCACAATGTCGTAAACATTTGCATCCCTTATAGAAATGTCCAAAGTAATGTTTAGTGCAAGTCTGTGTCTATTTTTTATTTTGTTTAGATGTACATTAGCCTTTCCCTTTGTCAATTTGGTAATTCGTCCCACAGTTTTGTCCCGTAAAAATTTCTGAAGAGAATGTAAGGATTTGTCTAGTCTCTTAATTTTTTTCCCTTCTAGGTAGTCATATTTAATGATTTTGTGCATGCTCTCAAGACGCATATTTGTGTTAATACCACTAGCCTTACGATAGCAATAAGCCCAAAGAGATTGGTTAGAACAGTAATGATTCATTAAATAATCATACATATTCTTGGTATTATCATCATTAGATAAAATTAATAAGAAAGATGCAAATTCTTCCTAAAAACAATTTTCATCCAAGCAAGTTTGAAGATATTTTAATGTTTTATACACCCATTTTCGTTTTTCTGGATCTACAACTTTAGACAAATTTTGTTGCCAAGCCTTATCTACATGCCAAGAGCAATATAGTTGTTTTTTAACTAAACCCATAATCCGTGTCCAAGCATTAAAATAAACATTTGTAACATCCGTCATGAATACATCACAACTAAAGCAACTTTCGCTAACATGCAAAGTTGCCTTTTTTATGTAGGAAAAAAAATTTCATATACATATGTGTCTTTCCTATTAGCAAAAAGGAATGCAACTGGAAACCCTTCACCTAATTCGTCTAAGACTAACACTGTTGTCAGCTCAAAATCATAAGCGTTTAGACCGTGAGTGCCATCAACACAAATTATTTTGCTACCAAATTTTTTGAAAATGTCAATTTGAGTGGAATTCATAAATATTAAGCAAAAGTCATTAATACTTAAATTCCATTTAGATGTTTCAAGTCCTTGTTCTTTAAAAAAAAGTACTGGGTTACTGATACTGCTGCTACATTCTTTTACCCACAGTTGAACACTAGTAGCAACGTCTTGGTGTCTGACTCCATCATTGATGTTAATATGGAATGCAGCTTTAATATTATTAACATCCTTCCGAGTAATAATTTTGTCGCGACTGATGCCCCCCTCATAATTCCATGCAGATTCCAACACTCTATCAAAGAAAACAAAATAAATAAAAAATATATTAAAACAGTGTTCAGTTTTAAAAGGCAAAGACAAGAGTTAAAGTTACCATGGATTTTCTATGATTATTCTGTGAATAATCACTCCATTCAAATAATTTTTAGATGTCTGGAACACTCACAGAATATTCTATGAAATAGCTAACTGAAAAATTAAAGTAATCTGCAAAAATATTCTTTTTAACTGATTACAAAAAATGAGGAGTTTACAGTATAACCCTATGTATTTTTGTATGCATGTACATTGATTATTCCTCGAAAGTTTCACAAATTTGAATTACATTTTCAGGGATTATTCAAGATATTGCTAGGGTTGTCTTATAATAAGCAATTGAAAAAATGTTAAAAATTAGGGAATGGTAATTTTCATTTTTTCAGCATGGTCTGTATTGAATTCAAGACCAACACACACATTCACCATATTCTCAAGTAACTACTTATTACTTACAATAAAACTCAAACACATATAGAACAAAAAATACAATTAATTTTATCTAAATTAGGTACCTATATATAACATACCACCACCCCATATTTCACAACTCTTAAAAGGTATAACAATAACTTATGATTGATTCCTGTAGTAACAGAAGGCATACTTTTCTACATCAAAACAAAAATGGCTTGGCCCAAACTATCAAAAATGCAGTTTACATACCAAATTACAGGTTTTGATAAAAAAAAGTTGCCTACTAGGACATGAAAACTTACACCAGAAACAAAATATGTCTATACTCCAATATTTAAAAAAAGAACTAGTCACAATTTAGCATTTTGTTGCATTTACTAGACCATTTAGGATATGTAAACATGCACTATACCACCTCCCTCCACCAAGAAAAAAATTCTTACATTTGGTTTGAACATAATGAACTGCCCGCTCCAATATTATCACCATGTTAGCTATATTTTCTGTGATATAACCTGTGTGATAAAAAATATTATTAATTACCATAAGAAGATAGTACAAAATATATAAAACAATTTTGAGAAAGTAGTGTTAAGAATACAAACCTAGTTGTAGGAATACCCATCAAAAGTTTCTGAGCTACATCTTTCTTACATTGCTTGGAAATACGTAAATGCTGGACGTCTTCATCATGACCATAATGAGTAGAAAAATATAAAATTGTACATTTGTTGGTAGGAATAGCTCTTCTTACAATTATTTGGCTGGTACAACCAAAATATTTACAGCTACCTTGAGATTTTTCATTGCGTTTCCGCATCTCTTCAGGGACGGGTTTTGATTTCCCTATTAAAATAAAAATGTATCTATGACAAATATTATACATAATGTACATACTGTTTAAATTGTTACCTGATCTTGAGCACATTAGAACTAATTTTTCAGTATCACCACTTGCATTCCTTGTTACTCCCCTAGCTTTGTAAAAATTTATATTATAATTAATCTCTCTCGAGCCAGTTTTCAAATTCTAAAACAATATACATTACAATGTGTACATTTATTAAAACTGAACACTGACAACTATATTTTGTATTTGAATAAATAAACCCTATTAATATCTATTCAATACCTATAAGTAAACCTAAAATAACAATTTTGGTATATGCATTTAAGCTAATAATGATTAACTAATTATTCATATTTACTTACCTTCAAATGTATCAAAGTCTAAGTGATTTTCAGTAATTTGGAAACCATGTTTCAAACCTAAATGGTTTCTGAGGTCTTTGCTCGTTTTAAATGAAATGTTGCAACCTTCAAAACATCGAAAAATCGTTTTTTCGAAGCTATAATCTAAAATATAAGTAGATAGACTTTAAAAAACTGTGTGAAAAACCTTAAAAATGACTTTAACTTACACTTAGGAGCACTTTCTTGGAGATGCTTTTTACAATGTTTATTGAAATTTCCTTTAGAAGAAAACTTTTTCACAAATACCGCACTCTAAATTAGAAGCCATTTCAAATTCCAACAAAAATTAAACAAAAATTATTCAAAAAAAAGAGGATAAATAATACACAAAACTTCTCGGTTTCGGTTTTTGTTTTTACAACGAGAATGGTGCCAAAGCTGTCAGTATTCAAACAACTGACACGTGACGTTTACGTGTAGAAACGCGGCAACATTGTATTCCAAACAGGCGAGAGTTAGCCGCTGGTTGGGTTTATAGCAAAACTGATAAATATAGATAATCACCCCCTAATTGCTCTTATACGTAAAATCCGACATAATTTAATTAATAGACATGTAAATATTAGAAACACACAAATACCATACATAATTACAGCCTTGGAAGAATTTTTTCCACTTTTTAACAACATTTATAAAAGCCCTAATTTGCCATGCTATGAAATCGACTATGATATTTTGAACACCCCTATTAAAATTATTAACCTCGGCATCAAAAAAAATGAAATAGGAATCAAAGAGAAATTTTTATTAGCAACTGAAAACCTGAAAAACAATTTTACCTTTGTGTAAACGGATGCTTCCAAAAAGGATAAAAAAACGGGATATGGTATAAGTATCCCTGATATATCTTATAAATTTTCTACAAGATTACCTGACCTTCTTACTATTTGTAAAGCGGAAATAATAGCAATCCATGATGCAATAAAAGTTATCATTAATAAACAACTGAAAAGTGCTATAATCTTTACCGACTCAGACAGTGCAATAAAAAAAAATCAATGAATATCAATTCTCAGCAGCAGCTGACTATTGGACCCTCAGAACAAAAAAACTATTAATAATGGCAAATAAAAACAGCTTTGATATTCGTCTTGCTTGGATACCGGGCCATTCTAATATACCTGGTAACAATGATGCTGACACACTGGCTAATTTAGGAAGGATTCTTAATATACCCAAAAGAATGAACATTGATGTGAGGGAAATTTTCACCAACATTAAAGAGAATATACGAAATCAATATAAATCAGAATGGAAAGCGTTAGTTATAGGGAAAGATTACAAATATGCTAAGGTTCAATCGATATTTACGGGAAAAAAATGGTTTTCAGGTTTTGCATATAAAAATAGAAGACACATAACCACAATTATCAGAATGCGCACAGGGCATTGCCTAACTAAGGAACATTTATATAAAATTAAGATAAGAGACAATCCCTTATGTGAATGTGGAGAAGTCGAAAATTTAAATCATATTTTTTTAGAATGTCCTATCAATTATATACGTCTTGATATATATCAAATAAGTATTAATATGAAACTTCCAACCCCAATATTTATAGACACAATTTTAGCTAATTTAAATATGGAATTTATCAGAGTGATGATAGCTTTCTTAAATATTAATAAAATGAACTTATAATGCTCAACTTACTAATTCTTTCCTTTTCCAGATATATGTATTGTGCAAGTGAAATATGTCTGTCATACAAATTCCTATGTTGTTCTGTCTAAATTAACAGTGAACTCTATTAAACGACTTATAAAGTATTACTTCTCCACAGCACTCAAATATATAAGCTCCAATAAGAAAAAGTCGGGGGTTCCGATATGGCCTAGAACCAGACAGGTCGGGATCGCCACCAAATTGAGCTGGCAATTGCCTTGAAGCAAAGCCATACCTACAACAAGTTTAGGAGGTTATGTCATTTGTTTGTTTCTTTCTATTTAATAATTTTTAACACGTTTTATAATAAGGTACACCTCACCTAACTTCTTTTTTTATGGATTCAGAAATAAATATAGGATTCGTGTTTGATTCATTTGGAGATCTAGGAAAAGAACATGAAAGAACACTGCCCGCTTCTTCAGAAAATGGTAAGTTGTAACACTTTAATCGACATTCCAAAATCTTAAAATACATACTGCGCTCTGTAAAATAACGTTCAGATAATTTAGGAAAACAGACAGAACGTGCAAGAGAACGACCTGAAATAGAGGTAGGTATCTTCCTATCTGCTTCTACACATTTTGCATTAGATATACAATTGCCCCAACCTCAATTCCAACTTACAACTTTTCATATTCAAAAGTCCTGCATTTTGGTATTATATTAGGTGATTAGGTTTATTTTAAATGAATGCTGTGCAATGCAATAATGAGGGTTAGGTAGGTTAATTAATATAGTAAATTCTCAATCAATATCAAAAAACCCTTAATTTAGAAAACTATTGTTAGCTAACACACTACATTTGTATACCTTTTCATAAATACATACAAGTATTTAAATATTTAAGGTGAGTTTATACAAGAAATAAGATATAATAAGAAATCAGGATTCGCAGGTGGTTTATACATAAAATGAAATTAAATAAGAAATAAGAACAATTGCTGTCAAATCCTTTCAGGTAACAGTTTTTTTCCAAGCTTTTCAATACTACAAATCCTGATAGTTCAGAGAAAACCATAAAACTTTTGTGTACAATATTTTTTGATAATTCTATACTTTGTAAACTTCTTTTAAAATATAACCAGGCACCCTGTATATACACATTACTTTTTAAATTTAACCTAAAATATTTTATTTCTGTAATGTTTTCAGCCATCACTGTGTCTTCTCCTAGGCATTCCCATTTTGAAGCATTATCAAGGTTCAGGGATGAAATTTTAAAAGAGTCGAGACAATTAGAGGAATTACAAAATAATAGTGATTCCAAAAAACCTTTGTTTGAACTGTTTAGAGATGATGCGGCATCAGAGAAGGAATCAACCAAAAAGCAGATTCATACAAAAATTAATAAATTTAAAGGTAAATAAACCAACTTTATTATAATCCAATATTTTCAATACCATCACCAATTTTTAGTAATTGAAATGCAGAAGCAACATCTCTGCTACCAATCATGGCCAAATAAATAATTTTATTTCAATTTTAACAAAACTAATTATACTTTGTTTTCATGAAATTTGTAAAGAAACAAGCATATTTGGAGAATTACAACCCAGCACTACTTCCAAAAAGTCATTAATTGACTTATTCAGTGATGCAACTAAGATAGATAAGAAAACAACTCACTTAACTAAGAAGAAGATTGAAAGGAAAAATGATAATCTAAGAAAAGGTAAATAAATAATACATTTTATTTGTTTATTTTATTTTGTATTTATTTATTTAATACATATAAACTATGTAACTTTTAACTATTAAATTAAATTAAATTATAAGTTATAACACATATATGATATTCACAGCACATTTCAAATAGTTCAAATGAAATAACTGAAAATGTGAGGTCATACTTCTGAGCTACTCTATTGTCAGTATTCTTGATGCTAAAAACTGATCAAAATCATTCTTTGGTGAGTAAATGACAATCAAAGTAATTTTAAAGGAGTCTATCTTTACACAGGAATATTCTAAAACACCTATTAAAATAAACTCTGTTTAACAAATGGGCGGGCATACCATCATGCATGTACAGCATGTTCTGTCTAATTCTAACGAACTAGACTAGTCTACCTACCCACACATTCACTGAAAATTGATATTGGTGACAACTTTCAATTATACAATGGGGTTTTTTCGTCGGACTACATATGATTATTCTGATAATTTATAATGGGTTCTCTGGAAAAATTCACCTCATCAGTAAATAAAACAGCAGTAAAATTGAAATTAGCATGAAGCATAAGAGATCACCACTAACAATACCAGAAACGTCGGGGTTAATCATCTGGTAATGGTGTCTGTATATGTTGGATATGGTAAGGATGTAGAAAAATGCATGTTAGCCATATCAGTATTTGTGTAGGGAGCCATTTTTATAAACAATTATTCACTTATTAAACTTTTTTTTAAGTTTAACTTTTTGGAACTCGCTTAGGTATTGACCGACAAAAATTAAAGAATAATAATTTTCATTTATTTTGACAAAATATCTTTATCACTTTTTATGTATTGTTTAAAAACAATGAATGGAATAGCTCATTCCATTTTAGAAATTAATGCAGAGAAATGTTTCTTATTTTTTTAAGTGAAAACCATGTGTCGGACGAAAGAAAATCAAGAGATGAAATTTGCTCAAAAGTCGATGAGAATTATAAAAATAATTTTTGTTACGAGAAAAAGCAATGACACGATATTTTTTTGAAGAAATATTTGCTTCAAATCCTGCACGAAAGCCACTGCAAGGAATGAAAAAAAAAATTGTACATCAGAAAATACCTCTTAATGCATGGGAGCTGTATACTTAATTTCATTAAAATATCTTGAGTGGCATCATAGATATTTTAAAAAAAAAGATAATTTTTTGTAACCTGTATTTAGGACATACATTCTTATGATTTTTCCCAATTATCTAACCAATTTCAGAAAAACAGGAACTAATTATTTATTTCTTTATTGCCAACAATATCAATAATAATTGAACAAGCAACATCACAATGCATATGCGAATAAACTAAAATTATTTAAAAAAGCACATAGTAGTAATTAAACATTCAACAAAAATGTAAAAAAATTATATAGTAATCAAACATAAAAGAACTATGTATAGAGAAAACTAATAAGGTTAAACACAAATACAGGTTCCAGTGAACATGTTAAAATTACATTTAAATATCAAACCCAAAAGAATAATAACACTTATCTTAGGCAAATTTTGTAACCTCTCTTTTGAACTTCTCTGTTCCCTCAATATTCCTAATATCAGCTGGTAACAAGGAATATGCCTTAATAGCCATATAACATGGTCCTCTTTCAAAAAAGGCTGATCTGTGTAAAGGAATTCGAAAATCATCTCTGCCCCGTGTTGCCATAGACACAAGGCTGTGGCCTATTGGTCCCGATTTACAGGAAATGAAATTCTATTTTTCCTTATGTATTTATTTATTCAATAACAATACACTACAGAGAAGGATCTCTAAATGGTATACAAACATTAAACTAAATTTAAATAAAAAATAATATGACAAAGAGACTTAAAATACTGACACCTAAATTGGTTTTAAATCCATGAGCTAATTCGTACTTCACAGGTATAAATCATAAGACAAAACGGGAACGGAAACGTGACAACAGAGCAGCAGTTTCAGTTGGATTAACCACCAATCAGAATTTTTAATTTATTCTTAAAAGTGAAGGGCTTACAATTTAGATTACAATTAGGCAGGATGTAGGCGTTAAAGTACTGCATCATACGATTCGAGGCCCTGTTGCAGCCTCCATCCGTGCGACTCTTATTGACTAGGAACAAGTCAGCCAGTCGGGTGTTACGCGCTGGGACGCGGAAATTGAACTGCGCCAGAAGAGTGGTGCAGTCTATAACATTATTCAGGATCTTGTGTCCAAAAGCTAAAGTGACATGAATTCTCTGTCTGTCTAGGCTATCCATACCAAGTGTTTGCAGACGTTCCTGATGAGTGAGCGTGTTTTTGTCAATACGAAGTTTGAATAATAGGAAGTTGACACATTTTAGTTGTACGCGTTCAATTCTCTTGACATGTACTTTGTAGAAGGGGGACCAGGCCACACAACAGTTTTCCAGATCACTGCGTGCTAAGCTGAAGAATAGAGTTTTCAAGACTTTGATGTTAGTGAAGTCCCAGCATTGTCTCATAATGAATCCTGTCATTTTTATTTTATTTATTTATTTATATATTCCCACGGGCATATAGCCCATTACAAAGAAAAAATGTTAGATTATATACATATTACAAAATGCAAATTAATACACACATTAACAGTTAGTCACTTTATCACATTTGAACAGAGAAACAAAATACAATCACAAAGTCTATATTACAAATTAAGACGATTCAATCCTTTTAGAAAGACTGTGCGGGAATTAAAAAAGTCCAAAGAAGAAGAGTGCTCATTGGCCAAATTTGAACATCTAGTTAAATAAGAGTTCTGGCCATAGTTAGTTCGGTGAAAAGGTACCCAGAATGGCCGCGCGGAACGGGTTAACCTAGAAGGTACGTGAAGACCTATTTCATTTAGTAAGGATGGGCACATCACGGTGCCGTTCAAAATTTTATAAAACAGCTTAAGGTCGTGCGATGTTCTACGTGATGATAGTGAATTAAGATGATATTCCTGCTGCAGAATATTGTAACTCAGAACTTGGGGCTGGCCAGATTTGAATGCTAAAAATCTAAGAAATGACCTTTGAACTCTCTCAATGGCGTTTATATGTACTTGATAACAAGGTGACCATACAGATGATGCATATTCAAGATGAGGTCTGATAAGGGCACAATACAAAGTTCTGATGGCTTGTAGATTGTGAAAGTCATGGCAGCATCTCCTGACAAAACCCAACATTTGCAGTGATTTGCTTGTGATAAACATCACATGGTGAACAAAGGAGAGCTGGTTATCAAAAACAACTCCAAGGTCTTTTATCTGTGATACAGAGCTCAATGGAACATCCTTGATAGTGTAAGGAAAGTTAGTTATGTTTTTCCCATGCCCAAAGACAATCCAGTGGCATTTAGAAACGTTTAAGTCCATATAATTGGCACCGCACCACGCGACAAATCTATTTAGGTCTGACTGAAGCTGTTCACAATGATCCCTATTAAGCACCTTTAGAAAGAGTTTAAGGTCATCTGCAAAAAGAACAAAGTTACCAAAGTGAAAACATTCTTGAATATCATTGATAAAAACATTAAATAACAGGGGCCCCAGATGGGATCCCTGTGGAACACCAGATTGAATTTCAATATCTTTAGATGTTTAACCCTGAACGCGAACCCGCTGAAGGCGACCAGTCAAGTAGCTATTTAACCACTCCAAAAGAGAACCACCGACACCCAGAGCCCTCAGTATGTGAATCAATATTTTATGATTAACGCGATCGAAAGCCTTGGAGAAGCCAGTGTAAATGGAATGAACCTGACACCCACTCTCCAAGGCCTTCAACAAATAATTACTGTAAGTGAGCAGATTGAGCTCAGTCGAAGACCCCGGGCGGAACCCATACTGTTGGTTGATCAAGTCCTTACCCAGTATGGAAGAAAGGTGGTCACAAACAAAAGTCTCAAACAATTTAGGGATAGTGCTCAAAATGCTTATGGGTCTATAGTTTGTAACACTTGACCTGTCACCTGATTTGTAAATAGGGGTAAGAAAACTAATCTTCCAACGAGAAGGAAAGCAGCCAGAACTAAGTGATAGATTAAAGATAAAGCAAAGGGGTCTGGCTAAGATAAAACTACAGTGTTTGAGTAAACATGGAGGGATTCCATCAGGTCCAGGGCCCTTACGGACATCCAGATTATTTAATCTAGTATAAACATCTGAAATGCATATATTAAGGGAAGAGATATTGTTATTATAATTATAAGGAGGTAAAACAATCTTAGATACATCACCCGAGTTGCTGGAGTAAGTACTTGAAAAAAAGTCAGCAAAGAGGTTTGCAATTTCAATTCCAGAGCTGCTCTTTCTATCATTATAAGTGAGTTCACCAGGTATACCAGGCACCTTCCTCCTAGAGTTGGCAAAGCTCCAAAATTTGCGAACATTTGTTCTTAAGGCCGATTCAACATTGTATATATAATCCCTATAAGCCAACCTGGTTAGTCTCTTGCACTCTGCTCTGAGTCTAGAAAACTCTAAGTAGTCCGAATGAAGACGAGTAATCTGAAACTGCCTATGAGCACTCTTTTTCTGGATCACAATATTTTTAAGGTTATGATCAAACCATCTGGGAAAGTTCCTTTTAGAAAACCTTTTAAGAGGCATATAAACATCAACTGCCAAACAAAGTACATCATAAAATATGTCAAGCAAAACATCCAAGGGTTTATCGTCAAGTAGGCCATCCCAGTTGATATGACTCAAAAAATCAATAAAACCAGGATAATCAGTTGAATCAAAGTCCCTGTAATAGTCTTCACCAATTAACTCATTTTCATTGTTTACATTTGGCAATCTGACATCGAAAACCAGTGGTGGATGGTAGCCATCGGAAGGTACAAGGGGTGCATCAGACACCCTCACCCGAATGTTTGGGTCGGTTCCCAATATAAGGTCCAAGATTGACTCCAAAGAATTCTTATTTGTATTACACTGGTATAAGTTATGATAGGAGCACAAGTTTGACATGACAAGTATTGAATCCACCTCAGTCGGAGGGGCACCTAGACCAGCCTCAGCAGTAGAACCCATATCAAGTTTTCCCCACTCACAGTGAGGGAGGTTGAAGTCACCAGCAATATACACATCAGCATCCAATTCCTGGGTAATTGCATCTAGGCTACTACTAAATAGTACATATGTTTCAGCAGGTGACTTCGGAGGACAGTATGCTGTACATACTAGTAGCTTACTTTTGCCAGCTTCTAGTAACACAAAAAGTTGCTCAATGTCCGGTGAAGATGGCAAACATTTGCTGATAATAGTCTTTTTAACGGCAATCAACACACCACCTCCACGGGTGCAAGTACTGCTGGCAGATGAACGATCTCTTCTATAAACATTAAAGCCTTCGAAGTGTAATTAAGAGTCATAAAAGTTGCTGTTCAACCATGTCTCTGTCAGGATGATAATGTCATGCTCAGATGTTGGAATAGTTTCCAGAAGATAGCTTAGCTTCGTTCTAAGGCCCCGGACATTTTGATAGAACACTGATAAATTATTAAAGTGCCTTAATTGATTGTGAGGAGCTCTTGGCTGCCGATTGGCGTTTTTTGGCACTACTCTTGGTTTGCCCATATAGTAATTAATGTGAAGGTCTCTTTCGCCATTTTCGAGCCTTCCTTTCATATCTTCTTTAGCTGCCGCTTCAAGTGCTCGCTGCAGCTTTGTCAGGTCAGAATTTAAGAAGACCTTTGTGTTTTTCAATTTATGTCTGTTTTTCAAGAGACTAATGGCATCCCTAGAATCCGAAAGAATGATTTTTAATGCTTTTCTGTTGTTTTTGTTGGGTTTACCTATTCTTTCTAGGCTTTTTATGGTTACTGGACTGCCCAAAACTGTCGAAAACAATGTGTTAACATCTTCTCTGTCTGAGCCTTGGTCATCCATGTTGAAGAGCAGTATGTTGTTTGCTCTTCTTTGCCTTTCCTGGATCTCACTAATAACAGACTCGTTGGTAGTAATAGTCTCCTGTGGGGAGGTTTTATTTGAATTTACCGAATTTCTGGCCACTTTTAACTCAGCTACCTCGGTTTTCAGCTCCTCAACAGATTTTATGAGCTCAGGAACCATAAGTAAACCCTTTGAGCAGTCTTCACAGTGAAATTTTAAGGTACGCTTACCACGAAGCTCCATAACACGAATTTCGGATGCATTTAATCCAGAGCACTTTTTGTGTGATGGTCTGCTGCAACTATCACAATATATAAGGAGATCTTCATTATTCTTGTCGTTTTTACAAACCAAACAACAACTCATGGTTCGAAAGTAGGGTTAGGATAAATATTGTTATTGAAAACTTCTAATTCCACAAAAATCTATATCTAGAACGGGACACTTTCACTTGAGCTTCCTTAAAACATGCAAATATGTAATTAATTTAATTTATTTGTATATTCAAACTTAAAAGAAAATGATAAAAATAAAAATGGTAGTGACTATATGACGGACGGACGGGAGATGGTTTTACAAGACTTTGCCAAAACATGATTGATGTGATCATTGAACCTCAACTCAGCATCAAAGATTACTCCTAGATCATTGATAAGGTTTACCCTGGATATACGCGTGTCATTAATAAAATACTGGTTGGTAATTGGTTCCCTTTTTTTAGTAAAAGTTATCACTTTGCATTTCATTAAGTTTAAATCCATTCTGTTATGAGTACAGCGATTACTCAATATGTTAATATTATTTTGCAATTCCAGGCAGCAATTGGTATTTTTGATCTGCTTGTAGATTTTTAGGTCGTTGGCATAAAAAATAAATTGACAATCCTTGAATAAATTAGTCAAGTCATTAATAAAGATAAGGAACAGCAATGGCCCCAGGTGTGAGCCTTGGGGCACCCCGGAAGATACCACAATTTCCCTGGAAACTGTTTCATGCATCTTGACTACTTCTGTACGTCCCTGAAGATAACTAGCAAACCACGACAATAAGGGGTTAACAACTCTGTACGATTGTAATTTTTTTATCAAGATTGTGTGATCAACCCTGTCAGACGCCTTCTTAAAGTCGAAGTATATCGAGTCAACCTGACCGCCAGAATCTATTGGGGTCGCCAGAAATTCTGCATAGACACAAAGATTTGTTTGACAAGAGCGCCCCGGTAAAAACCCATGTTGATTTTGGGAGAACGTGTTATGAAAGTTGAGCAACAGCAACAGCTCATAAACATTACAAGGGCCACAAAGTTCAAAGATGGCAGTGTTGGAATTCCTAATTCAGAAAAATGCCCTCTGCAGGATTCTCTAGGGTGAAGTTTCAGCGTGCACCTAATAATGCGTTTTTGGGTTTTAAAAATATCGTAGGCCAGTAAAGGCAGCGCCCGACAAAATAACTGATGTGTCATCAGCATTCTGGCATACAAATGCCCCATCCAGAACACTCCGCAAATCATTCGCATACAACAGAAAAAGTAACGGCACCAGTATGGAACCCTGGGGGACTTTTCAAATAGGAACGGACTCTGAAAAATATGTATGGCCACTATGCACAATAGACACCACTTGGTGCCTATTGTCAAGATATGAAGATATGAGATTAGCACACAAACCCCTTATGCCATATCTTTTCATCATCAGTATGTTGTGGTCTATTGTGTCAAAAGCCTTCAAGAGGTCAAAATTAAGACCGGCTACCTTTTCATTATTATCAATTTTGTCAATTATATGTGTAATTGTATGAAAAATGGTCATTTCTGTTGACTTTCCAGGTATAAAACCAAACTGGCTTGTATTAAGAATATTACACCTAATAATAAAATTTAAAATTCTTGTATATATTGCCCTCTCGAAACCTTTTGACACTGAATTCAAAAGAACCACTGGCCTGTAATTTGTGGCCTGATGGGCATCATTCTTTTTATAGATGGGTACAACTTTGGCGATTTTAAGTTGGAATGGAAAAATTCTCAAACTGAAACAGTTATTTATAATGTAAGTAAGAGGAGAGGCAATCTTATTAGCTATATGTTTTAAGAGAAAAATTGGAAAATCATCAGTCCTTGCAGAATATTTATTCAGTAAATTCATAATAATTTTAAATACTTCTGCATCATCGACAGGATATAAGTAGGTACAGGGACAGGAGATTCATTTATTGTAGTATTAGGATTGGGAGAACTGAGATTAAACTGATCTTTAAAGATGTTTAAGATTTCTTGAGGTTCTTCAACTAATTGACCTTGTGGCGATTAAAGTTTAATATTTTGACAATTTTCACTTTTATTGGATTCTCTGTTAAATATCTGCCACATTGTCTTATTTTTGTTCCTTGAGTTGTTTATTTTACTATCGTTTATAGTCTTTTCAATCCAGAAAGAAACTTTAAATATGTCTTTTTTTCTTCTTTGTATCGCTGTAGTATAACGTCATTTCTAGTTTGTCTATATTGAATATATAAATCTTTAACATGGTTTGCAAAATTTGTTATCTCTATGTTCACCCAGCAAGGCCTATCTTTGACCTGACTGGATGACACAGGAAAAAATATGTCAAAATAGCAATGCAAGATATTTTTAAAACTAGCATACTGTTCGTCTGGGTTATTTAGAATAAAAACATCATGCCAATCCTCATGGCTGAGGGCATTCTGAAACTATGTTATGTTTAGTTGCAAGTAAAATTTTGTTTTTCTAAATATAGGTGAATTTCTACAAGGTGATATTGACATAATAATTTTTTGACCAAAATGATCAGAAATATCTGTAAAAATTGTATTATAGACTATTAGGGAAGGTGGAATATTACTGAAAATGGTATCTATTTGTGTATCTGTAGCAGTACCCACTCTTATAGTACCTGTACAATGAGCGTAGAGGCACTAACTAGACATTAACTCCATCATATTATTCTTAGACGCACCTGCTAGGGCAACATTGATGTTAAAATCCCCACACACAATCATGTACTTTTCAGGACAATAGGCTTCATCAAGAAAAACGTTGAGTGAACAGAAAAATTTATTCAGGTCAATTTGTGGTGATCTGTAAATGCAAATAATAATAAAACTTTTTCTTTTACACTTTAATTCTGTAATAGTAAATTCAAAAGTCTTGGTAATAGGAACAATACTCGTGGAAATCCTTTGATATTTAAAGCATTTTTTAGCAAAGATGGCTGTACCGCCTCCTCTGATATCGAGTATCGATGAAAAACTGACTAGTTGATAGCTATCTAAATTTATTATTTGAATATCATTTCCTTTCATCCAATGTTCCAAGACAAAAAAGATATCTGGGGTTTCTTGAGAAAGTAAAACATTTAGTTGTAATAGTTTGTTATTGATACTTCTTACATTGAGATGTGATACACTAATTGTGTCATCACGCTTCTTCTGTTGTATATTTTTTCTTGTTTCAGTAATTAGGATTTATCCTGTACTTTTTTGGATAAAAAATTTTGCCCCAGTGCAGAATTGAACCTTTGGAAGCTTATGCCACTTGGCCAGAAGCTTTCCTGATATATTACTTCCTGGAGACTTGGATTAACACCCACCATAAATGCATTTTGATCAGATTAGGCTTTTTAACTGAACAGAGTTTAACCTGAATTTCATCCTTAATTGTATTGGAGTGTTTGGATATGTATGTTTTAATGATGTCTTCAGTAATATGTTTTTTTACCTTAGATATAAAAAGCCAAATCTTTTTGTCCTTATTTAATGGTTTTATTGCTTCAAAATCGCCAAATATCTCTGGTACCCATTTTTGATTTAATTTATTCTTTCTAATGTTTTCTTTATATTTAGGGTTTTGATTGTTTTCGTTCGTTGACAGATCTGTCATATGTCGTTTTCTGAATCCAAGTTCTTTTTGGTAAACGAAGCCGGCTTTAGGATCATCTGTTGAGTGCGACTGCTGCTGCCTAGTTTTGGAGTTAGCGATTTGCTCGAAGTTGTTTAGATTTCTATCAGAGTAGTTCGCCTTCGGACGGTTGAGGGCCAATTAAAAATAACAAAGTTGATTGCGTTTCTTAGTTTTATATACTATTAATTGGTTTTTAAAGTTTAGAAAATAATATGGAGAAAAATCCTACAATTTTATATGTATTTGAAGTATTGAAACCCTGACCAAACCTACTTTTTTTTACAAATAGCCTCTCTATAATGACACAGAACTTCCCCTATCGAAAAGTGTTCCAATGCAATTGATGTCAACTTTAAATACATAATAATCTGTTATTATTCCTAAACCAAAACAGATTGAATTTCTTAGAAATGTTGGCTCAGGTTCAGGCAATGTTCTAACTGGTAACTTATCATTTTCCAGCCTGTCTTATATTTTGTTGAGCAAGTTGATAATGTCTATTCTGTTCTATACTGTTTTTCCTTAAATTTTTGATAGCGCTCCCTGTACGAGTGCGGTCAACCTTATTTCCTTGCAATGCAATTTCCATAAAAAAAAAGAACCGATTCTCTTGGAAAAAGTTGATTTAGAACAACCATATCACGGGCAACTCTAGTGGAGTATAATCAATCTCAATTTTTTTATATTTCAGGCTCAGGAAAATTGTTTAAAACAGGTATTTTGTAAAATTTTTCTTTTAGATGGATTTCAATCGAAACTTTCAATGCAAGTTCAAAAGGTATTACAGAAAGCAGTGGTTACTCCAGAATTTGAACAACTGAAAAGTATACCACCCTATGAGTTATCAAAAAAGAAACAACAGCTAGAAAGGAAGGTGTGTATAATTCATATTATCACTTTTGATATTTTTACATTACTGTGTGAACAGGGTGTTAAAATTTGGTATTAAATCCAGAGTATCTCGGTTATCAGTAAAGATAGAAATTTTTAGAAATTTATAATCAACAGCAAAAGTTATGGTACGAGCGGGGATTGAACCTGCACCTTTGGATCACGGATCACTAGTCCATTGCTCTAACCAATTGCGCTATCATCACTGATAAGGTTTGAATATGTACAAGTTCTAACGAATTGCTTATCAGTCATATGATAGCGCAATTGGTTAGAGCAATGGACTAGTGATCTAGAGGTGCATGTTCGATCCCTGCTCGTACTATAACTTGTTGTTGATTATAAATATTTCTAAAAATATATATTTCACAGTTTAAAAACAAACTGATAAAATACTTCTATTAAAGATGGAACGATGTGGTTTCCACATCACTGTGCTATTTTTAGTTTTAAATGTTCAGGGCGAAATTAAAGTGTTTCGCCACATGCTGCAGCTCGGTGACCCTTTATAATATCAAACATTCAAAGACTAGTAAATTTATTCTTGCAGAATCCAGTGATGTACTCAATTTTTTTCTAGTTACTTTTTATGTTTACTCTTTTTTGAGATATAAATTAAACTTGCGTTTTTTTTTTAATAGAACTCCCTGTATATTTTTACAACATATGATTCTTATTTTTAAGTATTTTTCAAAAATATTCGATTAAAAATTTGATATTTTTCTTATTTATATAAAGATGTAAAGTTATGCTGATGGCAAAAAAGGCATCATCAAAATAGCACCGTTATCTTTACTGATACCCAGATACTATGGATTTACAGCAAATCTTAGACTTCCTGTACATTGTGTAATCAGTTAGATATAAGCTAATTATAATTATTAAGGTATCAAGGGTATTATAAGGCTAGTAATGCTTGAGGTTGACACAGTGTTTTACAAGGGCCTCTGGTCCGAAGGATATACATCGACAGAAAGCGTTATCCCTTATAAAACCCGTGGTACCTTCAATGTTTAATGTCCGAGTAAATAATTTTTTTCTTTGACAAAAATCTAATTTTAATAATAAACGAAATCCTTTTTTTATGACGGCGTTATTTTTGTATAATAATGCCCTAGAACGGTATTTTTTATTTAATTTTTTTCGTAATGCCCTAAAGTGTTATTCTTGTATTTCTTCTATAGCTCCTTTTTACAGAAGAAAATATATGCATTGGGAATAAGGGGAGATATAAACAAATGGTTAGTGTCTTATTTGGAGGAACGTAAGATGAAGGTTAAGATTGGGGATGTTATCTCTACTGGACATAATATAAACTGTGGTGTACCTCAGGGAAGCATTATTTCCCCTCTACTGTTTACACTTTTTATAAATGATATGGAAAATTTCTTGCCCCTGTCACTATAAAAAAAAATAGAATAATTCTCTACGCAGATGACTGCATTATAGCAATTTCTGATAATAATTTCGAGAAATTGGAAAATAATGCCAATATAATTTTGGAAAAATTTGCTTTATGGTGTGAGAAAAATTGCCTTATTGCCAACGAACCCAAAACCTGCTTTATGACATTTTGTATAAGAAAAGATATGCCTCGGGTTCCAAATTTGTTATTAAACTACAAACATGTAAATAGGATTGATAATTTTAAATTTCTAGGATTACATCTAGATCCACACATAACATGGTGCAACCACATGAACCATGTCACAAGTAAGTTCAAAACTGCCTACTTTGCAATAAGAAATCTAAAAAATCTAAAAACACTTTAGAAATAAAACTACTTTTAAATACCTATTACGTACTAGCATATAGCCTTCTAAGCTATGGTATTATTTACTGGGGCCAATCAACATATTTAAACAGAATTTTTATATTACAAAAAACAATAATTAGAAAAATTTTCTCATTAAGTCCATTAGACTCATGTAAACCCTACTTCAAACAGTATAAAATTCTCCCTCTTCCATGTATTCTAATTTTACACTCGGTATTATTCGTTAAAAAACAATTCACCAGATTTTCTCGTCATCTAGAACTACATAATTATGGTACAAGAAACTCCACAAACATTTATATACCGCCCTATAGGACTAGCACTTTCCAAAAAAGTTATTACTGTTTTTGTGGGAATATGTACAACCAACTACCAGCAAGCCACCGCATAACACTATACATACCTGCAATTACTGTAGAATTAATTAAAAACTTATCCAATTTAATTATACAAGATGGGAATATGAATATTCTCTCTCCTAGTTGTATTTATGCTTTTTGTATATGTATAGTACGATTTATATATTTAAATCTTACATGAATACCTAGAAATGTAAGTACAGTAACGTTCATTCTCCCTGTAATTAAAGTAGGTGGTGAGTAGCTCAGGACACCTCTTTTTATTCCAAAAAAAGTAAATACCTCAAACAAAATATTGACAATGCTGGTTCAACCCAAGAGGAAGAGCATTACTTAATATTTTGAATAAAATATTTGAAAGGAAAACTTATTAATTTTTAGCACAAAAAAAAACAATTATATATTTAAGGCACTTAATTGTGGAGGGTAGCTAGCATAGGACAGGTAATCAGACCAGCGAAAGAATCAAAAAACATTATCTAAGCAAAGACCTTAACTAGATGTCTTGTTACAAAAGTTGCATGTATAGCTTAGACCTATGTTTTAAAGAATGTATGGTTCCTTCTAGCCTTAAATGTGCTATAGAAATTCCTATTTTTAAAAAAGGGGATAAAGAACTACCAGAAAACTATAGACCCATATCATTGTTACCAGTCATTTTCAAAATTGTAGAGAGAGACAAACAGTTATTTTTCATAAAGTCAATTTGGATTCAGGAAAGACAGAAATATGGTAATGGGCATTTTAGACTCCTTTTACAAATCACAGTTTGAGACGGTACTCCTGTGTGATTTGAGGAAAGCGTTTGATTGTGTCAACCATGAAATCCTAATACAAAAGCTCTACAAATATAATTTCTGTCATACAAGCATTCATCTACTGAAATGATACCTTCTTGACAGAAGACAGAGAGTTTGAGTGTGTAGTATGTCATCTGAGGAAAGCGTACTTAACATTGGTATTCCTCAAGTTTCTGTTCTGATACTTATATTATTCCTTTTTTATAGAAATGATCTGCAAACAATGGAAACATCAGAGAACTACATATTTTCCTCTGATGACACAACTATTACCTTAGCAGCTGACAGTCTGCAGGGTACACTCGAGGGTTCTGCTAGCACCCAAAAAAGAGTTGAGGAATATTTCTGCATGAACAGATTTCTGCTTAAAGTAAAACACGCCGAATGGTCTTATCTATGCGTAAGGTTGGGGATGTCAATGAGGGTGTGGAGTGTGTAAAGTTTTTAGGGGTGCAGTTAGATCCAAAAAATGCAATGGGGCCCACATGTTTTCGAGCTGAGCAAAAAGTTGGGGGTAGCTTATTCATTTTGAATAATATGGCAAATAATGTATCTTCTTCCGTTTTAAGATCAGCATATTATGCTGTCTATGGTGATAATTGGAACATCGGCTATCATTGATGGAAGAGAGTACAAGCCTTTAAATATGTTTCTATAAAATGCATATATTCCGGTGCATTGAAGGCTCTATCTAAACGAGCAGTCTGGGAAGAAGCTTGTGAAATTAATCCTGCTGTCATACTACTGTATCCTCACACCAGGATGGGATCTCATCCACATAGAACAAGTTTCATTGAAGGAAACTTTAAAACATAGCATACAAAATTACTTGAAGATCTTTATGACTGCCATGTCCATCCGAATTTAAAAGAATGGGGTTAGATTTAGTTGGCTAGGCATGTTTTACAAAATGTTTTAGCCATGGTAGATTTTATTGAACTGTTTGTGCCATACCAATTGCTTCACTTTGTGCATTGTGTATCTTAAATATAAGTAGTGGAGGAATGAGACCTTTATACAAGCCACAACTGTCACAGTCTGTCTCCTTTTTGATACAATATTTTTTCATATTTATGAACACTAGATACGTCCGTGTCATCTGCATTAAAAATATGAGATGGAAGAAATTTCAGTCCCTCCATAAGAATTTCTAGTTTGTCAAAAAACAGATTAACTTGTGGCTTATTGAAACCGGCATCTCTGGCCAAGCTATAAGTTTCTGGTGATCGCCAGGACAGATTCGGATGGCTTAAAAAATCCATAGTAGAAATCCTTCCCTGCAGTTTTGGTTTGAATATTGAATCTATGGTCAATTTTTAAATTTTCTGTCAATTTAAAAAGCATGGCATTAATCTATTGTCCATATCTTTGACACACATTTTAAAGTAAAGTGACCTCATATCTTCCAATTTTAGGTTTTTATTGCATTTCTAAACCGTTTTTGATAGGCACAACTCATCAGTGTAGGATGCCTTTCGGTACATCAAACATTTCCGTTCTTCGGTTATGTATTTTAGAGCTCGGATGATCTCTTCTTCAGTCCAGGAATCTGCCTTTAAACTTAGGCTTACCTCGACGAACAAAGGGTACCCGAATCTAATATCTCTCGGGCTACCCGAATTGCAAAGTACTGGCTACTTCAGAATACTCGAAACTTTGAAGAATTCCAAATACCAGTTTATTCTATAATCCCAAAATTAAAATGTAAATGTAGCAGGAACATATTAATTTACTTGACCAGCTACTGATCGACCCCAAAAAAATTCTTAAACAATCAAAATTGCGTAAAAAATGAAAAAATTTTATATGTCGCACCTGCTTGCCTGATAGATATCGGGTGTATAACTAAGAAGGGAGGCCGGTCGTATCTCAGGAACTACTTGTCTTACGGTTACGGGAAAAAAATTATGTAGTAAATCTGTTAAGAGAAATCGCTGGAAATTATTTTTAACCTCGAAAAATTGCCGCTAGGGGGCGCCACAAGAACTTTTCTTCTTTCTTTCATTCTTTCTCAAAGTGGAGTCGGCTGCCACTTTTTTGCTTCCAGCGCCATTCTCCAGCCCACAATAGACACGACCTCGGACTAGCGAGCTTAAAGCTCTCCGAAAGCCGTTTTTTGCTAAAATAAATAATATACAATAGTAACTTTGATTGTTTCTTATTAAAGAGATTGTAGTGTGTAAGATGTTAGTATAAAAACAGTACAACACAGGAATTATGCACTCTTCTCGCTCCCGGGCAATGGGGGAGCATTGGACAAGTACGATATTGCCTCGGTTGGATAAGGATGGGGTGTAAAAGGAGGATAATTTTGTTTAAAGCTTAATTTTATTGACATTGGTAAATTTGATAATTGTTTTCATTATATTGATATTAATGTTAGCTAAAACCATTTGAATGTTTATAGGAGTATTCAGCCCACACTTCCTTAATTCTTCATATATATTTACATTAGGCATAATATTTATAGGACACTCAAAGAAAATATGGTTTAGATTTTCAACTTGCCCACATTCACAAAATGGATCATCTTTCAATCCTATCTTAAATAAGTGTTCTTTTGTCATACAATGACCTGTCCTCATCCTTATGATTATAGTTATATGTCTCCTGTCTATGTAGGTCATGTTATGATACCATGGTCTTTTCGGGAAATTTCTCTGAATGCTTCTATACCATCTGCCTTTATCGTTCCAACCAATTGACCAAAATTGTGAAAATTTCTGTCTGATTTTTTGTTTTAATATAGGAAAAATAACGTTTTTATCTATTTTAATATTCATAGGAATATTTAATATTCTGCCCACGTTGGCAAGTTTGTCTGCCTGTTCATTTCCGGGAATTTTGGTATGCCCAGGAATCCAAGATAGAATTAGGTTATTATTATTATTTATTGAATCTATGATAAGTCTTTTGGTTAATAAAGCAATTTTATCATTATTGTGAAAAACCCCACATTTTTGAATTTTATAAATGGCACTTAGTGAGTCAGTGAATATAATAGCATTATTAATGTTTTTTTCAAGACATACAGAAATGGCTTTGTTTATTGCTATTATTTCCCCTGTGCAAATATCAATTTTATCTGGAAGTCTTGAAGAGAAGTTAAAGTTAATTTTAGGAATGTGTACTCCAAACCCCACTTTGTTATTTCCCTTAGATGCATCTGTGTATACAAACGTAAATTTGTCTTTGTATTTTATTGTTGCAGACATGAAATTTTGACTGTTATCTAGAAATTTTTTTTTAAGGTTTAGATTTATAGTTCTAATTTCCTGTATTTGGACTTGATATTCTATGTCAAAACATGGCAATTTATCATTTATATCCATTTCTGGCAAAAAAGGACTTATGTAATTTAAAGCTTGAAAGATTAACGGAGGTTCTCTAGTTTTCCAATAATTTCTTTTATTAATTGTAAATTCAGAGAGCAATTGAAAAATATGTAAAAGTGGATGGTTTTGAAAACTATGTATTTTAAGTACAAATTTGGTGGCTAACCACAACCTTCTATGGTTTAAGTCTAATTCAGCAGTTTCTGCTAAAAGAGCGTTTATGGGTGTTCTTCAGACTTCATACTTCCTGTAATTAATCTTAGACCTTGAAAAAAAAATTTATTTAATTTATTTAAATTTTTTATAGAGGTTGGATGGATAAGAATACAGCCTTGATCTAGTTGTGATTTTACTAAGCCATTAAAAGCTAAGTGCAAGGTTCTGGGATCTGATCCCCACCATACTCTACTGAATGCTTTTAAGATATTAGATGCTTTCCTAGCCTTGTTGGAAATAAACTCTATATGTTGGTCCCATTTAAGGTTTTGGTTCAATATAGTTCCTAAATATTTAATGTTTTTTTGAAAAGGTATGATGTCATTTTCTATCTTTAATATCATAAAATTATGTGATTTAAGCCAAGAGTTTACTTTCTCAAGAGCTAGATTCATCTTACTGATTAGAACATTGATGTCAGGGTTCTTACCAATTAAAACTAGGTCGTCTGCATAGCTCATTAGCATAATTCCGTTTAGGTCAATTTTAAATAGGGAGATTAATAAAATGTTGAACAAAAGAGGACTAAGTGGAGAGCCCTGAGGTAGCCCCACGTTTGTGTTCTTAGGACCAATTAATTTATTCGTTTTATCTAGTGTATATAGGGATCTATCTGTAAGAATATTAAAAATAAGATTAGCTATTTCTGTTGGAATTTTGTATTGTATTAGGTATTTATATACTTGGTATATATTCACCCTATCATAAGCATTTTTTAGATCTAGGAAGACAGCTACAGCATGAATGTTTTGACTAAAACTAAGTTGGACAAATGAGGTTAAATATACTAGATTATTATATGTACTCATACCTTTTCTAAAACCAGTTTGATAGAGTGATAAAAGCTTTTTGTTTTCTATAACCCATTCTATCCTATTTTTTATGAGACTTTCTAAAGTTTTTACTACACATGAACTAAGAGCTATCGGACGAAAATTTTCTGGTATGGTAGGGTCTTTTTGATATTTTAGGAGAGGTAATATTATATATTCTTTCCATGAAGTCGGTATTCTTTCGCCAAGAAGACAATTATTATAAACATTCAATAGGTTAATTAGGAGTTTACTCGAAAGGTTATTTAACATAGAGTACGATATATCATCTTTGCCAGTGGCTGACTTTTTTTTTGAATCTAGTATAACTTTTAATTCTTTTATGTCAAAAAATTCAATTTCTTCTGAAATTGGTTTTAAAGAGAATTCTGGTAATATATTGACCGGAGTAAGATTGCATAATATATTTTGTGCCGTATCTGTATTGGGCAGAATGGTTTTTTTATGGATGTTAACCGAAAATTTTTTAAAGGTTTGCGATACTTTAGATATATTGCTGTTTCTGTTAAGGGATGCTGAAAATGCAATAAATTTATTTTTTTCTTTTTTTTTTAAAACCTTTTTGTTTTGGCTTGAATATGTTTAGCCAATACATAATTAGCCACTGAGGGATTTGACTTAAGTCTAGTAAAAGCATTTTTCCTTTCTTGTAGGTTTTTTTTTACATTAATGTTTTTTTTTCATTGGGATAGCCTCATTGGCTGCCCGGTTCATAATATCCAATAATTCTTGATAATTTAGGTTGTTATTTACATCCATTGAATATATGACAAGTTTATCACTATATTTATCCCAATTGGCTTTATTGAAATTTCTTTTGTTAAATTCACTAATAAATATAGATTGATAATCTGGAATGTTATTAATAGTACAGAATGTGGGAAAATGATCACTGTTACCACTATCTTCAAGTACACCCCACTGAGCGTGTGAAGCTAAATCACTACTAAATAAAGTTAAGTCTAAATAACTTGGATTGAAATTGGGGTTTTGTAACCTGGTGGCTGTACCATCGTTAAGTAAGATAAGATTTTCCTCATCTAGAATTTGGACTATTGCCCTACCACTAGAATCCGTGTTATTACTACCCCACATAGGATGGTGAGCATTCATATATCCCATGATGATTATTTTTCCTGTAATGTTTATTAATATATTATAAATAAATGTAAAGCTTATTTGATTTATAGTCGAGTATATGTTTATAATATTGAGATCTGCAATTTTAATAATGATATATTGTATTAGATTATTTACCGGGGTATTGTTTAATATTATTTCTTCATAATTTATGTTTTTTTTAATACAGGTAGCAACTCCACCATATCCATCGTCTCTATCCTTTCTAATTATATTGTAATTTTTTAGTGATATTTCATCAACATTTTGTTTGAGCCAGGTTTCATTTAAACATATGATATCAGGGTTATGCATGTAACATAGATTTATAAGTTCGGATTTGTTCGCCTTAAGACTTCTAATATTCCATTGTACGATATTTAGATAATTTCTATTATTCATTATTAAATTTAAATATTTATATATGTGTATATATACACCCTTTTGATGTTACACGCATGCAACATCTGTATTTATAAAGTTAAATACTATATAAATATTTTGTGTTACTTATAAGAAGGATTGAAATTAAGACAACTTTCTGAAGATTTGGCACCTAATTGGGCTTTAGGATCGTCAAGAGATGTATTAGTTTTTTCAAGGGCTCTTACAGTATTTATTATATCAAAAAGTTTGTTTTTATTTTGCATTTTAAATTTATGAATATTTTGTGCTACCAACTGGATTATATCTTCCTCTTGAGGAGGATGTGATTGGGATTGGGGATTTAGGTATACCGTTGAAGCATGATTATCTGAATCTGAAGATTTTCCCGGTCTTGAATTAGGGAAATATAGCTGATTGTTGTGTTCTCTGCTGTCATAACCTTGTGAATTTTTAAGAATTGCTCTTTTTTTTATATTGTCATTTGTGACTTGTGTATAACTACGTTTCGATTTATTATTTTGAGATAATAAGCTGGAACTTCTTTGACTTATTGTTATAGAGTTATCCTGCTTATTCAATGTGTTTGAGAGCACAGGAAAATCTCGATTTTGTGAATTAGAGAAAAGGTTAAGGGAAGGACTATGAGAATTATTTTGCTTTCTTGATGTAGCATAGTTTTTAGGACATAAGCCTTCGGCTTCATAAAAACTTATGTTATCAGATACCATACGAAATTTTATTACTTGATGCCTGATGTACTCAGGACATTTTTTATAATTTGACCTATGCTGACTGCTTTCGCAATGATAACATTGTGTTGTACATAAAAAGTCATTCCCAATATTTTCTTCGTGTATATTTCCACAATTGAAGCATTTTTTTTCCCTGTACATTGAATTCGTGTGTGTTCGTATAATAAACATGAAAAACATTGGGTAACAGGGGGGATGTAAAGAGAGACTGGGGAGGATAAGCCATATAAACTGACCGATCTCGGGAGAACTGTGCCTTCAAAAGTGAGGAGAATTGTTCCTGTGGGAATAAAATTTGTAGATTTATTTTCGTCAATTACTTTTCTGTTCATTCTTTTAATCTCTATAATTTTATACGGAGATTCTGTAAATTTAAGGATATCTTGGTCAGAAATGGATATATCTATATATCTAATTATGCCTTTGCATGATGCATAGTTAAACGGAATGTACATCTCATACCCAAGATTTTTTAATATTTCATTATCTTTAAATTTGTTGGCTGAATCATAATTGTAAAACTCCACACCTAACCTATTTCTACCTTTAATAGCTATTTTTTTAATATCTCGTAAATGCAAATTATGAACTTCACGTGCTATTTTGTAAACATTAAATCGGTTATTTTTTTTAATATTTTCACTATTTTGTTCGATATATACGATAAATGGTCCGAAATCCGTGTTCTTGTACCAAAAGTTTTTATGTTGTTGACGATTATTTTTTTCTGCATTCCTTTCATTGTCTGAATTGTTATCTTGCGATAAGCCAATGATCTTATCTATTTCATCACGACTTGGATTAAGCGAACCTGTTACGGGGGGTCCCCCCCCGAATCAACCTCCATCAAAAACTAATAATTATTCAAAACTTACCAAATTTTCTAGTGACAGGTAATAAGACAAAGGATTTGTTAGTAATCACACCACAAATTAGATTATTTTTTTTTTAAATTTTCCTAGGAAAAATTAAAGAGCACACCAGTCGATCCTACGCTTACAAACGTGAGAATCGGAATCCCCACAAGAACTTTAAATCGTAAATGTCGATTTTTTTGGTGAATTTGTATAGTTAAGGTGTGTCGAAAATATAAGCAAAGTATTCTTCAATAAGTTACGCAACTTTTTGCTTTTTAAATTTTTTTCTATTTTCAATAATAAAGTGATGGGGGAAGGTCAAACATTTTTTGCTTCAAACGTTGAAATCTCTGTTTTGAATAAACCGATTTTATTGAACTTGGTCTTAAAAAAAAGGCTTTGGTCGCTAGATGGCGTTTATCTGGAATTTCTCAAATAATGCGGATTTTCTCAAAAAAATCAAATAGTATGATATGACTTTTTTGTCACATTCTGTTTTGTGGTTATGAAGGGTATAAGATAGTGAAATGAAAAAATCAGATCCACATTTAATTTAAGAAAGTTGATGATGGTCGCTGAAATCCGTCCGATTAAAAAACTAACTACACCTGATTGTAGAGGAGAAAAAGTGCCAATGGTAAAGTGAAAGTTATTTTTATTTAAATCATTTCAATGTAATTTAAAATTTAAGAAATTTTCGGAAAAAAACGCTGCATATTGAATCACTACTTCCACATCATCTTTACGAGATATAAAACAATAACTGTAGATATACCCGAAAAGCAAATCGACATATTATTCGATTTTTTACGAAATTTTGGATTTTCGTCCCTTCTACTTTATAACCTTACTATTTATTTTTGTTATTTTGGTCAAATAAACTGAAAAAATGAGATCCCCGAAAACTTCTAAATCGACATATTACCCGATATTTTTCCAAATCAAGTTAGTTGATGATAGTCGCTCGAATCTGAAAGTAGCGTTGGATTAAAAAAATTACTTCATCAACTGTTAGAGGAGGAAAAGTGCCCAAGGGTGAAGTGAGAGCTATTTTTATCCATCGTTTAAATTTTACTAAAATTTTAGAAAAAAGATATTGAAATGAAATGATATTATATTTATTGTAAGTCCGAACATAAAAAACTAAACAGTAAAAGAATTAACAGGAAATAGGACACCAAAGAAAGAATTTATGCTTTATTCCTTGCTGTGCTATTTCCTGCTACTCTATTTATTCTTGTGTAAAAAAGCAGGGATGATCTAAAAAATGCTCTAAATAACAAAGAAATTGTTTATTAATTAACTATTGGTGTCGAGTGAACCGTTGGAAATGTCTACCATCATGCTCGAACCGAATTTACTGGAAATCTAATTCGGTTGATGAAGTCCTCCTTGTTGTTGGTCTATTTTGGGAACCGTCTGCCCCTACCTATCCAGCTTCCGGGAAAACGCCAATCTAGGAACCGTCTGACATTGTTTGAGTAGTGAGCTGGGCAGTCATCATGTTGGAAGAATAGGGTGTCTAAGTCAATGCCCTCAAGCAAAACTGGCAGCTGATTTTCGAGAACATCTAAATAAGTCCGCTCATTTAATGAATTATCGAAAGTTACTGGGCCGAAAATTCGGTTGTTTATTATACCGCACCAAACGTTGACGCTCCAACGACCTTGACTCTGGACTTCTCGCGTCCAGAGAGGATTGTGGTCCGACCGATAATGCAGGTTATGCACGTTCACTTTCCCATCAGAGCGGAAAGTAGCTATATAATAAGTAAAATGTGGATTTATGGATTTTCGGGTATACAGATTTCAATTTTTGAGTTAATGTAATGTTTTATGGAAATCTAAAGATGATGTGGAAGTAGCGATTTAATTTGCATAATTTTTTTCTCAAAATTTTTCAAATTTTAGGTTAAGTTGAAATGATAGATGAAAATAACTTTCACTTTACCATTGGCACTTTTTCTCCTCTACAATTCGGTGTAGTTAGTTTTTTAGTCCGACGTTTCGGATTCGAGCGACCATCATCAATTTTCTTAATTTAAATACGGACCTGGTTTTTTTATTTGAGTATCTTATACCCTTCATAACCACAAAATACAATGTGAGAAAAGTCATATCATACCATTTGATTTTTTTAAGAAAATCCCTATTATTTGAGGAATTCCAGAAAAACGCCATTTAGCGACCAGTAGCAAAATAAATTTTGTGACCGTTAATAGCACCGCAAATAGACCGAAAAAACTCCTTTTTTTAAGGCCAAGTTCAATAATATCGGATTATTCAAAACAGAGAAATCAACGTTTGAAACAAAAAATGTTTGACCTTCCCCCACCACTTTATTATTGAAAATCGAAAAAAAATTATAAATAGCAAAAGTTGCGTAACTACTAGAATACTACGCTTATATTTTCGACACACCTTAACTATGTAAATTCGCAAAAAAATCGACATTTACAATTTAAAGTTGTTGTTGCGCCCCCTAGCGCCAATTTTTCGAGGTTCTCTTGGCCGATTTACTATATAATTTTTTTCCCGGAACCATAAGATAAGTGGTTACTGAGATACGGTCAGCCTCCCTTCTTAGTTGTACACTCGGTACAAACTATTAAGAACTTCTTATTCACTTGTAAACGCTCCTTCCTGAATACACAAATTGTACTATCGGTTCTAAAAACGTAAAATATTGTAATGTCCTGCGCTACGCGAGACGTACCCAATTTAGGCCTATTGGTGATAATTAGGCAAATATTTTCAGTGCATTTGATTTATTGATCTTTTTTTACATTCACATTCAGAAAGAAAGAGAAAAAACCAAAGGTAAAAACTGGTTCGGACTTCCCGCAACTGAGATGACAGATGAAGTGAAACGAGATTTGGAAATTTTACAGATGAGATCGGTTCTTGATCCAAAGCACTTTTATAAGAAGAACGATCTAAAGGTTTTACCTAAATATTTTCAAGTAAGTGACTTGCTTTTTTTTCTTAACGGAAAAAATACTAATCGGATACTTAAAATATCTTCTATTTTCAGGTTGGTAAAGTAATAGATTCTCCTTTGGACTTCTACAATAATAGACTTACTAAAAAAGAGCGTAAGAAAACTCTCGTTGATGAACTTCTGGCAGATGCCAATTTCCAAAAATTCAATAAGAGGAAGTATTCAGAAATTATGGAAGAAAAACAGAAGACACATTATAAAAGTTGGAGGAAGGCTAAGCGATTAAAGAAAAAGAAAAAATAATAGAAAATTAAAATTTCACTATAAATCTCTATATTTGTTCAGTAACTAAAGTTACACTTTCGTTTTATTTCCTTTTATCTTATCAACAAATTTAACCCTCCCGTAGTTATAGTTTTCCCGTATACGTCTTAGTTTTAGAGACACAGAGAAACTTCTTTACTGAGCAAGAAAATTATATTTAAAATATAAAGGATGTAGCCGTTAGTAACATTAGCTCTTTGAAATATTCTTGCATTATTTTAGGAAGCAGAACAAAGGCAAGGTGAAATTGGTGTAGCTCACAGTAATAATTCTAACTACTTGTTGAAAGTTTTTCAGATGCCAAAAAAAAAATCGGTTGTGTGGCTTTTTTATAATTCAGAATAAAAAGTTTTTAAACCTAGTGATAATTACCTTTCAATTTAGTAAATAATTTATAATATATTTTTAGTTTGTTTCATGTAATCTAGTTGAACATTATGGTAGAAATTTAGCATGATCTAGAGATAGTTTTCTACATAAACAGAAATAGTTGCTATATGCATACCACTAATCCAAGATCATAATTACTAATGAAAGTTATACAATGTTAGTCTTCGTAGTTTTAGAATAGAACTTTCTACAAGTTTCGTCAAAATTAAGTTCTAAAACCCAATGGAACAGTCAAATTTCACATACACACACTTGTTGCTTGGGAAATAGAATGTTCTACAAACATCTTGAGACTAGTATGATAAGGTCTTCTTTAGGTCCAAAACGCAATGTTAAAGTTGAAATTTATAGATCTTGTTTAGTTTCAAAATAGAATGTTCTAAAATTTTCTTGAAATGACTTTTATAAGTTCTTGATGTGTAAAACGCGATGGCAAAATCAAAATTTACTGATCTTGTCAGTGGCGGCTCCTCCATTAGGTCAAATGGTCAACGGCCCCTCAATAAATATTTCCAAACAGAAATAAAATAATATATAATTTATATTTTTTCATTTTTTTTTAATTCGGAAATTCCCTCTATTATTCTAAGCGTATAAACTCGTTGACCGTTCTCTTAATTCCACGACACACTATCCGTGCCTCGCACAGTGGCGGCTATTCAGGTGAAGTGCTACTTCGCCAGGAAAAATAAACAAGCAAACATCTAACTATATTTATTATATATCTCTTAATACTTTAGTTTTTACATTCATCTATTCGCCTAATTGGTAAAAAATAAACTGTACATCTCGAATAAATATTTTACTTGACCGTTGGCGGCATGTCTTTTTAAAACTTTCAATCGAACTTTATTATAACAACTATAACAGTGGACTACTCATTACACACACGCAAACCGCGTAATTCTGGAAATATTTTGACTTTGCTGGAGGTGCTTTTTTTATGTTTAAAATGTGTTAAAAATTCGATTCTGAACTGAACTATGTTGCCATGACATGTGTACGTATCGTTGCCGATGACGTCGATATAGCCCAGCGCCATACAACGCGAAATGTTCTCGGTGAATATGCAGGGCGCAGTACACATCATCATTAATCCACGTGTCGTTCAGTTTGCTATTAATTATTAAGTGCAAAATATGTTAATAATAATAATTATTTTCGCTGATTTCGCTGCAATCGTTGAGTTCCTTTGCAGTTAACGTGACTGTTTTGTGTTATATTTATTTATGGTGTTATTAAAACTTCAAATTACTTTTTTGCATGCGACGGCAGTTGACCGAACGACGCGAAGCGGAATTCGGTTAAACCGTTAAGGGCGAAAAGACACTTTCCGCATGTATTATGTACAAAATTGTTCCTACGACCGATATAGCCCTCAGATAAACGTCAATTAGGTTTGAGTTTAATGATATATACTGTAATTACAAAAATCATTGAGCTTCTTAAAAAAAAATTACTTTGCACCTTATTGAGTGTTTTAGATAAGATATTCATTACTTTAACAAATCGTGCGGAAAAGTTACTTTTTAGTTCTAATAGTCTTGCGTGCGGAAAAGTAGTACTTTCCGCAAAATCGTAGGAAAAATATGTTTTCCTAATTAAAAGTAAGACGATATCATATTGAGCGACTCAATAGAAAAACCATAGTATTGTAACTTAGCGCATAGGAGCCCATGATCGAGGGTATCAAATGCTTTTGAATAATCTAAAAGAACGAGTATAATGGCGTATCCCCTATCATAGTCACAGTACATTCAATGACGTCGTCTGTGACGGATGCCAGCGCGGTGGCTTTGGAGAATTTTTTTCGAAATCTGCATTGATTGTCTGAAATAATTTTACTATTTGTAAAAACATTTGACCGTGCAAATTTTTTTAAAAATTTTAGAAAGTATAGAGAGAATACTGATAATCTGTAAGTCCGAGAAGGTTTTAGGGTTATTTATTATTTTTGGCCAGTGGTTTACCAATGAAAATTTTCCAAGGACCGTGGAAATATTTTTGCTATATGTAGGAATTAATGATATGTAATATATAGATATCTACGAGTATAAATAGGCTACAATATTTAATCATATTTACTGAGATATTATCTACACTACAACAATTTTTTTATGGCTCAGAGGGTAGTGTTTATCTTATCAAGAGTATTAAGTCTAAACTAAAAATGATGGTCCTGTTTAAATCGATTTTTTTTGTAGAATGCAATTTTATTCTTACCTTTATTTTTATTACTTTTTGTAAAAAAGAGCCGAAATAGTTATTTATCTCTTCAGGATTGTACAAATTTTCCAATTCCATTCAGAACAAGACTTCTTGTTTTGAATGGAAGCCTTTTCAATCATTATTAAAAAAGGATATCATTTATGAGTAATTAGTAAAAATCTACCTGCATAAAAAATAATGTTGTTTTATTTAGAAATAATATGTAGATTGTCTTATTTATGAATAAATAGTTAGTTATTTGCCAACCCTTCCGATTAGCGGGAGTCCCTTTTTTTGTTTATATCTTTATATAATTCGAATGGTTCAAAACTCTTGCTTTTTAGGCGGCTTAAGCATTAATCGTCACAATAAAAGACGAATTTTCATTTAACAACCAACGTGCACCTGGGTGACTCCACAGGTATCTCGGCTAGGCTAGGTTTGCTATGTCCAGTAACAAGATGAGATTTTTTGTATTGGAGGTCGTTACCCTTTCTACCGAAGGAACTAGCTTCCTATTTTTGCATTTGTAAATCTGGCAACTAGTGGTGTGTCAATTGTAAATGATTCATTCCCTTTGATTTAATCACTTCAAAGTATTGAACGACTGAATCCCGCTTGTAAAAAACGATTCGATCACCTCTCGATCGGATCGATTGACCGACCTTACCAAAATAACATCCCAGACAGAGTCTAGGTTCTCGGTCATTCCTCAGTGCCAACCTGCTAATTAATCTTCAATCCGCTACGTAGATCGAATACCGTATGCGGTTATTTGAACGATTCAGATTGAATTGCATGCCAGACCAGATCACTACGGGACGGGATCAACGGGATTATTGCGTACATAGGCACAGTGGTTTGGACGTACTTTTACCTTTATGTGTTGAAAATCGTTAGTCCAATATGCAGCACCTACTTCCATATTTTTTTAATAGGTGTATTATTCTTTCTGAGAAATTTGTTAGTTTTTCAAATTTATTATGAATTATTAAAAACATAACCTCTCAAACCCACTCTTATTCATTGTTTACACTATTTGCTAATTATTTACATTCTTTAGTTCTGTACACGTAAATAATGTAAAAAATTCAAAATTAATTCTTTGCGCTTAAAGGCACATCACTCAAATATAGAATACGAAGCAGCCTATTTCTGAAAACAAATTGAGCAAAATTGTATTTTCGAACGTAACGGTGGCTATTCAGGTGAAGTAAGTGACGTGCTACTTCACCAGGAAAAATAAAAAAGCAAACATATAACTATATTTAATGTATATCTCTTAAAATTAAGGTTTTTACATTAATTTATTCATCTAATTAGCAAAAAATAAACTGTACATCTCGAATACATATTTTACTTGGCCGTTGGCGCCATGTCTTTTTAAAACTTTCAATCGAACTTTTATTATAACAACTATAACAGTGGCGCAAAACGCTTCGACTTTGCTGGAGGTGCTATGTTTAGTTAACGATTTTCCTACTACGTTACCATGACAACGCGTACGCGTTGACTTCGAGCACATGGAAGAATAATGTTAATCAGCGCCATACAACGCTCTCGGTGAATTGCTAAACAACGCTCTCGGTAAATTGCTAACGCAGTACACTACACCCACGTGTCGTTCAGTTTGGGGTGGTTGTTTACTTTTATTTTCGCGGATTTCGCTGCAACCGATTAGTTCCGTTGCAGTTTACTTGACTGTTTCGTGTCATATTTATTTATGGTGTTGTTACAACTTTATTTGGTGTCGGGTTTATTAATTTACATTATTGATGAATCCGCTTACGGATGTGGTTTACATTTTGTTGGAAACTCCATTTAATCTATGGAAGGAACAAGATCAGAATTTTAATCGTCATCCTGGTTTTCGGCGTACAAATGATTATGTAAATATTACAAAAATTGTTTTGCTGTTTACTAGTTTCCAATAAATATTCAGTGTGGATAAGGAAGGATTTGCAGGTATGTTAAATATATGAAGGTCTTTACATAAACATGAAGACTCGGCGGAGCATTTAAAATGCGAATTAATGCTAAAAACATACTTAACTATATAAAATACATTTTAACGAAAACGTCCAATTAAATAGACTTTATGTGCTTGGTAATTAACGCAGTTTTGTACCTTACAAAACAAGAGTTAGTCTTTCGCGGCCATGATGAGAGCAGCGGGTCAATAAATAGGGGGAATTTTAAAAAGCTTTTTTAAAAATGTTTTTACTGGTGACTCGAAAACTATTTAAAACGAAATAATTAAATCCGTTTCTGATTATTTAAATGATCATGTAAAAAATGAAATAATGAACACACAGTTTTTTTCTGCGCAAGTGGATGACACCACTGATATTACGCAAACCTAACAGTGCTCCATAATTTTAAGATACGTTAATTCAGAAGGTTCAGTAGTCGAGAGATTCTTAGGATTTTATAATGTCAGCTCCGATAGAACATCGGATAATTTATAATCTCTCTTGGATCAAATTTTGGACCATTTGACTATAAACATAAATTAATAGGGCAATGTTACCATGGCGCAAGTGTGATGTCTGGCCACCTGAATGGCCTTCAAAAAAATGAAAAAGCGCCGCAGGCTGTATTTGTCCATTGTCTTGCTGCTATGAAGGATAGGAGAACTGATTTAGTATACAAGTAAAAAAGTTGTAAAATAATATTCTACCCCTTCCACATATAAAAAATTCTGGAAAAAGATTATTGGGATATTTTTTGCATCATTTGCACTTCACTTACTTTTTCACCCGCGAGCCGCCACTGCTAATAAACCATATTTGGAATATGTAGTATATACCTGCTCAAACTACTTAGACCAACACCGAAATACAATATAGAAGTCATATCATAAAGCAGAACACAACTATCCGACCCGTACTAAAAAAGAACGTGAAGACAAAACAATATTTTAAGTTAAAATGAAATCTATCATTTCGTTCAATGACTTCTTTCAATTGGCAACGAAAAGTATTAAAATGAACGAATGATTGAAAGATTCAATCGTTTTCGAAATCAGTCACTCATTGATTCGGTCCTCGTAAAATGAACGATTTGGACAATTTGGTACAATTTTAAGTGGGGGTTTGGTACATTTTATTTAGAGCTTCTGGCAACCGTGGTACGAGCCTGAAAAGAAATCAAATTTTTAAAGGCCGTGACTATGGTAACGAACGGACGTGCCACTTCTGTATTTGTGATTAAAGTAATATTGGGATGTGTTCTATTAGATTGTGTTTATTTCAATCAAAGGAAATCGTAATCAAGGCTAACCAAAAGACAGTCCGATATTAAAGCACTACCTACCTATTATATAGAAAATTATAGGTTTTGATAGAAAAAATCTGACGTAGATAGAAATCAAAACTTAACCGGTGCCATGCACGCGCAGGTATGCTGCGCAGCTGATACTGTAAAATAAACGGTCCTTGTTTATATTTTGAATGACGACACCAATGTTACTTTCATGAAAATGCAGAAATAACAACTCTTTTACCTGACCCATGTATGTTACTTATGGTTTAAATGGAAAGTGGTCCAACGATAAATAGTTTTTATTTGGAAAATTTTGTATCAAGAATACTCAGGGAAAATATACAGTGATTAAATGATTTTAGTGTAAAACAGAAAAAATCTCCTCTGCAGACATTTATCAATGCACAGACTATAGAAAGGAGCTACAAATCGACCTGTAATTATTATACTAAATGGCAACACTGCGGTTTAATCCCCCCTTGGTTTTTTTAAGTCAAAGTGACAGCCGTCAAGCAGTTGGCAACATTGTTTGGGAGTGTAGTTGCTGTCTTGGTAGTCGATGAAAGTTTTTTTAATTTCATAATTACAGTTCTGCCCTTAGCAGACTTCAAAATTTTTAGTTTGTGAAACCTATGGCTTGTTTAAATACTTTGAAGCAAGAAATTCGGACTTTAGAACAAATTTTCGGGAAACACCATGAACGATTTCAAATTATATCCGCGAGTGTCGACGAATTGAGTTGTAGGTTTATTGGCAAATGTGGAAAAAAATATACTATTCATGCAAACATAACGGTAAGATTTCATTGTTCTGTTTTGTGCATTTCTTTATTAGCCTTCTTTCTTGCTGAAAATGTATTATAGAGTGGATCCAAACAAAGGAATTTTCGACCCCATCTTGACATTTAACATATGTAAAGAGAGAAGTGAAGAAACAGCTGAGGACTAGTAAATCTTGTTTGTTATTGAATATTTGGAAAGCCCAATTCTTATTTACACTTAATTTTATTGGGATGTCAAATCATTTAATTTGATGTTTTCGTATTCTCTTTATTAACCCTGTTTCTTAAATATGATTTAGTAGAGATGTATATTTCCATTAGGTTTGAAAACTAAATAAAGCTCAGCCATTTTGTAGTCCTTTAAAAATGGTATTATTTACACAAGTCTTTCTAAATTTTCAATAAAACATTTCTATTGAAATGTTTATAAAGTCACTTAGTATGATATGAAGGAAGTGTTAAATGAATTTTGGTTTAATTTGATACTGAATTTAGAAAAATTTGCAAAAATAATCAAGGATTGAGGATTTGCCTCATTTTATGTATTGTGAAAAGTTAAGTAGCAAATATTTAGTGCCTGTTTTCTATTTGTCAAATACATTTAAATCAGGCTAGAAACTTTTATGTAAATTATTTATATTTTTTCAAATTTGAAATTGGATCACCAGGTCATTTAACATGTAGCCTAGGTATAATATAATAATGTATGTAATTACCTACATGTAAAAAGTTTTTGGAGTTAAGAATCAAAAAGACTTTTCTGATTATTGTCTAATGTAAAAGTGTCAAACATTGGTTTGATAAAAGTTTAGTTAATAAAGTTGGTGTTAAGAACTGATTTATTTACCTAAAAATAACTTTGAGATATCAAAACACAAAATGAAATAGCTTATTCTTTTTTGTGAAGAGCAAACTGGTTAGACATTGCAGTTACAAAATAACATTACTAGGAATTACAAGGAGAAACGTAAGGCATTAGTAAACTTTAGAATTTAGTCAGGATTAGCAAGTTTTAGTTAGAATTAGTTGGCATTAGCAGTGTATTGGGAATTACTCAATACTCAATTTATTTGTGTCAATGTATATACATATTCACATATGTCACAAAATACAAGATTAAGAATTAAAATTTAAACATTTTTGCATAATACAAATTAAAAAAATTGGACAAAATACAATAAAACTTAACACATTGAAATTAAAACAACTAAATTCAATAACAGAGTAAAATGCATTTTTTATTAAAATATCCCTATCCTACTTTTAAAATGTTTAAGAGATGAAAGTTGAGGCAAAACAATATAACCAGTAACCAGGACCCAGGTGTAACCAGATTATGTTTATGCCTGGTATTCTGGTTATGTATATCTTGAAATAGCTCTTGTTCTGCTTCACATTAAGCAGATTCTCAAGGACATAAACGGATGACACTGTCAAAATTTTCAAACTTATGGATGCTGCTCTGCAGTTCATCCCTATAGTCTAGACCAGCCAGCACTCTCACTGCTCTGTGCTGTAAAATAAAGATGCAGCTAGTTCCTGTACTATGTCCCCAGACAAGCACTGCATATGAGATATGCAAATAAAAGAGGGCATGAGAGACAGTTCTCACAATCTTACTGGTCACATTGTTCACTAGATTATGCAGTAGTTTTTGGTGAGGTTATCAATATGTGTGCTCCATTGTTGCTTTGGATCTAAATGCACACTTAAGAATTTAGCACTTTCCATTACCTCATTCACACCTCTAATCTCTCTCAAAGAGAACTCCATTTTGCTGGTCTTTTCCTGATTGAGGCTTGCTTAAACTAAACCACTCTTCAGCATCATAAAAGTCTCAAGCACCCTCAATATCATTTGCTACATAAGAGACTGTTATATCATCAGTTAAAAGCGTGATTCTCCCAGGTGTTTCTTGGTCAGGTAAGTTATTGATATATATGAGAAAAAGAATGGGGCCAAGTATTGAGCCTTGGGGAACTCCAATATTAATCACACTTTCCTCTGATGACACTCCACAAGCCTTTACAACCTGTCGCCTGTTTAGCAGATACAATGTTATTAGGAGAATCACATCAAACTGTAACCCTTTAAAAGAGTCTAAAATATAGGACTCCAAATTTAAAATATCCCAAACTGTATTTTTATATTTTCTGAAACCATATTGGCACAGAAAAAAATGTTTGGTTTTAAAATAATTGCCAACCTCTACTTACATACGCTTTTTAAATATTTTTGGAATTATTGGCAATAATGAGATGGGTTTATAATTCTCCAGTTGTTCTGAATCCCCTTTTTTAAAAACTGGAGTTTTAATAGCATGTTTCAGGACTGAAGGAAAAATCAATAAATTGGCTAATAATTTTTGTAAGAGGACTTATCAAAAAGTTTCGATAGATTTAATTAACTTTATTATTTTATTTTTAAGAATATTTATAATATGTCTTACTTCATTAAAACTAACTTGAGAAAAGCAGAATTTTTATGTGTGTACGCAACACCCTTGACATTGCCTAGAAGATCCATGCTTAGAATTGGGATGTTATTTGTTATGTTTTGAGACACTTTACTAAAATATTTTTTAAAGATTATCTACAAGATGCTAGTGTCAAAGTTACTTTTATGACCCCTCTCTGGTTGTTGATGATATCCCACATAATATGTGTCAGATTACTAGAGGATTGAATAATATTAATATTTGCTGGGATTTTAGCTGTGTTATTGCATTTTTGCATTGTTTTTAAACTTTTTATCTTTTTATCAAATTTCTCTAAAAATATCAGTTGTTCCTTCATTTCCCTTAGATCTTATGTAAACCAGCTGATTTTATCATTTGTATTAGTAGTAGATAAGAGACGACATTGATTTTTATATATTGGTTCTCATTTTGAATGTAATGCTGCAGAATGTGATAAAGCTGCATATTTACTGTAATTTTTGTATAGAAAAGTAGTACATTTTATTAACTTTTTATTAAAATTAAATTATTAATAATTAATATTAAATTAAATTTTTCTTTGGTTAAACAGTAAAAACTGGCATTTTTTTTCTTCATATTTGATGAAGTCTACTTTCATGGGATTTGAACAAAAATTGCAAATTTTTATTTTTGGATAGTTGGATAGACAGAGATATTTCAAAGAGCTATAATTTACATTTATCGTTTATTATAAAAGGTGCATCAGAAAACAAAGAAAATGTATGTTTTTATTAAATTATTTAAAAAACAAATTTAGAGAATTGTCTTAAAACATTTTATTTTATTAAAAACTGAAAATGAAACAAAAACTTACGAGGTTTGAGGAATGTGTTGAAACTGATGTCTGTTAAAAACTATACTAGGACTATATAGGACCATTGCAAAGCGATAATAAGCATAAGAGTATTTATTTTTTTTATTTATCAATGGCATAGCCATTTTACAATTATACAGACAACAACTGATAAATATATATCTACATTAAAATTTATAAAATATATCTCTAACATTACACACATTTAAAAATCACATCAACTTAAATTTCACATATTAAAATTTTCCCTGTTATTAATTTGATTGGCAGATCACATCATACAGGTGATATGATTATTCTTGGCATAAATAGTTGGGTTACCTCTTCTCTGACTTACGTTAAATGTAAACAATTGTTGTAAGTCCAGACAGTTGTCTAAGAAACACAATTTAGCTTTTCATTTTCTAGTCTATAAAGTTGAAATATTTGAGACGGAAACAAGCATGCTGTAAGCTTATTTTTCTCTAATATAGTCCACAATGAGAGGCGACTATTCTTAAAAATTTCTTGTGAACATGCTCGATAGATTCATTATAAACAACATAATTGGGGGATCAAACCTGTGAACTATATTCCAGGAGGGATCTTATAAAGCAACAATAAAATCTTTTAAATGTGATTATTGAAAATAATGATCAGATACATTGCATAAAATCCCAATAATATATAACCCCTATTAATGATATTAGTTATGTAAGATCCAAAATTCATTTTGTTATCAAAGGTAACTCCCAGATCCATCACTTCACTACACGAGGGTAATTCTACATCATGCAGAACATTTTGATAATTTACAGGCATAGATGAATGGACAAAGGTAATTTTAAAACACTTTGTCACATTTAAACTCATATGATTAGTTTTACACCAATGAACAATACTATCAAGGACTCGCAGAATAGCCATGGCATTAGACATGGTAATTATGGCTTTGAATATTTTTAGATTGTCATCAAAACATGAGAATTTATTGTGCTGAATACAGGGATTCTAATCTAAAAGAAGCACTAAAAAGAGAATGGGCCGTAATGTGAACCTTGTGGTTTTCCAGAAGGCACTTCACATAACCTTGTGTGTTCACGAAATTTTCAGTCCAGCTTAACAAGTTGCCCCTTATACATAGTTCATTGATGTCAATGTCTTTACAAGTAGTCATAAAAATCTAAATAAATAAATCTAGCAATAATCAAAAAATTTTACAAAAACATTAATAATATGATATATGACTAAATCACACATATTTAAAATTATATCAATATAATCACATCTGTTACATCTACAATACTAAAATCTACAATATTAAAATCATTCACAATAATTAAAACAGTAAAAATAAAAAACATACTAACACTCTAACATGTTACTATCTAGAAATTCAGCAAATGAGTAAAAGGCCAGTAAAAAGCTTTTTACTCTGGTCTTAAATTGCCTCAGCGGGACGTCTCAAGAAATTTGACCGTTTTTGACATTTTTGAAGTTGGAAAAATGGAGTACTGATATCATCCTTATTTTGAGTACCGTATGAGTGGAAGTCACCATTCAAGGTCAAGTTCTGGATATTGGTTTTAGCATAGAGAAGGGTTTCAAAAATAAAAATGCAAGGGAAAGTTAGAATTTTCTGCTCATTAAATTTAGATTTACAATCAACTCTGTAACTCAGACCCAAAGTAATTCTGATTGCCCGTCTGTGCTGCGCAAAAATTCTTACCGTTTCCGCAGCTCTAGCCCACACTATTATTCCATAATAGAGCAAAGAATAGCAGAGAACAAAGTAAGCAGTCCTCAAAACATCTCCAGAGACAGATCCAACCAAATTCCTTAGAGGAATATGTTCTTACTCAATGTTTTAGTGACCTCATCAATGTGCAAGTCCCATTTTAACTATGGATCTAAGGTAAAGCCCAAAAACCGCACTGACTCATTCGTCTCCATTTCACCCCCACATCTTTAACATACTCTCAAGGAAAACACCATGGGCCAAATGAGTAAAGTTTTAGCAAGTGCTTTTGCTTAAGCTTTTTGAGAAAGATTTATGTACAACACAAATATCAGAAAGAGTTAGCATTATAGTAAAAGCATTTGCTACCTTTTATTCATCTGTTTTGTTACCAAACCAAGCTTTAGCACTTGACTGTGCCTCACCTGTTCCTCCAGCAATCTCCTCACAATGTTTAAAGCGAAAGATTATAGTGGTATCATCAGCAAACAGAATAAAATCAGCAGTGTTGTTGCTCTGAGGTAGATCATTCATTTATATTAAAAATAAAAGAGGTCATACTATGGAACCTTGTGAAACACCAACTATATTTATTTATTTATTTATTTAAATATTTAAGGTCCACAAAGGCAATATGGAACATGTCACAAAAGTAGTCATAAAAAACTAAAAAAACTGAAATTTAACTAACATAAAAAAAAAATTGTACAAACATGAAAACAATAAGTAATTAAGTCATACAAAATTATTAAAATTAAACTCATCCAGTGTATAAAAGGATTTTTGAAAAGAAGAGTTTTGACTTTATTTGTGAATTGCATGAATGACTGAAGGGCCTTAAAATGTTCGGGAAGCTTATTGTACAGCTTAAGCCCCAAAGAATTTTGCATATTTTCACAAATTTTAAGTTTGTTCAGTGGAATGATTTTTATTTCTAGTGTTAAAAGGATAGTAATCTCTATTAATTGAAAATTTGTCTTTATTTTTAAATATATAGGTAACAATCTCGAGAAGAAAAACCTTAACAAGTGTCAAAACTCACAGTTTAATAAAGAAATTTCGACAAGAGCAATATATGGAAGTCCCAAAATAGTTTTGATAATCTTTTTCTGGCATACAAAAACATCACAGGCTGCCACTGAGGCACCCCAGAAACAGATTCCTTATCTGATTCTGGATTCAACCTGGGCATAATATACTGTCACTAACTGATCCACAGTTAGAAAACTGATAGTCCTCTGCTATGTGACAACATCCCCACCACCCTTACACTTTGCAGTTAACTAGTCAAGTAAGATCTCATAAGCTGAAGGCTAATTGTATCAAAATTATATAATTTAAGTTTTTTTATGAGGAGATCATGCGAGACACAATCAAGTGTTTTTTGTAAGGCCACACAGAAGACTTCGTAACAGAAGTTATGAATTTAATTAGGCTTGTGACAGTGCTGTGGCCTGCTCTAAAACCATGTTGTGCAGCAGTAAATAATTGGTTACCTTCAAAATGTTGGGAGTATTTGGACAGCCATGCACTTTCAAACAGCTTAGGTGTTAATAAGATGACCCTATCAAAGGCTTGTGAAAAGTCTAAATAGACAGAGTCAACCTGCTCCAACACTCCTGTTGACAGATGACAGGTATTAAAAAGATATGAACACAAATGCAATTTACTAATTTCCTTGAATATAGGAAAAGGCATGAATACTACCATTTAAAATTATTCTTCTACAGGAATTATGTATAACTGATTTTTGATAGATGATTAGAATGAACACAAATGCAATAATTTCCTTGAATATAGGAAAATATAGTACCCATTTAAAATTATCTGAATCTGAATATTTTTTAAAAATTTATGGTGGAGTGGAGAATGACAATCATTGTTGTTACAAAAATGATCGTTATATAGTGCTATATTATTCGTGGAAATGGATATGTAATAGAGGTTCTATGACCAACAGGAAAGGAATGAAATAAGAAGTATTACTGATAAAAACAATGTTAAATTAACTAACAAAATTTGCATAGCAAATACTTTTATTTCATACTTTTGTAGTATAGGTGAAAAATTGGCAAAAAAATTAACCCTTTTTCTTTTCTTGGACTCGACATAGAGAGGAATACCAGTATTCTAATAAAAATTGATTTATTTCTAAAAACTGGATCAGATGTAAAAAAATACATATTTTAATGGGTTGTTTGATGTGGGAAATACTTGAGAAAATCAAGAAAAATAGAAATTCCAACCTTTTTATCTAATCAAATCTTTACTTGAAGCTGCAGACAATAAAGTTCGCCCCTCTCAATAGAACAGAAATATATGTTACATTATCACTTAAAGCTACTTAACATATATCTGAGATTTAAATTAGTTATACAATATTATCAAAAAAGGCTGCTTATTTGACTTGTTACAAATCAAAATTATACATGAGAAACTCTACAAGACTGAAATGTTTATTCTCCTAGTGCAGTTAAAAATCTTCCATCAGTTTCTCTTGACGTGCATTATTTCTGCGGTGTTTTTTCAGCAATCAGACTATTGGTTTGGTTATATGTAATGGAACTGTCATATAAAAAAGAAGTATAACTGAAAATATATAGGTAGCTAAATAATAGTTACAACACATTTATGTCATAGTACAATAAAAAACAATATTAGTTTACAAAGAGTTTAAATCAAAGTTAAAAAAGTCATCTATTGAATAAAATGGATGTCAGTATGGTTTTTAATTTATTAGAATTTTGTATTCTATGACGTTCTGACATGATGATTAATTTTAGTTTTTGAAATTATAGGAGACATATCCCTCTGTCCCGCCAGTATGGTTCGCAGACTCCGAAGAAACGAGCATAACAAATGCAGTACAGATTCTCAGTAATACTGAAGGACTCGACAACCATGTCCTGCACCAAGTAGTAATTTTGCTTAGAGAACTGTGTAGACTTCATGCAGTTTCAGAACCCCCTGACCTGGATAGACTGAGAATACCAGATCAACAATTTGCAGATAGGTAAACAAATATATTCAAATTACACTAAATACCTAAATTATTTTTTCAAATACAGGGTGTCCATTTTAGTTTGATTTTCATGATTGATATTTGTTTGAAGGTGTTAAACAATGTAGATTGTTCTATCGCCGTTTTATCACACTTGCATTGTCTTTATTTTTTTGGTATCAACATTAGGAATGGTAAATATCTCCAATTGTTTTTACTAATTTCTATCTCTAAAGCTACATGCTTATATACTGCATCTATTTCTTACCGCGTCGTCAATAACAACAGGATTGTTAACGCTCGTCGAAAAATTTGATTTTGGTGCAGTACAAAACGCCGTAAATTTTTGAAATTTTGCATAGAGACAGAATTTGAATCAGTCAATAGTTCGTGTAAATAATATTTCCAAAACGTTTGAAGTAACAAGTAAAAGTGAAGAGAAGAAAAAAAGAGCAGTAACAAGGTGAAGGGTAAAAAAACAATACTGATCCTTGCTTATCAGTGTTGGGGGGAGGTATGTCAAAACCTGGTTGTTTCCATGGATATACAGAGTTGTAGCCAACCACAAATGATCATTGCACCATTTCTATAGTTACTCACATTCTTTTCATAGACTTTAGTGGCATTGACCAGTGGTTAAAAAAGCAATATATTTTAGTTCATTTTTGACGTTAGAACGAATGACGACTTGCAAGGTGTGTAATGATGTAGAAACAGGCCTGCACCAAATGTGATAAGCACAACACTGTTAAGAATGAAAAACACCAAAACTATGACAAAACTGGATAAAAATGGTAGAAGAGACACCAAAACTATGACAAAACTGGTTCAAAAAAGGTTTGAGATCAAAGGAATCTTCTCTAAATATCAAATGTTGGTGAACAATTAACACAATGCCTGGAAAAGACAAAAAAACTGTACTTTCTGTAATTTGGCTGGTTTGCACAAAAACTAGAGACAATTGAATTTTCAAATTGAAATGCAGTTTTTAACCATTTGATTATACCAAGACCTAAAATTTGGTAGACTTCAACACAAATAAGATTATAAAGAGAATTCGAAGAAATTATTTTTTGGTTTTGATCGGACCAATGTAAGTCGCTATACTTATGTCTTGTCAAAAACGCCATTTTTATACAAAAAAAATTGAAAAAATATGTCTTCTGGTGTGCAATACAAAAACTTAGAATTCTTTTTCGTTGTGATCCAATCAACATGTTTATTAAAAAAATAATAATAAAAAAAAATCTGAGGATTAGAGTAGTTTGTTTTTTACAAAAGTTTCCGGTAGATAGACTTCACTAACACCCATATTCAGCTATTCAATTTTTTTTTTAACATATAAAAGGAGGAGATTATCAATTTGGCTTTATGTATTTTTTTATGTATGTACATCGATTAATCTGTGATGGTTTGAACAATTTGGATGGCTATGATATAGCAAGCATATTGGAAAAAGTTAAAAATGCCGCCATTTTTTACTTTTTCCAATATGCTTTGCGCCATATTGAATGGTTTACTCTTTACTTTACTTTACACATGCTTTATGGTCCAAGAAGTCAAATTCTCCTGACAAAGCTTGCTTAAACTATGTTAATATATAATATAAACAATTTAATCACAGAGTAAATCAATGAGAGAATATTGGTGGTCACTAAACAACACTAGAAATCCAGGTGTAGGCACACAAACACACACAAACCTATATGACAAGATACTTAAAATAAAGCAGATAAACAAAATAATAAAATAGTAAATAGTCATAATTTAAAACACAAAAATGAAAATCAAAAAGATGCGATATAGAGTGCCAATACGCGTTCACCATTTTATGAGGAAATAATATATATGTTATATGTGGCTATTTGTTAAATCTGACATTTATAATAAACCTCATGTAAACTAAAGAGGATGAAATAAAAAAAAAATTATGTACAAAACCGACCTCAAAAGATGCACAAAAAAGTAAAAATATTAATTTATTCAATCTTGAAAACTTTAGTCTGTGGAGTCGGCCCCAAAGTAATTTATTATATGCACTAAGACATTATACTCGTATTAAATATCAAAACACTCAGTACTTAAATATATTTCACCGAGTAAAATGTGTTGGAATAAAATATTATTTTTCACTTTTTAGTGAATTTTTTGAAGGAAGTTAGAGGTTTTAAGCAATACAAAAAGATAGTCTATTGGGAATACAAATTCGAAATTAAATTTCGTAAACTTAAATTATAAAATTATACTAATTTATAAAAGTATCAAAAAGCAACTTAAGGTAATCAGCAAATTTTTTTCAGAATTAGTAATGGTGGCCTTGAGCCCATGGAAGATGAGGGTCTTGATAGTGACGCTGATGCGCAAGATTCAGATTGTGTGACGGTCGATGAAGACAGTGATGACGGCGATGACGAAGACTTAGGTAATTACTGTTTAAATTATTTTTTAATTTTAACCAGTTCATATTTGTTCCTTACTCTATAACGTAGTTGAAGTAAATCCGGCCCTTCCCACACCAATTTATCCTAAGTGACATTTTTAGGAGTGATTTTTTTGATTTTGCCCAATTTGTGTAAGGCGTAATGTTCACATATGGGAAACTTCTTTTGTTATTTATTTCTCAGAAAATTTAATTCTTGATAAAAGTTGGCACTTCAAATAATAAAGTTAGAATGTGAATTAGTTATACAGGTTGTCCAGAAATTATAAAAATCTAAAATTATCTCTGAGATCCTTATTTTTATAGTAATTAAAACATTTTACAAATGAAGGTTTATTCAAATAGAAATAGAGGGTTCTATTCTGGAGAGTTTCAAATGTAGATAAATTTTGTTCAACATTTCATCTTTCTCTTTTATGTTTCCTGGGAAAGAGTATGATTGGATTAAATATTTATTACAGGTGTTCTAAAAATATATATTTAAAATTTGTGTTTCTCTACAAATAAGCTCTCTTTAGAAAATGTTTTTAAAAGTATAAAAATAAGGGAACTTCACTCTTGGGGTCGTTTTAGATTTTTATATTTTTTGAATGACCTGTACAAATAAGTCTTCCAAAATTAGTTTTCGAAGTTCTAATATATCTTTTTCATTTATAATTCAACATTTTCAGGTTTAGTAACGTCCATTTGGGGGCGCATCCCATATAGTGTGTGTGTTTTTGGGTAACATAGACAACTTTTTTGTTTGTGATTTTCGACGAAAATGTTATTCTTTTATAAAAAGTATCAGAATAATAAGCTTAGTGTTATATACAGGGTAAGAAATAAATACAAAAATAGAAGTTTGCATAATATCAAAAAAAAATTGAAATTAAAACTTTTGAGATAGCTAAATTAAAGATCCTGCAAATACGAGTCAAAGAGACTTAGTTTTTGAGAAAATTAATAGTTAATATGTAAAAAATGCTTAATTTAAAATTCTCATCTTTTTGATCAAAGACCCAATAAAGATGTAGGATTTTACTAATAAAGTATTCTCTCTTAATCAGACTCTTTTATTACTGGACACGGACACTATTTTAGCTCGCTTTTGTTGCTGTCTTTCTCTCTTAAGTAGACAGTCTGTTTATGGTAATAACAACAAAAAAGTTAAAAGTAGCTTTTTTAAACTTGAATGGTATAACATTAAGAAACTGATGTACAATTGATGTACGATTGGCTTGTATAAGCAAGAGCAAAAAATATTCCAATATCGGGGACTTTTCAATGATCTAAAGCCAATGAAATTGCAGAACAATTAGATTACTTTTTGGACAATGTCAGAAAAAGGTTCAAGTGTTTTTTTTTAAGCATCACTTGTGAATCTGGACATCAAAGGGTTTACTAAATAATTTAATTTTTATTTACTATACTGATCAGATAGGTCAGAGAGGTCTATTTTTCATGCTGTACCTGAAATAAAAATTTCATGGAGAAAAATGTTTTGGTGGTAAAATGGCTAAAGAAAGGCTAGCTATATTGTGTTAAGCTAATATGGTTGGAGATCCTGGGACACTTCTTGTCATTGGTAAGACTGTGGGGCCTCGTTTGTTTGAAAAAATAAATTTATATATATATATTCATATATATATATATATATATATATATATATATATATATATATATATATATATATATATATATATATATATATATATATATATATATATATATATATATATATATATATATATATATATATATATATATATATATATGTATATGTATATATACATTTATATATACATATATATACATATATATATACATATATATATACATATATATATATATATATATATATATATATATATATATATATATATATATATATATATTTATATTCAAGAAAGTTTAGGGCTATGATTTTATACCTCTACTATAGGCATGGATATGGAAGATGGATCAAGTGGGCGACAAAAGGCTGACGAGATGGGGGTTGAACATTTAGCTACACTAGAAAGACTTCGACAAAATCAAAGACAAGATTATTTAAAAGTAAGTTAAATATTTTGCACATAATAAAACACATATAGGACATTTTATTTCTGTTAATTCTTACACTCTTCTTTTGTGAGATTTTTAAAAACTTCATATAAAAATACTTTGTATACTTTCCTTGACAAACATTGATAATATAAAAATTGGTTGGCCTAAATGTAATTACAAATTTGGCCATAAAACACATAAATTGAACTTAACAATGATGTTCTCTGCAGATTGAATCATAACTGTAGTTCTCAGTTTCTCAAGGCGCACTTGATGATTAAGAGTGATAGACTGTATTGTTTGTGACGCGCATTTTTAAATCAATGTAAGAACCTGCCTCTGTAACAATCAACCACTCAATCCTCTATTAGCTATTTTGTTGATGAGGCAATAGGTTTATAAACCAGAGCTCAATAAAAAGGTTTTATTACTTGTATTGTTGAATTTACTGTATATTAATAATTTCTAGCCAATAAGGACATTGGATAATGTTGTTTTATCATACCAAATTGAATTTAAAGATTGCGTCTTGTTTAAAATATTTTACTTCAAATTCAAAATCTGCAATTACTATGCTTGTTTTTCTCATTTCGAGGTTATGTAGTTTTTGAAACATACACAGCTATTGATGTTGACACCGTAACGCAAATTACTTCAAGCATTATTTTTCTTGGTTAAAATATAATTTATATTTATTTCAACTGTCAAAATTTTCATCCAGTTGAGAAATCACACATAAAACGGTTCATGATGCTTAGTTTTTAGGATAAATGTTTATGAAGCTTTCATTTTAATCCAGGATTATGCAAACGTTACTTTTGCTTTCATTTTTTCATTGTTATGCTTATGTAGTGATAACAAAAAGTAAGAACTTTTTTATTTTTTTTTTCTTTTAACTCATGCCTTTATTGTCATATTTGCTATTAGCTTTAGGCAGTACATATAATTCAAATATATCCTAATGCTATATCTATAAACGTTGGTGAAAAACAATTAATTAAAAAATTAATGTATGAATAATAAAAAACAGTATACATTCTTATAAAACATTACATTTAGACATTTAAAATTGGGTAAATCAGTTTATTGCTGACTCTTCAACTGTCCTGTACGCAAGTGTGATTCAATCTCCTGCAGATTATATACATTTTCAATGAGAATTTTTTTAAGGTCTTGAATTTTTTAATACTAAGCAGATAAGAAATACTTGCAGATAGTAAATTATACAATATTATTCCACAATAGAAAGGACTTTTCAGATATTTGCTAGAAGTGGGAAAAGGAGGGTGAATGAGTTTCTTATGCAATGAATATGAGTTATTGTATTGTCATTATATTTTGACTTGTACTTAGGAATATCCAGCAATAGTTTATATATGAAACAGTAAGGGAGAGTCATGATTTTGTCAGACTTAAAATACGATCTACAATATGTTGTTGGTGTTAAATTGTTCATGACTTTGATACATCTTTTCTGGGCTTTAAATATCCCTAAGCTTCCACTCTCACCGCCCCAAAATTGAACAGCAGAACACGTTTTTAAATGGATGACCTTTGAAGATTTATAAGTAATTGTGAAATTGAGTCTCTTATTGTTAAGATAGTACTTAGTGGTGTGTCTTGTGCTATAGTAGTTTCTTATAGACGAACTGATAAGAGGTTCCTAAATGTCTCTTACTTATTTGACTTAATAATGTATCTGATGAGTGTCAATATTCATAACTTTGTTCTTTTGGGTGACCCCAACATAAATTTGTTGGCTGATACTCATATGTCACGTTACTTTCACAATTTCTTAGAGTCTCTCTCCTGTAAGCAACATATCTCGTCGCCAACCAGTTTCTTGCTCTAGTGAATAACTTATTGACGTAATAATTACAAATTCTGACCTTAAGGTCATGCTTCAGGGTCTCGGACCATAATTTAATTTCGTGTACAGTGAACTTACAATATAAAAAACAGCGACCTTGCTATAAAACTATTCGCGATTTTAAAAATTTAAATATTTTTAAAATATTAAAAATATATATTTTAAAAACTGACTGGAATATAATGTTTAAAATGAATAGTATTGACGATAAGCTTTTTTTACAGATAGTGTTTTGCAGACCTTTAATAGACATGCACCACCTATTGAGATTAGGTACAATCCAAGAAAGCGTAGGATGCTTTGGTTTACCGATACTCTAATCATTTTAAAAATAAAAAAGGAACGAGCGTGGTTACGTTATAAAAAATCGCGAAATTCTGGCCACCATACCTATTATTGCCAACTAAAAAATTTTTATAATCGCGCGTTAATGGTAGAGAAGCAAACTTATTATTCAAACACTCTCAAAGATTGTAGCAAAAGCCCCAAAACACTTTGGTAACACCTACACAAGTGGGGACTCTCCAAACCTGACGATAAAGCATTTTCTTTTCCTAGTAATCTATTTAGTGCCAATCAAGTCAACTCTCACTTTATTGGGTCTGCGGGCTCGAGACCCGTGAATCCTAGCTATCTCAAACAATTTCAATATTTCAGTCTTTGCAATTGCAGATTCACATTGTTGCTCAGGGTAAATCATTAGTGTCAAGACAAAAATCACACACTTCTGGCATTGACAGTGTTTTAGCATGGATGCTGCAGCTGTCTCTTGAAATCGTTGCACCTACTTTAACTCATATCATCAATGTATGCTGATCAGTGTTTGCCCCAAGGTTTGAAAGCTGGCTTCTGTAAGAGCCATTCTTAAAAATCCCTCTGTAAAATTGTCCTCTATAAACAATCTTAGACCTATAAGTCTTCAATCTGTTCCTTTGAAAGTAGCTGAAGGCCTTTTATATGAACAACTGAGTGACTACTTAAACGATAATGAAATACTTCCGGAAACCCAGTCAGGCTTTCATAAGGGTTTTCGGACGGCAACTGCCTTGACCCTCATCGTTGACGAGTGCTTTGCAGCAACGGGGGATAAAAATATTCTTTCACCTACCTTCTTGGATTTGTCAAGGGCTTTTGACACTGTTAGCTTTGAATCTCTTCTGGCTAAGATCAGGTAATACACCATTGATGCCCATATTCTCGACTGGCTCAGGAGTTATCTTGTGTGGCGTAAACAGAGGGTTGTCGTTAGCTCCACTGGAGAGGCTTTGGAGTCTGACTTCTAACTGATAACCTCTGGGGTCCCTCAAGGATCAGTCCCCTCTTGTTCTCCATTGCAATTGCTGATTTACAGCATTCTCCTACGACCTGCGGTATCCACATTTATGCTGATGACGTTCAACTCCTTGGTTTCTCACCTTCTTCAATGGCTGCAGCTGAAGAGCTGATAAATAGAGACTTGGACTCTATAGCATTATGGACTAAAAACAACGGTTTGACACTAAATCCTGGAAAGTGTGAACTGTTATTAATTGGCTCACCTCATTTCTTGAAAGATTTTCCTGGCCTGGGTATGAGCATCGATGGACAGGAAGTTCAGTGCTGTGAGAGTATAAGAAACCTGGGCCTAATCATTGATGCTAATCTCAAATCGAGAAACACGTTTCAGAGGTATGGCAAAAAGTTTTTATCAGTCTTAAATCTTTATTTCGATTCAAGAGCTTCCTGGGCGAAATCACTAAAAAAATGCTTGTAAATTTCTTGGTGTTCTGTCATTTTCACTATGCTGATGTGGTCTACGGGCCCTGTTTGACGGACAGATGTAAGAGGCTACAGAAAATGCAGAACCACTGCATTCGTTTCATCACTAAGGTTCCACGTTTCCATCACATCACTCATTTTTATAGGCAACTCAGTTTGCTAAAACTGAATGAAATGAGATTTATTCATTTTGCCTGCTTTGTGGTTAATGTCGTTAATACTAGGACCCCTAAATACCTGGCTGATAAGCTGGTAAGAACTGATGTATACATCAGACAGCTCTTACAAGTACATCTAAGGATGATCCGCGGCCTCGGAGTGTATCGTTCCGTTCAAGCTTCTCATACTTAGCTCTATATGTTTTCAATCAGATCTCAAGCTTGTTCCCAAAAGGGATATCTAAAGATTCATTAAAGAGACATCTGAAGCGTGAGATTCTGCATAGCACCCCCAAATTTAATTTTAATTTTAGTTTGTTTTAGCGCTTAATGTTTACTTTTATTGTGTTATTTATTTTTGGTTAGGACTTAAAACCACTGGTTTTAAGTGTACACTGTCCTTTTGTGAAATTCTTTTAATTTTATCTTATATTTTGTGCACAATAAATGATTTATGAATTTGAATTTGAAAAGATATTATTCCTCGTAGACATTACAAAGAGTAGCCAGTAGACTTAAGTTTTAACTTAAGATTTCTTACATGAGTCTCATATTTTAAGTTAGCATTAGTGACCAGACCCAACACCTTAACTTCACCCTTCATCCTGGTTTGATTACTAACTGTATAATTGTCAAGTACAAAGTCTAAATTTTATTTTTAAATATTACAAAAGCTGTCTTCACAGTTCATATTGAATTTTTTGGAATTAAACCATTGTGTTATAACAGCCAATTTTTCCAATTTCTTCAAAAGTATGTTATGATTAATAATGTCAAAAGCTTTTGATAGGTCAAAGGCTATTAACACGTGTGTCCCTCATTCCGTCTATCATATGTTTTGTTAAGTGTTTCAAAAATAGCACTCTCTGTTGATAAACCTCCTCTGCCTCGAGCAGTGAGTCACTGGCCTAATTAGAAAATTTAAAAAAATAAAAGTTTTTGTTCAACAGATTTTCTGACGTCACGCGCGGTATGTTAGGGATTTCTATGGCACAAAAATACTTGAAAATATTGACGAATCAGCTTTATTAAAAGAAATTCCACACTTGTGTACCTTCTACTTTCATTTTATGACATAAAAAAGGTTTAAAACCAGTTTGAAGATTTAATGTTATTTCACTGTTTGTGTATAATGTTGTATAACTAATCATAATCAGTAATTTGAAAACATTTTTTATTAAATAATAAACCGCTATAGTTGCCCAAATACATAGATGATTTGTGCAATTTCATTTTTATTGTAGGGATCAGTATCAGGGTCAGTACAGGCGACGGACAGATTGATGAAGGAACTACGGGACATATATCGTTCCGAATCGTTCAAAAACAAAATGTACCAAATCGAGTTGGTGAATGATTCTCTCTATGAGTGGAACGTGAGATTAATGGCGGTGGATCCCGATAGTCCGCTTTCTCACGATCTGCAAATGCTCAAAGAAAAAGAGGGAAAAGACTGTATACTATTGAATGTGTTATTTAAAGATACTTATCCTTTCGAGCCTCCTTTTGTTAGAGTGGTGCATCCAGTCATATCAGGTTAGATTATAATATAGAGTGGTCATTGGACATAACATTATGTCTTTAAAATTATTGTTTACATAAATTTAAGTACAACAATTAAATAGGAAAAAAATATATCAAGTTAAAGTAAATTGTAACGTTAACGAAAAAATTATTTATATAATTAATTTTTTTACAGGTGGTTATGTCCTAGTTGGTGGTGCCATTTGTATGGAATTATTGACGAAACAGGGCTGGTCCAGTGCGTATACAGTAGAAGCTGTAATAATGCAAATATCTGCTACGTTGGTTAAGGGCAAAGCACGTATACAATTTGGTCCACCAAAAGTCTGTTCACAAGGACAGTATAGTCTGGCGAGAGCTCAACAAAGCTATAAGAGCCTCGTCCAGATTCACGAGAAAAATGGTATATTTTTTTATTTAGTAGTAGAGCCATTGTCTTGATAAGTTCAGGAAAATATATTACTTTGTTATTTTCTTGTTTCTGTCCAATGAGGCAAAGAGCCAGATATATCATATGTTTAATTGTTGGTTTTATCGAAAGTGATCTCGAGGTTTCTATTTAAAATAACAACCTGTATTTTTCTTCATATAATGATATTTATTCACTGGTGTGCCACCATATATATTAAGGAAAGGCATATTTCAGAGTGGACTTTTTTTTTGTCAAAACAGAAATTATATGAGCTCAGACCCCTTCGCGAAACAAAATCCTAAATACGCCACTGTTTTTATTGAGTAAATCATTTTTTTTAAAGGATGATATTATTTATTAAAATTAAATAAATCGGTTTTAGCACTGCTCTCGCGGATGGTACCAATCTATCACAGTGCGTTATTTGTTATGATGTATTGAGCAATGATTGACTCATCTGGAGCGACGTTTTTGACTAAACACAGTACTTTGAAGGACCCATGAAATTGGATAGTACTTGTTCTTCTAAAGAGTGAAACGAAAACTTGCTGGAAGCTTATCAAGCTTATCGATTTTCGTTAGTTACCGCGAAATCCAAAAAAAGTCATATTAGAAAATCACTCGTCAAGCTATGTATGTTAAAAGTTGCTGAGATCATTTTTGAACAGGAAACAAGAAAAAAATTGGAACAAATTCCTCTTTCTGACAAGGTAAAACGGCGCATCGATATGGCTGAACACATAAAAATACAAGTTGTAGATGAAGTGAAACAATCTCCGTTTTTTGCAATACAGTTGGATGAAAGCATTGATGTCGAACATTGTTTATAATTATTAGTGTTCATGAGACACATTCAATATAAAACAACTCAAGATGAGATGCTGTTTGCTAACGAGTTTACAATATCAAAAGCAGTTCATGTGAGGGCTGCAGTCTCTGACTTTTTCACCAAACATGAACTTTTGTGTCAAAAATTGGTAAGTGTTTTTACTGACGGCACTGTAGCAATAAATTTCGCTCAAGCAGCTGGTTAAAAAAAATTCCAATATAAGATTGACACACTGCTTTATTCATCGCCAAATCTTAGCAGCAAAAACAGTTCCCAGCGAATTAAATAATATCTTAAAACTTTGCACCAAAGTTGTCAATTCCATGAAAAAGAGTCCATTGCATACTCAACCTTTCAAGGTGCTTTGTGATGCTTTGGGAACAGAACATAAAACCTTGCTATTTCACACAAGCCGGCACTCAAAAGGTAATATGTTGGCACGATGAAGTAACTACACAGGAGTTAAGTTACTACTTGCCTAACACAATATGTCATGATAACACCTATCGATTGACCCTTTTCATGTTGACGCTGACGCCTTGTCAGAAACATTAAGAACAAGCATTAGAAATTAAAGTGGTTCTGCTGTTCAGTACGACTTTGAAAAGATGGATAAAACTTTGTTTGGGTCAAATATTTATCAGTTTATTCAAACATAGCAAAGTGCTCCAACTATCTTTACCTTTTTCCACTACTTATTTGTGCGAAAGTGCGTTTTCTGCCGTTGTAGCTATAAAAACTAAATACTGAAACAAGTCAAGAATTGGAAACCTCATGAAAGGTATATAAGCTCATCCATTGCATTCAAATAAATCAAATCAAAATGTACTTTATTGTCAAGAATCCAAAAAATTCTGTTGACAAAGCATGTTCCAAAGTAAAAAAAAACTAGTAAAAAAAATCACACAAATAAGTTAAATGGGGGTTACAAAATTAAAAGTTATAATATATAATATATACATGAAAGTCGGTTTAATAGAAAAAAAAGTAAAAAACAATCAAAAGGTAAAAAACAATATAAAAACAAAAAACATATAAAACAAATAATTGATAGCATCTATGTTTGTTTAACTAAAGTAATTCAGCAGTAGCATACACAACAGATCTTAACAATGGACACATCTAAACAATGGACAAATAATTACAAAAAGCTGTCTGCATTAAACTCACCCACGTTATAATATACTTTTTTTAGAAGTGCACTCTTTAATGTTCTTCTAAAAATCTTTTAGATTCTTGGCTTCTCATAGATAAAAGACCTTTTTGTAAATTCCTTAGTGGATATAGGCAGGGGTAGGTGAGAAGCCTGTCTAATATTGTGTCTAGAAGACGAAGTTGCAAAGTTATGGTTATATTTAAATATAAGGGTAGATGTTTCGAAGATGAAATAGTTATAACGAATTTGTTAGAAGATAATAAAGAGGTACTGATAACGAGTATGTCTGATTTTTGTGTAGTGTTATAATATAAGCAGTATATTGATTGAGCCTTTTTTTTCCTGCCCTGATTACCAATTATTCAAAAGTATGTACGTAAGAAAATTGTGGCAGGCGAAATATTTTTAATATTATATATAATAAATAACTTTGGGATCTCTTGCTTTATGCAACATTTGATACAATTTCGAAGCCCTGTTTCTTGGTATCAAATCAAGATACCTTAGATTTTTTATTTTTTAACTGACTTCAAAATAGGAGGAGGTTCTCAATTCGACTATTGGATGAAATTTTCAGGAAATATTCGGGGATCTGCCGGGGCAGGTATGAAGTACAAGTAACATAAAAAGTAAATTGGGCTTATCTTGTTGTATACCTCCCGACCTAGGGGAATTTAGTTTATTGTAAGGTTATTTCGGCTATTATAGATCTTAATGTATGTTGAGAGTATTATATACCTATTATTGACACTATTCTATATGGCATACTCTCAGAAGCGTACAGGTGAGGTCAAAATAACTCTAATTTGCCATAGGAAAAAAATTACTAAAGTGCCACTTAATAGATATTCAGGGCCTCATAGGGGAGCTCATCGATTTACCTTTTCAACTTTCACTTTTGAAACATTTTATGTAGGCTATAAAGACTCTTAAAACAATACTACAATAGATTTTTTACATCTTCAGGGAAGTCAGGAAAGGACTTGCCACCACACTCATTGGGCCAAAATTTTGCCAGGTTTAATTTTACAGATCGGAAAACTGATTTTTTAAAATACTTTGGTCATTCCTCTTTCAAAAAGGTACTCTACATTGGTTTTGATAGAAGTAGCTGCTTTAAACAAAAAACAGTTTTTTTGTGTTACACATTATTGAAATAAAATCAGAATACTCCATTTCTTTGACAATGGTTATCGATAACTTTTGGCAGAATTGGTCAATTGCTTGAGGAGTACACAAGAATTTACGGACAAGTAGTCGGCTATCATTATGTGCAGGCAAGAAGAATTTATTCTGAAATATTTTTAAATTGACAGTTTGGCTCACCAAAGAACTTTTGAGAGGGTTGATCGTAGCATAAGAGAAACAGGTAAAAATTCAAGTGAAATAAAAAATAAAAATACTAAAGTAGGCGATCTTTTGACAATCCAATTTAGGAAGTTTTTTGTCGCATCATGGCAAAGGGTCACCAAGAAGAGCAAGGAACCCTGAGTTAGTGGGGGAAATTCTGGATGAGATTGCTTAAAATCCTTTTAATAGTGTAAGAAAGTTGTCGGTCCAAATTCATGCGACTAAGTGGGGTGTTAATGCAAACTGCTTGTCACATTTTGTTGATTATACTACAAGAGTTAAGTACGCAAATCGGTTTTTGCAACGATTTAGGCAAAATCCACATTTTTACTAGTATTGTTTTGTCACGGACAAAGCCGGTTTTACCCGAGTAATAAATTGCTATAATTTGCATATCTGGCATAAAGAAAATCTCCATGCAATACTACAGAATCATCTCATTGGATCTGTTCTGTTTTAAAAACAGATTAAATGGTGCCTTGTATTTTGCAAATTCTTGCAACAAAACATACAGGGTTTATTCGAAAATGTACCCTTGGAAATTAGATATCAGATGTGTGTTTATGCAGAACTGTGCGCAATCCTATTTTAACAGTTAAGTTAGTCAGCACCTATCAAATAAGTTTGGTAATTGACAGATAGGTCGAGATGTGCCTATTTTTTGGGTTCGAAGGTCGTTCAACAAGACTTCATTGCTTTATTTTTATGGAAAATTGAAAGAGGGTTGTATATTTGAAGTCACTTTATATCAGGAAAGACCTAATAGATACAATTATACACCATTGCAACAAAATTCTGTTACAATCCTTTAAGATGGTTTCAAGTACAACAGGAAAACATCTGTCGGATAAAACAGAGAGGTACAGAGTAGCAACAACTTCCAAAATCTGCTCAAGTAAACAAGAAGAAATGTCAGTGATCAGCCTTATTTCATATGCAATGGCCCGTGAGATAAGATACTTGTACCACATGAAACCACGTGATTCATGTAGGCCTTTCTTTAAATAAAAAACAGTTGCCTAGCAAATCTACTTATTTTAGAATCAGTATGCTTGATACACAGAAAGTATTTGGATATTCTTTGTTTTTAGTGGGCACACCACACTCGCAGCTTTTTTGCTCTTGGTCTGTCTATCCTCATCAGCCCTAACTAAGAACTCTGTTTTTTATTATTAAAAAAAGTATTTAAACACCTTCCAGTCAGTATTCAACGGATCATCAGCAGTTCCAGATTGTTTAAAAATAAAGTCAAAAATCTAATAATTTCTGAATTCTTTTACAGTATTGAATAATTCCTGTGTAAATATTTTAATTAATATTACTTTTGAGAGTGTCTATTTATTGTATATATGTATTTATAATAAAACTATATTTTAGGATTCGCACATATGTGTTATAGTTTTTTGTTTTTTTTTTTAATTTTTCGAATTTCTTGTTTATTTGGATAGTATTTTTATGAATGCTTTCATTGTATTTTTATCTTGTGTATTATGTATCCTCGTTTCGATGTGACGTAATATTTTTTTAAGTTGTTTATAGTTTTATTAAAATTATGCTGTGTTATTAAAATTATATATTTCTTTCTTTGGTTGAATAATTGGACTTTGGGATTGATTCCACGATTTGAGAACTAATTTGGGCTTTTTTATAGAATTTTAATTTTATGTACTTTTACTTGTTTCCCAGATTCGATTTTCCCCATTTATTTATTTATTCTTAGAGCTTTGTCATTGAGTATTTTACATTAGACAATAAAGCATATTTCGACTTTGACTTTGAAGGAACGCTTTCACATTTTTAACATTCTTAGATGTTAAAAGATTCAGTTTTAATTATTTTATAATTTAACTTTTACCTGTTCCTCTTAAGCTATGATTAACCGTTTGAAAAGTTCTTTTTTGCGTTATACTTCGGTTTAGAAATGTATCAGAATAATTTCTCTAGCTTGTGTTATTAAAGTTGATTCTTAAATAAAACCGCTAATTTAATCTAAACAAATTTCGAGAGTACCTTTTTAAAGAGGAATGACCAAAGTATTTAAAAAAAAAACAGCTTTCAGCTCTGTAAAATGACACCTATCAACAAGTGTGGTGGCAAGTCCGTTCCTGACTTCCTTGACTATATAAAACATCTTCTGTACTATCGTTATCGTTGAGTGTTTATGGCCTACATAAAATATTAAAATATAGTTAAATTATACAAGTAGGTTCAAAAGTTAGAGCCGAAAATATAAATCGATGGGTACCCTTTTGAGGCCCTGTATCTCCGTTAAGGGTTAATTTGAAATGTTTTTTCTAGGGTTATTTTGATCTCCCCTATACTCTTCAGAGGCTATGCTATATTCTTGTCGGACACCCTGACTAATGTGACCCGTTTAGAAACTGTGACTGACACGGATGATAATTTTTGATAATGGAATATTTAATTTTTTATTACATATTTGATATCTAAACGTTTTTCTTTTAGCCTACCCTATACCTAAGTTCAATTGTTTTTGAGATATTGACAATTGTTATATTGAGAGGCTGTAATCTAAATGGTTCAACATAGTCAAAACAATGTGCAAATTTCTTAGTTTTTTCATGACGTTTATTATAGTCTGAATTTTTAGACTAAAGAAGATTATAAGTTTTTCGGCTTAAAAAAAAATTGGAAAAAAAGTGACATATACCACAATTGCCAGATTTAATAGAACTAATTTAACTCATGGAGGCACCATGATAATGTCTTCAAACAACGATTTTTCCGAAATATCAAAGTATAATCATTTATTATCTGAAAAAGTATTTGAATTTTCTATCGTTTATCACAATACTTATGACCTTTATATTATTTGTATTTATAGAACACCTGATGCTGATGTGCAATTATTCTGCCATAACCTTCTAAGTTTGCTCGAGTCCCTTCCTGTAAAAAGCAAATTAATCTTATGTGGCGATTTCAATATTGACTTTTCCAGTGTGTGTGCTGCTCAGGAATGTCTTCAGTCCATCTTTGAGTCATTAGGAATTGCCATGCACGTCAACTCACCAACCAGAATTACTAAGACAAGTGCCAGTACTATAGATTACGTTGTGTCTTCTTTCGATCCTAGCTCCGTCGAATGTAATGTCTTAAGTCCAGGTTTCTCTGATCATGAAGCAATTTTCACAAAATTTTCAATTACATCCAAAGCCAAAAATTCCTCTAGACAAGTAGGCCGTATTTTTTCGGTTAGAAATTTCATTAATTTCAAACACCTATGTCAAATAACTGACTGGGACTCTCACACTTATGATGTCGACACTGAATTTTCTCGTTTTATAAAAACTCTAACTAATATAGATTCTGAATCTTTTCCTCTTAGGCATATCAAAAATAAAATAAGTAAACCCTGGTCCACTAAAGGTTTACGTATATCTTCTAAGAACATGCGGTCACTATCTCATTTAAAGAAATTTTCGGACAGTGTCTTTTTTCATAATTATGTAAAATCATACAGAAAAATTTATCATAAAACTATTAAAGCCGCCAAAGATATTTATTACAATAATAGACTTTCTAACGCCAAAAATGTAGCTAAAGAAACCTGGTCTATCGTAAATGATTTAAGAAACAAAACTCCTTTATCCAGCACTATCCTTACCTCTCCTGAGGACCTAAACAATTATTTTGTAAATGTAGCCAAAGATTTGACTAAATCCGTATCTCAATCTAATGACCCAATTTCATATCTCTCTAATCATAGGGTAAACCTGCACAGTTTCTTCTTTTCACCAGTAGTTTTATCAGAACTTCGTAGTACAATTAATGATATCAAAAATAAATCTTCTTCGGGAACTAATGGGCTTACTTTAAAAATGTATTCAAGTCTGCCGGAATGCACACTAGAGCATCTGACTACTTTGATAAATATGTCTTTCCAAAATGGTACTTTTCCAAGCTGCCTTAAAACTGCAATAATCATACCTCTTCACAAAGGAGGTGTCTCAGAAGAAGCTTCGAACTATCGCCCAATTGCACTTCTCCCTACGCTATCTAAGATCATCGAAAGACTGGTTAAAAAAAGGCTTTTATCATTTCTGTCTAGATATGAAATACTTACAAAACATCAATTTGGATTTCTAAGTAACAAATGCATAAGCGATGCCATGTTTTCCCTTCTTAATAGAGTTTACTCCAGCCTAAACAACCATCACGCTACGGCAACAATTTTCTGTGATTTTTCCAAAGCTTTCGATTGTGTGAATCATAATATATTAACTAACAAACTGCAGTACTATGGATTTAGAGGGGCTCCTCTCAATTGGTTTAAGTCATATCTTAGTAACAGAAATCAAGTTGTGAAAGTTGACAACAGGATGTCTTCTTGTAGGCCAATGGAATATGGAGTGCCTCAAGGCTCGGTACTAGGCCCTATCTTGTTTCTTCTGTTCATAAACGACATGGCTAATTTAAACATTAGTGGAAAAATATGTCTCTTTGCGGATGATACCAGCTTTACGTGGAGCCACCCAGATGTCACGGACCTACATAGGATTGTATCTAATGACCTAATCACCATTAAATCCTGGTGCGATTCTAATCTTCTATGTTTGAACATCTCTAAAACGAAAGTCTTGTCTTATAAAAACACGCTGCAACCCTTTGACCTTAATGGCACCACTATTGATGTCGTAAACTCTGTAAAATTTCTAGGGCTTCTTGTAGATGATTCTTTAAAATGGGATCCACATATCGACGCTTTATCAAGGAAGTTAGGTTCTGCTTGCTTTGCGTTAAGATCTGTTTCCGAGGAGCTTAGCTTTTCTACCTCTAGAACTGTTTATTTTGCTCTTGTTGAGTCGCACCTCAGATATGCTATTCCATTCTGGGGTACATGTTGTGCGACTCAATTTGATCGAATTTTTATACTACAAAAAAGAGCTGTTCGTTACCTACTGAGACTTAACAGTAGAACTCACTGCCGAGATTTCTTTAAAAGATATAAAATACTAACCCTTCCTTGCTTATTCATTTTGGAATCGGTTTGCTTAATTCGTAAGCACGCACCTGCTCTATTAGAGAGACCTTCTCACAACTACCCTCTCAGAAATACTGAGCACGATCTCTATCTTCCAACCCCACACTCAGAGTTAATTAAAAGATCAGTAATCTACAATGCAAAAAAAATGCATAATCACCTGCCATTTAACATCAAATCCATAATATCTCTGACTTCATTTCGCAAGGCTTTGAAATCATTCTTACTGGAAAGAGCCTTCTACACCGTGAACGAGTTTTACAACACATAATTTTATCCTTATGAACCCCTAGTGTGATAATTGCCATTACCAACCATTTTTACCGAACTTTGTATATGTATTTTTTTAATTGTTTCGTACTTTTTTATTTTTTACTTTGCTTTTTTATTTTTTTACATTATATTTATGAAAATGTTTATAACATAGTACGACTGACAAAGTACATTTCTAATGTACTTCTTTTAGGATTCTATAATATTAATATTCTAAATTCCTGATTTAAATATTATTTTTCTATAATATTTATGATGTGTTTTTGTCTTGTTTTGTTTGCTAATTTTGATGTTTGTAAACTATTTTTTTACAACAGCTTTGTCCACAAAATTGTAAATTTTTTTTTGACAATAAAGCATTTATTTATTTATTTATTTATTTATTGAATGAGAAAGTAAAGTGAAAATTGGATGGGAGAGTAAAAGGAAAGAAAGAACAAAATTAAAATAGGTGTGGGCAATTGGTTTTGCTGTAGGTCGAACTATTTAGATTTTGCAGTTTTATAAAAGCTGAAATTAACAACCCCCCAATAATATAACTGAGCAAAAACATACAGTTGGAAAATTAAAAATATAAAAATAGTTTTTTTACTCATTGGGTTTTGAAAGTTGACATAATATTAATTTAATGTCTTTTAAAATGTTCCCAACCAAAGATTATGAAATTTAATATATGGTGGGGTCCAACAAAAAAATCTTCTGATTGGTTTTATTAAAATTTTATGGTGCGACATGTCGATTTTAGTTAATTATTTGTAGACGTTAACATTTAAGTTATTCCACTGATTTATACAGAGTGAAAGGGAAATGATTGCATGTATTTTAATAGGTAAAAGTACAGGGAATTTTGAGCAAAAATGTCTTATATAACAGGGGGTAGAACCCAAGGGCTCTGGAGTTATGACCATTTTAAAATTTATGGCTTTTGGACAAGGCGAGAATATTGTTAGCATTGTATGATTTGTTATTACAAATATTATATAGATTATATCTATATAGAAATTAAATGTCTTATATAACAGGGGGTAGAACCCAAGGGCTCTGGAGTTATGACCATTTTAAAATTTATGGCTTTTGGACAAGGCGAGAATATTGTTAGCATTGTATGATTTGTTATTGCAAATATTATATAGATTATATCTATATAGAAATTAAACTTTAATTATTTTTCTGCTTAATTCTAAGAAAAAATCTGTGAATAAATGTGGTTGTTTTGTCATCATCATAATAAAATAAATAAAAAAAATTAGTCATTTGTTTAAAATATAACATTTTTTTTTTCAGAAATGGTTACGTTTTGACTCCCTGTTATACAAGACTTTTTTTGCCTAAAATGACTACGTTATGTTCATATGATACATTCGTTCCGACTTTCACGTGTTAAGATATTTGTACTCATTTCCCTTTCAACCTGTAAATTTTTTATATTATGTAATATCATAATTCTGTATAGATATATTTTTTAACTATATGCAATTAATTTATTTTCAGGCTGGTTCACCCCACCAAAAGAAGACGGATAATAATATTCACTATTTTTTTCGTTTTTATTTTTCTCAGTTATTTTAATTTTTTTTTCATTTAAATTCCTATTAGTGCCCGTAGACGTATCTCAGCTCTTATACTATGATCCATTAATAAAACTTCCAACATCTTACATTAACTCTAGCCCCGTGTCTAGTGTCTGTTGTAATAATCTTTTAAAATTGATTTATATTCATCAATTTTAAAGTGGTTGATATTTTGTGAATACATTTATTTAATTTGTAATATGTTGGAGTTGTAGGTTATCTTTCAAGAATAATCCTAAATAGTACAAGATGTTAAAAAATCATGTGCCGTTCGTATTGTCATAGGAATCGTTTAATAACATGGCCAGATCTTTAATGCCATTTGAAGAGATGTTTCATTAGATCTTGCTTTAGAAAAAAAAAGAATTTTCTATGTCTTAAAAATATCGTTATATATTGAAATTATTCGATATCAAATGTTTGGAACGACTCTTTGATGTAGTCTTAAAAGATATCACCATTTAGAGACTGAAACACTGTATTTTGTTTAGATTAAAATCAATTAAATGACAGGCGTATGTAATAATTAATTAACTTCTGACACACTATGGTCATAATATTTTGAGCGCATAGCAATATTTCTGTTCTAACATAATTTTTAGATAAAAAAACCTAACTTCTACTTTTTGTTATTATATATTATAATAGTATCATTATTGTTTTGCAGCGCTAAACGAAAATAATATTACTAATTCGTATTTGCGTATCAACTTATGATTTAATTCCATTAGCGACGATGTCGACTCGTTTTATATAATCATTCCAGAAATACTTCTACTACTCAATATTACCATTACTAATTTGATTCGGATTTTTTAAATTTTAATTTTATTAAGCCGATTCTAGGTAAAGGTTCTTTCGTAACATCAAAGATCCATTATAGCTTACGCAATAGTTCTTTTAGTTAAAAGAGGCATATTGAATTTGGCTGTTAATATTTGGGGTTGAAGTTTGATACAGGTTAGCGCGAAATAAAGTTTCTACGAATAAGCATACGTTTTAATAGAAAACAAACTTATTCCTACAAAAACCTGAATAATTAAATCAAAGAAACAACGCTAAGTATTATTGCAATCAAAAAGCAGTTTTCAACCTATTAACTTATGCAGGAAGAGGAACATTTTTTTGCTTTTTGAGATACGTGTATGTACGGGGTGACTTATATTATGACAGCCACCTACAGGCTTATTTATTAACAAAGATAGAGAAAAAGTTTAGTGTAAGAAATACGTTTTTTTTTTAATGGAATACCCTGTATATTGTTTATTTTTATAAGAGGCCATTCTCTATTGATTTCAAAAATATATAATTTGATTATATTGGCGCAAAGCGTTTATTAATTATTTTAGTTAAACTGTAGCATTACTTACCATATAAGTCTAAGGTAATATTAATATATGCAAAACTTGTTACAGTTAACCCAAAGTTATTGAAAAACGGGTTGCGCCAAAGTAATCAAATTATATAATTTTGAAATCAGGAAAAAAAGAACATTCATAAAAATTATAAAAATATAGGGTGTTCCATTTAAAAAAACGCATTTCGTTATATTATATTAGTTATATATAGCATATAGATAGGCATCCGATAGTCGTTTGTTTTTTTCATAGATGATTCTGGCGGTTTAAAAGAAACCCTAAAATATTTATATTTACACTTTTTCTCTATCTTGGTTAATAAACCCTCTAGGTAGGTGTCAAAATATAATGATTTACCTTGTACATTTTTGAAACAAGTCAAAAAGTAATTGTCACTTTCTTAAATTAGGTAATCAAAAGAATCTAAATAATTTCGTCTTACTAAAGACATCATAAATAAGACAAGCGGGTTTTTCATAATCAACAAAATTTGGTGGAAATAATATAAATAACAAATTATTTTTGGCAATAGTCTGCGGTTGCTACTTTCGTCTGCCGGCTTCCCCAACACACTTGGCAACATTGCGCGTTAGTTTAGTTAGGGCTTTTCATAGCCTGTATCCATTTAAGGGAGCCTGAACGTTGCCGTTACTTCTTCGATCTACTGCGTAGCTATATTGATTTTTTGTAACACGCAGGTTTTCAGTATAGATTCCAAAAATGATGTTACTAATTTAACAAACCCCCTATTTATTTGTGATGGTAGTTTTTTGTAACATTTAATATACTTGTCAAACTCGTACATTTCTAACAAGAATTAAAAGCTTTTATAAAACAGTATAAAAATCGAGATGAGATTTGTCAATATTAACATAATTGTAATACCTTATATAAATCAAGGATTAACTAGCAGAGTATCAGTACTGAGAACCAGATAATAATATGTAAAAATAATAAAGCTGTTGTAATAATATCGGTGTTGTGCGTTACTAGGACAGGGTGCTGTTGTTTTAAGGTAAATACATCGATGGACACGTGAAACGACTCGAACCAAATTTAACTTATGTTTGAAAAAGCATATCTTCTAAAAAGTTAATTGATTTTTAAAGTTCTTAGGTTATTTGTAAGCCACAATATTTGCCTATATACGGAGTCTTCGAATTTGTTATTTCCTTGCTGCCTCTGGAAATATATCGGATTGATCATGTTGATTTGTCATGACGGGCGCCTCGTCCACCAAATGACTCGTCGACATTTTAGTTTTAATTTCTCTTTGATATTTTAAATAGTTTCAAAGTTACTGAGTTTTATTTGACGCATTACATTCTACCAACATGTTTATCTCTTTCTTTTTTTATTTTTATTTTTTTATGCGTCTATAAAGAATACAATACCTACATCAAGAAAAATTTTATGCCTAAATTACAGTTTTTTTTTTGGAAAAAAATTAATACGCGTTTATTGTGTTTTTGTTATTTAGCTCCAACACAGTTTTGTTTTTAAAGTAAATTGCTAATTATTAGTAACAGTCCAAAAGTTAATAAAGGCATAATATAACTCCTTTAAATACAAATATTTCGCTTGGTGCTTTTTATTGCCCAAGAGAAAATCAGTATAAATGGACCACCCACAAACCTAATGGAAAACGGGTTTCGGTGGAATATCTCGGAACTTAAATCTTTTTTCTTATCTTGGAAAGTACTAGATGCTAAATATGTTGAAAAATCTAACTTGATGTTTTCCTGTTTTATCCATGTATTTTATATGGGATTTGGGCAAAGTTTAACACCATGTATGTTAAAAACTAGTCATAGGATTAGATTGTGCCTCAGTATGCTTTGCTCAGGTCAAGAACTAAAACATATAAAACATTCAGTCATAAAATAATCAGCCAATTTCACCGAAAGTGGTTTTTCATAAGGTTTATGTGTGGTCCTTTTGTCATCAAATCTTTCGACATGACCTCGGACTATAAACTTTACTCAGGCATAAAAAAAATAGAAATAAAAAAAGCCGTGATGTCTTAATAAAGATCTGCAAGCAACTTTGAAATTATTTAAGATACCAAAAAAGTAAACTAAAAACAAAATGTCTAGAATGTCTTTCTCCATTATATAAACATTCACGGGGTAGCCCGGTAAATGCAGCACGTAGGCTCGCTGGGGCCCACTCTCTCGGGAATAACGACAGACAGTGATTCGTTTTATATATTTTCTTTATTACTAAGTTTTTACTATTACAGCGTTGCCATATCCTCTTTTATTCTTAACGTTTGATACTAACTTTTATTTTTATGTGGGATATCTGGTACTTCACATACATGCAAATACGCTCTACACTGTGTGTTACTAATACTAGGAAACCGACTTCAGCTCTAATTTCTGTTATTTCAATAGAATCTGGATAGTATTTATATTAAGTTAATCAAAGCATGATTGGAGGGAAGCACCTGCTTACAATTAACACTTTTTAATTGACTATAGCACAATAGGAACGTTTACTTATTCTTCCTAGTCTATGTATGTTGCTTCATCATTTGTTAGTTTTTTGCTAGTAGTGTGAGGAGTATAAAAACCTTAATGTGAGTAGCCGCATTGGATATGAAATAATAGCCTCTGTGTTTTTTGAAAACTGAATTTAGTAGTAAATGGCACTGATCACTTTTCTGATGGAACTGATTGATTATGACAGATGTATTTAAAAAAAAACATCTAAAAATAACTTAACAGTAGCATTTAGCTACTTTTAGTTGCTTTTTCAGAAAATTAGATTATGTTCTGTTTTGACCCAGTGTTCAACTTTGTGAAATTTTTGTACACAAAATCTTTAATTGTTTTTCATTACCACAACTTTTAAATTGTTAATCACTTCTCTTTATTGCAATATTAAAAGGCATTGGAAAATAGTCGCCTATATCTATCGTTATTTGTTTTTTTCGCTCAGCCAAAGATTCTTACATTACAGTACATACATATCTGGAAAAGAAAATACACGCTATTTCGGCACACAATTTTAATGCGTTTTGATAGATATAATCTTTTTACCTGTATAAGAACTGTGACGGAAATCTACAGTATTCAAACTGTAAGCTTAAGTAAAAAAAAATCGTAAACCGTGTATGATATCAATCAATATTTCAATAAACCAATATTTATTGGTAAATGTACATAAATACATTTTTTTACATGTCAAACCTCAAGAACACGATACAAAAAGACAATAAAATAAAAACAGTTAATGTAATAAAAACTAAAAAGTAAATTAGAATATATCAACCAGACAATGCCACTCTGAGTTAAAAAAATCGTGAAAGTCATTGTGAAGAAACTCATCACTCGTGTGAAAAGCTTTTTTTTATAGGGTATTGTTTTATATGTAATTTAAATTTATTATTATTTAGATTCGTAATTCTCTAAGGAAGAACGCTATCGCTATTTTATGCAATAGTAATTCCTTCCATCCTTGGCTTTTGCAGTTCTACTGTAATTTATAGCAACATTATTTCTTGTCTTGGTGTTGTACTCATGATAGTCGCGGTTGTAAGTGTAAGTATTAAGATTTTATTAGGGCAGAGTGAGAATACCTAAGATGACAAAATAATTTCTACAACATTCATCAAATTTCCAACCCGCAACTACACGCACACAGCGGCTCTGAACAGCAAACATCGTAGCCGCATGTGGGGAGTATCCCCAACACAGAATAGCATACCATAGATGGGCATTAATGTGGCCATAAAACATACATAAGGACGTTGTCTGAAACAATACCTTTAAGATTACGTAACATGTAGAGATTTCTGCTTAACTTCCTTGCCAGATGATTCTTCCTATGTTAATTTTGTATCGAGATAAACACCTAGAAACTTAATGGTGTCTGTGCTCGCGGGACCTGTCCTCAATGAGAAATGCAATGTTTTTGTTTTTGCTGCGTTAATACCCAGTTTATTGGATGATAAAACTAAATAAGCTATTTTAAGTAGAAAGTCTAAGTAGAATTGAAATAAAGGATTAAAAGCATTTACGTTATCCATTAATCACAAAACACTATGGATCTGGATTTTGTTGTTCCCCTACAATGTATCTACTTCGGACCCGAGATTTTATTATGTTTATACTATATAGATATATTTATTAGAAAATCGGTATTTCCCTTTTTGTCTAACTAGATTAGTAAAATGATTTGCTATGCGACAGTTAGTATCATTATCGGAAAAACCACGTTTAAAATTTTCCAGCAAATCACTTTTTCATGATCAACAGGGTATATTTAAGGGTTGCACGGAAATAAACAGTTCGAAAACTTCGTTTGCAGGTAACGATGTGGCTAAAAAGCATTAAAATCCACAGGTTAGTTTAACATATACAGGGTGCCCCAAACCCAGTGGCCTATTAGAAGTATCTCGAGAACCAATATATAGATTACTAGATTTGTGTTGCCGCTTCTACTCTAATCTGGTGAAAACATAGGTTTTCTAAATGAAATGCCCTTATATTATTTCATTTTTGTATTGTCCTGAGTATTCTAAACACTTTTTATATGTTATGTTTCCTATATCTAAATTCTACTGTTTGAAGAAAATGGCGTTTGAAAATTGACATTTTTGACCATTCTGTAACTTCCAAACGACTTAACTAACAAAAGGGATTGTTACTTTCATATTCTTGTTTATAATGGTCTATTTCCCCATACAATTTTCTAGTTTGACAGGAGGTGTCAAATTTGACATTTCCTGTCAAATTAGAAATTGGTGTTAGGAGATAGATAAAACCTAGATAAGAAAGTGCAATACATTTAATTGCAAGTTAAGTCGTTTGGGAATTATAGAGCTTCAAATAATCAAAATTATACCTTAAAACGGATGTTGCCTCCGGTTTAGCCAATTTTTCAAAATAATCTATTTACTAGAGACTTCTAATAGGTCACTGAGTTTGGGGTATCCTGTATAATTTCCAAAACATGAGTCAAATTCAGCTTGAGTCATTCCAATTGTTCACCAGTGCATCATATTAACGATAGGCAAATTAGTTATATTAAAATTCAAAACTATAACTCCCCAAAGCTTTAACTCTCAAGTGTGGGATTTTATTTATAATATGACTATTATCTTTTTCATAAGTTGGCCTCCTTAAGATTATACATTTATAATAAAGGTATTTTTTTTAACGACTAGTATTGAAAGTTTTCATTTCATGTCTATCAAGACTTGTATTCGTAAATTTTTACTTCTTTATTAAAAAATATATACATTTACCCATACTAAAATTTTGCAATGAGTAACTGATACAAATTAACAACGCATCATTTTTTATTGTTATCGTTGAAAAATCTTTTGCTTGAATCGGCTTTATTTAGTTTTCCTTTAACAAAATATTATGAATTTCTGAATGTCGCAGGCAGAACATTGTGAGTAAACGTTGGACTTTTATTGTATTTAAATTAGTGATAACGTTTTGATCATCGATGTATTTTTGTGAAGAATTGTTGTACAATTGTCCTGATTTTTTTTTGACAAATTATTAAAAATGTTTTAATTTTAAAATTTATTTTTACCAATATTCTATTAATATTATAGATAAAATTACTTGGTTACTTCTGGGAAGTTTTCGTTTTAGCAAACTAATAGAAATTTGTTTTCTAATCAATGGTTGTTTTTAGTATCGTCGTGCAATTAATTTTCAGTCGTGTTATTTCTTTTTATTTAATTCAGTCGTGTTTCATTTAGAATAAATAAACACTCGAATGAGTGTACCACTTTAGGACAAGCATATTTACTTTGCAGTTTACTCTTGGCTCGCGTTAAACAATTACATGTATTATTTATATGTAATTGGACGGCGTTGGTGTTTAAACTGTGGTAAAAATATTTGGCCTAGTAAAATGTGATGTTTAATTTTTTTGTTCAAATTCGTCTTTACCAGGTCGTGTAAAAGGGAGGGAAAGCTTTACAAACTTTCTTATAGAGCATAATAAGTCTGGCAATTGATAACTTCATTTTTAAACATAACAAGAGTTAGCATATTTTGCATAGGCAGTTCCAGTGTTTAGTAAACAGTGTTGTCACTAATGTAATTTTTCGTTTTGTTATTAACATTTTTTGTATAAATTATCAAGTCATTGCGATTTAATCTGTATACCGTAGTGTAGAGGATTAAACAGTAAATTATGTTTCTAAAAAAATATTTATGAGTATATTAGGGAAAACCAGGCAAAGTGGCTCGCCTAACTTTTTGGGAATATTATATTTATATTTTTGAAATTATTGTTTGTTGATTTCAAAAATATTTTATTTTCAATAATAATAGATGTTTGTTCTGACCTAATTTTGGTATACAAGGGAATAACATGGATGTTTATTTATTTCCATAGTTCTTGAGTATTTTATATTTGGTTAATCTTCATTTTTAATGCTCCCTTTAAAGATGTTCTTTTTAATCTCTAAATACAAGCTATCGTTCAAATAAGCGTTAAAAGCAACAAAAGTTTTTTTTTAGTCTACAAAAAGACCTTTTTTTTGTTGGGAATTGTTTAAATCATAAATCCTGTTAGTTAAATTCTATTATCATTTAAAATTAAGTGAAGTAAATTTCGGAGACAAATCTGATCTCTGTTGTTGAGGTTTATTGTGTTCTGTACAGATAAAAATTCAGTTGATTTACCGAATAATACTAATCACCCTAAATTTTATTGAATATTTTTGTACAGAGGTATAGGCTCGGTAAGATATATTCACATTGCCCGGTTTTCCTCTATTTGTCTAATTTGTCTTATTGGTGCAATTTTATTTAGTGATTGTTGGAAGCTAAAATTAAATATTTGCACAACAATATTTATTATTTAGTAGCTTTACGAATTGTAAATTTCCATTGAGTACATGATACATATTAATACAATTTAGGATTTAACAAATAAAACAAACTAATTGCTTATTGGAGAAGTACACGTGCTTTTAATATGTTTCAAGTTTTTCCAAAAGTTATTTTGACTAATATTGAAACCCTCATAAGTAAACTTTTCTTATATTTTTATAAGTTAACAGTAACCTACAAAATAATCAATCCTAGTACCGGTTTTATTTTATCTAATATTCATGACAAGTCATCTTAATAATTATAATTATAAAGTTGCATTAGTAAAATCTTTCAGAAGAATGCGTGATACTGTTTATTGAAACGTAGCTACTTACTTTTTTATTGAGAATTAGAAGAGCTAAAAAATAGAAAATAACTATAATAAATAAAATATTCAGGTTAACTGGAATTCAATCGGAATAAAAAAACTTGAAATATTCACAATTCACCTTGATGGAAATTTACATTAATGCACGATTTAACAATGTTACATATTATGTAGAATACATTTATTTTTACATAATGCTATTTTTTTCATAGCTACTTTTTATATAGAACTTTTTATAATAACTTTTATTCAAGATTAACTAATTATGAAGTCATGATTTTAAACGAAAACGGGACATCACAGAAAAATAACACAAGAAATGCTTTTTATTTAGAATTTGGAACAATTATATGCTTAAAAAAAACAGTATCGTAAAACATTATGTTTAAATAAAGTGTGGTAAATTCAGATTGAGTACTTTTTTATAAACATTTAACACTTTGTATCCCCGAACTAAAAATGTATCCATATAACCTTTGTTTTTAGCACTTTTTGAAATACTATATTTTATTATTTCCAGTCTAGAGTGGTTTCCAGCTTTTGAAGACAGATCCGTGCGTATTTACTTATTAATAGTTTTTAGTTATATTTTGTTATTAGTCTTATTAGTGTTTCTTTAAAGGATTTTGTTTTGTTTTTGTAAGCAAATACTTAGTTTTCAGTTAAAGTAGCACAATGTTTTAGTTAAGACAGCTAATTATATATATGTTTTCTTCTCAATTTTTTTTCAACACCAAAAATGCATTACATTTTTTTTTAAATATGCAGGAGCATTTTTTCTAAGGCGTTTTTACGTATATGTGTATCAAATATTTATGTCTATTTTTTTGCATTTTGCACATAACATACAGTTTATATATACTCTGACCATATTAGCAACGTTATGTAAAGGTGTTTCAAGTTTCAGATTTATATTGGATGTTTTATTGCTATATTAAAAGTCAGAAAACTTATCAACTACATTTTTTAAAAATGTTTTTGCTACGATCGAAAATGGATTTTACACGGCAGGGCTTAATTAAAGCCCACCCAAAAATATTAGAAGCTCTCAGAATTATGCATAAACATTTGTTGCATTGTTTACTAGAAATTTTGTTAAAATTACGTTGTACCTGATAGATGGGACTGATCGGTTATAATTCGGGTCAAGCCTAAATACATTGCAATGCTGAAAATAAGAATATTTTGATAATACCCGTGTTTTGATATTTATCCAAATATTTTTATGTCGATTATTTTCAATTAAGCTCTAAAATGAAGCATACAAGTTTAATTTTTTTGTGATAAGATATTGGGATTATCTCCTATGACGCTGTCTGATAATCTCTTTGAATTACGCTCCCTTTCCCCGCCTTAACAACTCTATATACGGCCTTGGATATTTCAGTTGTTACTTAGTTAGGTACTCGTAATATTAAAATTAGGATTATTGCCTCATTTGTTATCGTGTAAAATATTTTTAAGGGATATTGATAATATTAGAATTGATGATGTCATATTTTTAGTTTATATTAAACATTCATTTAGATGACTCCATTTTAGTTTGCCAATTGATAGATACTTACTATAAAAGCCGACCTTATCCTAAATTTCAATTTTCAATTCGGAACTTGTTCTAAAAATTTAAATTAATATTTTTAAGGTATCATCAAAAAACTGAACTTTGGAATTATGGTATAACAAAAAAAAATGGAGTCTTAACTGTTCGATTTCATTGTACATAACAAAATATCGTGTATTCTTTTTGCTATACTCTTCCTTCTTAAACATTTTGTGAGTATTTGCTTTTAGTTATAAGATAAATAAAAAAATATATAATTTACTTACGTTTTTTATTATATGAATTACCTTATGTGGAGTAAAGTTAAAATTATTATAATTTATTTGATTATCGAATGCTGCGTGTTCTGAAAAAAATATATGTATGTAACAGCTAAATACCGAAGTAAGTTAATTTTAATATTATCGGATTAAACTCGCTATTAACTATAGATTCAAATATAGGAGCAAACGTGATATTTCTTCCTTATTTTGCAGTTTTAACCAGTGGCGGCTTATGGTTAACTTTTCAGGGGGTCATATTTTATATGTATTCTATAAAAATACGCAATCGTAATTTAAACCTATCACATTATCCACATTAAACCTATCAACTGACAAAAATGTTTAAGTTTCCTCGGCGCGGCTGTTGACCCAAAATTTGCCAACGTAAGTCGTATATTACCTATGCGCCGCTATACAAATTCAATCGAGAACACTCGGGGAAAAACTTGCCTCCGTTTATAACCATGAGAACATCGCGGGCCGCCAGCCTTGTGGTCCAACGAAACGAAACCTTCTGAGACCGCTGTACGAGGCGTCGATAGTGCGACTGCCGCGGAATCAACATGAACATTCAACGAGTTTACAAGCTTAGAATAATACAAGGCATTTCCAAATTTAAAAGAAATTAAGAAATAAATTATTTATTATTTTCTGTTTGGAAATATTTATTGGAGGGACATTGACCTTATGACCTAATGGAGGAGCCGCCACTGGTTTTAACTAGCTAATGTTGAGCTTAACTCCCATGCAGTGCGAGAGTTAGTTAGTTGCCAGATTTCTTGCAACTAATGGGATTTACGCCCTAATTAGTTCCATTTCTTTCTCACGCGCTGGCGTAAAGATAAAACATATCTAACGGGACCAGTCCATACAACCTATTACGTCAATGGTTTAACTAAACAAGTTGGGCAATTTATGGCATATTTTAAGGATAAATTTTATGAAAAACTTATTTCTAAAAAGCGAGATGACATTTATGGTCTTAAAGGATTAGGAAAAGAAAAACGTATAGTGCCAGAGTTCTTTATATAAACTGTAGGTTAGGTTAGATCTTGAGGGTGTGAGCACCTGTAGTTGGATTTAAACAACTTTTTTTTTGTGAGAGTAAATTGATTAAATTCTAAGCTTGCTGCTATTCGCCAAAGTACCTATTGAATTTTGGGCCAGCTAAAATAGGCTAGGGTCTTGGGTGATGAAAATTGCGTGTGAACAACAGAAGATAGTCGTTTTAGAAGAACTCTGAACTGGAGTCACTTCAGAACGAGAGTGCAGTATAAAATAAAGTTGACTTGGACAATAGACTACTGACTATACATGATCTAAATATTAGAAGCATTTACAAAAATTGTGTACTTGCAAGACAACTACTTGCAAGCATAAAATTTGAGATTCAATAATTCTAAGAGAGTCCTTCGAAAGTTAAGACAACCAATATAATATCAATGGTTATAACATGTTTTTTAATAATGCTCAGCTAAATAGAAATAATGGAGTTGTAATTTTTATAAAGTCAGAATTGATTTTAAACATACTTTATTGTATAGAGTATAGTAGTATTTATCTTAAACAAAAGAAAGTAACGTGTTACGTTTGTACAGACCACTCAACACAAATAAGCTGCTTGAACACCTCAAAAATTATTTAGCAGAAAGTAAAGATACCGTTCTCGATATTTTGTTAGCAAATATCAATATCAAAATTTTAGAAAAAAAATGGAATTCAAAAGAGACAGGCACGAATAACTTTGGTTTCTTGTCAATGTATTAATACCCCAACCAGAATAATCCATATAATTAGTACGTCTGCATTATATTTTTATTAGAAATATACTAAACTTTTAGAAAAGAACTAATATTTTGATAATTTGGTTATTATAATAAACCAAATAGTGTTTTAAACGTGCCTTTCTTAGGAGGTCTAGCTAGGTTAATTAAACTTAAAGGAAAGGTAAAACAAAACTTATTTAAAGAATAAAGTAATATTAAGTCAGAAACTCTCAGCAAGGTTAGGTTTAGGCGTTTCAGGTAGGTACTACCGTGCGTCACATTCTCCATGAGCACATCGATGGATACCACTGCTATAGTTTGTTTTATGAAACGATGCCTACGGACTAAAGAATTATTGTAAATTCCCGGAAAACTGTAACTCTCACATAAAGAGTTTTACAGGGCCTCTCCACCACCAGTGCGTAAGGAAACCAGTAAACGCCTATTGGCAGCATGACGATGACTTTAGACGCCTTAAGTTCTATTAGGGACTCAAAACCATGTGATGTGTGCCAATCACAACGGATTTTGACACATGGGTCAATTTCCCGTTTAATATGCATTGTGCCGATTATAAATTGTTCTCTATCTATATTATTAGTGTTGCTTCTATTAATTTACTTGATTTCTCTAAAAATTAAAATACGGTTACATATCATCATGCTATCAACTAGTAAAAAAATCAATTTTTTTTAAACTATTTTTAAATTTATTCTGATGCATTTAAAAAATTACCAAGATCCGAGGGGGACATTCAGAAAACAGTAATCACAAAATGAAAACATAAAACAATCTAGATGAAGCTACCAGTAATGAAATTTGTGCTACACGCTTTCAGGTTTTCTAATATTGATGATGCCAAATCATCTCTTAATAGTTGCATGCTGCCCCTTTCTTGCCTCTTTCTCGAAATCTCATTTAAATTAGCAAAATAGTTATAACGGAGCATCGGGAACACAGCAGAAGCTCACTTTATTTATGTTTCTGCAGGTTGCCCAACAAACTGCCAAATATAGAACGGAAACTTTCACGGCTTTGGTCATTTAAAAAATTATGGTTCTTGGGATTAGACCGTGTCAGATTGGAAGTACTATCCGACGTTTCGCCTTCGATTGCACGAAGCATCTTCATCTCCACGAGATTTGAACACTAAGATGAATTCCCCAAAATGCCAAATACGACAATTCACTGACAATCATTTAAAACTTATTAATTTACGAATAATATAAAATGTAAAACTGCCGTCTGGAGATGTCATTTTCGTGAATAGTTTAGATATCGTGATTTTTAATCGTTTTGGCTTCCTACACAGTAAGTGACAAGTTGATATTCTAAGATAGTTTTAAAGTTTATGGAAAATAACTGAAAAATATTCTATAAATGAGTACTTTAGACTTCAAATGACAGTGTTTGCCATGTGACTAGTGAACCTTATTGTCAATTTCACCTATGAATACGGCTAAACTCTAACTTGTACGAATTAGGCATAGTGTAAACCGAATATTTCGAAAAACGACAGTACAAGAAATTAAACAATTTTTGGGTTTATGACTTTGTGGCATTGATACCTGAGATACTGTTCCTTTACACCTTCTACCAATTTCTCTTCACGTATTGTCCTTCAATGTTTGTCATGTGCTGTGAAGGGAGTTAAGGTAATGGCTAAAATAGATTCTTTACTCTGTATGTTGTTGAGCAGTTTCCAGGCTTGCTATATTCCCCAAAAGAGCAATTTTCTCTTGGCGAATTATTATTCCAACGGTGAAGACTTCACTTTTGCACCTATATGAAGGGAAAGAAAGGAAAATATGAGCTTAAGTTTTACGAAATTACTTCAGGTGGTTTTGTGTTAAATATGAAAATATACCCAGCTAAAAAAGAAGAATTAAAAACCGAAAAAGCAGAAAATCAAACAATCTTTTGAAATAAAAAATACACGTATCTATCACTAGGACGCTACTAAGTATACTCAAAATGAATCGGAAAGGCGTTCCAAACAAAATGCTTGGGAAATGAGAATACATATGGCAGAGACGTGGAATGTACATTATTTTCAAAAATAAGGATAAACGAAAGGTATGCGACCAGATGATATCTTGCTGATCTTCGCCTAGAAAAAATTTAAATGGTACAAAAAGGCTGGATATCTTGGTCTGGAATTCATTTTACATATATAAAAAAACATAAATACTTCAAGTTTTAGAATTTGGTGATCTGGGACTGAATGGAGAACTAACAGTCAAGACTTTGGTAGGAGATTGTAATATTCGTTATAACCGTTTAGTAAAGCGTCAAGCTAACCAACATATGTATCTGGTCTTTTCTTAGATAACCAACCCGAAAAAAGGGAAACGCAAAAAATAGCGATAATGGGTCGGTATGCCCCCGTTTTGTCCAGAGTGCTTTGGGGAATGGCAGAAACAATTTAATTGTTTTTTCATTTTCTTGTTGGTTGTTTTATTAGTATTGCTATTTAATTCACTTAATCACTAATACATTTTTAATGTATTGTAAAATGTATAATTGTACAATATATTTGATGTTTAAATAACTATTTTTAGATATGTACCCCTTGTTTGTTTTATAAATGTAAAATACAATTTATTGTTATTAATACATTTGGTTCTTTGGCATTTCCTTCTATGTAACCATTTTTTGTTTTATTAAATGTGCAGTATCAATAAAAAGGGAGGAACACAATATCATTTTATTATTGCCGTCATTTCATATTGCAATAATTTACGTGACTTGACATGACTGCAGTAGCAGGTTGACATATATAACCTCTACATTACATGAAAGACTACGAAGATGATTCGTTGTAACAGGACGGCTCTGGCTGTTTTTTTCTAAAACATACGTCCAGTTGCAGAAAGCTCAATTAAAGTTTAGAACGTTTAACGGAATGTTAAATTTGCAGCTTGTCAAATCCGAAAGCTCGGTTAAATATTCTAAATAGCTATTAAGTTATGTGCAACCGGCTGATAAAGTTCGAAAACGTATTATTTTTTCATATACCTATATGCATCGAACTACGATTTACTGCCACACTAACAGTTTCTATCAATCTGATAATAAGACTAAGATCAGTGCAAGTTGGTTACCCAGACTTCTGTCCGCAGTTCAGGAAAAACAACGTGGGATATGTGACATTTTTTGAATCTTTGCCATGAACGAAAAGTATAGAACTCCATTGTAACAGAGGATGGCCGGAATAGCTTTGGCCAGAGAAGGGACAACTCACGAATAACCAAGATGGCGACAATTTTTTTGGGACAAATCCTAATGATCGACTTTAGAGAGAGAAGCAGTGGCGGCTCCTGGTGAATTATATTGGGAGGTCAATAACAAATTTAAAAATAGGCATACTTAAAATAAAAATAAATATCTTTAAATTGAGCTTTAAATTCTCTTGAAATTCAGGTCTACTCTTCGTTCTTTAGAATTGGAGAAATGCTGAAAGACACGTTCGTTAAAATTGCACGCACATTCCTTTTATAAACGATTTCTCGATACTTAACATTGCTAAAGCGGATAGTCTATCTTGGCCTAACTCCTCAACAAAATTTATAAGCCCTCGAAAAACCCCTGGATTTCCGACAAAAGTTTCATCATGGCCAAGTAGTGCCAGCTCGAATGCCCCACAAAATTTTACACAATGTATAATTTTGTTTAAAATATAACGATTTTTAGATACATTTTCATTAAAATCCCTAAGGGATTTTCTATAATCTGTGTCTAGCTGAGTGCGAATATCAACACTTCTGACCGTAGTATAGTTCAGCGAACATTTCATGTGATCTGCAGAAAACGCATGTTTTTTTATTTTTTTTTAAGTGTTTTAAGTCTTTAATACCGGTTTTGCATCATAATGAGTCCGACGAGTCCTTAGAAAACAACAAAGAAACATAACAGTAAAATCAGTTAGAGATCTCACAACCACATATCCAGTTAGCTAAAACGTACTTATTTTGCGAAAGTTTCGATTTCTTTATTTTTGTCTTTACTAGTTTGTCGTATACTAAGTTCTGGCAAATTGCGACCACTTACCTTGAATTCGGTTATGTTCTCAAAAATTAAGTTCGTTAGCACTTTTTAGTTGTTTAATTTTTTGCACAATCGACATTTTATTTCATCTACATTCACAAGTCAAACATAGCGACCACATTGAAATTGGTTATTTTTGCAAAATTAAGTTCGTAAGCACATTTTATTTGTTTATTTTTTAGCACTAGTCACTACCAACATTTTATTTCCTGTATATTTCCAACTCAGACATGGCTCATAAAAATAAAAAAATATATATTACAATAAACTGTTTATAAATCAATTTTCATCGATTAAAAACGTCCGAAACAACTCTGAACAACTCAACTGAAAGCCGCGACCGATCGATCGAGTTATGAGAAGGGACAAGAGACCGGCTGATGACCCAAATCGCGATTTCATATTTCATTTGCTATCACTTTCAGCTGCCGCTCGGTAGCTGTGACATCTTCGGGTACTTTCGTCAAGCTTTAAGGTAATCTGGGCAATTCGGACTGCCCAGCCTAGCTTGGTATAGCGTATTTTATTTTGTCTAAGGAACGCAACGAGACCATTCGAAAATAGTGTCGCGTATTTAATTTTTCCCAAGGTTCGCGTTTTATTACAACTATTAGGAGGGACGGTCAAACGAATAATTTATTTTCTGAAATATTTTTGGGGGGTCATTTACCAAATGACCCTATGGAAAAGCCGCCACTGCTCAGCAGGGAACACTAGGGCCAACCTAGGTGGCAAGTTGAGTAGAATTGTTCACCTTCTATGCCACACGTGAATGCATCAGTTTGAGTTTCAGCAACTATTCCAGTTCTCCCTACACCCAGAGCCAAAGTGAGTGCTATCTGTAATCTTAAAAATACCTTCATGGTAGAAAGGTTAATAGCGATGAAGAAGGACAGGTGATGTTTTAGAGCATTTTGTCAAATTAAATATTGACTATAATAATTGACTATTTTTTGAGGTATTGAACGTGAATTAATAGAAGATTTGACAATTAACTGAAACACGGGGAGACTATTTTGAAAAACAATATCGCTGTTTTATTTCTGTCACCACTAGATAATAGTTTTTGCTTTTATGTTCAAATAACATAGTTTTACTTCCGAATCTTTTTGCCTTAGCTTAATAATTTTTATACCTTCAATTTATTAGTTTTTATTTCATGAGGTTTTTTAATTAGTAGCGATTGAAATAAAAGTTATAAGATTTGCTTACAACACTCTCAATTATTTTTATTAATGTGCTTGCATAGAACTTAATACAGTTTTAAGAAATATTATTTTGTTCCCAAAATGCTATCCTTTCTCGGTAAAAGCCATATGATATGTTCATTTGTAGCCCAGTACGGTAAGATCCCGTAATATTTAAAAGTGATATATCATCGTTTTCCAGATCTCCGGGTTCAGTTGTAGATATGGGTTGCCAGTCAATGTCCCTTAAAACAATATTTTCTTGTGGATTGGGGTTTCTGGAATTAAATATTAGTTTAATTAGTTAATTATCTTCATAATTCTATGTTGATGGTGTAATTTTGAAATATTTTTTAAAGCGGAGAGGTAGTTTTAAAACTGTTTTTAGTTGATTAAATACTAAATATTTAATTAGTGGTTTTTAAGAGAGAAAAAACTTTAGTGTTCAAATTTTTATTAGAGAGTTACGTTTATTTTTCATTTAGAATTTTTCTTCTGCAGAAGTCACAGATTTGGCGAAACAAGGGTCACGTTTTTAAAATAGATTAAGTGTTTTAAGGTTTTAAGTTTCGCAAACGTCGGATGATTGTAATAACTCCCGCTTTAAAGAAAAGCCGCCTTAAAAAAACACAGAGTCAATTTTTGACTAAAATTTGAAGTCAATCTGATCACTAGACAAACCGACAAACGGGCCGACGGAGTTGATAAAACATATTTTTTGGCATCTAGGGATGCAAAAACGCGAAGATATATAAAAACCTGATAGGGTGACTTTTTCAGATTACCAAAATTTTATTTGGCCGCCATTTTGTTCCGCCATCTTGAATTAGTACTTACTACTACCCACTCCCAAGTAGCACATATAATCATATATAGGATATAATGCTGTGATATTTGCTAATGTCCCTGGCTAATTAGCTAGCTAACGTAAAAAAACATGCATGAAAATACGTTTTTATAGGTAGAAAGAATATGTTTGTTTAAAGTGGTCAAGTAATGGCTGCTAGGAAATTAGTTTAATTTTAATTTCAATCGTGGTGAATCATAAAAAGTTTTGGGATATTTTTTAAGCAAGTATTCCTTGAAATTCGCCACTTTGTAATCAAATATTTATCAAATGGCAATAATTTTCGAAATGTAGCAACATTTATTAAAATTTTGCCAATAAAAATGCCTACTTGGTTTGCCTTTAGTAGTCGCTAAAAAATAGGTAATTTAAGATCCAGGAGCCAGCGTAACAATATATATTTAATCTTTTTATTAAACATTTTGTATAGTAAATAATTTATATTTCGTTTTTCTAAATAAATTTTCAGTTTGGTTATGTATAGTTTTATAGGGTAACGTAAGCTTGAAAATGATGTATTTTTTGATAATATTATAGAAAAAATGAGCGAAATAAAACTACCCTATTTTAGTTTAAGCCATATTTTTTCCTCTCAATTTTTGTTGTCTTAAAATGTCAAAATCTGGCATCCTTATATAGCTATTATTACTATAATTAAACTTGCTAAAATATGTTTGGTTGGCATTTGGGAAAAATGGCTTTCATGGCTAGAAAACAAACCAAGAATTAATTTGACAAATCTCTGGTTTTTATGTGTCTTTTTTTGGCTAACTGTTAGACAAAAAAGCTCATCAGCGAATTGCTACTTGAGGTTTTACTAGTTCACCTCTATACTACAGTTAGTTACGACACACAATTTGAAATCAGTTCATTAAGTAGTTTTCAGATTGAATTTTTAAATATTTTATTAAGCCGCCATTTTGTTCGTACCACAAATTTACCAGTTAATTTCTACATAATACTTGATTCTTGTGCAAAATTTGAAATAAACTGGATAAATAATTTCTTAGTAATAGTAATAACACTTCACTAGGCCGCCATTTTGTTTTGGCTTATTGGATCTCTACCAAAATGTTACCAGGCCATCCCCGTATGACCCTTAATTTTTTACCAACATTTGAAGTCAATCGAATAAGTAGTTTTTTAGCTATGCCGCGAACAGACAGACAGACCAACGTAATCGAGATAACATGTTTTTCGTCATCTCGGAGTTTGATTTTTTCACGATTACAGGACTTCCCTTTTATAAGGGAAGTAAAAATTCTTTCACAGATTGAATTATGTATTCTTTTTCAACACTCCTGGAGGGTCACACCCTGGTATGCACGTGAATAAAACATTCGCATTGAAGGAAAAAATGTTAAAATTACAATTCTACATTTTTGAAAGTTACTGATATGCTTTGGCGAGTCTTTTCTACTGGATACCAACTAAGTATTATTAACAGGCAAATGTGAAAACAAAAATCACTAGTATTATAAGAGAGAGCCCAATATCGCGTTTTAGTGCCATTTATGTTAATATTGTTTTATACAGCATGTCTTTTTATATTTGTTAATCGGATGGATTTCGGAAATTGTATTATTTTCACTTCAAATTCAGGTTTGCTTGAATGAATGAATTGAGATCATTAAAATACTGCTAGTTCTACTTACCCATATGTAGCAAAATTTATCCAAAGCTGTATCCATATATTCCTGAGATTTATGTCATTAGGCTCTTTAAGCTCATCGAAGAGCTCTCTGGTGAATAAAACTGATATAGTAAGTCATCGCAATGTGCTGGACCTGCAATAATTCTTTTTTGATATTTTGATTTGTTACTTTTTTAAACTTACCCAAATTCAGTTTATAGTTGTTCGCTTCAGTAGAGAAGAAAGATGCGTATGTATACTCCCCTGAGTATTCGAAATTGTAAAGATATATAGAACTGTGATTATGTTTTACTTGTAATTGTATTGCACGATACAGAGCATACACAAAGTACCTATCTGACCAAACCTAAAACATAGAAAATAGAAGAAAAAATGTATAGTAATAATAAATATATAAAATAATAATAATAATAATAATATAACCGAGCAATCGCGGTTGAAATGTTTTTTTAATTTCCGACCAAAAGTTTTTCTTCTCATGAAATCAATCAATGAAAAATATAAATAAAAACCACATTTACGATATATTTTATATTTTTTTGGCTCATTTTAACATATATGAATCAAACTTGCAAATGTAATAGACTGTATAATAGCGAAATAATTAACCTTTTTACTTTTCGGCGAAATTCCTGTCAGTACATGATTTTTCCATTTGTGACCCGAATTGATTTTATTTCCTAGTACCTAGTAAATTTTATTTGGATATAATTGTCAAATGCTTCTCAGATTAAGGTTTTTCTAACTGCATTTTGCCCAGATTATTTACAAACTCAAAAAAATGTCCAGGACCTTCGAATTTTGTTGACGGAAAGCAGAAATTGCATTATAAAAGTAGACCCGAAATTTGGACTGATCCTCAATCCGAGAACTGGTTAGTCCGGACCTCTCGCAAAGTTTCAGTATATTCAGTAACTTTCAAAAAGTACCTTTGTAATACTTAGGGTTGAAACAAGGGTAGCAAAATGAAACTACATGTTCACCTTAACATTACCCAAAGTATATTTTCAATCTGTTTTAAAATGCAATCTAATTGCCATATACGCTCGGGAAGGTGGTTGACCTGCTGACATAGCAAAACAGGTTATTGCGTGGTTGCCCATTATTGCAACAAGTTGAATTTGATACAATACATTTTATATAGGGTGTTTTCTCTATATATTACACCTCCCCGGGCAATTAAAAGAATTTCAATTTATTTTCAAAATTTGAAATTCGTAAATAAAATACAATTACTAGAGACAAATGTTACAATACACTATTTAAACCATTTTTTTTTTTTTTTTTTTTTTTTTTTTTTTTTTTAATATTATCTTATTTATCTAAATATATGAAAAGAAAAATAAAAACTCAGATATAAGAGAAGGAAAATAGCGTCATATAGTGAAAGTAGGAAAGAAAATAGATAGGTATTTTAGAAAAAGGTTATTAGAAAATACACGCAATAGTATAGTAATATGGAGCCCTTATTATTATAACTTAATTTTAATTAGCTATTATACAACTTAGTTTTATTTTTATGGACTAAAATATGTTTCTTATCTTTAATTATTTTTACATTTGGTGCAACATCTTCTACCACTAAATATGGCCCCAGGAAGCAAGGGCTGGTAATTTTATCACCAGTTTCGTTTTTGATTAAAACTCTATCGCCCTTTTTATACTGAATGGGGTTTCCTTTTAAATCAAAATTTTCTTTTCTTTTAGATTTAGAAAGTATTAAGTTATTTCTTGCATCATTTTGAGCTGTTTGTAACCTATATTTTAATTCAATGGGGTAGTTATCAAAATTATAAATAGGATCAACTTCATTATTTAAATTATTTGGTAATTGGCATTTTTTCCCAAAAACTAGTTCAAAGGGAGAGTATTTGGTTTCCGTATGTACTGCAGTATTATAAGAAAAACACCAGTACGGAAGCCATGTGCTCCATGCAGAATCATGGTTTTGAGTTTGAATTCTCAAATAAGCACCTAGAACTTTGTGAGAGGCCTCTAAACTCCCGATACTCTCGTGATGATACGCCGTAGAATGAATCTGTTTTATACCTAACAAGTTACATGTTTCTGCCATAGTGTGAGAAATAAACTCGGTACCCCTATCTGAAGCAATTTCCTGAGGGATACCATATCTTAAGATAAAGTTATCCACCAAAGATCTTGCCACAGATACGGAATCCTTGTTTTTAAGAGGGTAGGCCTCTACATATTTTGTTAACTCACACTGAAGTGTTAAAATATAAACAAATCCATTTACGTCTACCGGAAGTGGACCAACAATATCTAAATATATTTTTTGAAAAGCTGTTTCAGCTGTAGTAGTTATTACCATTGGCTCTCTAGTATAATGATTCGAATGTTTTTGTCTTTGACACATCTCACACCTTTTTACAAAATTTCGAACATCACTATCCAGACCTGGCCAAAGATAATACTTTTTAATATTATTTGTCATTCTATTTATTCCAGCGTGACCACTGGTTGGTAGTAAATGAAAATCATTAAGGATTACTCTTTTTTCGTCTTTGTCCATTACTTTTTTAATACCTTTTACAACATTTATACGGGGGCCCCTCCAATTAGTATAATTTTTTATTTTACTACCAATAAATTTAATAAACTCTGTATTATCATTATTTTTATTAATAACTAATTCTTTAATTTCAGCCTTTTTACTTATTTCTACCAAATCTTTCACCATTTCGTCTCGCGCCAATGGTGATAAAGCTTTTTGGTCTAAGTATAGGGTAAAATGTAATGGAATATAATAAAAGTCTCCCACTTGTTGAGTGACATCTTTTGACAATTTTTTAATTTTTAAGGATGGTATTATAATTAATTCGGTACAGTTAGTGGGTTGCTTAAGAATTTCCACAATATTCGGGTGATCAAGCCAAATATTTTCAGTACTTTTCTTAATTAACTCGTCTTCCTGTCCGTCTCTACGTTTACTCTGTGCTCTGGTTAAAACTGCAATCATACCTTCATTCATATCTTTTAATTCGTTTGAGGACAAGATTATTCTCGATAAAGCATCGGCTGTAACATTATCTTTTCCTTTGATATATTCGATATAAAAGTCATATTCTTCTAGACACAAACGAAATTTTGTCAATCTGCTACCAGGGTCTTTTTGCGTAAAAAGATAAATTAATGGTTTGTGATCGGTTAAAATTTTGAAACGACGGCCATACAGATATGGTCGAAAATGCTTTACAGCCCAATAAATTGCTAAAAGTTCTTTATGTATAGTAGGGTAGTTAATTTCTGCTTTATTTAAACTACGACTAGTGAACGCCACTGGTTTATTATTTTTATTTGATAACACTGCTCCTATAGCAAAAGCAGACGCATCTGTTTGCAAAATAAATTCATTTTCATTCGAAAAATCGGGATAATCTAACACCGGATGCTTAATCAGCGAATTTTTAAGACAATTAAAAGCTTTATCACATTCGTCCGTCCACTCAAACCTAGCGTATTTTTTACATAATTTATTTAGAGGAACTGTAATTTCTGAAAAATGTGGTATAAATTTTCGATAATAATTGGCAAAAGCCACGAAGCGTTTAACTTCATCTGCCTTTTTTGGAATAGGATAATCTTTTAAAGCTTTTATTTTATCAGGGTCAGGTGATATTCCTTCAGAACTTATTATATGACCCAGATACAGAATTTCTTTTTTCAAAAAATCGCATTTAGCAGGATTTAATTTTAGGTTTACTTTTCGCAATCTAGAAAAAATATCTATTAGATTTTTATTGTGTTCATTAAGGTTTCTGCCAAATACTATAAGATCATCAAGATAAACAAAGCACTTTTCGTAATTTAAGCCCGCCATCGCTATGGTCATTAACCTTGAAAAGGCACTAGGGCTAATTTTTAACCCCATTGGTAACCTTCGCATTTGCCACTGACCGCGATCTGTAGTGAAAGCTGTGTATTTTCTGCTTTCTTCCTCTAATTCGACCTGATAATAGCCCTGGCTAAGATCTAGATGTGAAAAATAAAGTGCACCTGCTAGGGAGTCTAAAATATCGACTACACTCGCAATCGGAAATTTGATATCTAATATATATGGGTTCAAAAATCTGTAGTCCAATACTAACCTAGCTCTTCCCTCATTCGTATCGTTTTTCTTTGGTACAAGCAACAAAGGTGAAGACCACTCACTCTGCGCACTCTCAATTATTCCGTCCTGACACATTTGAGAAATTTGCCTATTTATTTCCTCTTTATGTACTTGAGGTAACCTATATGGCTTTCTATAGACCGGCTGAGTATCTGGTTTAACTTGAATTGACTGTTTATATAAATTAGTAACTGTAAGCTTATCTCCTGGCATATGAAATATATTTGAGAATTTGGCACAAATTTGCTCTATAGAATCTCGTTCCTCGCGGTTTAGATGATTAAGCTTAAGAATTTTAAATAGTTCTTTAACTCGAGTAGCCGAATTTTCTTGGCTGTTAAATTGATGACACTCATAATTGCTTAAACTTTCCGCTTTTGGCGAAAAATTTCTCAAATGTACCTCTGTCTCTCTTGTATTCAAAATTTTAATTGGTACTTTACCATTTATCGGTTGTGCAATTACACCAGCCATGAACACACCCTCACATAATTCACCTTGCATAAGTACACATTCATCCTCTAACCCTGTAGGAACATACTGTATAATTTCGCACCTAGGGGGAACACTTAATATATTCTCACTATACGCATTTAATTTTAATGTATTTATTTTATTATACTGATTTAAAATAGTTAAGGTATTTTCTTCGTAATCTAATTTAGCCTTAAAAGTTTTCAAAAAATTTTCTCCAATTATGCCATCACTTTGACATGGTAAATTATTATAAATATAAAATTTTTGCTTAAATATCGCATTTTCTATACAAAGATCTAAATAAACATATCCCACAGATATTAAATTACCTCCTATGCCTTTAATTTCAATATTTTCTTTGTGTAACTGTATTTTTGAATTTAAACAACTTAATTTAAGGGCACTTAATGATGCACCCGTATCTACCAAAAATTTTAAGCTTTTACCATTGACACAAAAAGAAACAGCATTCGAGTAGTTTTTTGAATAGGTAAAAATATTTTTAAACTGTTTATTTTTAGTATTTTTAGGCACGAAAAAATGTTGAATCTTGTATATCAGCTGAGGATTGTTCTGAATTTCCGGTGTGCTCCGCAAAATGCATTCGGTGACCTACTGCCCGAGATCCTCTCCTATTACCGCTCGTAAATGTACGACCACCGTGATTTCTAGAAAACCGCTGATTATTAAAATTACCTTGATTAGTCGAAGCGTTTCGCCGACAATTTGAATTGTTATTTCCTCCGTTATTAAAATTCTGATAATTATTATATCTACCAGAATTTCCTGTTCTATTATTTGGTCTTCTGGAAAAATTTCTAAAATTTCCCCTTCCTCTGTGAGAAAAATTAAAAATGTGTCCTGAATTATTTTGATTACCCAGCTCTTCATCTTGAGCTGCCCTTATTGCGTCCTTTAAGAATTCAAAATTTCTGGAAGATATAATTGTGCCCAGCCTTTGATTTTTAAGTCCGCATGCAAACCTTTTTATTGCAACCTTTTCGTTAATAGGTCTTAGAATATCAAAAGCATTGGCATTTCCGTCTGCTTGCGTAATGGTTAAATTTACAAAAATATCCTCTAACTCTTTACCAAAATCCGTTATACATTTTTCACCCTGTTTAGCCGAGAACAAGCGTGCCTGAAGGGCCGTATCTGATTTTTTAGTTAAGAGATGTTTTTTCATATCTAGAATTAAATTATTTACAGAATTATAAGTCAAACCTAATCGTAATTTGGCGTTGTTAGAAATACGCGTTTTCAAAACAAATTTAATTAAAGAAGGTTGACTATCATTATCAAGCGTTGACGAATAAAAATCTAAAGCCTCTATTAATTTAGAAGTTGTAGATTCTGTATCATCCATGACCGGTAAAAGGTTTGTAGCTATTTTTAGATCAAAAGAAGACATTTTTAATTTATCTTTATTAATATTTTTATTTCCAAACTCTAAAATTTCCTTATAAAGTTTTTTAATTTCTGTTATTATGTTATTAAAAGTCAAAATATCTTCTTTGTCTATTTCAGACTTTTCTATTTTTACGTTTAAATCAGTAATTTCCTTACCTAACTGAGAATATAAAGTTTTTGCCACTTTAACTTTTGATTCGACAATAGGGCTTTTTCGTCTTTCGCTATTTAATTTTACCAAATTTGTTCGAATATATTTAAATGAATGTAAAATTTCAATAAGTTTGTCTCCCATGAAATTAAAAATTTAATTCACTTATTAAACTTGCTAATTGGGTCCATATTTTTGCGATTATAATTATAAAACAATAACATAATATTATAATAATTAAACTTACATGCCTGCATTATTATTTACATTTTCAGGTACATTAACACATAACAAATTTTCTAACTCCATTTATAATTGTCTTTACTTTTTCTTTCTTCTTTTTTTTTTTTTTCCTACAAGAAAAATACCGCCCTAAAAAAAAAAAATTTAAGTTTGTTCCATCTTTAAATCATCCTTGGATTTTCGCAGCTCATTTTTATAAATTTCTGTTCTAATTGTCTGCCTTAGTTTCCTTTGAACATGTCTAATGGCCCATACTACTGCAACAATTGCCGTTGCCACAACCAAAATTATAAGCAAAATCTCTGCTAAGCTTAATCCCTTATTTTGGTCAACTATTTCACCCCTTGCATCGCCATTGGAGGCCTGATTAATTACAATCTCTTCTTTGGACTTGGCATTACCCATCTTAATAACTTCACAAAAAAATCGTCAAGTGGCAGGATCGCCATACTTAGGGTTGAAACAAGGGTAGCAAAATGAAACTACATGTTCACCTTAACATTACCCAAAGTATATTTTCAATCTGTTATAAAATGCAATCTAATTGCCATATACGCTCGGGAAGGTGGTTGACCTGCTGACATAGCAAAACAGGTTATTGCGTGGTTGCCCATTATTGCAACAAGTTGAATTTGATACAATACATTTTATATAGGGTGTTTTCTCTATATATTACACCTTAATAGAGAGATTTCATAAAGTACCTCAAGTGTGAAAAGCATTCTGAAGCATCCTATTTAAGCCTGTCTAATCCCAACCCCTGACTTCAGTATCCTGCAAGTCAAATAAAGCCCCAGTTAATATTGTTAAAGATATAAAAAATATTTTTAGGAAAAACAGAAAGAAGAGTATGCGCGTCCTAATTTTATGGCAATGTAAATAACTTCTTTCCATATCCAAACCTAGGCTACGACCCTATCTGCGCACCTATGAAACCTGAAGCACAGCCAGTATTTCAACTTATTTTTAACAGATCTGGTAGGAATAGGTGTTATTTGGCAAGTCTTTATTGAAATGTTCAATAAGTTTGAGACAAATTGAAAATGACAGTAGAACTACCTGAAGAAGGAAATGCTGGTGATGGAACGAATAAAATATCACTGAGAGATAGTAAGCTAAGATAAAGTTAAATATGCTGAGCTAGTTAAAGATAATGCCTTTTAAAGTCATTTTTAAATGTAAGTACACTGTTTCTCTATTATAATATTTTATCAGATTATTAGCCAACATTTTCTTACATCGAAATTTAAGGTGGATGTTATTTAATATTTTTGACTTAATATTTACATTATTTAAAATAATACCTGTGGAGAATGAGCATGCATAACGTCTGTTACCCTTATCTATTTTTATTTTTTCCTACAATCACCTACAAAACTAACAAAAAAACACACTATTAACTGAACTAGACAGTGCCATATATCATACACGTAATGAAATAGTTATTTACCTAATTAGTGCGGAAACTGATACTTTTCCGCGTGCGGAAAACTCAATTTCCTCACGAGTTAGTTACATAATTTTTCCTATGAGCGTGCATGTGTGTACCTATGTATTAGCAAATGCATTTTAGTGAGGAGGGTGAAATGAAGTTTTTTAATTTTTTATTTATTAGAATTGATTACTTCAGATTACATTTGATTACAAATTAGTAGCTTAAAATATGTCAAATGTGATTTTCAGAATTCCTAAGCTGCATTTACTTTTAGCGACTGTATAGTTTGTCGGATTGTCTATATTTAGAGGAGATGTCATTTCTAAACAATGTTTATTATAAGTTGTACTACTTATTATTGAAAATAAAATAGTTTCACCTTCAACTTTATTTTCGGTAAAAAATGTATTTGCAATTTGTTTTTTGTTCTCTATCGAGTCTTCTAAATAACCTTCTGCCACGGTATTTTAATATTACTTATATTTTCTCCTGAATCAGCTAAGATTGTGGCGGAAGATTGGCGAAAACTGTGACCCGTGTACATTTCTTTGAATTTGACAATCCCAGGTATTCGGCAATATTGGATGGCATCCTCCCAAATGTATATATCCAATACCTGTAAGCTGACTGCTGCAGTTTCTTCCAAAATACTTTAAGGAATTACATCTTCGTCTATATCTTGCATGTTGAGTGGCGAAACAGTCTTTTAAAAGCACATAATTACAAATAACTACGCAAACTAAATTACGCACATAACAATTTCCGTGTACTGTGGCACAGAAGCATAAATTGTTTTTATTACTTTTTGGTGTCATCGCAACTAAGACATGTCTATTAACACTCTTGTTGAAACAATACAATTGTACCTAAGGTTAACTTTGCGCAGTGGCATTATCGTAACCGATGAAGTTTATCTGAGGTGCGATTATTGCTAGGATACACGTACGATAATCAGCCGCTGTAAAGGTTCCTTAGTTTTAAGCCCTTGTTTCAAGACGTTCGAATTGGCGAACTTTCAGACCCGTCTCTGGAAGTTCGCCTTTTCACGTTGTCCTTTTTTTAGAAAGTCTATAGTTGGACTTTAGATATAATTTTATTTTTCTATTTTGTTGAGAATAAAGTATTATTTCAGCAGGCTATTGGTTAAAGTGTGTGCCCGCCTCCTCGCGGCTCCTAGCGGGTAACGAGGACTGGGCAGTAAGGCGGGGGTGGTGCCCCGTGGTAAGCAGACCTTGCAGCCGGGTCTTCCCAGTCCCGGCTAAGAGGCACAGTTGGGGGGGGGTAAGAGGGTCCCCCACCCAAGAAGCGGTTAAAGTTGGCCACTGCGAACGGTCATCAAAGTCAAAGTAAGATGGAGACAAATCCACCTAAAAAGGTAAACACAGAGAAGGCATCCACGTCTACCGCAGATCCGGTTAGCCAATTCCTCTGGACAATGGAGGTCGAGAAAGAGCTTGCAAGACTAAACGAAAGTCCTGAGATAGAAGTTATCGAGAAAGCGACAGAAGTCGAAAAGAAACCGGCTAGCAAAGAATTATTCTCATTTGGCGCAACGCAGAAAAAGAGAAAAGCTGAGGAATCCCTAACGAATGGGAACGAGGTAGAAGAACTACTAAAGGATAAATTCACGAGACTAGAGAAATATATAGAAGGTATAGAAAACCTAGTTAGCAAATTCACTAGGGAAAATAGAGAAAACAAGACAAAGGTACTGAGTGGAATAAAGTCGATTAAAAAAATTACCGAGGATATTAAAGTACAAAGTATAATGATGGCAGAGTATTCACAATGCAGAACGATCATGGAAGACTTAAGGTCTACGATTGGAGAACAAACCGAAATAATTAAGGAGATAAATAAGCAAAAAGAAAATACCGAATTAAGGGAGCCACAAAGGCAACTATCGTATGCCAACGCATTACAGAGAAATAAAGTTGCAATACCTGGAGGTAAGAGAGTAACAACGAGCCCTACTTATAAAGTCATAATAAAGCCCAATACGGAAAGCGATAAAAGAAGTAGTGACGACATTAAGGAATCAATAAAGAAAGCAATAAATCCTAACAGTATAGGCTTTAGACCGACAAAGGTTTACAAAATGAAAAAGCCGGGAATTATAATTGAGTCGGCTACCGATGATATTAACAAACTGATCGAGTCGGAAGTTATTAAAGGGATGGATTTGAAAGTGGAAGCAGGTCAAAAGCGAATGCCGAGAATAGCGGTATTTAACGTGCCTAGCAGATACGAGGCCGAAGAATTAAAGAATTTAATACTCGAGAGTAACACACAAACTGGGACTGAAATGAATGACATAAGAATAACGCCAAAGTTTAAGTTCGGACCAAGAAATAGGAACGTAAACCATTGGGTGATCGAGTGCTCCCCAAGTGCACGAAAGATATTGCTAAACAAGCAAAGGATTTTCATTGGATGGGATTCGTGCAAAGTGGAGGATAGAATTCATGTGTTTCAGTGTTTTAAATGTCAGAAATTCGGGCATACCGCAAATAGCTGCAATGCCGAGCTAACATGTGCGTATTGTGCGGGCGCACACAACACCAAAGAGTGCAAAGACAAGAAAGACGATAACAAAAGAAAGTGCATACTATGTGTAAACGCAAAAATGAATAAGACGGATCATTTTGCAGGGGACAAAAATTGCCCAATATATCAAAGGAAGATAAAGGACATTATGAGTAACATCGATTACGGAGAACAATAAGTAACCTAAATTGTTTAACAGTTGGACAGATGAATCTTCATAGATCGAAAAGGGCTACTTTGGACGCCATCATTAAAGCACAAGAACTGCGCATCGACTTACTTTTAATACAGGAACCATATACATATAATAACAGAATTACCGGGAAATACGAGACCGTCAGATGCAACGGTACAATAATTGCAAATAACAGCGAACCCTTCTGGGTGGCCATATGGGTCAAGAATGAGAATTTGAAAATCTTTAAAATAATGGTGAACACTCATGCGGTATTCATTAAAATCAGATAGGAGGAGGAGACTGAACTGATAGTTGCGAGCGTCTATATGCCGATCGGGGAAAACATAGAAATAAGCACACAAAGAATTAGAGAAGTCATAGAAATCGGACATAGAAAGGTTATTGTCGCATGTGACATTAACGCTCATCATACCGCGTGGCACGCGGAAATAAATAATGATAGAGGAATCCGACTAGAAGAGTAAATAAATAATATAGGTCTAAATATCATGAACTTAGAAGGAAACGCATACACTTTTGAAACGAACAGAGCTAGGAGTAATATTGATATTACCTTGGCGGATAAGGCAATAATGAGGAAAGTTAGCAACTGGAAAGTAAGGGATATCGTTACCTTGAGCGATCACAGGCTAATAACGTATAATATAAATATCGAACAAAACATAACCAGATGGCACTGGAAGGAGTACATAGGGGAAATCGAAAGTAACAGAGCGATGGATCTGATGATAAGAAAAATGGCACAATTGGAAACAAGGACCGTATGGGAACCTAATAGAGAGAATATAGAATTAAGAGCTAGTTCGCTAACGGATGCGATAATAGAGGTCAAGGATGCGTTCAAGGAGAAACGCAAAGTTTATGACAATAAACCCGAGTGGTGGGACGAAAGGCTTGAGAATTTAAGGAAGGAAACTCTAACCGCAAGAAGACGATATCAAAGGAGTACTGAAATAAACAGAAACATAAATAGAAACAGGTATAACGATATAAATGAAAAATTTAAAGATACTATTAAGAAGATTCAAAACCAAAATTGGAAAAAGTTCGTGGAAGAACACTTGGGTAATGATCCGTTCAGTTTACCATATAAAATTGCTGCGGAAAAAAATCGCATCAAAATTGTACCATCGGCTATCAATAATAATGGAATAATAACGAGAAACGAACGAGAAACCGCATCGGTGATTTTAAATCACTTTTGTCCTGATGATGAACGGGAAGTGGCGAGATTGGATGAACCTGAGAACCCAGGAGTATATATTGCCAATATACGTATGGTAGACGAGACAGAGATATGGGACGCAGTTAGATGGATGAAGAATAAAAAGGCCCCAGGATGGGATGGGTTACAGGCGAGAATAATAAAGACAGTAATGCCAGTGATTGCAGAATATCTCTGTAGAATTTACAATGATTGTTTAAAGTTCGGGTACTTCCCGAAAGTATGGAAGGTTGGGATAATCAATCCAATCCCCAAGAATAGGAAAGCCGATGGCACTAAACTAGAGGAGCTAAGACCGATAACGCTGTTACCCATAATGGGGAAAATACTTGAACAAATTATAAAGAATAGAATGTTCGATATTATGGGCGAGGCGGAATTTCATAATAGAAAACAATATGGATTCCGAAACGGCAAAGATACCACGGATGCAATAAAGAAACTATTAAATATTATCGACGAGACAAACGATAAATATGCCATAAGCATTTTCTTGGACGTTAAAGGGGCATTCGATAACGTCAGATGGGGTTCAATTAGGAATAGTCTTGGAGAAAAAGAATTCCAGAATACATTAGAAGAATTATTGATAACTATTTCAGAGATAGGATAGTCAAGATAAGTATTAATGATATAATAGTGGAGAAAAGAAGTTCTATGGGCTGCTTTCAAGGCTCAAAGCTGGGACCCAGTATGTGGAATTCAGTCTTGGATGAATTGCTGAATATGAATCATAATGAGGGCGATATCATCGCGTACGCTGATGACATAGCTGTGGTGATCACCGCAAATAGTAGAATGGCTCTTGAAAATAAAGCGAGTCAAATACTTAACGTAATTCAAGTGTGGGCAAATAATAACAGCCTTACGTTCAGTATCCCGAAATGCAAATTTATACAATTAAAAGGAAAATTACAAAGGGCACCTATAATCCGAATCGTAGGACAAAACATTAGTAGAGTGCAGCATTTCAAATATCTGGGGATAATAACATATATCTTGGGTAGTAGAGAAAGCGGTAAATATGTGAAATAGAATGAGAAGAATAATCAGTAATAAGATAAACGTCGATACGAATATAATGATAACACTTTATAGAATGGTTTCCATCCCGATTATGTCGTACGGTGTCCCCATATGGCACAAGAGAATTAACAAGGTCAGAATCAGAAGAAAACTAGAAACAGTTAGAGGCGCTGTTGCCAGACAAATATCAAGAGCATACAATTCAACCTCCACGGAGGCGGCAGGTGTGCTGGCGGGTATCCCGCTAGTACACCTTTTTTGTCAGAAAGATATGCAATGTATTGTAGAAGGAAAAACGATAGAATAATCCATATGGACAGGGAATATGACAGGGCCACTACGAGGAACGATCTTAAAAGGCAGATAAGAGTACATACGATTGAGAAATGGCAAGAGATATGGGATGACAGCGAGAAGGGGAGAAACACCTATGAGTTCTTCCCCGAGGTCTCTGAAGAACCGAAGCTCCCGGCCGAACTGAGTAGGTCGGGAGTAGAGGTGATAACGGGGCACGGGGAATTCCGAACGCACTTAGTAAGAATAGGCAAATCAAATGAATACATATGTTGGGAGTGTAACGCCGCCGACACACTGATACACAGGATCATGCATTGTAGGAAATACGCAATTGTCAGAGAGGAACTGAGGGAAAAAATGGAGCTCATGAGATGGCAGAATAATGTGAGGGAGACGTACCAAGTCCTAACCGAGAAAAAATTGATACCAGACTTAGAAATCTTTGCTAGAAATGTAATGTGGACGGTGAACCAGGACCGATAGACGTGGGTGCTTTGAGTAAGTTATGCACATACTCAATAACTAATTCGAATATAAACATATTATTAAGTAACATTAAGTAATAATATAATTGATAAACTAATGAATTCTCTGTAAATAAAACACCGCACACCGCTAACATAGAAAGGCCGCAATTGTAAATACGGGAAATAGATGTAGAAAAGAGAGTAGAATGTAATATAGATAGGAATAAGATTAGTAATGGGGATATAACATAATCTAATTAAGGGATTAAATTATACGATATGAATGAAAGCATAGTAAATTTAAGAAGTAACTGGGTATTCGAGGAATGAGGAATACCATGGGATTGTAAATAGGATTAAGCATTTAGTAGCACATTAAAATGTTAAATATTATCAATTCAAGGGAATTGTAAACCTAACTGGGTCAAGGAAGATGAGGCCTGGGAATTGATATGAGCTAAGTTTAAAAGTTTAAGCTAAAGTAAAGTTATATTAAATTAAATGGTAATTAAATAAATAAGATTCTCTTAATTAATAATTAAAAATAAATATTCAAAATTAATTGAGATAAATCATAAATATAAGTAATAAGCAATTACTAAGGCATCATTTACCTTAAGAGGCAAGGCACATGTTTGTGGGACGAATTGTAAAAAATAATAGAATCGAGATAGAGGGTTATCGGTACCTCTAGTGATAAAGTACTTATCAAAAAAGAGCTAGTAAGCTATCTGAAGCGGGAGCCGCCCCACCAGCACGGACCAACCTCTGATCCAGAAGAGGAAATAATATAGAAACTAAGCGAGATGGAAAAGAAAGAGAATTGGAGAATACTTCATTTTTCGGGCTGACTAATAATTGATAATGATAAAGAATCGATAAGTCAGAGTGGATTGAGGCGCCCTTGGGAGCCTTCAGCGACCAAGGCTGGGTAAGACCTCCCTCCACTTCTTTTTTTTTTTTTTTTTTTTTTTTTTTGTACTTAAGGTTACTTAGCATTAAGCTAATTGGAATATGAGATTACAATACGATGTAAGTAAATATTATAATATAAATAATGGGACGAATTATTTAATTCTTTAGGATATTGAAGAATTAAAAATCCAGATGAAAAACTGCTCCTTTCTGTTAAGCGGGATTTTTAATAATTTTTGAAATCTAATACCTTTTATACAGCTCAAAAAACTGTCCTTTTCAAAAGGCAAAAACTAATTTTCCGCACTAGCACGCGTGCGGAAAGTGCTTAATTCCTATACGTTCATAGGAAAACAAAATTTTAATACGACAATTTTGTGTCTATGTCACAAGTGACTTAACTGGTGACAATTTTTTCAAATTTTCGAGGGGTCATAGGAAAAATAGTGTACATTACTCGTGCCATAGTTATCGTTACCAAACTCGAAGGATTTCTGCAGTTGGCTAACGAATCGTGCTAAATACCTCCTTGTTTGAAAACTACCACTTTTAACACTTGTTATGTAATATGCTAGTATTATCACAGGAAATTGAAAAATATGAATAACTATATTTTTTTGCGCAAGTACTGAAAAGCTAGGTAAACTTAATAGTTTACAATACCTTACGTATGAATTTATAGATTCTTCGTCAGATTTTAAACATATTTTTTATAATATATCATTCTTAAACTTCACAATCTTTGCAATTTTCATTTTTGAGATTAACTAGGTCATTAAAAAAGAACTTAACAAAACCGAACAGGCGATATAAGCCAGAATGGCTGAATAGGCGAGTAAAAATTGGGTTAAATATGTTTTCGTAACATAATATAAAGAATCAGAGCAACAAGTCCTTGCAAAGAAAAGAATACGACAAGGATGGAACAGAGGGAGAGTGAAGGAAACACACTGCATGTTCAAAGTTTACTATATTTTCATTCAGTAAATTTTGGCATGTTTGTAGAATGAGTAGCGAAATGATAGCGGAAACCACGCGCGGCCCTGAATATAAGGAGTTAATAAATAAGAAAACAGAAGAAGAGAAGTTCTCTTTAGACAAATGTACTTTAAAGAACATTGATTTATAGCCTTATAGTCGAATCTAACAAAAACTTGACAAAGTACTGTTCAAAATGGGCAACTGATAAAAAATATATAAAAGGGTCATCGAAAGCATCCAGAGAAAAATTGCTACTCGAATACCCAGTGCATACAGGATTATTGCAACGAAAGCATTCAAGAGATAGCAAGGACTATTCCAATCCATCTTTTAGTCAAAGAAAGAACCTATGAGAAGAAATAAAATAGACAGGAACAGAAAACAAAGGGCGAAAAACAAAAATGGAACATTGGCAGTGGGCAGAAGAGCCCACAACGCAATGGGGTGAGGGGGGGGGAGTCACCCCCTTACAAAGTTGTTCGAGTTGGGAAATGATCCTCTGTAAAGTTGGGAAAAAAACAAAATATGAGTAAGTTTTGGCTGAATTGGCAAATAACCTTTTTTTTTGGCGGTGATACTTGCTAGTAATTCAAAATGCGGACCTTTTTTTAGTTGTCAGTTGGGTTTTTCTTACTTATTCCCACATCCCTTTCGGGGCATTCCTGCCAAGGATAAAACCATGGACGGAAACAAATCCGCAAATACTGTGGACTTGTGGACAATAAATGGCAGCCAATCAGAGAAGAGACAGCAAATAAAATCCGAATTAGACTAACTATAGAAAACATATTATTTACAGCGATACCAAATGGAAGATAATAGAAAAACAATTATAAAGATTGTAAAGCAAAAGAAGGAAGAAGAAAGGATATAAATTAGACAGAATAAATGACTAGCTCTGGATGAAGCAATACCAGAAGGTGATTCCATCAGTATCCAGCAGGTCCAGGTGGGAAATTTTTTTTGATCGGTAGGCGAATCTTATGGAAGGATGGAATCCGATGCACACCTAGTTGACCTAGTCACATAAGATCACTCGACTGTCTGGTCAATAATTTGTGCTACAAGCTACACTAACTACTGGAAAGAGATCATGCGATGAATTTAACTAAAAAAACTTGAATGGTAAATACTTTTGTGATGGTCAACAGAGATAAGACAGATAACTATGCGCTATATAAGTGCGCATGAAAAAAAAAAGACAAAAATTGAAATTAATAGCACATTAAGAAAGAGCAATTCAAATACAGTTAACTTAATATTCGCGCATATGGTACGGGCTACAATTGATAAGCCCCAAAGAAAGAATTATTGAATTGTCTTCCCTGTAATAAAAATAAACTATTGTAGTTGGATGAGAATGAAAAAGAAGTAATGCGAGTTTGTTAGATCTCGTGAACAGTTTAAAATAATAGTAGCATATCTTTTAGATCATATGAACAACTTTGTGATAAGAGAAAGAAAAAAATGTGCTTGACAAATATTTGACGCAATTTAATTTGTTACCAATTAATAAATATGAAGTTTATTTTTGCAGTAATCTACGGAAGCGTAGAAGGGCCACAATTTTTTTTATTTTTGAATTCTGAGTTTAAATTCGGAATTTAACAAAATTCTGAGTTTAAAGTCAGAATTTAACTAAATTCTGAGTTCAAAGTAGAAATTTAATAAAATTCTGAGTTTAAAGTCGGAATTTAACTAAATTCTTAGTTTAAAGTAAGAATTTAATAACATTCTGAGTTTAAAGTCAGAATTTCGTCCGTACGATTGCATAACAGATTGGAACCAAGAAAACAAGTTCAATATTCTTGTTTGAATAATGGCAAATGCGCTATGAATTGTTCCACCAAAGTACAGATAGTTAAAAAATGATAAAAGGAGGGAGGGTACAAAATAAAAGTTTCCTATTTTGATTTTTGAGTGTTAAATAAGTCCCTTACAAATTAAACATATGTTTAATTAATTAATTTTATATATTTTAATTTATTTCTATTGCTGAAAAAAAAGCGAAAATGAATCCAAGAAAACATATACATTAAAAGGTTCACAAAATAAAAAAGGTAATACAAAACGATAAATAGGAAACGGTTCAAATATGTTTCAACGATGTAAGGGTGTCTCGTGAAACATACTGACAGATCTCCCCCTCTGTTTCAGGGTGATTCAAGTTGAGTGTCCTATTAGAAATATCTGGAGAATCAACGAATAGGATGTTTTGAGAATTTGGCTTGGGTCATAGATGAACATAATATACCCTCGTTATAAAATATTTTAAATTGCTCGGTGTTGCCGCTTTTACCTCAAACCGGAGGCATCATCCGTTTTTTAAATGCAATGCCCTATGTTTTATTAAATTTTTATATTTTTCTAAAAAATCCAAGCACTTATTGAGTTACCTTTCTCATGCCTAAATTTAACTGTTTTCGAGAAAATGTCGCTTGAACAATGACAATTTTGACCCTTTGAAGCTCGGTAAATCTCAAACGAGTTTACTTGCAACAAAATGGATTTCACTTATCTTAATATTTAATTATCTATCTCCTGACACCAATTTCATTTGGTTTGGCAGGAGATAAATTTTGAAATCAAAGTCGAAATTTAATAAAATTCTGACTTTAAACTAAGAATTTAGTTAAATTTCGACTTTAAACCCAGAATTTTGTTAGATTCTGACATTAAACTCAGAATTTTGTTAAATTCCGACTTCAAAGTCAGAATTTAAAATAAAAAAAAATTGTGGCCCTTATACGCTTCCGTAGTAGTCTGATTTAAGTTATGATTTTAATTTAATTTAAAAAATCGGCAAATTTCCTTTACTAGAAACTTCTCTCCTTATGTCTTTTTTCTTTTATTAGGAAGAGCGAAGTGTGTCACACTTGATTTTTGGGTATAATTCAAAGTAATGAATGAACATTTGAAGTCAATTAAATAAGATGTGTTTTTAAGTTGATTTTTTAAACAATTCATTTGGCCGCGATATAGGATTTAAAACACAAAGTTACCAGTTTATCTCTATATCACTTTGAATGCTTACACACACTTTGAATTTAATCGAATAAATACCTACCTTTGTTTTGCTACCGGATTCGGATTCAAACCAAAATGTTACCAGTTTATTACTATGTAACACTTGATTTTTGTGCAAAATTTCAGGTAAATTGGATAAATAGTTTTTTAGTAATAATTTTTTAACACCTCACTAAGCCGCCATTTAGTTTCGCCATATTGGATTTTCACCAAAATATTACCAGGTCATCCCAATGCGACTCTTTATTTTTGATTAAAATTTGAAATCAATCGAAATAAGTAGATTTTTAGTAGCTATGCTTCCAACCGACAGACAGACCGCTGGAATCTAGAAAACATTTGGGATCTTCAAACGTAAAGATCTGAAAAAATATCCAAAGATGATATTTTCACGTTTACAATACCTTATTACGAGGGAAGTAAAAATCATAATGCATATTGTACAGCTTAATTATATTTAAGATAAACCTAGATAATTAAAGTTCTCAGTAAAAATAATATTTACTAATAATAAGTATTGTATTTATGTCGCATAAAAATATGTTGTAATATTTACTTGAAATGTAGTAGTAGTAAATACGCCGTTGTTCCGGATTTACATTTTTCTTGAATTTCTCTTTATGTTGATATTTTACGCATTATAATTTTAAAATTAAATTTATTTAAACATTTACCTACTACTTACGTCAATAAATCCTTGCACACTGTTTTCATCTTTAATATCAATGTTACTTTTCCCATCAAAATAAAATTCTGATATTATCTGGTACAAGGTATCAGGATTGCTTGAACTAAGAGAAAGTTGTAGTAAATTCTTCATGTTGTCTTCAAATTCTTGATTCAAATCTTCCATTTGTTCTTGAACTGTTAGTATTGCTATAAAAATAAGTATCATTTAGTGTTCATACGTTCCAGTATTATTGTATTTAGACTTTGAATGGGCACTGGCTGGGAAGGTGTCTAATTAGAGCCAGGAGCAACTGCACCTAGGCCCATAGCGCTGCTTAAACAGCTTTGGATCAACGCCATCTTAGGCCATGAAAGTAATTTAGCTTCACATTTTCAAAGTGGTTTCCTGGATGCCAGTGACTAGTGTCCAGTCAGAATTTCTATTTAAGTGTATCTAATTTTTAAATATGGTGGTCCAACAAAAGCCCCTTTATGTTTTCTTTTTGTATATTAATTTAAATGGTGTGGATAATAATAATAATAAACAAAAAAGATTCTCATTTCTTGTGCAAGGAATTTTACATATATTCTATAATTATTGAGCCTTTTATGTTTAAAATGTATCTAGGTAACAAAAAACTTACAAGCTGCTATTAATAAACCTTCATTCTGGACAGTTCCTACCATCCATGGGACTCGCTTAAATTCACCCAATTGTAAATACTCTAAACTCGTTTTTGTAAAAAAGGGATTTGGATTTCTTGAAGTTTCATTTTCGGTGACAGTGGACCACACAGTAAATGGATATCTGTGAAAGGTCTGAAAGGAAATTTAAGAAAATGTTAGTAACATTTTAACCGAGTAAACATTTTAATCAGTTTTAGATATCGTGGTCCTTGGCATTGGAACTACTATCCAACACTTCGTATTTTCAATTCATATTACTGTATGCGATCAGAATATTGTGCAATGATAAGAAAAAACCGACAAGAAGTGTTGTTCTTTTATCCATACCAAACATCACAGAAAAATTGCATATTTCGTTATTACCATCTTCAACACTTAAAAGAAGAGTGTACAAGCATGGGATCTCCAATTGTATATAATTCTTTTTCAATTTTCCAAATTTTTTGGGCTGTATTTAATACCTTACGTACTTTAAAAGCGTCCTGACTATTTAAAAGATCTTCAGTAGGGATTTTCCTTAGGCATTCTATTAGTTCTTTACTCTGTACAGTGTTAGAGCAATTAACAAGTTGTGCCTGGGTTTTTGTTACCATTAGTTGCACTTCATTGTAAGGCGAAGCCCAGAGCACTAGGGCATTTCCACTTTGCGATATTCCTTTTGAGAAAAGTCCTAAAATAGATATTTTTCTTATTTACATGTTTCCTGTAATTGAACGTATGTATTAATCTGGATACAAGAATAGACAAATTAAATAAAAATAGGATTTATATATTAGATATTATGTTAATGCTACAGAATATTAACGAAAAGAAATTCTGGTCTCGGCGCTTGTAGGTATATTAAGGGTTGAATTTTTAGCAGTTTGTTTCATCCGTCTATGAAATTTAGTATACAGGTTTTCGCGACGTTTATTGACTTCGTCATACAATTCGTTACCGTGAAAAATGTCGATGTTTGAATAAAATATGAACCGGGCTGTTTTGCCATTCAGGGGCTGAAAAATTGCAAAAAATTGAAACTCGTGCAACTTTCAGGTTTTGCTGGATTTTTTTTCAAAGCGGCTGTATAAAAAAAAACACCTGATGTTATTAGAACAATCTGACAATCCAACTTTTTTAATCACATTTCCATATGCACGGTGTTCACTCAGAAAAGTTCAATTGTCTAGTATACTAATGAAGAATATATAATTTTATCATTTATATTAAAAAAGTAACATTTAAAATTAAAAAAAAAATTATATTTAATTGTCTTCCTTGGGTCTTGAAAAGAATTGGTTTCAAATCAAAGCGAAGACAATTTTCTCTATTTGCCAATCTATTGAAGAAAAGCAGGTACCCTAAAAGCTTTAATAACCGTTCGGCGTTCTCCTCTGCATTTATTAAAAAATTGGAATTGTTGATTTTTAATCTTTAGAATGGTAGAATAAATATACTTTCGCTTTGTTATAATAACCATCACATGTATTCGTGTCAACGTACCTTCTGATGCAGGACTTATCATGTGGAAGTAAACGCTGACGGACCCTGCGCTTTGACCAAAAATAGTAACATTTTTAGAATTTCCTCCAAAGTACTGGATGTTTTCTTGAATCCACTGTAATGCCAGTACTTGATCTTTCAGACCATAATTTCCAGGCGCCTCGTCATCTAGCGTGGATAAAAATCCTATAAACAGTTTTCATTTAATGAATACTTGGGGAACTCTGATTCTCAAATACTTTTGTATTTGTGACAAAGCATAGTAAAGCGAACATATCTCGAATACGTAACTGCAGGATAAAAAATGTGTCTTTATTTAAATATGCTTAATTATTGCATTATTTTCTCGTATTCCCTATAATTGTGTGGTATTTGGAAGAAATACGATAACTCGAAGAATGTCGTTTTTCCGTTATCTCCTCTTTTATTCATAACTTTTCCTATATTTTCATTTCAATTAACGATGATATGTCTAATGCTACAGATAATTTTATTATAATTTAGTTTAAATACTTTTTCTCTATATTCTAAATTTGTTTACTTATTTGATACAAAAATAATGTACGCCATCGACCAAACAGCTGAAAAATCTTTTATAGTTAAGCACAATAAATGTTTAGATTTAAATATGTACTGCTTATTATAATCGATTTGCATTCCCTTAACAAAGGTAATTTTGGACTTTATATATGTCTCTTAAACACCAAAGAATTATTACTTCTTACCGAATATTCCAAGCCGGTAGTTAAAACTAACTAATATAATGTCGTTATCCATAAAATATAACGGGTTTAAATAACCATCATCAGCTCCACCAGTAAAAAATCCTCCCCAGGGAATACTTACCATGACGGATAAATCATCAGTTTGTGTGGTATTTGTAATCTAAAAAAAAAATGGCTTTTACCCGCAACTTTCTTCGTAACGGATTCTGTTATACACATAAAACAGTTTCTACATATATATATATATATATATATATATATATATATATATATATATATATATATATATATATATATAATGTGTTTTCATTCCGGGTGTACATCCGTTCACTACTGTCGTTCTGAAACGAACAGTTTTGCTGACGTTTCGATAAAATCACATTTGGCATTTTCGAAGCTTTCTTTCTCGCGTCGAGACGTAGAGACTAAAATGTTGGTTGGTCGAAGGTTATATTTGTGCAGGCGTTGGTCGTTATTTATGTTTTCCGGATGGTGCTGTTGTTGTTGCGCTAATTGCGCTTGAGTTTTTGCGATTTTAGATTTGTCGATTATTGTCTTCCATACTGTTGGTAGTTTTAATAATTCGTCCCTTTTATTCAATTCACCTTGTTTTTCAATTTCTATGGCTTCTCGGATTATTCTGGTCTATGTTCTATATTGGCAATCTCCCTACACCCATCGAAATTTATTTTATGGCCGGTTTCCTGATGCTGTAGGAATAAAGCTGAGGTTATTTGTTTATTTCTGATGCTGAGTTTATGCTTTTCCACTCTTGCTGATATTCGCCTGTTAGTTTGCCCTACGTACAACTTTTCACAGTCCTGGCACGGAATACTGTACACTCCGTGGTTTTCCAGTTTGATTTTATCTTTTGGGTTTCCGAGTAGTTTACCTATGGTTGTTTGTGGCTTGTGTATTATTTGTATGTTGTGTTTTCTCAGAATTCTTCCGATTCTGTCTGTTGTGCCTTTTACATATGGTAAGACTACTCGTTGCTTTCCCGGTTCATATTTTTTGTTGTTCGTTGTTCGGGAAACCTGTGCATTAATAGCTTTCTCTATAGTGCGATTTGTGTAGCCATTTTTCTTTAAAGCACTAGATATTACCTTAAGTTCGTTTTTTCTCGTCTGTTTCAGTTAGTCGAACGGATCTAGATATTAGAGTATTTGCCACAGCTTGAATTTGTGCTGGATGATGATGTGATTTTGCATTTAAATATCTGTCTGTATGTGTTGGTTTTCGATACACGGTGTATTCGAAATGTCCGTTATGTAGTTTTGTGACCAAAACATCTAAAAATGGTAGTTTGTTGTTTTCCTCTAACTCTAGAGTAAACTGTATTCTGGGGTGGATTAAATTTACGTGAGTCAGAAATTTTTCGTGCTCTGCATGATCATGTTGCCATAAATGAAATATGTCATCCACATAACGAATCCATAATTTGGGTTTTAAACTTGCTTTCTCAAGAGCTTCTTTCTCGAAATATATCATAAATAAATTCGCGACTACTGGTGATAGCGAGGACCCCATTGGAGCACCATCCATTTGTTTATACATTTGCCTGTTGAAAGAAAAATAAGTATTTTTGAGGCAATGCTCCGAGAGTTCTATTATATGTGCCTGGAAATCCTTGTTCATAGCAATCTTGTCCAATGCTTCGTCGATGGGAATACTGGGATATAACGATTTGACATCTAGGCTTGCTATGATATCGTTTTTTTCAAGGACGATATCTCGTATAATTCGAGTGAAATGCTCCGAGTTTTTTACAAATGAATCAGCTTTTTCTACAGTTGGTTGCATAATTTCAGAAAGCTATTTCTCCAGTTTTTGTAGCGGCGAATTAACAGCACTATCAATAGGTCTGATAGGCGCCCCTGGTTTGTGTATTTTTGGTAAACCATAGAGTTTAGGACATCTGCTCGACTTTTCCCGTGGTATGATTTTTTGTTGAATTTCGGGCTTTATTGGTGAACTTTTTATTTTATTTTTAGTTGTTTTTTCTAGGTACGTTGTCGGGTCCCTTGGAACAGGCCTATAACAATTGTCTTGTAGGATATCCTGCATTTTTTGTACGTAATCTTGAGTATTCATAACCACAGTTGCGTTCCCTTTATCTGCTGGAAGGATTGTGAGGTCTTTATTTTTTCGAAGGTTTATTAGGGCCCTTTGTTCAGTGGCATTTAGGTTTTGTTTTGGTGTTTTGCTTGATCTTAAAATTCTTGCCACCTCTTGTCGAATCTCCTCTGCTTTTGTTTCTTCAGAGGAGTCAAGGACAGCTTCCACTCCAGCTATTATTTCTTCTTTAAGGATTTCCTTAGGAGATATCTCAAAATTAAAACCCTTACTCAGTACGGATTTTTCACTTTCTGAGAGACTGTAGGATGATATATTATGTACTAATTTATCGATGCCTACTGATGATCTTTGTGGCTGACTCGACTTGCTAGAAAAAATAACTAAAAATAAAATAAAACCAATAAACCCCGAAATTCAACAAAAAATCATACCACGGGAAAAGTCGAGCAGATGTCCTAAACTCTATGGTTTACCAAAAATACACAAACCAGGGGCGCCTATCAGACCTATTGTTAGTGCTGTTAATTCGCCGCTACAAAAACTGGAGAAATACCTTTCTGAAATTATGCAACCAACTGTAGAAAAAGCTGATTCATTTGTAAAAAACTCGGAGCATTTGAAGCATTTCACTCGAATTATACGAGATTTTGTCCTTGAAAAAAACGATATCATAGCAAGCCTAGATGTCAAATCGTTATATCCCAGTATTCCCATCGACGAAGCATTGGACAAGATTGCTATGAACGAGGATTTCCAGGCACATATAATAGAACTCTCGGAGCATTGCCTCGAAAATACTTATTTTTCGTTCAACGGGCAAATGTATAAACAAATGGATGGTGCTCCAATGGGGTCCTCGCTATCATCAGTACTCGCGAATTTATTTATGATATATTTCGAGAAAGAAGCTCTTGAGAAAGCAAGTTTAGAACCCAAATTATGGATTCGTTATGTGGATGACATATTTATTATATGGCAACATGGTCATGCAGGGCTCGAAAAATTTCTGACTCACGTAAATTCAATCCACCCCAGAATAAAAACTACCATTTTTAGATGTTTTGGTCACAAAACTACATAACGGACATTTCGAATACACCGTGTATCGAAAACCAACACATACAGACAGACATTTAAATGCAAAATCACATCATCACCCAGCACAAATTCAAGCTGTGGCAAATACTCTAATATCTAGATCCGTGCGACTTACTGAAACACAGACGAGACAAAACGAACTTAAGGTAATATCTAGTGCTTTAAAGAAAAATGGCTACACAAATCGCACCATAGAGAAAGCTATTAATGCACAGGTTTCCCGAACAACGAACAAAAACACAACATACCAACAATACACAAGCCACAAACAACTACAGGTAAACTAATCGGAAACCCAAAAGATAAAATCAAACTGGAAAACCACGGAGTGTACAGTATTCCGTGCCAGGACTGTGAAAAGTTGTACGTAATGCAAACTAACAGGCGAATATCAGCAAGAGCGGAAGAGCATAAACTCAGCATCAGAAATAAACAAACAACCTCAGCTTTATTCCTACATCATCAGGAAACCGGCCATAAAATAAATTTCGATGTGTGTAGGGAGATTGCCAATATAGAACATTATAAGACCAGAATAATCCGAGAAGCCATAGAAATTGAAAAACAAGGTGAATTAAATAAAAGGGACGAATCATTAAAACCACCAACAGTATGGAAGACAATAATCGACAAATCTAAAATCGCAAAAACTCAAGCGCAATTAGCGCAACAACAACAGCACCATCCGGAAAACATAAATAACGACCAACGCCTGCGCAGATATAACCTTCGGCCCCAAGTGGGGGTATAACAGGAAGCGTCGCAGCCACCAACACTTCAGTCTCTATTCGGACGCGAGAAAACGTCAGCAAAACTGTTCTTTTCAGAACGACAGTAGTGAACGGATGTACACCCGGAATGAAAACACATATAAATCATCATATATATATATATATATATATATATATATATATATATATATATATATATATATATATTACTTTCTGCCATTAAACAACAACTGTGGCAAAGCAGCAGGCAGCTCGCTAACTGATCTCCAGTCAGTTGTCTAAGGCAGCAACACACACGTATAGACGCGAACTAAATAACCACGTGGAGCTCGAGGGATTTTTGGATGATCAGATTAGGTCCAATCACGGATGACAGGATAAAAAAGGGACATGTTCGAAACATCTCGTACGTTTTTGTGATATAGGAATTTTGGGGTCTGTAATTGTTACGATTTTAGTAGGGTACTGAGAGACTAGAATTATAACACGCGATTGAGTTAATATCACTTTTCAGTTTACTGTGAAGCACCAAACGGTGTGCATCAAGCGGTCAGACGTGGTTTTTTGTTGAACGCTTATCAGTGCTGTTTATTGTTTGTGCACATATAGGATATATTTATTTATTTAAATCGGAAAATATCTTTACTTTAATATAAATAAACTGTAAGTAGTTAGCATTAGTTTGACCGTCGGGTCGATGCCTGGGTAGGGATGGCAGACCCTGACGGGGACAACCCGGGTGGTGGGATACCACCCAACCATATTATTAACCTGGAAGATGATGAGTTAATGATTTCCGAGAATAGTAATATATGCGAACCACCGCAAAAAATTCTATCAGATCGTACTAAACGAATTAAAATTAATAATAGATTTTATGATGATAGTCCGGGTCCATATTACATATTCGTGGAACATAAATACCTAAATGTGGGTCGTATTCACCCTATGAAATTGGGGGAAATACTCTCACAACTTGGCGATGACGAGAAATATATCACGGAATTGTATCCTGTTGGTAAAAATCTAATCAAATTAGAAATAAACAATGCAAAAGCAGCAAACCGAATTGTTGCTAACCCATTTTTTGAAAATAAAGACCTAGTTGCCTATGTCCCTTTAAATTTAACTGAAAAAAAAGGTATAGTACGTGGAGTAGACACCAGCTATTCAGAAGATCAACTGTTAAATTTAATCAAATCCCCAGTTAAGGTTCTCAAAATTGAACGAATGTATCGTAGAATTAAAGGTACCAATAATGATGAGCAAGTGCGGGTCCGAAGACAAATGATTAAAGTTACATACGCAAAAGTTGAATTACCGGAATATGTATTTTTTGGTAAATTGAGATGCTCTGTCAGTACTTACTATTCACCAGTTACCCAATGCTTTCAATGCCTTAGGTACGGGCACACCTTGCACTAGTGTAAAAGTCAAAAAGGTGTAGGAACTGTGGTACTGTTACAGAAATTAATGATATTGAATGTATTAATTGCGTTTTAACTTGCGTACACTGTAAGTCTGACTCACATTCTAGTATAGATAAAAACTGTCCCGTTTTCTTAAAACAAAAACGCACTAAACAATGCATGGCTGATCTTAATATACCATTCAAAGAAGCTGAAAAAATCGTAGATGATCCCTCTTATGCTAGTCTAGTATCAAAAAATAAATTTGCTCCCCTTCTAACACCCGTTAAAAAGTATCCTGAATTACCCAAAAAAACTTTAGTGCATAGAAGCCAACCACTAAGGGCATCAACTTCGGTACAAACAAATGATAATGAATACAATCCCCCAAAAAAAAAGTAGAACTAACGAAAATCAGTCTCATTTTGAGCCGATTAGAAGAGACTACAACTGGTTCTTTACCGGAAACCCTATGAGTTCAGAAAGCTTGCATTCTTTTGATGATATAAAGCATAAATTAGTAAACGACTTAACCCAACAAGTATCTCTTGCTTTTAAATCTTCTAGTGTAGTCAATCCTTACCCTCTTCAAAAAGTGTTTTTGGGAAATAACCTCCAAATTGTGGTCAGTAATATTGTGTCAGAGATATTAAATCAACGCAAAAATCTTCAATCCTAAACTAAAAATTATTCATTGGAATGCCAGATCGGCATTCGCCAATCGAAATTTGTTTAAAAATGTTTGCTATAAAACCGAATTTGATATAGGTTTATTATGCGAAACGTGGTATAAACCCAATTTTAAAGTTGTACTTGCAGGCTATAACGTTTTGCGCAAGGATAGATTAGATGGAAAGGGTGGGGTAGCAATCTTTGTTAAAAAAAAGCCCATACAGCACAATTGATTTTAGTAATCTTAGTAATCCTTGTATAGAAGTATGTGACGTAAATATATATATATATATATATATATATATATATATATATATATATATAAATAAGGAGACTATCTCTGTGGTCTCACTGTGTATAGACCCCCTAATGTAAATGTTGTTAGTAGAGATTATTTGGAAATTTTTAACAAAGTAGGCAAAAATTGTGTAATTGCTGGTGATTTTAACTCCCACCACACTCTATGGGCCTCAAAACAAAATAATTTAGCTGGTCTTAGGTTATTAGAAGCAATTGATTCAAAACCCAATCTTGTTGTTTGAAACGAAGGAAAACCAACTCGGGTATCATTTAATAATGAATCTGTCCGGGATTTGACTATATCAGCTAACCTACTAAATAGATCAAATTGGACAGTTCTTGAAGATTCATATGGCTCTGACCGTCTTCCAATAGTTCTTGAAATCAATAAAAAATCCGATATTAGTTTAAATACAAAAACTTTCAAATGGTCTTTATCAAATGCTAACTGGACCACATACTCCAGCTTACTAGAGGAAAAGGTCTCTTGTATCGAATTAAATAATGACGCAAACACGATATTAACCCAGATTGTAAACTCTATTATAGAGACAGCAGACAAAGTCTTTAAAAAAGTAAAATCAAACCCAAGTAAAAGATATTCTCTCCCATGGTGGGACGAGGATTGCACTAACATCGCAAATGAACGTACGCACGTTTTCAAGAAGTATAAAGAACACAAAACTATTAACAACTTTCTTACATATAAAAACATTGTAGCTAAATCAAAATTATTATTTAAACAAAAGGCGAAAAACAGTTGGGTTAAATTTTGCACTAGTCTTAATTATCAAACCAACCCATCTATAATATAGAATAAAATTAGTTCAATATCTAGAGGTTTGTCGGTCGAAAATTTTAATATAATGACAATAGAAAACGCAGACTTGTTCCTACAAAAATCCACACCAGTATCTGTACCCTATATGCTGAGTAAACATACAGTTCCGAGTTCCTTTATGTAAGGACATAAACATTGGTGAATTTAATACTAATATTAAAAAATCTGCAGATACGTCGCCCGGTCTGGACGGTATAACGTACTCCATGATATATTTTTTACCTGAAAATAGGAAAAAGTTAATATGTTTAGCTCTTAAGAAAATATTAAAACCTGGAGATGAATGTGATATTTTTAAAAAAGTTGTGATTATCTCAATCAATAAACATGGTAGGCCCAATGAATTCAGACCAATATCTCTAATGTCTTGTATTTTCAAAAGTTTTGAACGCATTGTCAAAATTAGGTTAGAGTGGTGGTTGGAACGTTTGAAACTAATTCCAAAAGCCCAATTTGGTTTTAGGCGAGGTAGAGGTGTCTATGACTGCATTTCCCACTTGACCCTAGATATTCAAAGATGTTATGCAGATAATCAGTATTTAGCAGCATTATTCCTTGACATCTCTAGTGCTTACGATAACGTCGATATTCCAATCTTGGTCGAAAAAATGGTATCTCTGCAGATACCCAAGGCTCTTTGTCATAATATCTTCAGGTGCTTTATGCATAGAATAGTTTACGTGCGAGTTCTCAACAATCTTATTGGTCCCAGGAACACAAGTCTGGGGTTGCCCCAAGGATCAGTCCTGAGCCCTCTCCTTTTTAATGTATATACAACTGACTTTCGCATCTCTATTAGGAACATTAATATTCTCCAGTATGCCGATGACTTCTGTTTATATACAACAAAAAAAACTCTTCCTGAATGTATGCTACAACTTGATAGTGCCATGGAATCTTCCCAATACTGTTTTAATAACGGATTACACATATCACCATCCAAATCAGTAGTCCCTTGGAAGAGTGGCTTTCGTTATCTGGGAGTATTCTTGGACCAAAAACTGACGTGGGATAATCATATAAATCACATATTAACCAAGGGAGAAAAAAGCTTGAACCTTCTAAAAGCTGTAACTAATCGGTACTGGGGAGCCGATCCCAAGGTTACCTTAATGTTTTACAAGGCCTATGTTAGGTCAGTTATCGACTGTGGATCTATTTTTTATGGCACAGCCACTAAAACTCGACTAAATAAAATTGATAGACTACAATACAAAGCTCTGCGCATTGTTACTGGAGCTATGCAATCTACTCCAGTCTATGCATTGTTAGCAGAAACTGGTGAGATACCTCTCAGCTTAAGGAGATTATTTCTGGCGCAAAAATTGTTAATCAAGAACATATTTCTGAATAATGACTTTTTACTCAACAAAGTGTCAAAGGTCGCCATTGATAATCTAACTTCATAGTATTGGATTCACAAGAACTCCCCTCCACTGGCAGTTGCTTTTACTGAAACAGCAGTACTCCATAACCAAATAGCCACATGTGATAACCTGCCTTTTTTCTCTGGAAAATTTGAAAATATTTTGATAAATCCTGATATTACGATTCCACAATATACAGATTCTCCGGAGCTTAATTAATAGTTTAGTTAATGAAATTATGAACTCTTTACCAGGTGCCATTACAATTTATACAGATGGTTCTAAAAGACCGGAAGGTGTTGGATTTGCATTTTCCGTAGCTAGCGAAAACATTATAGGGTCTTTCAAAATGCATCCCATTTCATCAATTTTCACAGCTGAGGTATATGCTATAAGGCAAGCGTTAAACCACATTAAACAAACCAAGTATTCTTCGCACTACATAATATTGACAGATTCAATGTCAGCCTTAAAGCCATCGAGAATAAACTAAAGAATATATATAAAACTCCACTAATCTTCGAAATTCTTAAGTCGATTGAAGAACTGAAGAAATCAAATATAAAAATATCATTTGTCTGGGTAAAAGGATACAGTGGAATTGTGGGAAACAATAAAGTTGATTTACATGCCAAAGAAGCTGTGGAGCATATATACAAAAATTTGTGAAAATGTGAGGAAGTTATATTAACCAGACAGCATATAGCTATTTTTGTCCATGGAAAATTACGCTATATGCTACTTGATTTCCAGTATTGATGATAAATCATGTTATCTGTTTGGATAACCTATGTTAAACCAAATCCTTCCCTGTATTTGTGAAAATGTGTGGGAGGAAGCTATAGGGACTTGATTTCCTTAAAATGATCCCTATGTTAAACCAAATCCTTCCCTCCGTTGGTCTAGTTTTGTCTGTCTTAATTTAAGTCGCCCAGATAGACCCCTGGGCGTGAAGTGTGTGATCTTGTCTATTTATGTTATGTCGCATTAATATGTCTTAATTTGTTTTTATTTTTGGAGAATGAAAGAGGCTATGATTGTGGAGTATAAATTAATAATATATAACGGCAAATATATGAATATATAGCAAGTAGTGAATAAAGCAATTTATAATAGTAAATAAATAATAAAAATATGTTATAGTAGTGGCTGTATGCACTAGATGCAAAGCCAAAAAAAAAATCACTCTTATTAAGTATTACAGATCGGTTATAATGGTCAAGCCGGCAGCGGCGCGTGTCTGTTGGTTTAGATAGGTACGGGCAGTCACTTTCACTATATATACATTTACACCTTTTCCTTTTCGTCAGCAGTGTGACAGAAAAGTTTGACGCATGTGCGATAGATTCGTTTTGTATATCGGCCTTTCAGGATTTCCACGAAAATATTTTCAGGGTTGTTGTCAACCTAAAAGACCTAACAGTAATGGACAAAAAATAGGTCCTAGATATTAAAAAAAGCATTTGTTTACGGCCTCTTAGAGAAAACACATTTTCTCCCAATTACTTTTTTTTACTTCTACGCGGCACTCCACTCACAAAATAACTGTATAAGATGATCAACGATTTGGTAAAGGGACAATGGAATCGTCCGACCCTCGTTATATAAGCCTAAAAAACAACTTAGAGAGAATTTAAGTTGATGGAAGAGTATTTTTAACACCTGGATCCTCATATAAATACTTATTGTAAAGCATCAAATACGCCTACCGAAAAGGCCATTTCCACAAGAAAAACAAAAAGGTGGGTTCAAATAATATTTTTCAGAGATCCGGCACAATAATTTATTATAATAGACGACCATTTAAAAATCGAAAATATTAAATCCTAGGGTAGAAATAGAGTCCTACAGTAGTCGACCTAACCTGTTATCGTTTTGGAAATATTGAGTTTTGTTGTGTTGGTGTATTTTAATAAGTTACTGATTTAATTATTTCAATAATAAGAAGTTCAAGATGTATTTTATATCTGTGTGTTTTCAAGTTATATTTTGTAGGTTTTTGTGTGATATTTGGCAAGTCTTTATCGCGCAATTTCTCTATTAAAAAAATTGTTACAGTAGCGACAATGGATTTTTATTTTTCGAAATGTCTAACTACGAAGACGACTAATATTAATAGTATTATAATGTAAATAAGTTTCTCTTACTTTATTTTTAATAATATTGCTCAGTTGCAGGAGAGTTTTTGTATTCCTAATGTTTCTAGTAGGTTAAAGGTTAAAGCACACTATGGGGAAGCGAAGAGCCGCGAATTTTAATACGTCGAAGCACACTTGAGCGAAGGGAAGAGAAGCGCCGCGAAATTTCTGTTTCGCGCTTTTTTGCAGAGTAGTAGCATTTAAATTGTTGTAAAGATGAGTTCCTCCTCGTCCTCCGATTCAGTTGTATCATAGGCGTCATATATGCGAAGAAGAGATGAGGAAGCGAAAGCACTGAGTACACCCCATATGTAAAAAACGAGGAACAGAAGGCGAATTTAGTACCCTTTACTTTACATGATTTATTCAATGATCCTACAAAGTTTCATCAGTACTTTCGTATGTCTCATGCACAATTTAATATTCTTTTGGCGGACTTTATACCGGTTGAAAAACAAAATACTACATTTCGTAGTTCTGTGAGTGCAGAAGAACGATTAGCAGTATGTCTGAAGTTAGCAAATATGAGTATTTTTTTAGTTTATTTATTTAAAGTAGGTAAAAATACAGTGCGTCTCTAACTTGGAATAAATTCTGTAATTCGATTACCGTTGTTTTTTTTTTTGGGAAAATGGCTCAACATTGCTGTATATAAATATTTTACATAAAAAAATGCTCAACTAAAAATGCTAATAGACGTGTCTGAGCATTTTTCCGAAAAAAAAACAATTAATTCTATGTTAGAGGCTCGGATTGTATAAAATAAATATAGGGACTAAACATAAAAAATAAATATCTAAGAAATCCTTGTTAACTGAACTAGTAAGCAAAGATGATCTTTATGGTAAGTAAACAACAAAAATAAAGTTCTTCCTAAATAAAGTAAAATAAACTTCAACTTTAAAGTTAAAATAAAAAGAAAAAATAAATGTTTTGTCTTCTGTATTCATTTTTGATCGCAGTCAGTAACTCAGGTGGATTCTACCAAAACCACATTAAAACTAAACTAAGTTCGTTTTGTCTGCTGCACGTGTATCAGTTTCGTTCGGGGCATTTCGGAAGTCGCGAAAGTCGCAAGTGGTCGTAAAGTGCCGCGCACGAACGGAATATATTCCCTGCTAGACATTTCTGTTCGGTCGCGGCACTTTTCTTCGCTTCGCTTCGCACAAGTAAGGCCGCGCGCAAAGGGGTCAAATGGCCCGAGGTCTCACCACCACCCGGTTCCCTAGCCCAGGGAACTGCCTCTCTGTGATAGGTACTTACGGTTTAACGACCCTAGGGCCTTAATAAACCATACGTCTTCTCTATCCTAGGTGTGTCAGCTCGTACACATCCGGATGTGTGTACTTATATCGCACTTCTCCTATATGCTTCGCGGACATATAGGGAGTATCTCTAAAACGGAAAAGGGCATTATTATCAGTGTATCTGTTATGTGTGGTCGCGGGGTCTACGGTGGTATACCCTGTGTGCCCGCCGCTCCTCCAAGGGATGGTAGTCCACCAGCCTTTGGAGTTCTTCGTTTGGATGCGCCGCTGCCCGCTGGATGCCTTTCATGGCTTTGGTCCTGATTGCATCTTGAAATGGTTTCCATTGCAAGTCCCGGTGTATCTGGGCGTTCCTGACGTACCATGGTGCGTCGACTGCCATTCTCAGATACTTGTTTTCTGTTGATGCTAACTTGTTTATGTAGGTGGGCGCTGCATACGCCCACGCTACTGTTACGTATGTCAGTTGTGATCTTGCGATCATCTTTATCATTGTCAGCTTTAAGTAAGGTGAAAGCACACTTGTACGACCGGAAGCGAAGCGACGCGAAGCTAAGGCAGACGACTATTTTATATTTCATTGTTTCTTACGAGGAATATATTCCGTTTGCAGCCCCGCGCTTCCATCCGATTCCGCGTAGTACACGATACTTTACGACCACTTGCGACTTTCGCGACTCCCGAAATACCCCGAATGAAACTGAACCACGTGCAACAGACGAAACGAACTTAGTTTAGTTTAGTTTTAATGTGGTTTTGGTAGAATCCACCTGAGCAAAAATTAACTTTAAAGTTCAAGTTTATTTTACTTTATTTAGGAAGAACTTTATTTTTGTTGTTTACTTATCATAAAGATCATCTTTGCTTACTAATTCACTTAACAAGGATTTCTTAAATATTTATGTTTAGTTCTTATATTTATTTTATACAATGCGAGTCTCTAACATGGAATAAATTGTTTTTTTTTCGGAAAAATGCTCTGACACGTCAATTAGTATTTTTAGTTGAGCATTTTTTGATGTTAAATATTTATATACAGGGCGTCCCAGCATTGTTCGAGCAATTTTCCCAAAAAAACAACGGTAATCGATTTACAGAATTTATTCCAAGTTAGAGACACACTGTATTTTTACCTACTTTAAATAAATAAACTACAAAAATATTCGCCTTTTCTTACCTCAGACATACTGCTAATCGTTCTACTGCACTTACAGTACGACGAAATGTACTATTTTGTTTTTCAATATCCGGTATTAAGTCCGCCAAAATAATATTAAATTGTGCATGAGACATAGGAAAGTACTGATGAAACTTTGTAGGATCATCGAATAAATGAGGGTAAAGGGTACTAAATTCGCCGTCTGTTCCTCGTTTTTTACATATAGGGTGTACCCAGTGCTTTCGCTTCCTCATCTCTTCTTCTTCGTATATAATGGCGCCTATGACACAACTGAATCAGAGGACGAGGAAGAACTCATCTTTACAACATTTTAAATGCTACTACTTTGCAAAAATGCGTGCGAAACACAAATTTCGCGGCGCTTCTCTTCCCTTCGCTCAAGTGTGCTTTGACAATTTGATAATTACCTAGAATATATTTTGTTCCTTGTTTTTAGCATTTATGTAGTTTTAGTTTTATAACAGATGTGGGTCAATGTAGTGAAGAATACAGGGGGTCTACAAACATCTCTATTGGATCTCAGGACTGCAACTAGAGCCCACTGTTTTTAGCTTTAATAGAATCTTGTTTTTTAATTCACTTTATACAATACCTGGAGCTGAAATGTTTTAATATAATATTTATTTAATACTTTTAGTCCATCGTGTTAGCGCGGCTATTTTTAATATCTAGATTCATTCTTTACTCTAATACTACCAGGTAGCGATTTCCAGCTGAATTTGCACATATGACAAAGCGCAGCCGACCCCTGTCCCTAACCTACTAAAAGAGAAAACGTTTACGGTATTTAGTAGCTGCGAAACGACTGCAAATGACCGAATATTTTTGAGGAAGGAGTCACCAGCAGCGAATGAAACAACTTCACGTTATAAAGCAGCCTTCTTTGTAGAGCTTGTAAATACATAGATGATATAGTATTATATTCCTTCTGTCCTTCCTGGTGACTAATAAATGAAAGAATCCTTTCTGGACGAACGGATGGTCGTTATCATTGGTAACATAAAAAAAGCTATGTAGGCAACATCATCACCTATTTTTTAAACGATGTTCCAATGAGGGTTTTATTGGATTCAGTAAGCCTAAGTGCTATTACTCCAAAAAGTCCTGTTTTCATTAATGAATTTAGAAGAGCTTAGTGAAAAAATATTAATTGCTTACATAATAAATTTTTGACGCCTAAGTTGACTTAAACAACTTACCACTGGCACATACACATTTAAATAAAGACAGTCTTCACTTCCTGTGACCGACGGATTTTCGTCAAATATATAATTTCTCTGGGCGCATCTTGGACTATAATTTGTAGCATTTAAAACACCATTCCATGGTTCTTGTCGTTCTGGATTCTACAAGAAAAATGCAGTTAATTACTGAGCAGCAATTTTCCAGAAATAAAGAATGTGTGATTGATTTAATAATTCCCTTATTAGTCGCAATGTTTTTAATGATTATATTACAATGTGTAGAGGAATATTTATATACACAATAATTTTTTTTACAAATTTACAAATCATTCGGGATTTCTCCACCACCTATCAGCTAGACTATCAGCTCGTGGTACTTTTAAACTGATGTTCAAGATCGAGATCAAAATAGATGTCAAAATTTACAACAAAACAACATCATCATTCATTGGCAAGCAATAAACAGCGAAAATCACAACCTAAATCCAGTCATTTATCGTTCACAGACGTTCTAAAGTATAAAGTATTATCTTTATATTCGCGATTTGCTTTCGTCCTAACTCAGGTTTTATTTTACCCCGCTTCCTTAGCACACAATTAAGCTCTCATTTTATTCCTACATTAAATATTTTTTTTTAGTTAATATGCCATTTTTATTGCAATAAAAACAGCTGACACTGACATAATTTGTCGGGACTTTCATGCGTAACCGATGTTCTTAACCCGATCAATTTCTAAAAATAAAATTAAGTATTAAATCATAAAGTTCTGATAAATATAGTAAACCGGTGTACGTTTTTACTTTTTGTACATGGTGGCCCGTTTCTTGGGATACTATCCTATCACAGAAAGTATACGAGATGGAGCGAAAAGTTGAATACAAATTTAATTAAATTAGGACAATTGAAGGGTTTTATTTATTTAATTTTCATATATACAGGGTACCTCGTATTTCGTGGGTAGATATCAACTTTTTATTTTAAATTAGACACCCTGTATATTAATATGGATTCAAATTTATCTATTTATGACGCTTTCAACTATATATAACTTAATGGGTCTGTAATACAACGTTTCTTTTTTTAACTCCAAAGGGAATTTCCAACATTGTTACCGAAATATTATTCTTCTGTGATATGGAGCATCATCCTTGTGCTAAATATAATTGGCTCGTTCTCTTTGGGGCACTACATTTTCCACAAGGCGTTGGATGTTATTTAAAAGATCTAAGTAACGCTAATAATTTAAATCATGACAAAAAAAATCTGAACCTGTAATTTTTGACCTAGAAACGCCTCACCAAACTTTTGCTGAAGTTGTTCCTTTCGTTAAGTATACCTTTTTAGCTACCCCGCGAACTGACAGACAGATCGACAGAATTGAGAAAACATATTTTTGGCGTCTAGGGACGCTAAAACGTGAATATATGTAAAACCTGGGAGGGTGTTTTTGTTCACTATTACAAATATTTTATTTGGCCACCATTTTGTTCCGCCGTCCTGAATTTGTACCACAATTTTACCAGTACATCTCTACATATGCCTCAATTAATTGTGCAAAATTTGAAATCCATTCATTAAGTAGATTTTTCAGGCACAATTTTTAAATATTTTATTAATCATAACGAATTAATAAATAAACCCCAGCAGTTACTAAAGTAGATGAATGAACTAATGAAGATATGGGAGTAGGGGCTGCAATTTTTTGCCATATTAATTCGTACTAAAATTTTACAAGTTAATTGCTATAGGTATAACACTTGATTTTTGTCCAAAATTTGAAGTAAATTGGATAGTTTTTTAGTATTATATTTTTTTAACATTTCTCTATTTTGTTTCGACTGGATTTTTACAAAAATGTTACTAGGTCATCCCCACGTGATCTTTAATTTTTGACCAAAATTTGAAGTCAATCGGGTAAGACGGAAGCGAGAATTTATTTATTACCCAAAACTAAACAAAACTAAAATTTGCAGAAACCCGGGATTTACGAAATTTGTAAAATTTGCACGATTTTATATAACACCTTATATATTATATGGAGGACCATTTTGATGAACCGAGGCAGCGTTGGCCAATTCTAAATAGATAGAGCCTTTAAACATCGAAAACCGTATCCCTGTAACTTTTTTAGTTTTCCAAAAATTCCGCTTTAAATTTGGGTAAAAATTTTGAGATGTGCAAAGCAAATGGCCAGCAGTTTAGAAGATACACCTAGGTAAACTAAATGTAAACTATAAAACAACTCCAGCTCCAGCAGCGACCAAATTTACTCGGTAGTTTGACATCAAAATAGGTGATCCTCTGTGAATAACCTATTAAAATCTATTCCAGGATAGTAAGTTTAAGGTTACTAGTGAGTATATGTAATACGTGTATGTATTTTTTTTTTTGATATATATCATTACAGATTAGTCATTATTTGGGCGCCGACTTCAAAATGTCTATATTTCAGAAATAAATAAGATATTATTTTTTACTTTTTAGCGATTTTTTAAGTCGATTTTTTCGATTTTATTCAAAAATATTTTATTTCTCACTTAGTGATTTTCTACAAGTTTTAAAAATATTGAATATAACATAATAAAAAAGTGACGAATAGAAAAATAATCGACACTATTACAATTCATTAACTTTCATATTATGAAAATGATAATAATATATATGTACCTAAACCTTTTTTAACTCTTACTCACCAAATACTAATTTGAAAATTTAAACTCAAAACTTTCAAATGAATAAAATAAAGAAACCATAACAGGTTAGCAAATGAGATACTTTTAGAAAGTGGGGTTTTATGTCTATTACGCATCTCAATACTTTAGTTTGAAAAGGGTATTTAAAAAATGTAAATTTATACCTGTGTGTTTTAAATACTATTATTATTTATAGTCGTTTGGACAATACGTACCAATAAACATAAAAAAAACATTCAGGTCAAATTGAAAACCTCCTCCTTTTTTGAAGTATTTAATTTCAATAAAAAAGAAATATTTTTATAACATTGGTTACTTGAAACACAAATTTCCCAAAGCATCCCATGAATTGCTAGGATTCTCTGCACCTAAAACTTCAATCTAGGTGTTCGCGCAACCAGACACTCCTCGGAATGGGCGCCTATGAGCGTAGCCTACGAAGGATGTAACAAACCTAAGAAATGTCGATCGCATAGACTACTCTCAAATTGAAAAATTGTAACAGCAAATATCGTGAGTCAGGGGCAGCTATTCGGAGGAAGTAGGGGAATTATTTTTTAAAACACTTTAAAAATCAATACAATATAATAATTTTCAATATTAAATCTAATTCATTTCATTAAAAATTATCAATAATTGCAATGTTAAATTTAATGCATTAGTAAAGAGCGGGACACGAAAGAAAACTGGGCGGTCCTTAAAATAAAGGTTCATAGTCTTAAGCAAGCGGAAAAGTAAAATTTGTGTACGCAAATACATTTTATCTTATTTTATTTGTTGTAATAATTTGCCGCTTCACCTCTATAAAGTGCGCCAGCTAAGCGGTACGGAAAATTAATCGAGGATTTAGTAAATTTCTGGTCCACTTGTAATTGGGATGTGCCTAGAGTCTCCATGCACTTGCCGCTAGAAGGTTCTAGCTATTTCCAGTGGCGCCTATACATTTCGAGCATTTGTTTTCATTTGTATATAAACGAGTTGCGTTGAATTTGAATTATTATTTCGAAGTAATGATGGCGAGCAAAAGAGGAAAAACAATTCGAAGCGGTGCACGTGAAGTTATTGCGAGCGTATAGAGGCCTATACTAGAGAAGCTGAAAATAATAGCGTAGCAAAAATTCCAATTCAAAATCGAACAGAACGCGCTGCATTTTACACTGGTGTTTCGGAAAGTAGTGTAACAAAAATTCAAAGAGAACATAATGATCGCTCATGTTCTACTTCACCTTCAAAATCTCCTGGAAAAAAAGACGCCGATTATTATACAACTGGCAATGGATAATGCGTCTTATCATTCTCACGTAGAAGATAAAGTTCCAACTAAATACTCTACATATACGCTCATATGATATCGTGGCTTAAATCGAACAATCTTGTATGTGATGCAACATGGAGAAAATATCAATTATATGAAGTATTATCAGCCAACAAGCCTAGAGAAAAAAAGTATAAAATTGACGGTCTTTTACGTAACCTCGGTCATACACCTTTAAGGCTGCCTCCATACATGTGCGACCTCAACCCTGTTGAACTTGCATGGGCAGGAGTAAAAAAATATATTCGAGAGCGCAACACCGGTGAACTTTCAATTAAAGATTGAAATAGAATAACATTAGAAGCGATTGACTCAATATCGGCTGAAAACTGGAAATCGTATGTTAAACATGTTCGTTCCATTGAAGATAAATACTGGGAAGTAGATGGCAAAATTGAAACGGTTATTGATGATTTAGTTATCACACTGGGATCTTCAAATAGTGACGACGAAACCTCATCATTTTCAGAGGAAGACAACGATTTAGTGTAATTTTGTAAAATTGTTCATAAAGTAGCTGTCAGCAAACATTCAAAATAATTAATTTTCTGTTCAATACTGGGTGTCAAAAAATATCTAATATTGCAATTAATATTTGAAAAACTACAGAACTCATATTTTTCCAAAATTAACACATCAATGTAGTTATAGTAGGGGAGCCAGCACTGATTCCAGTGAACAAAATTTTGATTTTGATTTTGAACTTACTTATAACAGTTCGACTTTGGGCTATTCGGGTATGCCAAAAGTGACCTTTTGTCTCCGTCTGTTATATTACTTTGTACAGGGGGCGTCATTGTGAAGTACTATACAGGGCGTTTCCTAATTGCGTGGTAATGTTAAAGGGGGGTGATTCTTGGACCTTTTTAAGAAAAAAGTTTAATATGAACCTAAAAGTCTTAACTTTGGAGATACAGGGTTTTAAAAAAACATTTTTTTTAAATCCTAATTCTGATGCTATTGTAGATAAATAACTGTGTGAAATTTGATACACGATTTTTATGCATAAAAGGGCATTTTTTTATTAACAATCAATTGTTGAAATTTCTACCAGTAGCGTGCATATGTAATTAACCTGGGCAAATCCGTATGCTCCTGAATGCATAGAAAACGTGTATCAAATTTCACGCAGTTATTCACAATAGCATCAGAATTGGGATGAAAAAAAATGTTTTAGGACATAAAAACACCCCCTTTAACATCAGCACGCAATTAGGAAACACCCTGTATAGTACTTCACAACGACGGCCCCTGTACAAAGTAATATGACAAACGGAGACAGACGGCCACTTTTGGTATACCCGAGTAGCCCAAAGTCGAATTGCATAAATTAAAATTTTGATAAATCTCTTCCAATAGATCTGATGCTGGCTGCCCATGTAAAATCTGGACTTGTAAATCGTGTATCACTATACTGGGTGATAAATATATTTATAGGTAAATCGATCAAGAAAAATCAAAATTAAATCATTTTAAAATTTGAAAGTTCGCCGTTTTTACAACACAAAAGAGATATAGAAGTGCGGTATACGAAAGAAAACAGACAAATATAGATAAAGATTCATTAAGCATAGTTACATTTTGTAATTATCTGAAGTGCGTATAGTCAAAAAGGAGTGCCATATTATTTAAAGAACGACGGGACACCACTGGTTTAAGGGGATTTCTTGGCCGACTTTCCTAAACTGATTGACTCCAATACTTTCGTGTCCCACACTTTAGTATTGCCGCTGGCTGCTCGACAGAAACCTAGAAGCAAACACAAAACGAAATATACTTGCGCGCATTAACCATAACCCGTATGTGCGCCCACCGCACCGGCAGCAAACTCGTTTGGGTCGATCCATCAACGGAAGAGCCACGTGCGAGCTCGGTAAAAATCTTCCAGCGAGAACCGAAAACAATGCCTGAAAAAATTCTTTGCAGGAGTGGCGCGTGTGTGTGGTTGAAAATTAATTCGTTTGAGCCCGTTAGTGACAGTGTTTCTAGTTTGTTAGAAACTCCATTTTCCCGTTGGAAAGAAGATGACAAAAAGTACCTTTTAAATACGGGTCGACAAACAAGTGTGTTGACAATTAGTGCTAAAAAAACATTAACAATTCCCGTAAAACCTACAATATTCATTTCAAAAATTTTTCGTTTTCTGAATTTTAGTGGCTGTGTAGCAGTGGATATTTGCACAAAATGTGTTGAATGGGGTGCCCATTTTAGACCATGTCTGTCCTACTTTTCTCTAACTAACACTTCCTCTATTTTTCACTCACGAGCCGCTACTGTCGTGAGTACTTAAATATGAAAACAAAGCAGTATTTATTTATATGGCACGTAGTCACTATGAAGTGCCGCATGCTTCACTTGTCTTATAATTTGAGATACTATAAATATACAATCATTAATTTAAAGTTTAAAGACCGAATTTGGAGTTTAAAGTCCGAATTGTGAGTTTCAAGTTTGATCAATAAAGGAAAAGTGTGTTCTCCTCTTTACTCTTTCCCAGTTTTGCTTTACTTGCAAATATCATTATATTTGTCACAATTTAAAAAAAAAGTTTTATATTGCTTGGTACATTATGTGTTAAACTAAACGTTATAATATCTATCTATGCTTTTACCCCATCTCTGATTTTCAAACTGCTGTGTAAAGAAACTCTTTAAAGTTGTCCCGGTTTCAGGCTCGAGTTAACATTGAGTTAAACTTTCTGAACTTTTATCATTTAGCTGATGAAAGTGTTATAGCTCTGAATGTCAGTAGGTAACTATTTATTATGACTTTGTAGTACTGAAAAAGTCGTTTAATATTATTTCTTACTAAAATGATCTTACCGCAAATCTCAAGCTTCCGACTGGTGGTTTTGCAAATGGTATCCCAGTAAAAGACCAGTAGTTTCTATTATTTTTAGAGTACCTCATTTGTCCTCTTACTTCTCCATAATTGGTTTGAATAACTGAATCATTGTTAGAGTAAACTAATGAACAGTGCATCACAAGTAACAAAATTAATAGAGCCATTATTAATAAAAAGCTGCGAGGATCCCTAAAAATGATAATTTTCAATGTTGAAATTAAATTTAAAAGGTAATATTCAATTGTGTGTGGCTTAAATCTCACAACCTATCATTAAATTTTAGTAAATCTTCTTTTATATTAATAAGTAAAATAAAGATACATTCTGGTATTTCCCTACTAGTAATAAACAATAGCAACATTAGATATTTAAACACAACAAAATATTTAGGATTTTAGATGAAAATTTAAGTTGCAAAAATCGTATTCAGGGTATAAGAACCGCTATAACTCCATAAAGAGTATTATACAAAGCAAGATATTTCATATAATTAAAATTCTTAAAAAACATATATTATTCTTTAATATATTTTAAATTCTAATATTTAATCTCAATTTGGGGATCTGTTTGTTAGTAACATATTAATCCTTTATAAAAATGCAAAATAAAACATATATAAACCTAACGAATTTTTAAACTTACAGAATATTTAAAATTTAAAAATTTGCGATTTAATACACTCTATTATTAATAATGGAAAAAAATCAAATATTATATTTAAAAAATCTAATACTTTACATAATCACGATACAAGACATTGTTTACAATTACAGACCCATACAGTAAAAAGTAATTTTTGGGAAGAATCACTTCTGCACGATGCTTTAAATATATATATAATAACTTACCAGAGAGTATAAGATATAAAACAAAATTGTCAATATTTAAAAAGCAATTAAAAATGCATTGTTTTTAAAAATAAAAATGAATAGGTTTTTTAAAATATTTATTTCAACCTAGTTTTATATTATATTGATTCGTAACATAGGAGTTTTCTTATTTATTATAACTTTATTATTATTATTTATGTAATAAACTTGTAAAGTTGGTAAATGTAATAAACTTGTAAAGTTGGTTTGGAATAAAATAGTTTAAAGTAAATACCCCAAAAATGTGCTAAATGCTTCATTTAGTTTAGGAAAAAATAAGATTCACAATAATTAATTTTATTATTATTAATTCTTATTTTATCCCACTTTTAAACTGATCTTGCATATTTCTTATCTTGTAATAGGAGACATCTAAAATTTTTCTTAAAATAAATATTGAATATATATTTATCATTTAACACTAACATATTCACAACAGTAACAATTATTTTCCTCTTTGATGTAAACTGTCACGTAAGTGTTAGTTTTAAAGTTTAACTATGGTTTTGTTTACTTCATTGGATTTGCTAAAGTATTTTATCAAATTTTACTTTGGGTTAATTTTTTTTGTTAATGAATAGAGGAATAAAAGGTATTTTTAATGCCTTCTAGTTTATTGAACGTTTTTTGAAAAATTGAAAAAGATATAAAATACAATATAACTTTTTAATGTCCCCCTTTTTTATTTTTTCAGCCACACAAGAGAAAAATTGGATATTTGGCACATTCTAATAGCAAGCTAAATATAATTCTGTGTGTATGTTTCTAACTCAGGTTTAAGGGTGAGAGGGGCCCCAGCACAGAGCTGGAGCGAGGTTTTTGTAGAGATTTACCATTGAATTGGAGTAGAACCCACATGCAGCGCTTGAAGCATGAACAAGAAAAGTGAATAGTACTCAGTAAAGTACGAGCTGGATAACTTTTTTGAGTCGTCAGTTATTTCTAAAGGTCCTCGCGAACCCTTGTCCGTTTTATTTAATAAAAAAATTTGAAAAAACTTAAAACAGGTATTTGGAGTAAAAATATATTTTTACTAATTTTATTGCTCACGTGATTCTTAATTGAAATGTTCTTATAAGAAAGAGTGGCAAATGCTGTATTTTTCTATTTACGGGGTGTTCTAATTTGAGTTAAAATTTAAATTGTGTTATTTATAAAAAACCCTATACCTAGAATATATTTAGCCCACACAGTCATAAGAAAATTTCAAATAGCGATTAGGTGCACGTAAGTTATAAAATACATTGAAAGGTTTCAAGAATTGTAGTTTATTCCTAGGATCGACCAGATTTATAAATGGCCGCCATTTTAAAATGGGCACTTTTATTGTCCCCATGTTATGCTTATTAATTATAGTTGAGAAGGCCTTTCAAAAGATGCACTACTCGAATACCATTTTCATTTTACTTTTTCTTTGAAATGACGCACAGCCGTTATCTTGAGGTTTTCAATTACGGAACGTACAGGGTGGTCCAGTAATAGAAGAAGTCGGGGAACCGTTAATTATAGAATTTAACGAAAAACATATTTGTAGGTAAATCGGCCAAAAGAAATTGTTGTAAATTATTTTCAAATTCGAAAGTGGGCCGCTAGGGGGCGTAACAGCAACACAAAAGTGTAAATGCCGATTTTCCCTTAAATTTCCATAACTGAGGTATATTGAAAATTTGTTTTGTATTCTTCAACCAATTACACACTTTTTTGCCTAAGACCATTTTTATCTATTTTCAAAAATGAAGTGGCGGGGAAGATCAAACATTTTTATTTTCAAGAAAGTTGGTGATGGTTTCTCAAATCCGAAGCGTCGGATGGGAAAATTAAACCTGCCGTTTTGTAGAGGAGAAAAAGTGACATGGGAAAGTGGAAATTATTTTAATCTCTCATTTCAATTAATCCTTAAATTTTAGGAAAACTGGAAAAAAACAATGCTCCAATAGAAACTTTAGTAATCTTGCATAAGTGTAAAGAATAAAACTTAACATAGGGATAAAACAAAAAATACTTAAACTCAGTCTCATAATCACCTAAGCTTCGCAATAAAATAGCTAAAGCTAGGGCGAGGCAGGACAGGACTCGGTTTGTGCAAAAAGATTAAACCGAGTTCTATTGCTTGCTTTAGTGAAACAACAAAAGAAAAACGACGAAATGAACTAATAACTAACAATAAACTAACAACAAATATATTTAATTACTGAAAACTACTTTCGCAAATGCTCGAAATGCCGGCCGTCATAGTAAATACAAAGTTGCAATCTTTTCTGCCGATTTTGTGCCGATTTGATTGCAGCCTCCACTTCTGCTATAGAGATACTTTGGATGGCATTCCTAATACAGTCCATAATATCGTTTCTTGTAGTAGGTCGAATCGCATATTAATTTTCAAATCCGACGTTTCGGATTCGAGAGACCTTCATCAACTTTCTTAATTTAAATGCCGACCTGGATTTCTTATTTAACTATTCAATGCTCTTCAAAACTACCAAATAAATTGTGATATTAAGGTTTGATTTTTTAGAGAAAATCAGCATTATCCGGAGAATTCCGAAAGAGCGTCATCTAGTGACCACTAACAAAGTCATTACGGAACAGTTTATGGCTCCACGAGTAGAGCAAAAAAGCACTTTTTTTCGACACAAGTTAAATAAAATCGGTTCATCAAAAACAGAGATATCTACATTTGAAAGTAAAAATGTTTGATCTTCCCCCACCATTTTAAAAATAGACAAAAATGATCTTAAACAAAAAAATGCGCAATTGGTCGAAGAATACAATGCCTATATTTTCAACATATCTCAATTATGAAAATTTAAGAGAAAATTTGAATTTACACTTTTGTGTTGCTGTTATTCACCCTAGCGGCCAATTTTCGAACTTGATAATAATTTACAGCGATTTGTTTAGGCCGATTTACCTATAAATATTTTTTTCCTTAAGTTATGTCACTAACGTTTCCCGAGCTACAGCCGACGTCCTCTTTTATTGGACCAGAATGTACAGGGTCTTTGATTATATTTACGTGGCTATCTGTAGCCTTTATTTTTAAAAATAGAAAAAATGTTTTATACAAAAATTGTATTTTTCCCCATTCTATTTTGAGAATATTTAATGAAATAATTACTCGTCGGCAAGAGTGGGGTAAACATAACCTATATTTTTTTAAATGGAACACCCTGTATATTATACGCTAAAAGGAAAGACCTTTTTTTCTGATTTCAAAATATATATATATATATATATATATATATATATATATATATATATATATATATATATATATATTTTTTTTTTAATTTAAGTTTTTAATTTTTTGGAAACATTTTTTATAGTGACAAAGAAAACCATAGAAACAATAAAATGATAACATTATTTAATTTTACAAATTTATACATTTTCTACATATCCTCCTGGATTTTCAATACATTTGATCTAGCTATTCCTCATTTTATTATTAATAGAAGCGGAAATAGAGTTCTGATAATAATTATTTAGATTAAATATTTCACCTTCTATTCTTTGTCTAAGAACGTTTAAATCTGGAGGCCTATTATAATAAATCCGGTTTTTTAATAACCCCCAATAAAAAAATGTCTAGGGGATTTAGGTCGGGACTGTTCGCTGGCCACCTTATGGTACCATGCCTACCGATCCAAATATCATAACGGTTGTTTAGATAATTTGTGATAGGCATGGTATTATGAGGTGGAGCGCCGTCTTGTTGCCAAATAAGGCGGTTATATTGGCCAATTGGTAGATCCTCCAAGAGATTTTCAATTTGGTTCTGAAGAAGATTGGCATATCGCTCCCCGTTTAAATTTCCATTCAAAAATATTGGACCAATGCTTTTGTTTCGATGTATCCCACATCAAACACTCAAAAGCCTACGCCCCTGAATCTTAACCGCACGAATTTGGTGAGGGTTTTCTCTAGACCAATAATGTTTGTTCTTCCTATTAAACATTCCTTCTGTAGTGAAGGAAGACTTGTCGGTGAACAAGATAATATTGAAAAACTCTGGATCCTGCTGCAGAAGCCTACCCATTTCCAAAGCATACGCCAATCGGTCCCTCATGTTTTACTCGGAAAGTGTCTGGATAGGCTTATTTTTAAAAGGATGAAACTTATAAAATTTTAAGGTCGAATACATTTTGTAATCTGTTTTATTTAGTTCAGCTGCGGCATCCGAGATTGATCCTTCAGGATATTCTAAAATTATAATAAACGTAGGTAGTGCCAATCCAATAGAAAAAGAGTAAGGAGTATTACCTTAAAAAGGGAGTAGTATATTTAAATCTTCGTTTTCATCTCGCGCCACAGTTCTTTTCTTTCTTATTAAGTTTTTCCTGTCGCTAAACTTCCTTACTGTATATTTAATGGTGTCTATGGATGGTACCCATTGTTGAGGATATAATAATTGATATTCCCTTTGCACAATCCTCGCATTATTATTATTCGCATAATAAAGCTGGACAATAGCTAGTTTTTGTTCTTCTGAATAGCCTATATCAGCAAGAAAGCAACAAGTATTATGTATTATTTTCAATAGTTCAAACTGAGAAACGTCAACTTTTCACGATATTAAGACGTCAAATTTATGAGCCCAAACATTTTATTGTTTCTATGGTTTTCTTTGTCACCATAAAAAATGTTTGCAAAAAATTAATAATTTAAATTAAAATATCTCAAAAATGGCTCATCCAAATACTATATATATATATATATATATATATATATATATATATATATATATATATATATATATATATATATGTATATATATTTGAAATCAGAAAAAAAAGATCTTTCGTTTTTGCGTATAATATACAGGGTGTTCCATTTAAAAAAATATAGGTTATGTTTACCCCACTCTTGCCAACGAATTATTTCATTGAATATTCTCAAAATAGAATATGGGAAAAACACTACAATTTGTGTATAAAACATTTTTCTCAATTTTTAAAAATAAAGGCTACAGATAGCCATGTAAATATAATCAAAGACCCTGTACATACAGAAGGAGTACTTAGTGTATTAATAAAGTGTGCCAAATTTTAAATGGTTATCTTAACTGGTTCAAAAATTAAAGGGTGGAGATATATATAACTCACTAGTTAAATTATAATTTATTTATGTCGCCATGTCGCTAACTAACATTACAATGAAATACTTACTTGCCCTTCTAAATAGTATATTTTTCAAATTCTCACACAAACAGTACCACACAAATAGAATATTATTTTTGAATATAGCCGTTCTATATTAAAACAATAATTTAATCTTAATTGCCTTATTGTTATCTATAATAATTATTATGATAAACACGTGACAATATGCAGTTTGTAAAAATTGAAAAGTCACTTCAAGTACTTTTTTTGCTTTTATAATAATATGTTTATTTACCTACCTATAAACAAACTTCCAAGTTCATCATTACCACCTTACAGTGCAGAAGCAGAATATACATAAAGTTTTTATTAGTTTCGATCTACGACTGAGAGTTGTTAGCGAGTCGTCTGCGAACTCCGTGTGTGTGGCATCTGATAATTGTATCTGAGTGACTATCCTAGACAATATTTTATTTCCTTCGTAATTTTAACTTTTACTCTTTTTTTTGTGTAGCGCAGTTTTCGCAGTCGCATTTTCCGCCCTATTTGTTACCTAGTAAAAATTTTTTTCTACACAACTATAATGTTCCGGATGTCAAATACCGACTGGACGCGTCTCCAGGAAGCGGGTAGGAAAAGGTCTTGGTGTCCTAAATGCTATGTAGGTGTATCATATCGGAATCCTCGGGTTCATACCCTAACTTTTGCCACAAAGTTGAAAACACTCTAAGAATTACAAAAAGCCTTCTGGGTAAATGCTGTCTTTAGATTTGGTCGAATTTAGTGTTTTCTCTAATAACAAACTTATCCATTCCATATCCAATTTAACGGAGTCGGCACATATGCCAGCTCTTCAGTACCTTCTTAGAAAAGTGACACTAGAACTGAAAAAAAGTCTTAGTCAAGTTTATAATTCGAATGTTTTTATTTTGTCTTTGTCTTGTAGCGTAATTAATAGATCAAAAACACATTTTTGCTGATTAAGCAGATAGATTAAATAGAATAATTTCTATACCTTGCTTTACTGTGATTCTAACTATAAAAACTTTTTTTCAACGAAATTCTTGTTGATTTTGTGTTTTCATGTTTGATTTTTTTTATGTTACACACAGTTAACTATCGATCTGTGCCAACAGTTTTTAAAAACATTTATTATTAAGTCACAAAATATAATGTATAACATTAATGTTTTCACCTAACTAGCTATTGAGAGTGTATCTAATTATTAAACAATTCAAATGTCAATTCAGCACGTATTCTCTAGGTAACTAATCCCCTCAACTTCCAAAATTCAACGAGGTAGTTGAATTTCGGTGCCTTTTCTGGGAAAGCTCGCTTCAAACTTAAAAAATTATGCTATATTAAAAAGTGAAACATCTAAAACAGCCATGTCAAACTCAAAGTCACTGGTGGGCCAAAAGCATGAAGATCATCGACTAGGTGGGCCGCAAAACCTTATCTTAAAGAAGACAAACTACTGAAAATCTTTAGAAAAAAAATACTATTATAGGACAAGTCTGTTTATTGAATTTCCAATAAAAAGGACATTACAAAAAACTACAAACATTAAATTCTTTTGCCAGATATTTGACATCTTTTGTCTTTAATTAAGTTGTCTATTTGTGACGAGAATTTACCGGCGAAAATAACTTTTAAAACTGCGTCCAAGTGTGCGTCCGTCAATCGCGATCTTGCGGGAGATTTGTTTCCTTTCATCAAAGAAAATAGTTGTTCACACTTATAGGTACTTCCAAACATTGACAGGATTTTACGGGCAAATTTTCTCATTTCTTGGTATTGAACAGGCAAATACTTATAAAATTCGAATGCACCAACACTATCAAATTTTTGTTTTAAATGGGTCTGACACTGAATCTCAATTACTTCCATTTGCAAGTGAGGGGGAACTTTATCAATATCGATAGTGAAAAAACCAGTAAATACAGAAAAATTGTTTTCTTGGGTCTTAAAATCCTGAAAACGCTTCTCAAATTCTGTCAGAAGGCTTCTCATTTTCTCTGAATATATTTTGTATGATATTAGGAAACTTGTGCCTTCCTGATGTCTTACAAGTCAGAAAATGTGACAGATTATCCTCTGCTAACTGTTTTACCCACAACATCATCTTACACTTGAAAGCTTTCACATGATCATGTATATCTGTAATAACTTGACGTGGTCCTTGCAATTTCGTATTTAAGTCCGGCAAGTGTTTTGTGATATCTACCATAAATAAAAGATCTTGTAAAAAAGGTACATCGCAAAATAAGCTGTCATCTCCTTTTGTTTCCATGAAAACGCGTATTTCTTCTTTGAGTTTCCAAAACCGGTCGAGTACCATAGAACACGAAAGCCATCGCACCTCTGCATAATATGGTAAACCAGTGTACTCACTTTCTAAATCACGTAAAAATGCAGAAAACTGTTGCTGATTAAGGCTTCGTGACTTTATGAAGTTTATAATTTTTTTCACTGATTTTAAAACACTTTCCAACTTGAGCACTTTCGAGCATAAAACTTCTTGGTGGATTATACAATGAATATGATGAAAATCTGGTTTGTCACTGCCCGTTTCTCTGATCTTTGTCTGATATATTTTAACGAAGTCATTTTTTACTCCAGTCATCGAAGGAGCTGCGTCTGTTGCAACGGAACACAGTTTTGACAAATCTAAATTGTACTTTTGCAGAAGTCCATAAACAGCATTGAAAATATCCTTTCCAGTTGTTGTATCATGCAATGGTACTAATTCCAGTAATTCTTCATACACATCGATATCTGTATTAACCGCACGAAGAAAAACAGCCAGTTGCGCCACACCACACAAATTCATACTTTCGTCACAGGCAATAGAAAACGCAATGAAAGAGTCTGATTTTGGTTTTATCTGATCACTTATATTGGCAGCCAACTCAGTAACTCTTTCAGCGACAGTATTCCGGGACAAGGCTATATTATGAAATGCCTTCACGCTCCCGGGACAATTTCCGCGGCCTTTACAAGGCACACTTTTATAAATTCACCTTCAACAAATGGTTTTGAGTGTTTCGCGATCAACTCCGACAGTACTGAGCTCGCTTGAAGGACAGATTCATTTTCTTGCTTTGGACGTGTAAACATAAGCTGCTGATCTTTCAACCGTGATTTTAACTTATTTAACTTTTCGTTTTTGATCATGCCTGTATACTTGTCAAACATAGTTTTATGAATATCATAGTGACGCTTTATATTATATAATTTTGGGACACCGACTGTACTATTACAAATCAAACAAATAATTTTTTCTTTCACTTCACAGCAAAAAAACTTTAATTCCCACTTATCTTGAAAGATACGATGCTCATCTACAAGTTTCCTCTTACTTCCACTTGGTTTTGAAAGAGACACGTCAAAAACTGTATCCGAAATAAATTATAATAAGTAGTGTTAAGTGTTGTAAAAATAAGCGCGCAACTCAACTCGAAACTCTATCGCAACTGACTCATAACTGACTAAACACTGAACGACCGAACTCAATCGAACACGGCTTATATACGGATTGTGATTTCTCGAGTTCTTTCCAGAATGTTCAGATAGCGTCGTCTGTGTTTTTGCGCGATAGAATTTCATGGAACAAGCCAGATAACGTTTGGCTTTAGGTTTTAGGTTGAGTATGTGTAGTTCATCCTCCTAAAGATAGATGGTACTATGTACAATTGTACATTTTATTATACCAATCGTTGTTGCAGCGGCGCGCGTTTTCAAAAACGGTTTTCAACTTGTTCGCGGACCGCATTATCTGGCTGTTTTCAAAACTGATTTGGGCCGCAGAAAAATACTCACTGAGTAGTGAGAATATGGGAGTTCTAATTCACCCCCCACCACTATTCCTGACCTTGAGATTAAGCCCCGCCCACCTGTGTGACGTCATTCGACCTTGAGATTAAGCTCCGCCTCCTGACCAATGAGATTAAGCCCCGCCCCACGATAATGATATTAAGTCCCGCCCCCATGGCATTGGAGAGTTAAGCTCCGCCCCATGACCAATGAGATTAAGCCCCGCCCCATGACCATAAGATTAAGCCCCGCCCCACGACCTTGGAGATTTTTGCATACCACGTTTTCATATTTGTCCTTGAAGTGACGTCATATGACCTTGAGCGCACGTGTTTACATCAGCTATATTGTTAGGCCTTGGGGGTGTGACGTTTTCATGTTTGCCCTTGAAGTGACGTCATATGACCTTGAGCGCACGTGTTTACATCATCTCTATTGTTTGGCCTTGGGGGTGTGTGACGACAGATGGCCTCGAGTATTAACTATTAAAACCAAATGATATTTAAATAAACAACATTTAGAAATATTTATTTAAATTGGTATTAATTACAATTTTTAAATTTGTGTGTTTAAAATTAAATGTACCAAACAATAGCAGATCAATATTTAAATTTAAGTGTTTAGAATATACAAAGGGGGTATGTGACGTCATTTGCAGTAGATCTTTTTTAAAAAGCGTGTTGATTAATATGGTGTATTGGATTTAAGCTTACGCCGGACGGTCAATATGACATGCAGGGATTGGGTGTTTGGGTTAATGTGGAAAAAAGGTTAAATTATGCCCAAAAACCAGAAAACATCATTTTCGTATAAAATTCACGAATCCTATTGCAGTAGATAGGCTAAAATATGATATGCAGGGCTTGGGTGTTTGGGTTAATTGCCCCGCCCACATAACCTTGGGTCTATTTGACCTTGAAACATTTTGAAGGTCAAATTGTATGACCTTGGGTTTGTTTGCTTTTGAAAATTTTTCCGGGCCTTGAGAGCCCAGTTGGAATATGTTATTAGAAAATTCTTTTCCCTGATTTGGGTGTTTAGAATAAACAAACTTTAGAAATATTTATTTAATTTGGTATTATTGTCTTCTTTTAATTTAGGTGTTTGGGTTAATTAACAAATTTTAAAATTATATTCTCCATTTTCATATCGTTTTGGGATAAGTTGAATAATGTTTGGGGAAAACATTTTTGGTAATAATTTCAAAATGAGAAATCAATAAAGCTCCAGTTTGATGAGGATTACTCATATATGAAGATAATCAAGATTGCTGATTGACATGAAGATAATCAAGAATGATGATTGTTGTGAAAAAACCGAGTTTATAATTGTAATAAATACATATTTAAATAAAACAAAGTTGAAGTTCGTTGGGTATTTATTTTAATAGTAACCTTAACCAATATACATATTTCGATAGGTTTGAATATTAAGAAATTCTTCTCCCTCGTCGCTTGGTGGTATGTGACGTCATTCAAACTATATCACCCAAACGAAATTTAAACTTTTTGGGTACTATTTTTTTCCAATTGTATGCATTAATGCGTGTGGTTGATTTAACGTTTATAGGTTTCATACCAATAGTGCTCTGTATTATTATAGGTTTTCGTTATGGCTGGTAAAAAGTTGTATCCATTTGTAGGAACCTCTAGATGATGTACATATGACTCGTTCAACTGTCGCAGCTTTTTTTGTGCGGTACGTCGAATAATGATTAATGTTATATTCCTTAACAAGATTCTGGAATATGTTATTAAAAAAATCTTGATATTTGTCCTTGAAGTGACGTGATATGAACTTGAGCGCACATCCAATTTTTTGTTGTTTAACGCACGTGGGCTATATTGTTTGACCTTGAGGATATGTGACGACAACAAATTCTTTTAATATAGTAGGTAACACCTGACCTTGATATTAAGCTCCGCCTCATGACCAATGAGATTAAGCCCCGCCCCACGACCTTGGAGAAATGCACATACCACGGTATTTGGGGCAGAGCTTGCGAGTAATATCAGGCACTAATACTAGCAGATCAATATTTAAATTTGTGTGTCTAGAATAAACAAAATTTAGGAATATTTACTTATTTGGTATTATTTTCATCTTTTAATTTAATTCAAACTTTTTTTGCCAAAACGTGTTGTCGAAACCATTTCTGAAAATGGTATTGAAATTATAAATAAGTCGAGTGGGATGTATACTTTAACGTATTTGGAGCAGAGCTTGCGAGTAATCTTAGGCATTAATACTAGCAGATCAATATTTAAATTTCGGTGTTTAGAATAAACAAAAATTGGGTTACTTATTTGGTATTATTTTCGTCTTTTAATTTGGGTGCTTAATAGAATAAAAAAAATTAGAAATATTTACTTAATTTGGTATCATTTTCCTCTATTAATTTGGGTGCTTAATTGAATGTTTGGGTTAATTAACAATTTGGTAATTATTTTACAAATCAGAATACATAGACATTTTAATAATTAGTGTTTGAAAGATGTGTGACAGCAATAGTACCATCACACCAAGTGAAGACCTTGATTCTCACATGATGTGTTTGTCGCGTAAGTTAAGAAATGCGGCACAAGAGATATTACATTTTGCAACGTATGATGGGTCGGCGGTTGAATCAACAGTCAGTCAATACAGAAAGTACATGAAAGATGTAATTAATTTCATGTCAGGCGCTCATTTGTGTCAAAGATACTTGTATGGTTCCATCAACTTAGATGAGTTTTGCGTGGAAATGATCGACGAAGGTCTCCAAAGCTATATTGTCGAAATACCAAATTACCCAAGGAATTGGTGTCAAAGTATGGTTTGGCCTCAGCGGAAAACATCAATGAAGTTGTGGAAAATGGTGCAGATAATTTGGATCGTGTAGACAATACCGCAGATGCTACTGAAGAATGGGACAAAATGGATGTTGACGATATAGAGAGTGAAAAACAAATAGGAATGTAAACAATTATATGTACCATGCAAACATAATTTTGTAAATAAATAATCATTTTATTAATGTATTTGTGTTATTTGTCTATTTTTTAAATTTATCAATATAAGTTAAACAAAGTGACATATCAGTTAATATAAAAAAATGTAATAACTTACTACACCACGAAAAAAGCGGAAATCCAGAAGTACATTTAAAACACGTAATTGACAGGTGCAACCTTTTGCTGCATATAATACGGCCTTTAATATAAAAAAAAGAGCAATAACTTACTACGCCACGGAAAAAGTCGAATACACCCTTTTCGATACATCCTTTTCGATTTAAGATAAAAGACAATACCTATTTTTTTTTCTTACATGTGAAAGGCATTTTAACATAGATAATGTAAAATATATGAAAATGACATTTCCTCCAAAAACTATTAAGCATTAGTTTTGCTAAAACCCTCAAACCAGAATTTCTTTTTGCTATGCAGGTAAACTCTATTAGAATACCCTCACAGTTTAAAAAGTCTCCACTGTATTGTTCTTTTATGGGTTTTTAGTCATTTCCCCACTGATATTTCCAAATTTCAGAAATGTTCAGAATGTTGTCGCAGAAAGATACAAGTACACTGCTGACTGCATGTAATACGGCCTTTAATATAAAAAAAGGGCAATAACTTACTACGCCACGGAAAAAGTCGAATACCCCTTTTTGATACATCCTTTTCGATTTAAGATAAAAGACAATACCTATTTTTTTCTTACATGTGAAAGGTATTTTAACATAGATAATGTAAAATATATGAAAAATGACATTTCCTCCAAAAACTATTAAGCATTAGTTTTGCTAAAACCCTCAAACCAGAATTTTTTTGCTATGCTTTACCTGCATTACTCTATTAGAATACCCTCACAGTTACCCATAAAAGAACAATACAGTCTCCACTGTATTGTTCTTTTATGGGTTTTTTAGTGGAACAGTTGAAAGAAAGCCCGCTAGCCTCTTGTTTAATTTTAATAAATTTATTAGTCATTTCCCCACTGATATTTCCAAATTTCAGAAATGTTCAGAATGTTGTCGCAGAAGGATACAAGTACACTGCTGAAACATCGATATAAACAATTATAAAACTTTCAATAATTTCCCAAATATATAGAAAAATGTTTATTTGAAGAAAGTTTTTTGTTTTTCCAAACACTATATTGTGTAATTTTTTCAACGAAATTTATTAAAGTATGAGGAAATGCACATATAAACAATTATAAAACTTTCAATATTTTTTTTTAGACTATTTCCCGAATATATAGAAAAATGTTTATTTGAAGAAAGTTTCTTGTATTCTCAGACACTACATTGTGTAATTTTTTCAACGAAATTTATTAAAATATGAGGAAATGCATATATAAACAATTATAAAACTTTCAATATTTTTTTTAGACAATTTCCCGAATATATAGAAAAATGTTTATTTGAAGAAAGTTTCTTGTATTCTCAGACACTATATTGTGTAATTTTTTCAAGGAAATTAATAGAATTTTGAAAAAAGGGTTATAAATAGTTAGATGTTTGGCAACTTTGACTCGTAATAACTCGGAAACTATGAGAGAAAAATATTTTTCAAATGAAATCTGAATGATTTTCATGCAACATTTTATTGCAACAGAAATTTTTCAAAGTCGATGACAAAAAAATGTTAGGAAAAAAAAAATTTTTTTTTTGGTTTTCTAAGTGTTTTAGGGTATTTCGTCAATGCGTAGATAAAAAAAAATTTTTATGGGTGTTTACTATAGACAAAGAAAACATATGTAAATACTCAATATTTAAAACATATTATGCAAAATATAGGATAATGCCTTTAAATACTAAAATTATACATGTAAATATAGGAAAAAAACATGTCAAAAAAGTACAAGAGAGTATTTTTCGTCAGATCATTATCAGTCGGATTGGCAAAGCCACTTTTTGCGCTATTTACACACATTTTTGTTATAAGGTTCATCGAAAAAGACCAATATCAGTCATTTGCGCAAGTGTCAAAGAGGCATTATCAGTTTTTGCATTTATTAGTATGATTTAACAAAAAATATACATGCATAATTGTTTAGAGAATTATGTAAATATTAAAGACGAGTTGAACTTTCTTTTGGTATTTTATCATCTAAATATTGTTTCTTGCTTTTTTTGGGGTAAAGGGGTTGTTGTTGTTAAAGTAATATGTAAAGTAATAATATAAACTTAAAATACAGTGAAATTTTTATTTTTGTACTATTTGTTATTTAAAAATATTATTCCTATTGAAAAACATATAGCATTAATAGTAGCAGTAACAACTTATAAAATTATTTTTAAAAATTGCCATAGTATTGGGTCTACTGATAATTTCAGATATTTTCCTTTGATTTAAAACTAGAAACATCTCGGATTGGATATGTCTCCATATGATCTGTCTTGGAAGATAAATCATAGTTTATGTTTGATTATATCTAGGTAAACGAAAACCCATTATTTAGGATCTGGTTCTGGAATAGATATCCTTAATATGTTATAAGTCCAACTGTTCCATTTGGTGAGCCAACACATCCATTATTGTCTATGCAAATAAATCCTTATTCGACTCCCGTCGGAACATTAAAATAAAACCTCTTTTATTTGCTAATTAAATTAATGTTTCAGTCTACGTTTGTTGTGTACTGAAAAGGTTATATGTTGTTCTAGGCTTAAATAAAACAGTCATTTACAAACCAAAAATTTATTTCAATATTCTACAAGCAAAATCATACATTTCATACTTATTAGCCATAACTAGATGATGATACTTTAAATTTCACACTATAAAATCTAATGTGGAGAGGGGTACGTACGCATTATTCACTCAATATGACTATAATGAAAAGTAGTTGTGAACAATAGAACAATAGAGAATTAGTAGTTTCCCAGTAACAGTTCTATACATTAGTAAACACACATAATTTTTTTTTTATCTACGCATTGACGAAATACCCTAAAACACTTAGAAAACAAAAAAAAAATTTTTTTTTTCCTAACATTTTTTTGTCATCGACTTTGAAAAATTTCTGATGCAATTCAATGTTGGATGAAAATCATTCAGATTTCATTTGAAAAATATTTTTCTCTCATAGTTTCCGAGTTATTACGAGCCAAAGTTGGCAAACATCTAACTATTTATAACCCTTTTTTCAAAATTCCATTAATTTCCTTGAAAAAATTACGCAATATAGTGTCTGAGAATATAAGAAACTTTCTTCAAATAAACATTTTTCTATATATTCGGGAAATAGTCTAAAAAAAAATATTGAAAGTTTTATAATTGTTTATATATGCATTTCCTCATACTTTAATAAATTTCGTTGTAAAAATTACACAATATAGTGTTTGGAAAAACAAAAAACTTTCTTCAAATAAACATTTTTCTATATATTCTGGAAATGGTCTAAAAAAAAATATTGAAAGTTTTATAATTGTTTATATATGCATTTCGTCATACTTTAATAAATTTCGTTGAAAAAATTACACAATATAATGTTTGGAAAAATAAAAAAACTTTCTTCAAATAAACATTTTTCTACATATTTGGGAAATAGCCTAAAAAAATTATTGAAAGCTTTATAATTGTTTATATATGCATTTCCTCATACTTTAATAAATTTCGTTGAAAAAATTACACAATATAGTGTTTGGAAAAACAAAAACTTTCTTCAAATAAACATTTTTCTATATATTTGGGGAATAGCCTAAGGTTGCGTTTGTGGGTGTGTACATATAGATTTTTTCAAGGTTGCGTTTACAAGGACACACAGAATGCATGTGAATAGGATTTGAGTGTTATTTTCTCGGAGACTTTTTTTTTTCAAACAAGACTAAATTTATTTCAAGGTCCATCTTTAATTAGAACTAATTGATTCTCAAAATACTCTATATTTATATTGATAAATTTAAGAATAAACAAATAACACAAATACATTAATAAAATGATTATTTATTTACAAAATTATGTTTGCATGATACATATAATTGTTTACATTCCTATTTGTTTTTCACAGTTTTCATTCTCTATATCGTCAACATCCATTTTGTCCCATTCTTCAGTAGCATCTGCGGTATTGTCTACACGATCCAAATTATCTACACCATTTCCCACAACTTCATTGATGTTTTCCGCTGAGACCAAACCATACTTTGATAACAATTCCTTGGGTAAATTTGGTATTTCGACAATATAGCTTTGGAGACCTTCGTCGATCATTTCCACACAAAACTCGTCTAAGTTGATGGAACCATACGGATATCTTTCACACAAATGAGCGCCTGACATGAAATTAATTACATCTTTCATGTACTTTCTATATTTACTGACTGTTGATTCAACCGCTGACCCATCATACGTTGCAAAATGTAATATCTCTTGTGCCGCATTTCTTAACTTATGCGACAAACACATAATGTGAGAATCAAGGTCTTCACTTGGTGTGATGGTACTATTGCTGTCTCACATATCTCAAACACTAATTATTAAAATGTCTGTGTATTCTGATTTGTAAAATAATTATCAAATTGTTAATTAACCCAAACGCCCAATTAAGCACCCAAATTAAAAGACGAAAATAATACCAAATTAAGTAAATATTTCTAAATTTTGTTTATTCTATTAAGCACCAAAACTAAAAGATGAAAATAATACCAAATAAGTAAGTATCTCTAAATTTTTGCTTATTCTAAACACCCAAATTTAAATATTGATCTGCTAGTATTAGTGCCTCAGATTACTCGCAAGCTCTTCCCCAAATAAGTTAAAGTATACATCCCACTCGACTTATTTATAATTTCGATAACGTCTTCAGAAATGGTTTCGACAACACGCTTTGGTAAGAAAGTTTGGAATGTTTTGTCATGCGTCTTGTCGTACAATGTTGCATGAAAAGCTTTGCCAAACCGTGTCATCTTTAAAGCATTATTTTGAACTATAAAAACTTTCCCAATTGTTAATGATGAAAATTTTCTTTGTTCAACAAAATCTATATCCTTATTAAGCATTTCATTAATTTCACTTAAGTTTAATTTTGCACTCATTGTTGAAACAATGTAAAAGATTTAATACAAAAACACAGATTACCGTAAATTTAAAAAATTGAATCAGAATACACCACACAATAACTTTTAATGATGAAATCACTTGTGACCGCATAAACAGTGTACCTTTTTTAGCTTTGAATGGCGTCAGCCTTGGTTTTAATAGCTAACACTCAAGGTCATATGGCGTCACATCACTTCAAGGACAAATATCGGAAACTTGTTATACGCACTCAAGGTCAAATAGGTGCAAGGTTATGTGGGCAAGTAGAACTTCAAGGGCAAATAAACCCAAGGTCATACAATTTGACCTTCAAAATGTTTCAAGGTCAAATAGACCTAAGGTTATGTGGGTGGGACTTAATCTCATGATCATGGGGCGGGACTTAATATCATCAAGACCAAACAATATAGCTCATGTAAACATGCGTGCTCAAGGTCATATGACGTCACATCACTTCAAGGACAAATATTGAAAACGTGGTAAAATGTTTCAAGGTCAAATAGACCCAAGGTTTTTCGTTAGACATTTCTGATTTGTAAAATAATGTGAAACACATCTGGGCTCTCAAGGTCATGGACAAAAATCGAAAAAGTGTGATGCGCGCTCAAGGTCATATGACGTCACATCGCTTAATAGAGGAAAATGATACCAAATTAAGTAAATATTTCTAATTTTTTTTATTCTATTAAGCACCCAAATTAAAAGACGAAAATAATACCAAATAAGTAAATATTCCCAATTTTTGTTTATTCTAAACACCGAAATTTAAATATTGATCTGCTATTATCAGTGCCTAAGATTACTCCCAAGCTCTGCCCCAAATACGTTAAAGTATACATCCCACTCGACTTATTTATAATTTCAATAACATTTTCAGAAATGGTTTCGACAACACGTTTTGACAAAAAAAAGTTTGAATTAAATTAAAAGATGAAAATAATACCAAATAAGTAAATATTCCTAAATTTTGTTTATTCTAGACACACAAATTTAAATATTGATCTGCTAGTATTAGTGCCTGATAATAACACAACATTTCAAACTTTTTTACCAAAACGTGTTGTCGAAACCATTTCTGAAGATGTTATAGAAATTATAAATAAGTCGAGTGGGATGTATACTTTAACTTATTTGGGGCAGAGCTTGCGAGTAATCTCAGGCACTAATAAACCTCCGCATTCATAATATCATTACTTTGATACACTGTAAAGTTTCCGCATTTCTATATTTCAGGGTCCATCTTTAATGTTTTAGTTTTTACTCTATGTATAAAGCTTAGAGATATTTGGGGATATTCGCATTATATTTAGGTATAGGACATATATACATCAATATAGGTATTTTAAGTCTTTAAGAAAAAGTATCAAATACAGGGTGATCCATTAAAAAAAAAAGAAACTTGGATATTGCGAATTGAAAATTTAAAAAAATGACGAATGATCTGAGACACCCTATATAAATTTAAAACTTCTAGACATCGTAGATCATTTAGATGTAGTCTTTTTAACATGAATAATAATATTAATTACCGATATTTTGAAATATTGTCAAATATCTACACATTTTACATTTTAGAGTTAGTCATTTTCTCTTGTATACCTATGGCAATACATAAGGTTTTCGAATTTGAAATTTTAAAACTTTTTAGTGTGGCAAATATAATTACATATTAATTCTCACGTTAAGATTAAATCTACGTCATTTTCATATGTTTTACATTATCAAAGTTTGGGGACGTGTACATACAGATTTTTCAAGGATGCGTTTACAACGACATACATAATGAATGTGAATAGGATTTGAGTGTTATTGTGATATTTTCTCACAGACTTTTTTTTAAATAAGACTACATTTATTTCAAGGTCCATATTTAATTAGAACTAATTGATTTTCAAAATACTCTATACTTATATTGATAAATTTAAAAATAGACAAATAACACAAATACATTATTAAAATGATTATTTATTTACAAAATTATTTTTGCATAGTACATATAAATGTTTACATTCCTATTTGAATCGTAGTTTCATAGTTTCTGAGAAAAGGTATAGGTCCCATAATAAAATGCCCACCCGGGTCAACAGCAAAGCGATACACAATCCTTGAGAAAGTAACTTTCACAAAAGGTCCTAAACTTCAAAGGGCTAGAACCAAAAAAATGTAAAATTTGGCTTAGATTGTTGTGTCGACAATTGAAGGATATAAAAACACTGATTAGTTCCAAGCTACCATGGGCGTGTGATGAAATTATTGTACCGATCTTGTGCTGTGTTAAATTTGGGTTCGAATAACACATTCAAATTTATTTCTAAAGTGTTAAATTTTTTAACGAATACGCTTATTTTACTACGAAAATATCTACAAAATAGTCTCAGCTGACAAGGACAAAAATGCAATTGCTAAAAAAAAACTGCAATTTCTAGAAAAATTCTGGTCTTCAAGAATGAATATTTTTTATTTGAAGACTAGACTATTTTATTTTTCTTTTTTTTTGGGGTATCTATCGATGTTTCAGCAGTGTACTTGTATTTTTCTGCGACAACATTCTGAACATTTCTGAAATTTGGAAATATCAGTGGTGAAATCAATAATAAATTTATTAAAATTAAACAACAGGCTAGCGGGCTTTCTTTCAACTGTTCCACTAAAAAAACCCATAAAAGAACAATACAGTGGAGACTTTTTAAACTGTGAGGGTATTCTAATAGAGTTTACCTGCATAGCAAAAAAATTTTGGTTTGAGGGTTTTAGCAAAACTAATGCTTAATAGTTTTTGGAGGAAATGTCATTTTTCATATATTTTACATTATCTATGTTAAAATACCTTTCACATGTAAGAAAAAAATAGGTATTGTCTTTTATCTTAAATCAAAAAGGATGTGTCAAAAAGGGTGTATTCGACTTTTTCCGTGGCATAGTAAGTTATTACCCTTTTTTTATATTAAAGGCCGTATTACATGCAGTCAGCAGTGTACTTGTATCTTTCTGCGACAACATTCTGAACATTTCTGAAATTTGGAAATATCAGTGGGGAAATGACTAAAAACCCATAAAAGAACAATACAGTGGGGATTTTTTAAACTGTGAGGGTATTCTAATAGAGTTTACCTGCATAGCAAAAAAAAATTCTGGTTTGAGGGTTTTAGCAAAACTAATGCTTAATAGTTTTTGGAGAAAATGTCATTTTCATATATTTTACATTATCTATGTTAAAATGCCTTTCACATGTAAGAAAAAAAAAATAGGTATCGTCTTTTATCTTAAATCGAAAAGGATGTATCGAAAAGGGTGTATTCGACTTTTTCCGTGGCGTAGTAAGTTATTGCTCTTTTTTTTATATTAAAGGCCGTATTATATGCAGCAAAGTTTTCCGCTGAGGCCAAACCATACTTTGATAACAATTCCTTGGGTAAATTTGGTATTTCGACAATATAGCTTTGGAGACCTTCGTCGATCATTTCCACGCAAAACTCGTCTAAGTTGATGGAACCATACAAGTATCTTTGACACAAATGAGTGCCTGACATGAAATTAATTACATCTTTCATGTACTTTCTATATTGACTGACTGTTGATTCAACCGCCGATATAATTTTAAAATTTGTTAATTCACCCAAACACCTAAATTAAAAGAAGACAATAATACCAAATTAAATAAATATTTCTAAAGTTTGTTTATTCTAAACACCCAAATCAGGGAAAAGAATTTTTTAATAACATATTCCAACTGGGCTCTCAAGGTCCGGAAACATTTTCAAAAGCAAACAAACCCAAGGTCATACAATTTGACCTTCAAAATGTTTCAAGGTCAAATAGACCCAAGGTTATGTGGGCGGGGCAATTAACCCAAACACCCAAGCCATATCATATTTTAGCCTATCTACTGCAATAGGATTCGTGAATTTTATACGAAAATGATGTTTTCTGGTTTTTGGGCATAATTTAACCTTTTTTCCATATTAACCCAAACACCCAATCCCTGCATGTCATATTGACCGTCCGGCGTAAGCTTAAATCCAATACACCATATTAATCAACACGTCTTTTAAAAAAGATACCTATCTACTGCAAATGACGTCACATACCCCCTTGTATATTCTAAACACTCAAATTTAAATATTGATCTGCTTTTGCTTGGTACATTTAATTTTAAACACACAAATTTAAAAATTGTAATTAATACCAAATTAAATAAATATTTCTAAATGTTGTTTATTTAAATATCATTTGGTTTTAATAGTTAACACTCGAGGCCATCTGTCGTCACACACCCCCAAGGCCAAACAATAGAGATGATGTAAACACGTGCGCTCAAGGTCGTATGACGTCACTTCCAGGACAAACATGAAAACGTCACACCCCCAAGGCCAAACAATATAGCTGATGTGAACACGTGCGCTTAAGGTCATATGACGTCACTTCAAGGACAAATATGAAAATGTGGTATGCAAAACTCTCCAAGGTCGTGGGGCGGGGCTTAATCTTATGGTCATGGGGCGGGGCTTAATCTCATTGGTCATGGGGCGGAGCTTAACTCTCCAAGGCCATGGGGGTAAGACTTAATATCATTATCATGGGGCGGGGCTTAATCTCATTGGTCAGGAAGCGAAGCTTAATCTCCAGGTCGAATGACGTCACACAGGTGGGCGGGGCTTAATCTCAAGGTCAGGAGTAGTGGTGGGGGGGTGAATTAGAACTCACATATTCTCACTACTTCACTGGGCCGCATGTTTGACATGGCTGATCTAAAATATCTGAGGAGTAGTTTACCTTACTAATTCGCAGAAGCCTCTTTGCTATAGCCTAAATAAATATTCTTACTTAGCATACTTCGATGTATTAGGCATATTGTCCCAATGTCTGCCCTATGGGGATGGAATGAACGAGGGTGAGGTAAAAAAGATTGTTATTTTTACTGTTTCTGTAGTTAGAATCATAGTAAAGCAAGGTATATAAATCGTGATGATTTAAATGTTTGATTGTTTTAATTTAATTCATTATCTACTTAATCAGCAAAAAGGTGTTTTTGATCTATTAATCTATACGCTTAGAACATTCAAATTTTAAACTTGGCAAAGTATGGATGGTGGCCCTCAGATTTTGCAAAAAAATACAATTTATTACTCTTACCATAATAATACGTGTCAAAAATGTTCCGATGTTAGTATAGTATAGTCAGATACTGACATTATTACATATGAAATTAAACACAGTGGTGTACATAATGTAATTAAGCAAGATTGTTAAAATTATTTGGTACTAGCGATTACCCAATTAATAACATTCCACAAGTTAACAAAAAGGTTCTTTGAATGATGAAGGATGAAATCAACGGCAGAATTATGACACATTTTGTTGATCTACGTTCTAAAATCGTTAAAAAATATTTTAGAAACAAGGGAATCAAAAACTCTGTTATCAAAAATAAAATATCTTTTGATGATTATGAAGAATGTCTAGAATTAATTAAACCGAACAAACAAGAACTTCATTCAATTAGACAAACAAAAGTAGGTCACAACCCTCATGATGATAAATGACAAATTTCTAAAACTTCATATAACACATTACCTTGGGGACCTTGACAAAAATGTTTATTCAGATGTACTTTCCGGCAGTGGCGGCTCATGGTTCAGGGTGTTAATATGTATACACATACATAGATACACCTAATTTGCTAACAAAATGCCCTTATCCCTTCACAATCACACATTCAGTCATATAAATCATACATATTTTTCCTAAAATGAGGATTTACTTTTTTGTTTTTGTGTTTCCTTGTCTTACTAAACCACTGTAACTACCATTATTTAAAACATTAATTTTTTCAATTAATTTAAACCACAAAATCAAGAAACAAGTCTTGAAAATAAAATAACTTCTATAAAAATACGCAATCGTAACCACAACTTATCACACGATTCACATTAAACGCATCAACTGACAAAAATGTTTAAGTTTCCTCGGCGCTGCTGTTGACCCAAAATTTGCCAACGTAAGCCTATATTACTATTTTCTGCCCACAGTACAAGACATGCCTCTACGTCTATGGCGGCTGCATAGGCGGAAGCTGGGACACAATAAGAATAGCAGCAGGGTGGACAGAAAATTCAAAAACCTTCGCAAATTTTTACCAGCGCCTTATAATAAAAAATACTAGTTTTGCTAAAGCTGTATCAAACATTAAATAAAAGACTTCTAAGGCATTACGTTAGATTGCTTACTAGTTATCACGTATAATTTTAAGGTTCGTTATATCATTATTAACAAAATTATACTATTTTGGTTTTTCAGGTCATATTCTTTTCGTTTTTATTAAGCAGTATTTCTCGTTGTAAATTAAATAAGGCATTAGTTGCCTTGCTTCTTAATTGACTTATTGTACCTATACTGCAAATTGCAGTTAATTTTTTATTCAAATTTCTCTAAAAAAGAATGTTGTAAGGGAAGCGCTCACCAAATCTCAAGCGATAAGGAGCATTAGTCATGGGTGTTTTGACTATTTTCTTTCAACGTGTGATTCAACGCAGGAAATAAGAAACTACAGTTATTTATTGTTTATTTAGACAAGGCTTCATATAATCAAGATCCAACTTCACTTAAGGTAAGTTCGTTTGATCTTGTAATTATTTATTATTTTCTGTTTCGAAATATTTATTGGGGGTCATTGACCATATGACCTAATGGAGGAGCCGCCACTGCTTTTCGGAGTATTAATATCTATTCTATATGACTATATTATGTGTAAGAGATGAATATATTTTTAAATAGTTAAAGATGTACACAGATGTGATTATGAACTATTATGTGTGTTTTATTTCTATATCTCCCTACCTAATATTCACTTTAAATAATATTAATAATGATCTAGCGGTAGTGAGAACTATCGACTGCAGATATATATCTAGAATAGTTTATTTACGATAAAGTTACAGATGTGAGCTACGTAACTACAAATTGTGATTTCCCTATTGGGTGATGTGCGAAAATGTCATGCCTTAAGTGGCACCAAAATTGCAAATCGAACTATATTTTCTCAAAGCTTAATCTACTAACCAACAAACTACTTCTACCTAATTCTAAGACTCGCGTATTTAGAATTTCGCTTCGGGTAGGGTGAGTGTAGGCTCGAGTACATAATTTTTATTCTTGACTAAAAAAAAATCCCTATTTCTATATACGAATCGTTCAGTTTTTACCTCTCAAATAAATTAAATGGAACCCGAGTTACGAAGTGGGTTAGAAAGAGCAACATTTTTAGTTTCACTCTGTATCTAAAGCGTAGTGGGCTATGAAAAATTCTGCATATGGCATCGACAGTTTTACAGAAAATAGCGCCATATCGCGAAAATCGCCATCCTGTATTTTTGCTATTAAAGCTAAAAAAACTTATAAAAACCACGAACTGGAAAATCCTATGTAATCAAAATAAAATCCTATTCATACCTACTTATATCTAACATTTTTAAAAAAAGTTTTTCAGAATTATGGCAAAATATACTTCTTCTTGCTCTTTAAGTTTTCTATAAATAGAATGAATATTGTTTAAGAAATAAAAATAATTGTGTGCCTCCACCAAAATATTTCCACTTTTACACAATACCTGTATAATAAACATTAGGAATGAAAATTGATTATAAACACCCTGATGAGCTTATTTAATAATTAAGAAGATTAAAAAGAATTAAGAAGTTGTAATAAATCATTGTCTTACTTATGCAAATCGTATAAACATCAGCAAATACCAAGAATTCTACTCGCAAAGTAAGATAAAGTATCGCGCTTGTTTTAAATTCTGGTTGGTAGACAAGCATACAATTCTTCTTGTATTGTGATGAATGACGGAAATAAATCATAACACATTTTCCCGTTTTCCCAGTTTACCGCCATAGATAATAATGCCGTCACCAGTTTAGGTGACTAATGAAACTTGTTCATTTCCGGTTTTTAACAAAAATAGATAGTAAATACGTAAAATTTTCCAGTAATGGCGAGTGCAATAGTTGCAGTAAAGGTGAATTATGATTTAGCTTTAGTCAATATTAAGCAAGATTCAAATTTGTTACTTTAACTTTAAGTTGCAATATTCCGATGTCTTCACAAAACTACTCGAGTTTGAGTAATAAGTAATACTTAATAGTTATATTTATTAATTGTATAAATTACTGCATTTTTTTTCTCACGAATGGATCATTTAAGCCCACAGGCCGTACATTAGTGCTGTGATCTAATGAATAAAAAATACTGGGCTCATGTAGTGAGATATCGGATTTTTATTGAAATATACTGAAAACTGTCTTATATTAAGTTTTGTGTGAAAAATGTTTGATCAATAAGTTATTTTAAACCCAATTATTTCAATTAAACATTATACAATTGATCCAACTGTAATGGCTGCTGTTAAAATGATTATTGTTACTATGGGAAACAATAATAAGATGATGTTCTGTAGGGTCGGCGTAAGTGAGCGTACAATGAATGCACGTAGACCGCATAATGTGTCCTGTTTATGTATCTATGTCAAATTTTAGCTAGCCAGTTACAGAGAATCTTAGTATGTCAGACGAGAATATTTTAATTTTATAAACTGGTGTACAATTGAGAACCGAAAGCGAGTAACATACATATCCTTTTTCAGAGGCAAACCGGAGGATGTTTAACGGATCCTATTTGAAAATTTGTTGTATTGGCCCACGTTCTGAGAGGGCTCTTAGTCCTGGCTTAAACTGAGTAATGGATTTTCTTATTAGATTTACAAAGACAGTAGCCAACACTTGCTTGAAGCGCTGGCAAGTTTCAAAAAGGTTCACTTTGTCCTTCATACACCTTTTTTTAAGGAGCATTCCAACAGAATAATCCAACGCTTGCAGTCTGGAGAATTTCGGGGCTATTAATTAGCCCTAATAAACGACGGAACATTCAGAACAACAACAGCTAAAGAAAATTGAGTTGGAATAGTTTTATGTGATGGATCGCTATCTTGTACGAAAACATAGTTACCCTCCGGTTATAAACGTTTTTGCATCTTTTGCATTGCTATTTCTGCCTTTTTCCCTCAATCAACCAAACGTTTTATATACTAGAAACAGTTCATAGTTTATTTCCCTGCAAATTCTTTTACGCAGCCAATTTCAATTAAGGACAAATTGGCCTAAAAACATTACGAAAGTGATTTGACAGAAGTAATAATATTCTCTTGAGAAGATAAGATGTTTAATTGTTTCAACGTCAGCTTACTACTTTAAACTGAAAATTCTTCAGGCTTCTAGACGGTGAAACACCGGAAAACGGAATTTATACAACCGAGATTTTCAATTCTTATCACTTCCAGATTTTTTAAGATTAAGGAATGAAACTTCGTATATATTGTTCTGGGACTATTTCTTATATACATACAAAATTATTTATTGATATGTTCATCACGACAGAAGATAATGGAACTTTAAAAAACAGGACGAGTTTTTTCAATCGCCACCCAACATTAGGCTTTAAAAATAATTAACTTTGAGTAGTTTAATTAAACGTTTTATTAAATATATTTATGGGTAAAATAAGCATCACGTTAAAACAAATAAAAATTAAGAAATGTTGAAAATACTAAATGTTTAAATTGAATTTGTTCTGCTTTAATATTATTACGAGACAAACGGCTTGCAGAAACCCCCGTAGACGGTAGTCAAAAAAGAGTTAGTCTTGAACCACCACAAATTAAAAGATCTAACCCCTGTGGCCTTACTTCTTGGTTGTGATTTAGAAAGGCCTATTGTGTAGAATTTACTATTTTGCCAAAAAGCATTTGTTTGTGAATCGTGGATATAATATTCAAGCATTTTTTACTTAGTAATGATCAGTTATTTTTTATAAAAATGAATATACTAAAAAATTAAAGCGTTTTTACTTCCCTCATAAATCGTAAATTTTTTCACATCTCTATGTTTCAGGGTCCCTAGAAAAACATGTTTTCTCAATTTAGTCGGTCTGTCTGTCTGTCTGCCTGTCTGTTCGCGGCATAACTAAAAAACTACAAATCCGACTGACTTCAAATATTGGTAAAAAATTAAGGGTCAGGGATTTTTTAAGTTCATCTCCAGGGTGAATAAAATTGAGTGTCATCTGCATAGAAATGCGCAGAACAATACCGTAAATATGTTATAAGTTGTGATGTGTGAAGAGTGAAAAGCAATGGACCCAGTATCGAGCCTTGAAGCACGCCACAGAGAACCTCCAAAGATCCAGAAAGCTTACCATTGTGTAACAGAATAGACTAGAATCACAGTATAGAGTATAAATTTTTATATATTCTAAATATAATTCAAGCAATATGTTACTAAAACTGTTGGTTCTCACGTTCACACTTAATCAGACTTGATTATTTCACAAGAATTATAAGTAAATTTATCTAATATTAGTTTCGAGAATTTAAAACCCTAGATAAGTATCATATAACTCAAATGCTACAATCTAGAGTATAGACAGATATATGGATGAGCTTTCTTAAAAGGTTACAATTTATGCCTTCCTTTTCGAGGGTTTATGGATCCCATATGTTCCCTGTGTCACGATAATCTTTCTTTGGTCTGTTTAATTTAACTCGTTAAAAATGTTAATTGAAACATTTTATTTGGTTCGATGCAATGATAATAAATGGTCAATTTACTATGTTGAAAATACAATAGAGTATTTTATAATAGGAGCATTACCGAAAAGCCGTGTTTTTGGGGCATAATTTTTCCTGCAGAAAAGATAAACTGAAAAGATTTTTCGTGCCTTTTTTTCGCCATGATTTTTCGGACCTATAATGTGGATAACTTAGTATAGGCTTATATATTAGATTATATACATAATCTTAGGACTAAGAATTGAAGGGAATTTTATTTTTAATCTATTTATTCATTTTTAATTATCATGGGTGACACCTCGTGCCTCTAAAACGAAGTTCTGAACGTAAAGTATAGAGTAGGGACTTAAGCTTCACCATCCACAGCTTTATTCGTTTCGTCCTGACTAATAAAATTAAAGAGGGGTTGGTCTAAGGGGTGGATCTAGTAATAGCTGAGCTAACTTTGTATTTTACGGGAAGTCTAAAAGTCAGTCTGTGTCAGAGTTTTGATTCTTATAGTTGATTTTTAATTCTTCTTTTGTGGTGGTTTATGGGGCTTTACGTGTATAGTGGGATATTAAAGTTAGGGGATTTTTCAAAGATATTTTATTTTCATTCTATGTTTTAGTTAGGAAGTAACTTGTTTACAAGAGTTAAATTTACGGGTTATTTAAAGATTCTTATTTTCTTTTCTTTTGTACTAAGGTTGGTGATTTTAAGATAATTCCCTCATTTTCTAGATTTAAATACTTTTTTTTGTTATTAGGTTTAAGTATTATTTTTGTACAGCATTTACCTTTCTTTATTTTTGTTAATAGATTTTTAAGTTGTTTTTAAAAACCAAATATTTTATTTAAATAAACCACCTGATAGCTGAATAAATATAATTTTAAGAAGAAGATACCATCGTTGTTGCAGTTTGCTGTTGTTCGAGTTTATATGGCCGCAGAATTGGTGAGATAAAATATTTTATCAAATTTGTACTAACAAATATTTTTAATAAAATTGTAAATTATCATTTACGAAAAAGCCTACAGAATACCTTTGATTTTACTTATTATACTTTAGTCAATTTCAGTATTGTGACAGGGTTGCCCGCTACGTCTCAAATAAATAAATAAAATAAATAAATAATTTTAAATATAATAAATAACCGCTCGATAACCCTGCTACAATTGGATTTAACCATCTGACTTCTACCATGAAGATATACTTTAATAAGAAGCTGAGCGCTGCCACTGAAACCAATATAATTAAGAATGCCTAGGAGAAGGGTATGGTTTAGACGGTTAAAAGCTTTTGAGTAGTCCAAAATGATCAACGCTGTTAGCTCATCACGTTCTGCTGCCTCCGAGATATCGTCTGTCACCTTAAGTATAGCAGTAGTACAACTGTAGTCTTTACGGAATCCTGACTGCACTGTGGGCAATATGTTAAATTGGGCGACATATTCTCTTATTTGGATGTCCATCACTCTCTCGATTACTTTCGAAAGAGTGGGCAGAATACTTATCGGTTTTAAGTCCTTAAGCTCACTTGGGGAATTGACCTTGGGATGTGGCAGAATATGTGATATTTTCCAAGTTTTAGGAAATGTGTTATTTTCAATGCAAAAATTAATTAAATGAACAATTACTGGAATGATGTGAGGGCAACAATGAATCAACATTGCTAACCCAATACTATCACAATCAACAGCCTCCGTCTTAACTGAGAATAAAGCATTTTTTACCTCTTTGACCGTTGCTAATTTAAACTGAAATTCATCAACATTGGCCTTTTTATGGCTACAATAGAATTTCAAAACGTCAGGATCAGGTTCGCCGGACTGTGCTGCACCTGCAAAAAAAATATTTATGTCATCCGCGCTGCCTAGGTGGTCACAAATTATATTCTTATTTCTTGAGTAAATATCCATTTTCTTCCTAAGTTTCCAAATATCTTTTGGGCCATCTCTACGGATCCTGCTCTCAAGATACGCTTTTTTTTTCTTAGCCACCGATGCGCTAACAAAATTTCTAAGCTGCCTATGAGATGCCCAGTTTTCCAGAGTTTTTCTTTTTTTTTGTATTTTGACAAAGCTTTATTTCGTAGAGACATGTAAAATTTGGTGTTTGGAGTTAACCACGGTGCCCTTTTTTTTGTTATTCTTGAAGTTCTCATTAGCGCGTGAACATTGAATAGTTCCGTCAAAAAGAAATTAAATGTATCAATTTTAAGATCAATGTTAGGTAAGTAATAGATATCATTAAAAGGCATATTCTGAAGATCTCGACAAAAAGCCACATGATCAAAATTTTTATAATCTCGATATGTTGCAAAGAATGGTTTAGGTTTAAAAGTTTCAAGTTTTAACTGACATTTAATTAGAAAGTGATCAGACGCATCGAATGTCAATCAACCCCAGAATCCAAAACTAAATCTTTATTTGAACACAATATAATATCAATAAGCGTTGCACTATTATTTCCCTACCTAGTAGGTTCATCAATCAGCTGGGACAAATTGTATGCAGACAAAAGCATTAAAAAAACGCTGTGTATAGGTACAGCTTAGGTTTAAAATATTTATGCTAAAGTCGCCTGCGCATACAAAGTTGTCACACCCAAGCAATCGCCCACAAATATTTTCCTCAAACTCGCTGAAAAAATCGCTCATATTATCAAACCCAGGACTCCTGTATAATACACCAAATACAGTTTTTACTTTATTAATCTTAAACTCTACCCAGATTTGTTCAGCATGATTAGCATTGACGTTAACTATTTCGAGAAAACTAAAATAGAGTTCCTAATGAATAAAAGTACACCACCACCACGGCCATTGACTCAATCTTTTCTCACGAGTTTGAAACCCTGAATACTTATTATGTCATCAGAAATTAAGTACGTGAGCCAGGATTCAGAAACTGCCAAAATATCTATATTATGCTTTCTAATATAACCCCTAATTTTAGTCATCTTTGAAATTATGGATCTAATATTTATATGAGCTATATTAAGTTTATCCAAGTTCCTTAGGGCATTTCTACGTAGAATAGCCATTATTGTTTAGAAAAAAAAATATATACCACTTACAGTTTTTTTTTCGCATTCCAAACAAACCTAATCAATGTCCTTTAGACTATCCACTTGTGCTGATGTGATGATCCGAATAACAGGTTCACCTTCAGCCTTGCTAGCGAGAATGTTGTCGTTTTTGCAACATACAAACTTGAAACCTGCATTCTTTAATTCACCTGCTTTTTTCAATAGTTCACGCGTAAGTTTGGACAGATCTTGATTGATAAAGATTCGACGATTTATATCTGCTGCAATGCCACATTTATTGGTATCTAAAGACACCAATTTTCGTCTCTCTAGCACTTTCTTTTTAGTACTTTCTTGAGTGAAAGGCACCAAAATCGGCTTTCTGTTCTGTTGGCTTGGCAAAATTCTATAGTTATATTCATTCGAAGTTATGTCTACATTTAATGCAGAAAATATCTTTTACCTTTTTTAAGCCCAACAATAACAATGTTTTTATTTTTCTCTTGCAATGTGTTCATAGTTGACGAACTACTGTGTATGATCTCCTTTTCAAGTTCTACCACTCTGTTTTTAATTGTATTTGTTCTTTTTTCAACAGCTTATTTTCAATTTGTAATGGCTTTTATACTTTCATTCATTTGCTCCATCATACTTCCATTAAAAGTGATGGAATTTCTAAGTTCCTCATACATGCCCCGCATGGCCTTCATAAGCTCCTTGTTGCTGGGATTGGGATGCTCAAAAATATTTTCGAAAGTTTCAGCGGCTCCAACACTCCGTCTATGTGATGAAGGGCATTCATTGGATGTTTTAACCTCGGATTCCGAGTCGCTAATAGAAGCATGGCTAATTGAGCATGCAATACAACACCACTTTTCATCCTTCTTGTGCAGGTCATATGCCCTAAACTCTTCACCAGTGAGCCCAGAGCAAGACTTGTGAAACCTTCCCTTGCGTTTACCGGCACACTGTATTTTATATTGAGTCTTCGTGATATTGCACTTGCATTTAAAACAGATTGAATTCTTTCTCCGCTTAACCGCCATAGTAAATCTCAAAAGATTGGAAGAAAGAAAGACAAAAAAAAACGTAAAAAAGATTTCAAATTGTTAATATTAAAAACCCTGCAGTACGCCTCTGTTCCGTATGTGTCCAGCAAACGACGAACTTAGAAGCAGAAAATCGAAAAGGAATCCTCACAAAAACATTAACAATGCATCTACTGATCCAAAGCAAATCGCCTTAAATATCTGAATATATTTTTAGATTTTCAAACAACAACACAACACGGTAATTTGTGAAGCGACTTCACGCACGTCTTATCACCTTCGTTTCGGAAAATATTTTATCTATTTAAATAATTTTATTATATGGCCTGCCTCAACAAATTGTCTACCGATGGGTTCATTTAGTGTAGTATAATTTTCGTTAATTGAAATCTTCCCAATTTCCAAGCTCTCAAGAGCATCCTGTTTTTTACCCCTGGAAATATTACGTAATATCTTAAAATTATTTTCAATGTCGCAAGAATGTTTTGTTTGTTTAAGGTGAACACCAAGTGCTAATTTATTATCATTTAGAGATTTTTGAGCGTTGAGATGTTCTTGGATTCTCAGTTTGAAGCTCCTACCTATTTTACCAATGTAAGAAGAACTGCAATTGATACAATCAAGTTGATAAACCCCACTTTTCTTAAGATTGTCTATTTTATCTTTGGTATGTGACCAAATTCTACCCAAATTCCATACAGACCTATAAACTATTCGTACATTTTGTAAAACATTTTTAAATATATTTCCAATTCTAACTGATACTGGACCAATGTAACTAATTTTCAGAAATTTTGGTGGTTGCCAAGGCGGAATTGGGTTATCCATTTGACTGTTACATAACTCCCTATGGACTTGCAAAATCTTTTTATTAATTAGTTTGTCAATTAGATCTTTGGAATAGCCATTGTTTAATATTATTTGGTATATAATATTTCCTTCGTTTATGAAATCAACAGATAAAAGAGGTACATAAAAAAAGCCTATGGATTAAGGAATGAAAAGCTGCTAGTTTATGTGAAAATTGATGATTAGAGTCGACAGGGATGGTATGATCGGTTTGTGTAGGTTTTCTGTAAACAGCGTAGAAAACTTTGTTATTGTTCTTAGTAATAGAGAGATTTAAAAAATTTAAAGTGTTATTACTCTCAACTTCCATAGTAAAATGTATATTAGAATGTAGCGTATTTAAAAAATTGAGAAAAGTCCAAATTACAAAAGTGTCGTCAACGTACCTGCGCCAGAAGAAAACATTTTTAAGAAGAGGTTCTATTGACTTAAACAAAATATTATTTTCGAAATTTGACATGAATATTTCGGCTATTAATGGTGATAAGCTGGAACCCATCGGTAAACCATCCAGCATTCTACAGAGTTTATTATTAAATCTGAAAAAAATCACATTTCAAACATTTATTTAAAAATCTGAAAATATTTTGCTTGTCTGTCAAACTTAATTCTATCTGGTCATCTAACATGGATTTTACAATGTCTGAAACATTATTTCTGGGTATACTGGTAAATAAATCAACAATGTCAAAAGATACTAAAAGAAAACTAGTTGGTAGATTTATTTTATTTGTTTCTTTGACCAGCTCTAAAGTGTTTTTATGCTAAATTTATCGCTAAAATTTAGAATTTGCCTTAGAAAAGTATTAAGCCATTTCGCTAAATTATAAGCTGGAGCATCTATAAAACTCACTACAGGTCTTATTGGTGAGTTTTGTTTGTGTATTTTATATTTAAGCATTCCATATAAACGAGGCATCTTTGGATTCATTGGAATAAACGGTGTATTACATGTTAGAGAAATAAAGAAGTTTTCCAGCCTATTAAATGTATGTTTTAAATCTCTGATATAAAGTTTAAGTCGAACACGTGTAAGTTCAACGAAGCAGTTATTATTACTAATAAAATACTCCACTTTTTGAATATAGTCGTCTCTTTTACAAATAACCAAACAGTTACCCTTATCAGTTTTACTTAAAACCAGGTTATTATCTTTTATTATTATGAATGGATTTTAGAAGCTTTTGTTGTTGTTTTAAAATATTATTCCCTAGAGTTTTTCGGAGTGTGTTTCAGGCGTCTTAAAATTTGTTTACACATTGATTTTCTGATGCGGTTAAGCCAACCTCAGTATCTGCTAAGAGGGATGTTATATTAATCTATTTATATTAATAAAAAGTTTTGGCAAGTCTATAGGGAGTTATGTAACAGTCAAATGGATAACCCAATTCCGCCTTGGCAATCACCAACATTTTTGAAAATTAGTTATATTGGTCCAGTATCAGTTAGAATTGGAAATATATTTAAAAATGTTTTACAAAATGTAGTTTATAGTTCTGTATGGAATTTGGGTAGAATTTTGTCACATACCAAAGATAAAATAGACAGTAGATTATAATTAGTTTTTAATGTATGTAGGTCTTTTAAACGTTGGTCTTTTATGTGTTGATGTAATCTTTATCCTGTGTTAATGTGAGTTACGTTGTGGTCGAAGAAAACACCCTTTTTAAAAAACGTCAAATTTTTATTAAAAGGTAAAATACAAGATTCAAGATCAAGAGCAGACTAACAAGTGATTCAATCACCGTCCTTTGCTTATATTTATAAGATTTCCTTATCTGTAATTGAATTTGTCACATTCAGCAATATGGGGAACGTAACTCCTCCATCCCTTAATGGGCATATAAACTGGAAGTTTTTATGACCTAATTATTTTAAAATAATTAATTAAATTATTATATCATTTATTTGGTCAGTATTTCTTAGTTTATTAAGTTTTAACTTAGGCCATAAATACTTGTACAAAATATACAATATTATAATTATTTAAATTACATATAGTAAAATTGTCCATAAACTTGTCTTATGATAATATACAGTGTCGGTTAAAAGAGAGGTTTCAATTTTTTGTTTATTTATTTCGTTTTGTAGATCATCAAATTTTTCCAAGTTTATAGAATTTGTTTTCAAAAATCTTATATTATTATAAATAGTTCGGTTTGTAAAATTGAGTTTAATATTAGGCAATGGCACATTTAAATATTCGTTTTTTGAGTTTTTATAACTTTTAAGTATTATATTATTTATCTTAAGACTACATATAGGACTTAATTCAATTAAATAAGTTCCGTTTAGTAAAATAGTATTTTGGGTGTTTTTACAAGTTTCCATTGCTGTAATATCTTTATTTGTTATTACAACCCATTTTCCTTCGTCTATATTTTGAATTTCTAGGCTGTCTATTTTTACAGGAATTTGCTTACAATTCGTGATATTATGATAATATTTTAATAGCTGCATTTCGCAGGGTAATGTTTGAAATATATTTTCAGAATGTATATGACTGCATAAAAATTCATTTTCTGTGACTTTTTTGCATGGATCATTCGAGTATCCAAAATTCTTATCATTAATTATAAGATAATTAAAGTTGGGTATTATTATTTTGTAATATTCGCCATTGGGTGTGGGTATAGGAAACAAATGGAATAAGGTATACTCTTTCTTTTCGACTAAAGGAATTTCTATAATAAAAGTAACTTCGCTATTTATTACGTAACCTTTTATATCTAGGATTGTCTCATATTTTAGGATATTTTCTAAGTTTGGTTCAAATGGCAATTTTTATGAATTTAAGTATTTTTTAATCATTTTTATTTCTGATAGCAGTTCTTTAGGTTGAATTATAGTATTATGAAAATTATTTAGTTTTGCAAATGATATAGCGATTTCTATATTCGCTAATGTGTCAAAAATATTTTGATATAGCATATATATTTGTGTTAAGATCATTTGAGTTCGGTAATAGTCGAAATCAGATATTTCTTGTAGTTCGATTTTGGTTAGTGTTTGTATAGTCTGATTTACTCGAAATTCTAGAATATTTTGGTTATGGGATATATTTTGTGATATTTCTTGAAAACCTTTTATAGAATTACTGAGTAAGGTCATTTGTTTGTCCATTGACAACTTGATGTTATTTTGATTTTGTTTTAGAATATTTATTTCATTATTTATTAAAATTGCATCGTTGTCGTCTAGATTGCCTGTTATACTTTTAATTATACTTCCTAGTCCGTCAATTAGCCCACGTTTCTGCCTACTTTGTTTAGGGGGTAGTATTTCATTTATTTGGCGTAATATTTTTTGTTTTTGGTTATCAATAATTATATAGGAATTATAGTATTCCGTATCATAGTCAGTTTTATTTTTCAAATGTAATTTTAACATATTATATTTTAAACTCAAGGATTTATATTCCTCAATTATACCTTTTATATTAAACACTTGAACAAATGTCCAGTGATTAATTGTCTTCTGGGCGTGTCCTAGTTTGTAGGGTAAGATGCCAGGGTTCAGATTTAAGTCGTGGTATTTTGGTCTGTCTCCTCGTGTGTAGGACCATCTGTAACAAGAGGTCTTTTTAGTTCTTTTATGTGTATAATTTCTGTCTTTTTTGGGTTTTTAATATTTTCAATTTTTACACGATTATGTTCAAGGATTTCTCTTATTATAAAGGGGCCACTAAATTTGGCTTGATTTTTATTTCTAGGGGACAGTTTTTTATACACTTTTTGATTAAGTTTAAATTCATAGGGTTTGTCACCTTTAGGGTTAGTTTTTTCTAGCAGTATTTCTTTCTGTGTTTCGCTTTTCTCTGTGACAGTATTGTAAATGGCGTCTACTTTTTCTTTATGGGATAGTACATAGTCTGAGTAGAATGTTGTTGATATTAAGTCTAAAGGATCACGTGAGTTTGTGTGTCCTAAAATTAATTCATGGGGTGTATATTTGGTTGTACTATGTATCGAGCTATTATATGCTATAATTGCATAGGGTAATAGTTCGGGAATTGGTTTATTTTTGTCTTTATCTTTTAGGATTCTTAAATGTTCGATTAATGTAGAGTGATATCTTTCTATAGGGCCATTTGACTCATAGTGTCCTGGGGTTGTAAAGTGAATATTTATTTTTTGGGCTTTTAATAATTCCTTTACTAGTTCGTTATTAAATTCAGAGCCATTATCACTAACAATTGTTTCTGGGCATCCAAAGAATGAAAAATAATTTATAAGTTTGTCACATACTGACTTAGCATTTTTATCGTATACATAGGCTTGTCCGTATTTTGAAAATCTGTCAAATATTGTAAGGCAATTATGTTTTTCAAAAATAAATGTGTCTAAATGAATTATTTGAAAAGGTTTAGAAGGTGTTTCGGTTTTTACTAAAGGCACATACGATTTTTGTCTGCTATATTTTAGGGTTTAACATGTAACACAGTCATTTATAAATTGAGTGATTTCTTGTTTCATTTTACCCCAATAGTAGTTTTGTTTTAGTCTATCATAGGTTTCTGAAATTCCCCTGTGATTAGTTTTACTTTGATGTTGATGGGTCATCAATAAAATTTTTTCATCCTGTTCTTTAATATTATTGACTAGTTTTGTGCATCGTATTATTTTTGGTTTCTTAAAATTTTGTATATATATATTTGTAAAAATTGGGATAAGTTCTTCATTGTAAAAATATATATAACATGTTTTTTTATTATTCATGTAATCGCGAATAAATTCTTTAATGATACCAGGGTTTTCCGGTATTTCTACATTATTAATGTAATTCCTTTCGAATGTTTCGAAATCCTCTTTTATTTTATGATGAGGCGATTTCTTTATTAAATATTGCAAAGCCTTATTGTTAATTATTTCGTCTAAGATATTTAATCCGGGGTTTTCTGTCTCATTTTGATTACTATGCACAGAATTGTCAGAAGTAATTAAAGCTGGTTGAATTTTAATGTCAGATAAAATGTTTATTCTTTGTTCATTGTTCGCTTGACCTACGGAAATTGAGGGTAATTCGTTATCTAAGTTTCGAACTTGATCTGAGTCAGGGTTATCTCTACTTGAGCTTGCAACTTGAGAGTCAAGGTTTTGTGTCACGGTTATATTTTCCGAAAGATTACGCAAGTATTCAACTATATCGTTGTCAGCGTCTCCGGGATTATTTAATGTACGCGATGCGTAAGCTACCGGTTTATCATTAGGTAATGTTCCTTGAGATAGGATTGCTCCTAAAGCATAGTTACTCGCGTCTGTAGTTAATATAAATGGTTTTGTAAAGTCAGGGTACTGCAATATTGGCGAATTTATTAGCAGGCTTTTACAATGTTCGAACGCATTTATAAATTCAGGCGTGTGCTCTACTTTAGAGTTCTTTTTTAGACATTTCGTCATTGGTTTTTGTTATTTTAGCAAAGTCTTCTATAAAGCGTCTGTAGTACCCAATAAGGCCCAAGAAGGATTTTATTTCTTTTTGAGTTTTAGGTATAGGAAAATTTTTTACAGCTGATATTTTTTCAGGATTTGGTTTAATTCCGTTTGGTGTTACGATATGTCCTAAATATTGTACTTCTTTTTTCAAAAATTCAGATTTGTCTAGTTGTATTTTAAAGTTTGCTTCGCGTAGTCTTATAAATATTTTTCTTAGCTTTAAAATGTGTTCGTCTAGACTCGTACTGAAGACAATTATGTCGTCTAGATGTACAAAGCATATTTCGTCCTGTAGACCTCTTAATATGTTGTTCATAACGCGTTGAAATGTTGCGGGGGCGTTCTTTAAACCGAAGGGCATTCTTAAAAATTCATAATGACCAAAGTCTGTACTAAATGCTGTTTTGGGAATGTCCTCTTTACATACTTCGATTTGATGAAAACCGTTAGCAAGGTCTAACGTAGAAAAATATTGTGCTTTCCCTAGTTTATCTAATATTTCGGTAATATTAGGCAACGGAAATTTGTCTGCAACACTTACATCATTGATACGACGTAGATCGCAAACCATGCGATATTTCGGCTTTCCTGAAGCGTCAAGCTTTTTTGGAACTATCTACATATTGGTGATGAGTAAGGAGAATTTGATTCTCTTATTATATTTTGGTCTAGAAGCTTCGAAATTTGATCTTTTACTTCTTTTTTATAAATTTCAGGGTATCTATAACTTTTAGTATAGATAGGAGTGTCTGTTGTTAATTTTATTTGATGTTTTATTGCGTTTGTAAAAGTTAAAGGTATCCCTTCACAATAAAAAACGTCTCTAAAATCAAAACAAAGTTTACGTATTTTTTGTTTTTCTTCATAATTACAATGGTCTAACCTTAAATTTTTTAAATTAGCTTTAAGTTGGTTATCTAGATCTCTATCAGATTTTTGTTCATTTGAATTATAATCGACGAAGTTAAGTTCATTCACATTTAATTTTTCTACTTCTAGAGGTTCAAGAAATTGGATTTTAATTGGGTTTTCTGTTGGATTTAGTATAGTTGTATAATAATAAGTAAGGTTATTTTTTATTTCTACTAAACATTCAGGAATTTCTACATTTCCGTATTTTTGGTAAGAAATTATGCCTGTTCCTTCTGTGATATTCACAGGTATTTCTATTTTTTGTATACATCTTGGTGAAATTATATAAGTAAATTTTTTTTTAATAACTTCAGGCGAAAGTTGTTTTTCATTTTTTCCTAAATAGCGTATTGGTATTTCTGTATGCGGCGATTGTAAAGTTCGTGTATTGAAATCTAAATTAGCGTTAAGTTGGATAATAAGATCTAGGCCTATTAATCCATCAAATTTGTTTGAAAAATTAAATAAATAAAATGTATGGTTGCCTTGCGTTTTAAACGTCTGAAATAATGGAATTATTGCTATTTCATTGTGAAAAGATGTAGCATGCGCTGTTTGAACTTGAAATATTTCTCTTTTTATTTTTTCGGGAAAATATCTATAGGCAATTTCTGGTTTTATAAAACTTCGAGTACTTCCAGTATCTAGTAGAAAATTTGCGTCTAATTCGGGTGTATGAATATATGGTAATTCGGCTGTGTAGTTATTCAAAAATACTACCTCGTATTGTTGTTCGGGCTCGTTCCCGTAAAATTTACATTATTAGTATTTTCTGGGAAATATTCTGGTTCGTGAGTTTGTTCTTGGTATATGTTTGTGTAACTTGGTTCATATGTATTCATATAACTTTTTTCATAAAATGGATTTTCGAAATTTGGTGTTTCTTGATTATCAGCATAATCAAAGTTTTCAAAAATTGGGAAATTAACATTTGTATTTTCATGATTAACAGTATAATCATATTGAGTATTATTTTGTGGGTTTTGTTCCGAAACTTCTTGATTGTAAAGTTGTTCGGTAATTACTTTTTTATTTTGTATATTATTATTTAAAATTGTGTTTCCAGAACTTGTGTCCATAGGTTCTATTTGTCTTGTTCTTATAGAATTTTGTGCAAAATTGGTGTTAGGTCTCATAAAGGGTCTTTGTTGGTAAAAATTGGGTCTTTGAAAATTTTGTTGAAAATTATTAGGTCTTATATTTGAATTTGAATTAAAGTTATTCGCGTTTCTTCCAAAATAATTTGGAGTATTATTTACAGCATTACCGTTTATGTTATTTTGGAATTTTGGAAAATTCGGATTTATTGCATTGGGAAAATTATGTGAATAATTAGGGTTAAAATTAGGTGTATAATTTGGACTAAAATTATATAAATAAGGTGGTTTATACATTGGTGGCGATTTTTGGTTTTTATTTTGCGAATTTGTTGTACTCATTGGCACAGGTCTATTTTGTGGTATTTGTGAATTTTTAAAGTAAATAAAATTTTCTTCCTCTCGCACAAATGCCATAGCTTCTTCTAAAGCTGTTGGATTTTTTAGTCGAATAACTAATTGCATATTATAAGGTAACCCTCGTATAAATGTTTTTAGAGCAAATTCATCGTAATGGTTAATTTTTATTAATTTGGTTGCGGGATCTTCATTTGTTCCATTTAATTTTGCAGATAATAGGCTTCTAGAATCTTGGATTCTCATGCCGAAATTAATAGGGTGTTCGTTTTTAAAAGGTTTTAGATTAATTAAATCTTGTATAAGACAATCGATTGATCTTTGATCAGCGAAGGTACTTATAAGGGCTTGTTTTACTAGAGCCCAAGTATTTAATTCTGTTCGAGATACAATAAGTTCGGCGGCCCTATGTGTAAGTTTACTTAATATGGTGTCAAATAAGCAAATATTTATTGGGTCATTTAAATTAGCCGTGTTTTGAAAAGCTTTTAAAAGGTTTTCGGAGGCTGTTACAAATCTCTGTAAAAGTTTTGGATTCCCGTCAAAATTTGGAATGTTATCAGCTTGGTAACGTAAAAGAGTATAATTAGTTGTCATTATTTTATTTTTATTGTCAGTTGAACCAGATTGAATTGATAAATCGTTTAGAGAATTAATTAGATCGTCTAGGTTTACTTCCTTAAAGAGCTCAATTTTGATAAAATATATATAGGTATACTTTTTAAAAATATAAAATGGTTAAAGCAAACTATATTTCCAAAAATAAGTTTCAAATTTACGTTTTGAATTATTTATATCAAAAATTATTACTTATTTTTGCAAATAGAGAAAAAAAAAATGCTAATATTAAAATGTTTGCAATGACTTACAATACTAGAAGAAAAATTAGCTTCATGAACTTCTTTTTTCTTTTTTCTTAGCTTAGGTCCTTACTGCTAGGCTGGTTTGGCGTTTTTTGTCCTCCCCAGTGTGGTTTGCGTCTGGATCGGCGATTTTTGTCCTCCCCAGTGGTGGTTAGGCTGCTGGTTTGGCGATGTTTGTCCTCCCCAGTAATGCCTTGTGTGACTTGCTAGCTGTCCTGTTCTTATTCCTCGCCGGTTCCCCAAAGTTGGTCCAGTGAAGTCGCCTTAGATCGGCACTGTCTACTTCTTATGAGCTCCAATTTTTCTCAGGGCTTCTTTGATTCGAGCACTCCCTCGAAGTCACCTTAGATCGGTACTATTTACTTTTTAGGACTCGAACCGTCGAAATACGTAGATTTTCTAGTGAATTAATTTTTTTTGAAAAAACCGTGTTTTTTGCACGTTTCACTATCCGTACGACTGCGCCAGTTACGTTGTGGTCGAAGAAAACACCCTTTTTAAAAAACGTCAAATTTTTATTAAAAGGTAAAATACAAGATTCAAGATGAAGAGCAGACTAACAAGTGATTCAATCACCGTCCTTTGCTTATATTTATAAGATTTCCTTATCTGTAATTGAATTTGTCACAATGGGGAACGTAACTTGTGATGTAAGTAATTTATTTTATTCCTGACTCCCGTAAATTTTGATATTTTTTTAGATATTTACATGCTCTTGAAAATGGTTGTTTAACGCGTCGAGCCTAAATAAATACATTTTTGTGAAGATTTAATCTTATTATTTTTTTAATCATCATATGGGGATGACTTGGTAACATTTTGGTAATAGTCCAACATGGCAAAACAAATTGGCGGTCTAGTGAAATGTTAAAAAATGTATTACTAAAAAATTGCCTATGCAATTTACCTTAAATTTTGCAAAACAAAATCAAGGTGGCGAAACAAAATAGTGGCTTAATAAAATTTTTAAAAATTCAACCTAAAAAAACTACTTAATAAATTGATTTGACTTCTGTGCTATAATTAATTATGGAACAGAGACAAACTAGCAAAATTTTGATACAAATTCAAGATGGCGGAACAAAATGGCAAATAAAGTGTTTTTAATTGTTAAAAAATCACCAGGTTCTAAATATCTTAACCTTTTAGCGTCTCTAGATCTCTAAAATATATATTTCCGTCAGTCTGTTTGTCTGTTTGTTGGCCTGTAAGTTCGCAGCATAGCTTAAAAACTACTTACCTGATTGACTTCAAACTGTATTCAAACATTAAAGTGTGGTTTGGTAAAAATTTAGTATGGCGGAACAAGATGGCGGCCTAGTGAAACGTTAAAAAATATTACTGAAAAAGTAATTATCCATTTTACGTCAAATTTTGCACAAAAATCAAGTGTTATATAGGAATGAACTGGTAAAATTTTGATATAAATTCAAGACAGCCAAAGAAAATGGCCGACTATTAAAATATTTAAGAAATCTAAAAAACTACTTACTTATTAGATAGATTTTAAGTTTTGTGCAAGCGTTAAGTGTGATATAGAGATAGACTCGTAAAGTTATGATACAAATTCAAGATGGCGAAACAAGGTGGCGACCAAATGAAATCTTTAAAAAGATCAACGTAAAATATCTTATTTTTTGTCTTTAAATTTTACAGAAAAAATAAATTTTATACACAGATAAACTTTCAAAAATTCAGTATGACGGAACAAAATTACCTTGTGGGTCAATGTAAAAACTACTTATTCAATTTATTTAAAAATATACCGAAAAACTAAATGTGGTATAGGTAGAAACTGGTAAAATATTGGTAGGAATGCAAAATGGTTGAACAAAAAGGTGCCCAATATTAATATAAATGCTCAAATTTTTTTACCACATACCTATTCTGCTATCAAACTATGTACACTCTTTCAACCTATGGAACATCATATTATAAGAGTGGGTTTGTTTTTGTGGGATGCAAACAAAATATTAAATGTTTTTATTTTTATTTTTACTGTAATTAAAAGCAAATAGCACAAAGGGTTATACCCATATTTCAGCAGAATTAAATATAGTTTTCAATAAAGAAAACAGACAACAATAATTATGTTTTTTTTCCTTGAATCTTTAAAATATGAAGATGCATCTTTTTGTTCAAAATCTAAATATTGATTATGTAAACTAAAAAAGTCCAAGGTAGTCAACGAATAGGTTTCTAATTTCTTACTTTAGCGAAAGCGAAATTTTCATGGTAAGAGTCTGTTACTTATCACACAATCCCAGAAGTTTTGATTTTTGACCCTAAAGAACAGATAATAAATAATTGTAAGTGATCCATTTATTCATGATATACAATAACAATTTTCTAATTACTAAAATAATTTAAAAAACTTTACAAACAAACTATTCGTCAAAATTCTTAAAAGACAACTCGGATAATGGAAGCGTACTGTTAAATGGTAGGTTAGTAAATGATAAGAACATATTACACTATTAATAGGAATCATAAATAATTATTTTGAAAGTCAATAAAATTGGTTAAATTTGTTTTTAAAATAAGAACATCTACAATTTATGTAACAATTGCACCTGTTAATACTTCATTCATACTTTAAGGACCGAACTGATTAAGGACCGATTTAGATAATCAGAGTCTATTCATTTACTTCGTTTTCCTCAAAATGCAAATAAAACTATTAAAGTAAAATACCGAAATGTATTTTTAATAACATTTTGTTTACTTTGTGAACCAAAAATAAAATGACTTATAGTAAAACATTCAGAGAGAGACATTCAGAAAAAACTTACTGATGTTAAATGAAAACATTTTAAAACAATATAGATGAACACATTCTGTTTAACTGAGTCGGATTATTTTTTTTTGTCTGCTTAAAATCTTATTTAGATGAGCAAAATACTGAGAATTCGATACATCTAAACAAAAGTTTACTGTATTTACATTTTTGTCCCTTCCACAACCATCAATACGTTGCATGCATTTTGTTCGTAATTAAATTTTTTAAGCCGCTTATCAACGAAATACAGTCGTAGTAGGATAATAAGAAGCTATTCTTTGTTAACTAGTTGACCTACATCGAGTCAACACTTATTAGTTCACGAGTGTTAATTTTATACATCAAAACAATTAGCATTGCATTACTTCATACAAAAATTTGACAAGTTGATGGTTTGAATTTTCTTCACGTCACGTACTAATATATCCTTTATATTCTGTCTTTGTCGGTTAGCTAAACGACCACACCCGAAGCATCATTCGGGTTTTTTGTTCCAATGAACTTTGGGCCGAATGTGGTTCTCCCACCAAAAAGACAAGCAGGGGAAAGGTGTCAAATATCGACCGCAGTCAAATATCGACCACTATCTCCAGAACCAAAGTACAGCGTGTATCGAAACGCCATCACACGCGCCATCTAAAGTTTGGTCAGCTCACTTCGCTGCAAAGGCAAATCGGTTATTTATTCAATAGTTGGCCGGAGTGCACGCGCCAGAGTAGGTTTGTGTATTTTCTTATTAAATTTAAGGACTTTAAATCAAGATAAGATACATTTTTGCTCTGTACTTGCTTTGCTTTTGTAATGCAGTTTAATTACGCCCATATTAACTTTCATTTTATGAAAAAATTACCGCTGTTTCCTAACCTAGTTTCTTGATGGTAAAAATTCCCGGTCGGCTAGTATCGACCAGTGTGGTCGAATCTGTCAAGGAAAAAACAGCGACAATAAGACAGTCGGCAAAAATGTTTGGTGTGCCTTACGGAACCCTTCAGGACCGTTTAAAAGGTCGGTTTACTGCAAAGAAATACAAACTAGGATGAAAGTCGGTGTTTAGTGTCGAGCAAGAGTCGGAGCTAGCCAGTCATATTATTAGTCTATCTAAGGTATTTTATGGATTAACCGCAAGATGAATCAGAGAGCAAGCTTATGAATTTGCAGAAGCAAATCACATCAAACAATTTTAACACGCAAAAAAAGGTATGCGACAAAGACTGGCTCTACTCTTTCATACGTCGGAACCCATCTTTAAGCTTTTAACAAAGCAGAGGTGACTACATTCTTCGATAATTTAGAGAAGCTGTACAGCCAATATAAATTTGAAGCCCATTGTGTTTTCAAGGTTGATGAGACGGGTGTTAGTAATGTGCACACCCCTAGCCGGATTGTTGCAAAAAAAAAAACCGAAGGCGCACTTACAAGTGGCGAAAGAGGGCAGTTAGTGACCGTGGTTTCTGCAATGAGGGCTGCGGGTTACTATGTTCCGCCAATGTTCATTTTCAAACGAGAAAGAATGAAAGAAGCACTGGAAAGAAATGGACCAACGAGCGCTATTTACCGCTGCTCTAAGTCAGGTTGGATCACAAAATCTTTTTAGTGACTGGATGAAGCATTTGGCAAGATTTTCAATTCACCCGCATTCTTCCCATTCAGCCTCTCGATATTTGTTTTTCAGACCGCTAAGAATGCCTACCACCAAGAATGTATGTAAATAATGATATGTAAAATCCACGGATCACGAAAAGATCTTGCAAACCGATATTGCAGAATTATTCAAGAATGCTTATAATAGCGTAGCGATGGGTGGAAAAAGGGGTGAAGGCTTTTGAAGTGACTGAAATATTTCCTTTTAATCGTTTTATATTTAGTGATGATGAATTCACTAACGTTACAACTGTAGAAATGCCATCTTCTACGCCGAATATTATAAGTGCTGTTGAAATCATCCCAACAAAAAAATCTCACTTAAGAGAAAATTGGGAGCAAACACCTTCTCCCATCGCTGGACCGTCTATCTCTGGGCTGTCCATGCCAAAGTATTCTAAAGGGCTTCGTAGATCTTCTTTATCGACGCGATCAGCCTAGTCAAGTTCAGATCTAGAAGAAGTTTTTGAAAATGAATGGACCAATGATGAAGATACGACTTTGCAACCCAAAAAGGAAAAAATAAGTTTTGCTGACTTCGTACCATTGCCGCTAGTTAAGACTAGAAGTACAACACGTAGAACTCAACATTCGGTTATTATGACCTCAACGCCACTCAAAGAGGAGCTAGTTAAGAAAGAAAAAAGGTAGCAAGTAAAGAAAGATCAAGTAAAGGGGGTTAAGCGGTGTATCGGTACAAAAAAAGACTGTTGAGAAAGAAGAAAAATGTCAAGATTTTGGCACTATCAACGAATTATGGTGGAAATGTCGCTCATGTGGATGTTGGGCTCACGCTGTTTGCACGGATATTGAGCAGGCTGATGATTACATTTGTAAGAAATTTTAAAATTCTGTTCCAGTTTTTTTCTGAATTATTTTTAAATATAAAAATGTTTTGTAGGTTTGTTTTTATATTTTTTTAGAAACACCTGGGGCCTATTTAATAAAATTGTGGACATTAGAAGCCAGGGGTGAAGGGTTGAGGAACGAGTAATAATCATCATTTACGTTTCATGAACAAAATGTTAGAGAATGTTTACTACTCGTTCATTCATCTACTCCTTCTCCTCAGTTTTATGAAATACGCCTCTGGTCGATATTAGCCGTTTGTCCGGTCGATTTTACCCTACAGGTCGATATTACCCTTCGAGGTAATATTGTTTTTTCTGCTCGGCATACGAAAAACGTTTAGGTTAACTTACAATTGGCAAACATATTTTATTTATACAAGTTCTGTTCCACAGTCCTGCAAAATTTGAACTTCATAGGCGTAACTGGAAAGTCATTGTAAGGTTTTTTGCTTAGATGGTCGATATTGGCCCACTTTCCCCTATATGTGTTACTAAATGACTATGTACCGAAATAAATTCGGTCTTAATAAAAGGAAAGATTCATATCGAGGGAAATTCCGGGTAAAGAGGATACTTTTCTAGGTCGGGTAAAATTAATGTGTTGCATCTTCGTAGCTACGCCCCTGCTATAATTATTACGGTCTAAAGCTGAGATATACAAGAAATCTTGTCACTGAAAAGAAAAATTAACTGAAAATCACAATTCCATAAGTGCAAATTAACAAAAATTAAATACCTTAGCCTTCTTAAAATACCACTGTCGTTGCTATTACGGAGTAATGTGTTTGCAGAATATTAGGCGATTGGATCTTTTCCAAAATCCACCTCAGTCCTAAATAAGAGAGCGCTTAAGGATTAAACGATTTTGTAATACAAGATAAATTATGTTCAGTGAAACCAAGTGTTAAGGGTAAAATAAGATAAATAGTGAGTGTACATTTTCCGGCAGAGTTTAATTTCCAATTAAAATCAAATCAGGTAATTTTACTCGTGACCTGATTTTCTAATGCGAAATACACAGTTATGTTTTAGTCGAAATGTTCAAACATTAATATTTAAGAATTCAAAAGGGCGCAACTTAAGTTTTACAGGATGTCTCCAATATGTTTATCCAGCCATTTTCTCGCTTAAAATGAAAGAAGTACCCCTAGTGGAATTAAAAACATCAATGTATTCGAACCAATTTTTATTGACTTTGTGTTAGTACTTGTGGATATACCAGGTTACCAGTTTAATAAAGCGATCGAAATATAATGATTTCACTAGATTTTCCTTACATTATTTTTTTCGGTTGCATATAACTTACTAGAGACTACTAGAGAGTTCTAATTAAAACATCTTAAAAAATCTCCCAATTTATACTAAATTTAATTTTTTACTACACAGCTACTTTAAAACTACTCACAATGTATCAAATTTATTAATCATAATTAACTAAAGCACTACATAAAAGAACAGAAACCTAATAATTATAGTTATTTACATAATATTTTGAAGTACTTTCAATTTTCGAGGATACACATTTTAATACTTAGATATTCTTCCAAATTTAAAACGTACTTACCTTCTACATGAAGTATTTTGGTTCTGACCATGCATGTAGCTAATGTCTCAATTCAATTAAAAAATAAATCGATACATTTCCTTTATTCAGAACTTCCCTCGTTATATATTTTTTCTTTTATTAGGAATAGTGAAGGGTGACCTCATTTAATTCCGCACATACTCATTTAGTAACACATACATAGTGCCTTTTCAAACATTTTTATTGTGCGCTAATTTATTCCACCTATTGGATTCGTACCATTCTTTTACCAGTTTCTACATATGCCACACTTGATTTTGGGCATAATTTAAAATAATTTGACAAAGTAGTTTTTAAACTGATTTTTTTCCGCCATTTTCTTCTTTCATGTTGAATTCGTACCAGTTTTAACTTTCGTGCAAAATTTGAAGTCATTTAAATACGAATATTTTTTTGCGTTGATTACCTAAACATCTATTTGGTCCTCATTTTGTTTCGCCATCTTGAACTCGTACCACAATTTTACCATTTTTTCTATATGCCATACTTATTGCTTACATAAAATTTGAAATGAACCTAATAAGTAGTTTTTCAGGCTGATTTTTCAAACATTTTGTTAAACTCCTATATTGTTTCGCTAGAATGGAGGGAGATCTTTTTAGGATTACAATACTTGCCTTTTACAAGAGAAGTAATATGTCAGAAAAACATCATCGTTTATGTCTTGGCTTTTCTTAAAATTTGAACCAAAACCTCTATTTTGCTTACTTTATTGCGAATTTTGATTTGAATAGGATCCCAACTGAAACACTAATTAATTACTACTAGTCTTTGGCTACAAATAATAACCGCAAGGTTCGCATATTAAACTACGTGCATTTTTACTCCCCTCGTAAAAGGGAAATATTGTAATGGTGAAAATATCATCCTCCGAGATTTTTTCAGATCTTCAGGGTTCCTGAAAAACATGTTTTCTCAATTCCGTCGGTCTGTCTGTTTGTCTGTTCGCGGAATAGCTAAAAAACTACTTACCCGATTGACTTCAAATTTTGGTCAAAAATTAAGGCTCATATGGGGATGACCTGGTAACATTTTGGTAAAAATGCGATATGGCGAAACAAAATGGCGGCCTAGTGAACTGTTAAAAAATATATTTTTCAAAAACTATTTATCCAATTTATTTCAAATTTTGCACAAACATTAAGTACTATGTTGGAATCGACTGATTGATAACGTTTTAGTACAAATCCATAAAGAAAATGTCCAGTTAATAAAATATTTAAAAATTCAGCCCGAAAAAACCTTTTAATAGATTGGTTTGAAATTGTGTGCTATAAATAATTGTGGTATAGGGAACAACTAGTAAAATTGCGGTTTTAATTCAAGATAACCGAAAAAAATGGCGGCTAAATAAATTGTTTGTAAATCGGTCTGTCTGTTTGTCAGTTCGCGGCATAGCTTAAAGACCACTTATCTACCCGATTGACTTCAAATTTTTATCAAAAATTAAGGGCCATATGGGGATGAATTGGTAATATTTTGGTGAAAATCCAATATAGCCAAACAAAATGGAACCCCAGTGAAATGTTAAAAAAATTATTGTTCAAAAACTACTTACCCAATGTATCTCAAATTTTGCTCAAACATATTATGTTGGAATCAACTGGTACGAATCCAAGATGGCGTAACAAAATGGCGGCTTAATAAAATATTTAAAAATTCAGGCTGAAAAAACTAGTAAATAGATTTATTTCAAACTGTGTGACATAACTATTTGTGGTATATGGGTCAATTAGCAAAAATGTGGTACTAATTCAAGATAGCCGAACAAAATGGCGGTCAAATAAAATGTTTGTACGTGGCAAAAAATATGTTTTGTCAATTCCGTCGGTCCGTCTTTCGGTCTGTCTGTCAGTTCGCGGCATAGCTTAAAAACGACTTACCAGATTGACTTCAAATTTTAGGCAAAAATTAAGGGTCATATGGGAATGACCTGGTAATATTTTGGCAAAAATCTAATATGGTGGAACAATGATAAAAAATGTATTTCTAAAAAACTAATTATCCTATTTACCTCAAATTTTGCACAGAAATCAAGTGTTAGATAGGAATAAATTGGTAATATTTTGAAACGAATTCAAGATAGCAAAACAAAATAGCTGCCTAATATAATATATTAGTAAATATTACTTATTAAATTCATTTCAAAAATTTTGCAAGAATTAAGAGTGATATAGAGTTCCACTGGTGAAGTTGTAGTACGAGTTTAAAATAGCAATCACACAAAATTTTTGAAAAAAAAAACGTAAAAAGAACTTGTTTAATTGACTTTAAATTTTACAGAAAAATTAAATGTAAAAATTTGATATTCTGGTGCGAATTCAACATAACATAACAAAATGGCGGTACGTGTCAACGTAAAAACTGCTTATTGAATTTATTTTAAAATATGCCCAAGTGTGGCTTAGGTAGAAAGAAATTGGTAAAATGTTGGTAAGAAAATAAAACGATGGAACAAAATGGCGCCCAGAAAAATCTTTGAAAAGACAGTATACTATGTAACACATATATACTGTGGCTATGTACTGAACTAAACTGAACCACACCTCACTATTCCTAAGAAATGGAAAGAAAATCGTAAAGAGGGAAGTTCCAGGTAAAGGAAATGTACCGATTTCTTCTTATGTCTTTCTTCCATCTTTAGTCTAGGAAGCTCATCCATTTTTTAGGTCGGAGCATGGAAAAAAAGGTGAATTTGTACTTCCCTTATAAGAATGAAAGTAAAATCAACGTGAAAAAAATCACTTTCTCAGATCTTTGCGGTTTAGAGTCCCTGGACCTTGAAAAGCGTGATCTCCCATTTCTCTGAGTCTGTCGGTCTGTTTATACCCGGTATAGCTCAAAAAATACTTAACCAAATGACTTCAAATTTGGATTAAAAGTGAGTCGTATAGTGATGGAATAGCGACGTTTTGGTAAAAATTCATTACGGCGGAACAAAATGGCGACCTCACAAAATGTGAAAAAGAAATATTAAGACATTACTTATTCGCAACTTATTCAAGTGACTTGAAATCTTGAACCTTAAAATAAGTGCGAAACACTTTTTTGGCAAAACAAAATGGCGGTGTAGTCAAAGTTTGAATATTCGGTCAAATTCCACTTCCTGCAATAAAACCTCCTTTTTTGGATAAAAATAATTAATAATACTTTATTTTTATAGACTATGTAAATAAAGTTATGAAAAGTTAATAGTAATATTAATGATCTTAATAATATTAACATTAATAGTATTATTAATAATAATATCAATACTAATAACAATAACAATAATAAATACCCCGCAGGAGACAGCTTTAGTATGCTCCTGATTATTTGGGCGTGACGATCCCACTGACTCTAGCTACGCCGAGTTTTTTGGCGTCGGTAAATAATCCGAGAATTTGGAAACCCAACACCTGATTAAAAGGAGGAAATATCATTTTACTTCAAAGCTGAAGGGAGCTTAAAAATGCACACCAATTTCTTTAAAAATAAGATAATCGATAAACATAAGAATGCGGTTGCCTGCAGGATACGTCTGGAATAGATGCTGGACGTGACAGCATACAGGACGTCAGTGGTGGTGAGCTGAACAGGTAGGCCTCCGCTATTTACGGAGCGACAGCCGGCCTTGAAACGGAATGCACCTAATATAGGTCAGCGTTCCTCAGCTCGAAATGTTGATTAAAATCATTTTGCTTCTATTCCGGATGTACCACGAAGACGCACGAGCTAGAACAGAGACTTAAATTGTGAGGTGATGCGTGCGTATTTTGTAGCAACTTGCCGTGAAAGAGATCTGGCTGGATACAGGGATGAAATAAAACACATATTTGTTGAGAAAATCTACAACACTTAAGTGCATACAGAATGACAAACAAAAATCTTTTTTGGCTTGTTCGCAACTAAATAAAAAAGTTTACCTTTAAATTAATTGAAGCAAATATTTAATAAAATTACATATCTCAACATGTAGACTAGACTGTCTACGGAATGTTTCGATGCATAATATAAATAATATTATTTAAGTAAGCATAAGAAATTATGTCATTTACCTTAAGTTTTTATAGACACATAGTTGTTGTACAAATACTCTCATCCTATCGGGACTCAACAAGTGAGCCGATTGTAGGAGAGAAACATTAAATAATAGAAAAGGGGTCTGGTACGATTTAATACATCTCGATTTTTTACCTTTTTTTTGGGTTTGTTAGGAAGCTTAACTTAAATTTACTATATTTAAGCAAAAAAAAAAAGCGTGGATGCACTACCAACATTTTGTTTCATCTACATTCACAACTCAAACATAGACCACCTTGAAATTGGTTATTTTTGTAAAATTAAGTTCGTAAGCACTTTTTAGTTGTTTATTTTTTTGCACTAGTCACTACCAACTTGTTATTTCCTGTATATTTCCAACTCACACATATATAATAAAAATAAAAAATATATATTTAAAAAACAGTACAAAAATCAATTTTCATCGATTAAAAACGTCCGAAACAATATCGAGTTAGAATATCGACCGCGCGACCTCTGAACAATTGAACTTCCGCATGCCGATGTGATGCCGCGACCAATCGATCGAATCGTGAGAAGAGACCGGCTGATGACCCAAATCGTGATTTCATATTCCATTTGCTATCACGTTCGGCTGCTGCTCGGTAGCTGTGAAATCTTCGGGTACTTTCGTCAAGCTTTAAGGTAATCAGGTCAATTCGGACTGCCCAGTCTAGCTTAGTATAACGTATTTTATTATGCCTAAGGAACGCAACGAGACCATTCGAACCGCCGGCGCCGCGCGCGGCTAATAGTATAGCGTATTTAACTTATCCTAAGGTTCGCGTTTTATTACAACTATTAGGAGGGACGGTCAAACGAATAATTTATTTCCTGAAATATTTTTGGGGGGTCATTGACCAAATGATTCTATGGAAGAGCCGCCACTGTTTAAACTGTTTTAATCCCTTCTGGGGGTGGTATAAGGGGGGTGATTAGTTGAATTTACAATATAACTTTATATAGAGTTTCACCTTACTTTAGAGGGCTTTAAGACAAATATTTCTGTGCAAGCCGAAGGTCTTAAACTCGACTCATTTTCGAATTACGAAGGAATGAAATTAAACATAATTTCGATACATCGTTTCCAATATTTTATAAAATAAACTTTAAAATACGGCCAATTTAGACAAATTGTGCAAGCATTTATAACGGTGGTTAGACGATAATATTGCGTATACCTCAGTCGTTAAATGAAATGTTTCAGAAGGGTCTCACAATTATGTGAAATTTATCATAGATATTTTCTGTTGATTACTCCTTAAAACTAATTTGGGAATATTTCCACTAGACAAATTTATTTAGATATTAGCTAACAGATCCCTTTGCAATTTAAACATACGCTGGAGTTGAAGGTTTGCCATCAAATTAGTTCAGCCCTTTACATTTAATTAATGACATAGTTTTAGTATACCCTAGAGGAACTCTCGGCGTTAAGCAGCGTAAACAGTAGACAGTGTATATTAGCTAGATCAGTTTGCTTGAAATCTATAGAGTTTGAGAATTTTTTATTGTTTTTATTTATTTATTTATAGACCTATATTTTATAACAGAACTGTTGAACATTAAACAGCTCTCGGGCATTATAGAAAATCAGCTTTGGTGAAATAGCCTATTTTTTTTACCTGTGGCAGTTCTTGATCTCTTGAGCAAAAGAAACCATGGTCACAATCTAATCCTATGACTAGTTTTTAATATACAGGGTGTAAAACTTTGCCTAAATTCTATATAAAATACATAGGGAAAAGAGGCAGTGGTTGCTAGTGGATTTAAGAACGGGTCAAGCGCAGCGTAGCTAGGTGCACATCTCTATAAGTAAAAGTAGCGCCGCAGGCGTAAAATTTTCGGGGTGCCACGCCTAAAATGGCTTTATCTTTTTATGAAGTTAATTATCCATACCTTTGGAGCGTTCTTTAATACTTAGGGGAAATAATATGAATTTATAAGGTTTTAAATATATTTTTTTTGTTCTTAGAAAACTATACCACGATACACGACACGATGCAATGCAAAACTGCTTACGCCTCCGACGATACGAACGCACTAATTTACATTAATTCTATAACAAGCGCCTGCAGCGTGTAGCAGCAATTTTATGCTGCCCCCATCTCTATTTGGCTTACGGATATTCACCATTGCGTCGCCATAACAACTGCCGTAAAAAAATCTAAGCGCGAAAGATGGCGCACACAGGGCAAAATGCATACTTTAGGTGGACAAAAATACTTTTTAGTAAAAACTCCACTTTATGGTAAAGTAATGCAAAAAATAAGTATATGGATTAAATAAAATTACCTAAATAATGGTCAGACGAAAAAACTGTCCCAAGCAGATAAAGGTCTAAAAATAAAATAATGCGCGGAGTTATTTGGTACTGTTTTTTTTCTTAGTTTCTAAAAACGTTCTTAGTATTAAAATGACTACTAGCTTTAAATTTTTCCGATAAATTTGTTTAATATTATTGGATTAAGTAAACATTTCTAAAGGTACAATTGTCAACAGTATTATATGAATAAGGCGAACTATTTGAAATATTTTGTTTGTCATTACTATGACCCCCTGTAACATCTCAGCCCCATTTATAAATAACATTGATGTCTTTTACATTTTTGGCACAATCTTGGTTAATGTGTTTTTCCAATGTATAGTTTACCAAATAGTTAGTGCATTTAGGAGAATTTAATTTAAAAAATGTGTGCCCTTGGAGTGCCCAAAATACGTTTAGATTAGTGGCCCGCTTCGTTTTTGGACTTTTTTATAGGACTCATGAAAAATTAAATTTTAGTTTAAAAACTTACAAAATACGTTGTTACGAAATGTCTAATTATTCAAATGCAAAAAATATATAGTAAACAAGTAAATACAAAATATTATGCATATACCTACAGGTTCTGAATCCATGGATTCAACCAGTTCTAATTTGTTTTACTAGAGTTAGGGCGGACACGCTTATCACGCGAATAATTGAACGCGACTAATAATATGAGAGCCTAATTAATTTGTTTTATTCTGGAGGTTTATTCCTGCGTTATGTTGCCAGGGATATTATTATTTTTTTAAAACAATGTAAACAAATATACATATAATAATTTAAAAGTATAAATAGTCGCATTTAGTTATAGTGAAAAATTGCATTTATGTCCACCTAAATTAAACATTTTGCCGTGTGTGCGGCGTGCGGGGGAGTCTGAATAGGAATTTGTTAACTGCTGATTGTGATTCCTCAACGGGTCGCTCTTATGAAAAGGGTTCAGCGCGCTACGTTTTTAAGTCATTATTATTCTTTAAGTATATAACGCACTAGTTTTGATAGAAAATAATGGTATCATTAAGGAAATAATGTGAATTTATATAAAACATACTACATTTTTATAATAGAAATGTAGATTATAAAATGCTTAAACAAATATTTTTATTTTTAAGTAAATTGACTGGAAAATGTAGGTGAAGTGGCGCCTCACCCGCGTACCCTGACGAGTCGCCACTGAAAAGAGGATGACACCAAATTAGTTTTTCAACACAGGTCCGCAAATGCTTTATTCTCGATATGCAGGGTCTTATATTGGTCCTATATCTTGGAACTAAAGGATTTCCGAACCTATATTTTTATAAAACTTTTTTCTTATTTTAAATATAAACGCTAAATTTGTTGAAAAAACTAATTTGGTGTCGTCCCCATGTATTTTATATGGCATTTGGATAAAGTTATATATTATAAGTCATAGCCGTAGATCGTGCTCAGGGTATTTTTTGCTCAGGTTAAGAACTCCAACTTATAAAAAATGTAGCCAATTTCACCGGTTTTCCATAAGGTTTGTGGTTGGTCCTTTGAAATTAAAAGAGCGTTAATTGAGTTGTAATCGAAATTTTTTTATATATTAATTCTACAGGATGTCCCAGAATAGATTGGCAATCTCTAAGATATAAATAGAAAAAGCAAACGTAATGTTAGTTTGTGACATGTAATTTTCTCCTAAACTATTCGTTCTAAAATAGGGATCTGGAAAATAGGTTTTCCAAATAATGATGGTATCGTTTGACGAAACTTCATAATATTTGGGTGAGTAACGTAATTATTACGCAAAACTTATACAAAATTATTGTGGCCAATATGTATGCATTTTATGTTATTTAGTTGAAAAAGGTTTGTTCTACATGGGCACCGTCCAAGTCTAATACATTCTCTTAGCATTGGATTATTTTTTATTTGTTCAAAGTCGAGTCGAGGCAACAACTCGTCCGTGGTAGCAATCGGGTTAATATATATTAGTTGGCCCGACAGGTAGAAATCAAGGGACTTAAGGTCAGGGGAGCGGGGTGGCTAAGGAATAGGTTCACCATGGCCTGTCCAGTGCAGTTCGGATAAACTGTGTTTAAATGTTCTCTAACCACGAAGCTAAAATGGACTGGAGCATCATCATGCGTAAAGTACATGTTACAAGTACGTTGAGGTAGGACCGTGAAAGGACCTATTAAATTGTTTCCAATGATACCTGCCCATACGTTAACAATAAATTCCTGCTGATAACACCCCACAATTGTAGCATGTGGGTTCTCATCACTCCAGATATGCCGGTTATGGGAGTTTATTTTTCCTCTTCGAGTAAATCCTGCTTCATGTGTGTGTAAAATTTATAAAAAATTAATAAAACGATGGTTATTACGGTATTGCTGAAGAAATCAATGTGCAAATTGTAGTCTGGCAGGTAAGTCATTTGGTGTTAGAGCTAGCACTTTTTGAAGGTGAAAGGGATGGAGCAGCTGTTTATGAAACGTTCTCTGTACAGTAGACTTTGTGGTATTGTACTGGGCTGCGAGATTTCTAAGGCTAATGGACGGTTCCTCTTTTACAGCGTTAAAAAAATTTTCTTCTAGGTCAACAGTACCATCAGTTTTCTGGTTAACTCAGTTAGATTTTTTGGGTATAAAAGTACCTAAACACGCTGTCGTTCCGATCTTTCAAATTGCTTAATGGAGCAAATATATTTACCATTTTCTTTTAACCGTCGATCTACTTGCTCGAAAGTCTTTCTATCCGGAATTGGGCGACTGGGCAATCGATCATCATATAACCGTCTGGTTTTTAAATCATTTGAGGATGCGAGTCCATACATCAAATGCATGTCCGCTAACTCGTTAAATGTGTATTCGATTATAGCAGATAATCGATTTGAGAATGTTTCCTTAAAATGTTATTAATCAACGATTGTAACTAGATGTTAGTATTAAAATGTCAGTCAATTAAAACGTCACTGATCAGACATTACCGACAATGCAATTTTTTAGGTAAATCAATTAACTACCAGGGACGAGTTGATGGCTCGAATTAACCTCCACCACAGTACACGAAGTCGGTGGTCTGTGACCTTTACTTAGAACAAATAAAAAATAACTCAATATTAGTGTCGAGAGTAACGCAGTACATAGTTCGCCGGGCAAGAGAATATGTATAATTTTTGCATAATAATGACTGTTATGTCCTTACTGATCAGTGCATTTTTGTCAAAAATCGGTCACTATTCAGTGTCAATCAGAAGTTAACGGATTTTACCGAGAATGCAAATTTTCAGGTAAATCAATTTAACTTAGTAAATGCAGTGTTTCAGAAATGGTCGTTTTTTTCGAAAAAGAGTCAATTGTTGGAAATTGGTAATGAGGACCTTTTATCTTTAAAAATGCCTGAGCGACAAAAAAAGTGTTTTTAATGAAATATCTTTATGTAGATAAAAATTGTGTATCCCCAGATATTATGAAGTTAAGTTAGACAATACCAAAATTATTTGGAAAACTTATTTTTCAGATCCCTATTTTAAGAACGAATATTTGTATAACAATTATCACAGTCTTATGTTAATCAAGGTAATACTGCTGCGACACGTTTGGCTAGTGCACAAAATACGGATACGACCAATAAGCCGGAGAACCGTATCTTCAAAAGACCATCTTAATATACATTTGCACTTATATTAATTTTTTTAAGGTAACGTACAATCCCGTTATGAGACTGCATTGCGATAAAAATAGTTGTTTCTAGGAGCATTTATTTACTGTCCTAAACTGCCAAGGTTTTACAACTTTATTACTTAGAGACGTCGTTATACTATCCTTACAAGCGATTTATTATGCCTTAGTAGCACAAGACGTGCTGTTATATCCCAGCTGCTGCCATGCGGGTTACTTTTTAACTTTCATTTAAATTTATATAGAAAAAAATAAATTATAGGTTAAAAAAACTAGAAAACACCCGTTTGTAAGTAACGCTCTAGAAACTACAAAATAATGAAATCTTTTAAAAATACTTTGTTCCAATATATGCATTCTATCACTGACAAGCGTGAGGCGTTTTGTCAAAATTAGTTAAGTTAGTTGTCAGAAGTACATGCTTCTGAAAAAAAAACTCAATGAAAAGCGCCCCACGTTTTTTGGCATAGTCATTGAATCGTCAAGGGTACAATGCATGTTATATCGTAACAAAATGTTTTAAGTAAATTGCATTATTTTGTACTTTTTAGTGCGTTACTGACAAAAATGTATACTCTAGTTTTTTTTTTACTTTTTAGTCTTAAAATATTTTTTTTTCTGTTTAAGTTGTTTATTCCCAAGTAACTTACAGTAAAAGAAAACTACTACCTAATCTAAATCTTGTAATAAAAATATATATTTAATTATATATGTCTATAAAATTTTAAATATAATTATTTACTATATTTCCAACATTTTTTCTTTAATACTTTTTTAAATTTAATCATATTTCTGATAACTTTAATTATTTTTTATTTTATTTCCTTGTAAATATGTATTTATTCATAAACTAAAGATCTTTTGCCAAAATTACTTTTAACTTTTATCGTTTGAATTTTGTTATGTTGTCTAGTTTGATGGTAATGTAATGAAGAAATGTTTTTAAAACCAATTACTGAATGTTTATCTTTTAAAATGATCGAATGAGTTAATGAGCAAACTTTTAATTTATATAAATTTTCTAGATCTAAAAGGCATCTTGGTTTATACAAATGTATTGTCGATTCCAAATATGGCAATTTATATATAAATTTTATTACCTTATTTTGTAATGTTTTAAGAGGTCTTAGAGTTCTTATACATTATACTTTCCATATGGGGCTCCCGTATGGAAATTAAATATTGAAATTTTAAATAAATTAGTGAAAAATAAATATACTTTAAATGTACCTTCCAACTTAAATTTTCATCAAAATGTAAACCTAAAAATTTTATTGACTTCACACATCTTATTTCTTCTCTATTAAAATTAATATTTGGCAAACATATTTTGTTGACAGGCTTTTACTAATAAACATAAAATTATATTTTTCAAAATTTAAAGTAAGTTTTTAAGCTGCTAACCAAGAAGACAGCAAATATAAATCAAATTTTATATCACTATAAATTGTGGAAATATTTTTGGCAAAATAAATAATAGTTGTATCATCTGCAAATAATTTACTGCCACCTTTCAGTTATTATTTTTTCTGGACTTTTGAAGTCGTCAATTTTAACAAACTGTTTTCGATTATTTAAATAGCTTTGAAACCAATAATACATTTGACCCCTTATACCGATATTGAATAAACAATGAAATAAAATATTATGATTTACTGTATCAAAAGCCTTTTTCAGATCTAATGGTAGTTAGCAACACTTTTGATCATTATCAACATTACTTTGAATTTCAGAGACTACGTCCACTACTACAATTTCAGTATTCTTATATTTTCTAAAGCCATATTGTCCACTGAAAAGTAATTTTTTAGCATCTAAAAAATTTAATATTCTTTTTTTTTAAATGTATCAACATTGGAATTATATCACTTCCAACAATTTTGATTATTTTAATTGATATATTGTCAAAACCACAAGCTTTTTTTGAATCCAGGCCATCCCACCAGGCTTTTTTTGAATCCAGGTTTCCGTTTTGAATCCAGGAAACCAAATGAACCCAAACCCGTGTGGTTTACTAGCTGATCGGATCAGCTCGACGGTACCAAATTATCATATTGTCATCCGAATCACTTACATTTGCAAAATTTCAAATCGATACGGCAATTAGAAATAGGTTAAAATCGATATCCTACATTTACTTACATAGATAGTTATTTATTTATTTACATATAAGTGAAACTAATAAGGCGTGTTAAAAAATAAATTAAAAAGTTGTTGAAATAGATCGAGGTTTTTGTATCGGCTTCGGTTTTATAAAAGAGGTAAATAAATCCAGAAACACTTGGCTTGAAACTAAGGGTATCTATTTTTTTAAAGGCCAATTTTCAGAAATCGTAGTTTTATTAGTTTCTATTCGATAGGGTCATTTTTGCCTTGTAGGCATGTGCTTTTGAAAAATACCTCAGAACATAAGTTTGTACCTATAACTTCAGCTCAATGGTACCCAATTATTTTATTGCCAGCCGAATTACATATATTAGCAAAATTTCATATCGAGATGACAATAGTAGTAAGTTAAAATAGATCGGTAGCATTTGGTACTGACCTAATGAGTTTGATGGTACCAATTTGAATTACATACATTTGCAAAATTTCAGATCAAAATGACAGTTAGAAGTAGACTTCCTAAATTTGCTTCATTGCCAATTTTAAAAAATCGTAATTTTATTAGTTTTTATACTATAGGGTTAATTTTTTGGCAAGACCTTGAAGCATGGATTAAAAATACCCCAGAACATAAGTGAGTACCGCTAAATTGTAATAGAATTTAATGTTTATTAGTGTCGGCAAACCTAGCTGTTCAGATGAGCCCGATGGTATCAAATTATCATATTTTCAATCAAATTACATTACTTCAAAATTTCAAATCGATACGATAATTAGAAGAGAATAAAAATCGATCGGTACCATTTGGTACTGATCTATCAGTACCATGTTTCCAAATTATTACATTATAATTCCAATTACATACACCTGCAAACTTCCAAGTCGATAAGACAATTAGAACTAGGTTAAAATTGACTTCCTGGATTTGTTTATATACAAGTGAAACTAATAATATCGGGTTAAAAGAAAATAAATCAAAAAGTTGTAGAAAATTAATTGAGATTTTTGAATCTGCTTCAGTTTTATAAAAGAGTAATAACTCCAGAAATATTCAGCTTCAAATTAAGGGTATCGATTTTTTTAATGGTCAATTTTCAAATACCCTGATTTTCCTAATTTTTATCCAATAGGGTTAGTTTTTTGACAAGACCTTGAGGCACGGATGCCCTTTCTAAAAATACCCCAAAACATAAGTGGGTCACGTTTGGGCGTTAGAGGACGCCAATTACCCAGTTTTTCGAACTAAAAAATTTAAAAAATGTATTTCACAACCTTTAGTCTTGCCCATTTTAAATAAGGTTCGGAAAACCATAAATTATAATGTTTTTGGAATTCTGATAAAAATCGGTTATTCTTTTTTACAATTATTCTGCACCATTTTTTTGTGACGTCATCCTATTATCTATATTTTCCAAACAAAAAAATAGCATAAAAATAAATGTTTTGCCATTTGAAAGCTCCAAGGTCTGTATATATACATGCCAAAAATTGCTGGTAGTTTTGATTCGCTTGTGCTACCGCTATGCACCCTCGAAAACCACTGGCGCAGCCAGGGTGCAGAGGGGCAGCTGTGTAGTAAAATATCCTAGATTTTATACTCATTGAACAATATAATTAAACCACTGCCCCTCCCAGTCAATATTTCTGAGTCCTCTGCTCCCCAGACAATTTTATAGTGTGCTACGCCAGAAAAAAAACCACTGAAATGGTTTGTATGCATAGCAGAACGAAATTTTCTATCAAAAATTCCGTACTCGTCGTAGTCGTAGTCGTCCGCGTCGGGACAAGGAATACACAATTGAAAGTTGGTACATTTCTGGACCGGTCGAGGCCTTTGGACATTCAATTGATTAAAAAATATTTGCAGACTATTTTTGGTTCGGGAGATATAGATAATAAGATGACGTCACAAAAAAGACTATGATACACGATAACTGACAAAAAAGTTCTCGATCTTGATCAAAATTTCAGAAAACATTTTGTGTTATAGTCCTCCACACAATATTTAAAATGGGCAAGATCAAAGATTGTGAAATATATTTTAAATTTTTTTTGGTCGAGAAAAAAGATAATTTTGACCCCATCTAGTGTCCAAACGGCTGAACTGTTAGACAAAGGGAAAATTATTTTAAATGGGTATATCTAGGAAAAACAAATCATAAATGCTTTTGGAATTAAAAAGTGTATCAAAATTAAAACTATGAAATATTGTCTTCTTTTATTTTCAATACGTTTATGAAAGATTCTCTTCTTTAAAAGTAATTTAAAACCAAAAAATAAAACAGAGTACTTTATTTTGAGCAACAAATAAATTTCACGACCAACCTCAGAACACAACGCGTTATCTGAGCATAACGAGTTGTTCTCCAAATAATATTAATTTCAAATTACGGAACTAACATTTAATTTATTTTGTAAACAAGAGGTTCTCAGTCCTTTTTCCTATCTAAATTTCTTTCATTCGCAAGTGCAATAAATGTGATGTTGCCATGTGTCAACTGGTTTATTATAGAACGGAATGGTTTATTATGATTCGCCTTGGAAACATATTACTTGAACCACACCTGAGGGATTTCCAAAAAGGATTTCCAATCAATATGAACGAGATTTTAACCAAATCTTTTAGAAATTCTTTAAATTAATTTTTATTTGGGAATATTTATTAAAATTAATGATTTAATCCTGCCAAAATTCAGGATTCAGTTCTATCAAATTTATGCTGCTGTATTTTATCAGGATATATGAAAAAAAATCCTATAAAAGGATTGACCCTCCGGTATGGAATTTTCTAATTTATTAATTCATTTATAATAACTATATGTATAGGCTGGGATTTATTTAGTTATAGTATTCAGAAGACGGAGGGTGCATTATTGTAGTTGATACTGTATATGAAAAATATTGTATACTACGTTTTCTACAAGAGCGGTCATTAAAAATAGTACTTTTTCGACTTTAAAACCTTGACTTCCATACTGCATAAATATTCTTATTAGTAAGTGGCTTTGTAGACGTTAGACCAAGTTGGTTTCGTGTTCTTACTAGACTCTAAAATAATTTAGTTTTTTCATGCAGTACTTTTTGTAGAAACACAAATGGTTTATAATTGTTTGAAAACATTTTGCAAAAACAAGGAAATAAAAACCAATAGTTTGCTGAATAATGAGATTTTGATTTGATTAGATATGTATTCAATACACTCTTTACAAATTGTTCTACCTGCACAAGTCTGCCTCGAGCTTTTATTTAAAGTCATTTTGCTATTTTTTGTACGCCGTTTTTGAATTAATTTCAATTCAATCTAATAAATAGCTCTTTCAGGCTAATTTTTTAAATATTTTATTAAGTCGTCATTTTGTTTTGCCATCTTGGATACATGCCAAAATTTTACCGGTTCATTCTTATGTAATGCTTGATTCTTGCGCAAAATTTGAGGTAAATTGGATAAATAGTTTTTTGAAAATGTAGGAACTTTGTATTTCGTTCAAATGTTTATACATTTGCACATTTTTAAAAATTTGCACCAAATAAAACGTTTCTACATTTCCATTCTATTTTTTTTCTTTACGTACACATAGATACTTCTCTCTTTTTCGAATAGTTTTTTAGTAATAATTTTTTTAACATTTCCCTAGGGCGGCATTTTGTTCGGACATGTTGGATTTTTACAAAAAAATATTACCAGGTCATTCCCATAAAACACTTAATTTTTGACCAAAATGGGAAGTCAATCGGAAAAGTACTTATTTAGTTACGCAGTGAACAGACACACATATAGACAGACCTACTTAATTCTGGAAACATGTTTTTGGCATTTAACGACCCTAAAACGTGAAGATCTCCTGAGAGGGTGATTTTTTCATGATTATAATACTGTTCCTTTATGAGGAAAGTAAAAATAGACTAAATGGAATCGAAGCCAAAATAGTTTCTGTGAATTTATTATTGGCCTTCAAAAACTGAATTGTATTCTGCGAATACGTGAACAGTAATGAAACCACACCAGAAACAATTCCATATTTGGTGTCGTTGTTACGTCCTTCATTACGGTTTACTTGTTTTAAACATTTTGATTAAATATATGTGTTTTAAACATTTTAAAAACATCCTTACTAAACTGAAACTGTTCAGAACTATGTAAAACATGTTTAAAACTTAAACGTATTTTTATCTAGTCAGTTTAGCTAGTTTATTTGCCTGTTCAGGTATCAAAATCAGATAAGAAAAACTTTTTAATGAATGAACATTATTCAAGTAAGAAAACATATTATAATATATCAAAGTAATAATAATTAACAAAGCAAACAATGAAAATACACAGGTTCAAGTTTAAAAAGAGTTTTAAACATGCTTTTTTTTCTGTTTCTTCACATAATCCTCAGTTTAAAGTAAAAAAAAAATGTTTCTACAAAGTTTTTAAATTATAAAAAACACAAATTAACAAAAACACGTTTTCTTTTAACTTTGGGATTTAATACTAAATTATTTTTCAATGGGACAAACTATGTCGTCTTACACATATTTGTAGTACGTTAGTGAACGTTTTGATATTTTATTCATTATTTAACTTCCTAAAACAAATAAAATAAAAATCATTCTATAATACAAATATACAACTTAGTTTTAAAAAAACATTTATTTCTTTATCACAGTTATCGAATACAGCGCAAGAATATTACTCTATCATTTATATCTTGAAGTCCTCTGTTGTTAGAGTCTATGGGCTGTCCTTTTTTGTCACGTATGTTACAAATATCAATTAACTAAAAAAGAGAAATATAGGTAAATAACATTATACTATGTTAAAATTTCGGTTGCCAGTTTTTGAATACATTCAGTGTCGCACTCAGGATTTGTGGGAGGGGATGAAATTGGTAAATCTATGATAAACAAATAATTTTCTAAGCATTTATTAATTTTTTAAATATATACAGAGTTTCTATTTATCTACAGCTAAATGAGATTGAAATTAAGGCCAAAATGTTGAAAACAGAACAGTACTCTGTTCTGGAGACAGACTGATTAACGCGATCGCTTCTTATATATATATATATATATATAACCAAACATAGATGTCACTAAAATCAACCCGATCATCGGCTTTCTTCGTTTGGCATTGGGTGTCATTGGCCGTTTGAAATTTCAGCGCGGGCGATTTTTTTTTATTCAAAGTCAGAGTTTTTATAAAAACTGTGTCCGAGATTAGAAAGTTTAGGATTTCAGTCTGTTATTGAAGTATTTTATTTGTAGTAGTCTCTGGTGGGACTATTCTCATCATGGAAGTGCAAACTAGACGCTCAAATAAAACGTGCTCAATATGTGACTTTGAATTTTCCAGTGTTTCAGCAAAAAACAAACACATTAAAAACATTCATAACCATGGACAGAATGTCCAATGTAGCAGAAAGGCACACGTTATATGCCCTTTATGTACAGACAATGAATTTGCCTGTGGGACATACAACAGGCTTCAAATTTATCTGGAACAAAGTCACAAGATAAAAGTTGAAGAATTAATGTTTAATTTTTTTAGCAAAGAATAATATGAGAAATGGTTAGGGGTAAATAGGATAGAAACAAAGTATGTTGTATGTAAAACTCGACAAAATATTGACCACATAGGGAAAACTTACAATTGTAATCGAAGTAATTCATATGGTAGGTCGACTAAAGCTGAATTTGAAATAACTAGTGTTTCTACTTTATTATTTTTAGGATATGAGAGCCATTATATTAGAAGAACAGAGAAAGCGTCTGGTTCTATAAGAATAGTGTTTGTCCATCCAGTTTAGAAGTTAAGCTCTAGGAATCATGTATGTATTAAGTAATTACTTATCTTAAAATAAATAGTTTTGTTAATATAACATTCTGTGTACAAATGCATTCAGTATGAGGTTCACAAACTTTCAACATGAATGAATATTTATAATTTTAAGTTCCAGAGATATGCTTTGGTATATTGTTGATTAAATACTTAGGTAGGTGCTGTGTATGTCTGACTATGTTGTAATTTATATCAAGTCTCTGATGTACAGTGTGTTACTCTAGTTAATGTGAATTTTAGGTCAGAGCACTGTGACATTTTGGAAAACACATGTAGAGTATGAAGAAATCAGAACTCAACATTTGTCAAAATCGAAGAAGATAGTGATAGTTGAAAAATTGGCTAGTGGGGTTCCTGCAGAGAGAGTTATACTCGATGCCAGAAAATCAGGAACCGACAAAATTCAGAGAATTAATGCTATTAATAGAAAGGATGTTGCATATTTAATGAAGAAGAATAATATAACAAAGAGGAAACACGAGAATACTATGATTGCGGTTGCCCTAAAAGTTAAAGAATGGAACGCCAATGGAAAAAATTATTGTTTTTTTTTCAAACAGCAGGATTAGAAAATGCGGGACACGAAAGAAAACCGGGCGGAGTCAATCGGTTTAGGAATGTCGGCCAAGAAATCTTTTGAAACCAGTGGTGTCCCGTCGTTCTTGGCATTCCTTTTTGACTATAAGCACTTCAGATAATTAAAAAAATGTAACTATGCTTAATGAGCCTTTATCTATATTTGTCTGTGTTCTTTCGTGTACCGCACTTCTACATCTCTTTTGTGTTGCAAAAATGGCAAACTTTCGAATTTTAAAATGATTTAGTTTTGATTTTTCTTTATCGATTTACCTATAAATATATTTTTTCTTGAGTTCTGTCATTAACGGTTCCCGGGCTACTGCCTACGTCCACTATTATTGGACGACCTAGTATAGTGATACACGATTTACAAGTCCAGATTTTACAAAGGCAGCCAGCATCAGATCCAGTGAACGAGATTTGTCAAAATTTTAATTTATGCAGTTCGACTTTGGGCTACTCGGGTATGCCAAAAGTGGCCGTCTGTCTCCGTTTGTCATATTACTTTATGCAGGGACCGTCATTGTGAAGTACTATACAGGGCGTTTCCTAATTGCTGTTGATGTTAAAGATGGTGTTTTTATGTCCTAAAAGTCTTAACTTTTGAGATACAGAGTGGTAAAGATTAAAAAGAAAACATTTTTTTTCATTCCAATTCTGATGCTATTGTAGATAACTGCATGAAATTTGATACGTCCTCTATGCATTAATGAGCATACGAATTTACACCCAGGTTAATTAAAAATACCCCTTTACGCATAAAAGATGTGTATCAATTTTCACACAGTTATTTCTCTATAGTAGCATCAAAATTAAGATTTAAAAAAAATGTTTTTTAAAAACCCTGTGTATGACAGACGGAGACAAACGGTTACTTTTGGCATACCCGAATAGCCCAAAGTCGAACTGCATAAATTAATATTTTGACAAATCTTGTTCACTGTAATCAGTGCTGGCTCCCCTACTATAACTACATTGATGTGTTAATTTTGGAAAAATATGAGTTCTGTAGTTTTTCAAATATTAATTGCAATATTAGATATTTTTTGATACCTGGTATTGCACAGAAAATTAATTATTTTGAAGCAGTTTATTAACAGCTACTTTATGAACAATTTTACAAAATATATAAAAAACTAAGCCATTTTTGAGGTTGACGGTGTGATTCTAATGGTTCGATTCCTTCTAAATCGTTGTCTTCCTCTGAAAATGATGAGGTTTCGTCGTCACTACTTGAAGATCACAGTGTGATACCTAAATCATCAATAACCGTTTCAATTTTACCATCTACTTACCTCCCAGTATTTATCTTCAATAGAACGAACATGTTTAATATACGATTTCCAATTTTCAGCCGATATTGAGTCAATAGCTTCTAATGTTATTTTATTTAAATGTTTAATTGAAAGTTCACCGGTGTTGCGCTCTCGAATATATTTTTTTACTCCTGCCCATGCAAGTTCAATAGGGTTGAGGTCGCACATGTATGGAGGCAGCTTTAAAGGTGTATGACTGAGGTTACGTAAAAGACCGTCAATTTTATACTTTTTTCTCTAGGCTTGTTGACTGATATTACTTCATATAATTGATATTTTCTCTATGTTGAATCACATTGTTCGATTTAAGCCACGATATCATATGAGCTTTTGTAGAGTATTTAGTTGGCACTTTATCTTCTACGTGAGAATGATAAGACGCATTATCCATTATCACGACTGATTTGGGAGGAATGTTAGGTAGAAGCTTCTCGAGCAACCACTTTTCAAAATTATCTCTATTCATCTGTTCATGATAGTCTCCAGTTCTTAGTTCCGGGCGAAGATCTAAAGCAGCATCTGGAACAAATCCGGCTTCTGAACCAGCATGAACTATAATAAAGCGACTACTAGAGCGGATTCCCTGAACAACACCTGTTACACTTTCACTTTGCCAGCATTTTTTCACTGTCATATCATTATCTACCCAGGTGTCGTCTAGATACACAATATTGCGTCCTTCTTGTCTATATTGCCTTACAGTTGATAGATATTTCTCCCGCCAGTGAAAAATGTTTGGTCTGAGTAATTTTCGTTTATTTTGGCACTTGCGCCAAACAAAACCGTTTGATCGTAAAAGCCGATTTAAGGTTTTATACCCGCACGGAAAATCTATTTTGTTCTTTACAGCACGAAGTAGGGGTTTGCAGGTCGGAACCTTCTTCAAGTTTATATAAAAATCCTCTATTGTTCGTCGAATTACTTGAAAATCACCATCGTCAATTTTATCTTTGTTTGATAATCGGGGTCTTTTTTTACCAGGAGATTTTAAAGGTGAAGCAGAACATGAGCGATCATTATGTTCTCTTTAAATTTTTCTTATATTACTTTCCGAAACACCAGTGTAAAATGCAGCGCGTTCTGTTCGATTTTGAATTGGAATAGTCAAACTATTATTGTCAGCTTCTCTAGTACAGGCCTTTATAACGCTCGCAATAACTTCACGTGCACCGCTTCGAATTGTTTTTCCTCTTTTGCTCGCCATCGTTACTTCGAAATAATAATTCAAATTCAACGCAACGCATTTATATAGAAATGAAAACAAATGCTCGAAATGTATAGGCGCCACTTGAAATAGCTAGAACCTTCTACCGTCAAGTGCATGGAGACTCTAGGCACATCCCAATTACAAGTGGACCAGTGCGAAATTTACTAAATCCTCGATTAATTTTCTGTACCGCTTAGCTGGCGCACTTTATAGCTGAAGCGGCAAATTATTACAACAAATAAAATAACATAAAATTTATTTGCTTATACAAATTTTACTTTTCCGCTTGCTTAGGACTATGAACCTTTATTTTAAGGACCACCCGGTTTTCTTTCGTGTCCCGCACTTTTATACCTACTATATCTACGACTAAATTTTGCCATAAACATGGAGATTTCTTTTTTTTCTGCTTCGGTTAATTATAACAAAGCAAAGCTTACTATGCATACTATTGTTTTTCACCTAAATTGATTATTGAAATAAATAATAAAAAAAGACATGCCTTATTGTGTTTGTCATTGTTTGCCACTATCTTAGTTTAGAAAAATATTTTAGCTTTATACTAATAGAATTTGGTTTTCTATTTAAGGTGAAGATCATCCATTACTTCGAGTAGAAGATTTTTGCATAGGATTTATGAACGAGAATATGAAAAGCAAATTAAGGCATTTTAGTAAAATAATTTGTATGGATGGTACACATTGCACAAACCAGAAAGGGATGGATTTGACTATTGTCCTTGTGAAAGATGACAAAAATATGGGTTTCCCTGTGGCATTTTTTAAGTAATAAATTAGATCAGGTTATACAAGAAATTTTTTTAGGTTCCTCTCGAGAAAAACTTGGAAATGTAGTAAAACCTGACTATTTCATGATTGATGATGATCCAAAGTATTATAACGCATGGGTGAAGGAAATGAAAGCAACTCCAAGAAGGCTCTTGTGTAGTTGGCATGCCATTAAAAACTGGATTATTCAAGGAAGATCTAAAGTAGGTTGAAATATGTTAGAATTAAGAACTTTAAGCATCTCAGAATATAGAATTTTATGAATAAAAAGTTTTGAAATGTTAGGAAACTAGTAGTACCTACTAACATTATATTATATTTTCTTGTAGTTTAAAAATGAAGAGATCAAGAAAAGCACGAAGAAAGATATGAAAAAAATCTTGAATGAAACCAAGGTAGAAAAATTTGTGGAACTGTCTGAAAATTATTTTGAATGTTTGCAAGAAGCTGAAGAAATAGATTTTTTGAATTACCTCAACAGGTAAGCATGGTGTGGGTTTAATTTTTTATATAAAAAAATTTTGCATAGTAAAGAGTTGATAGTTGTTAATACTTTAACTGGTATAATTTAAAATCTTTCTTAACGAGAGAGCAGTTGTTTATATTTTTTTTGCTTGCCTTATTTTTCGTTAAAAATAAATATCAATGTGTTGCAGGTTTTATTACCAAAGTGAAGATCGAATTGCTATATGAGTCCATTGTCATCGAATTAATGCAGGAGTAAATACTAATATGGCACCGGAAAGCTTAAATAATATTTTTAAAATGAATCAATTGAAGAGGAAGACAAATATCACTATCGACAGACTTCAAGTTGAAATTGAAAACTTGGTAGATGCAAAAAAGTGGAACTGAATTTTAAACATAATTTAGACAATTATCACGATAAAATCATTGTAGAAGCACACAAAATGGCAGAAACAATGGATAAGACCAAGGTTAAGGAAACAGGTTTTGGAGAATATCAGGTAATGTCTTCAACAGGTGATGAGTATTACAATGTTTCTTATAATGAATTATGTGAGTTAGAATGCAAAACTTTATATTGTAGAGTATGCAAGGCTTGCATTCACCTCTATATGTGTGACTGTTCACAATATCCTATAAAGACTACCTTGTGTAAACACATGCATTTGGTATGTTTGTATCAGTAAGGGCAGGGAAGCGATTCTGTTTTAGGTGATGTTGCTGAAATGCTTGCCGAACAAGAGCCATCGACTATTAAGAATCATCATAATGATGAAATTGAGAAATTTACGAAGAAAAAAAAACGAGTGTAACCTTGGGATACCAGTTGACAAAAAAACACAGAGGGAGATCGAAATTGAGACGCTACCAAACTTTTTAAGATCTTTGGATGATGATACTTATGATAAGTATGTTGCATAATTAAACAAAGTAGTGCCTTAATACTAATTAATTATTATAGCTTTAAGGTGCATGAAGCAATTTGGTGCACCGATCGATCAAATAAGTAAACCAAAGATGTGCAAAAGAAAAATGGAGAAACAAGATTACTTTCCCTCACAAAGAAAACAATGATATTATAAATAATTTAAAATGTTTAATTTATTTAGTTTACAAATGTTATGTAGTTTTTTAAATATGTATGATTGTTTATGTTGTATATTGGTTTTGTGATCATCTTCTGTTCTGTATCTTAAGTTTTATGTTTAATTTCAAATTGTAATATTAAATCTCATAATAAATTTCAACTCTTTTGTACTGTAAAATATGCACTCGCAAGTTTCTTGCAGTTTTCTCTTACGAGTTTTAATCGAAACTGTGGATATTACCTGAATTACATTAAACTATTTTAAAATGATCAAAATGTCTTTTTTTACTGTGTTTTATTTTTGTAATCTGTAGAAACTATAAAAATTATCAAATAAGAATATAAGTAGTCAGATGGATATACAAGACATTTAAAAAATAAAAAAAAACATTTGGTTTTGAAAACATTTTTTTGAAATTGTTGTGTCACCAGAATTATAGGGTATAAAATTTTCATAATAAAAAGTTAAGTACAGTTTTTTTTATCATTTACAGTTAGTGACAGGCCCAAAAATGGAAATTGACCCTTAATATCTCCTTAACTATAAATAAATTGAAAGAACTATACTTGGCCTTTTAAAAAATTTGCATCACAGAAAGTCCAGTTTTGAAAAACTTGTATATCATTGACAGATTTGATATTATCAAACTTATTTTTTCTTTATGTACCAACTTTTATCAGAAATAACATTTTCTCTATCAATAAAAAAAATCTTATATAGGTAAAACTTTTTGGGATTTGCTGTATATTTACTCACCACTGAGAAAAAGCCACCATTGTAACTTAAAATTAATAAAAAGAAAACAACTTTAAATCAAAAATGTAATGTATGGAAATAATTTGATGTAAACACATTATATGGGAAGGCAGTAATTTATTTACAACATAATGTCCTCAGAAAATTCTCAAAAAGAAAATGACCAAGAATTTTATATCACAACTATAATTATTATATATGAAATTATAAATCATTAAAAATATTAAGGAAAACACGTTGGAATAGCTATTAATACAGATTCTTTATTCCATTGGCTATGTTGTGTTTCTTGTGTCTGCAACATATATGGTAATGGCCCCAATTTTCACTGTCACTATCTTCTCTCCTTTTGAAAAGTGTTATTGCCTTTGGTCTTATCTTAAGGTCCAGCAGCTCTGTATATATATGACTTCTGTTGTAGATGAGTCTATTGTATGTCACAAATAAATGTATTACCTGTATAATTCTTTACAAAGGTCATAATATTACGTGTGGCTTTTTGATATATTGGCGATTCTGTTTATGTTTATGAGAGTTTCTATCGTTGTATGAACGAAGCTCCCGTTCATAAAACGTCTCTACTTTTCTATAAACTCTATAGAAAACTCAATCTCAGGTGGGGCACGTTTTGTTCGAGTGTAAGTGTAGTTTGTTCTAATAACCATGGGTACACGAACACTTTAAATAATAAAATGAGTTGTTTTTAGTTTCGGACATAGATATAGCAGTTTGATAGTAAAATAATCTCTTTAATTTCTTCGTATATGACATAACCTCAAATTGTCAGTCAAATCATTTGAAAATGACAGAGCTGTCATTCGATTACAGCGCTTCCCCGCGTTGGAAATTCAAAGGGCAACGATACCCGATACCCACCGAAGAAAGCCGAGGATCGGGTTGATTTTAGTGGCGTCTCCGAAACATGATGCTATGTTTGTCTAAAGGGCCAACAAGCCATCTGCTGCCGTGGTATCTGCCCCGGTAAGGTTCATCAGGCAGTTTTCTTGGGGGCTATCAGTATTAAAACCGAAATACGCAAAGCCTGAAACAATATGAAAGTAGATGAGGGAAATTGGCGCCACCTGTAGGTACTATGGTGCAACTAAATCGGTTTAGATGCGACCTACTTTGGAGCACAATATATATATATATATATATATATATATATATATATATATATATATGTTGATTTTTACTCCTTCACGGATGGAAAAATACAATGCACTACTGTCGTTCTGAAAAATCGGCCAAAATCACATTTGGCATTTTAGATGTCTCTATTCGGACTTCGAAAATGCCTACTTTGGAGCGGAATGAAAACACATATATATATATATATATATATATATATATATATATATATATATATATATATATATATATATATATATATATATATATATATATATATATATATATATATATATATATATATATATATATATATATATATATATATATATATATATATATATATATATATATATATATATATATATATATATATATATATATATATATATATATATATATATATATATATATATATACATACAGTGTGACCCATTTAAAAGCGGAACAATCTCATATCTCAGGAATTTAACTACCAGGTTAGTTCAAAATTTTGGTGATGTGTATGGATTTAAAATATGATTATTTTGATATTTTGACACATTCAACTTTGACACCGATCTTGGTGTGCAAGCCTAGAGGTGCGGAAATGGTACGATTTTGTTTCTAGATGGTTGCTCAGCATTATCAAGAACCCCCTTATACCAAATTTCAACAAAAGAAGTCATTAGCGTTGGGAAATACGAGCTTTCAAAAAATGCATTACTTTTCATTTCAAAAGCAGAAATCTCTTAAACGATTGTCTTGATCAAGCATTTTACATTTTTTTATTATTTTAAGGATCTTTATTGAATTAAAAATTGCTTTAGATCATTGTTTTTATTTTTATAATTTTAATAAAAATAATTTAGGAACACAATGTAGAGCTGAAGAACTCGAATATATTTTTAGTACGTCTTAGAACTATTTGGTTTTCTAAATTCGATAAAGATAGTCAAAATAATTAAAAAATAAGGTTTTTGATAAAGGCATTGGTTTAAGAGATTTCTGCCTTCGAAATGAAAAAAACGCATTTTTTGAAAGCTCGTACTTCTTATAGCTAATGACTTACTCGCTATTTATTAATGTTTGAGTAATTATATTCTATTTTTCATATATCATTTTAGAATACTTGATGCATGGTCTTTTTGTTGACTCATCTGTAGTTTTGATTTGCGCCATAGCTTATAATCAGATTAGCATCTGACCGTCTTATTGGCTAGTCAAATTGATTAACATTAATTCGCAATTACTGCTCGATGAGGTTGAGCATTGTCATCTATCGTTTAATTACTGATTAGGCTGTTTGGAATACATGGAAATAAATTGGCATCCGCGCACTACTGCCGTCTCTTTCGGCAACGTCCATCGATTGGCTTCGGCATCAGTCTTTTTTGGAAAAAAGGGCAGAATATTTCAAAGGTCCGTTTTAAACGTAATTGTTTATTTATTTATTTTATTGTGTATGTTAATTATTTACATTTTGGGTGAGGAAGTTTTAACTGACACTGTAAGAGAATTTTCACACCTGTTTAATCCAGCTAACATATACACAAAAGTTCACGAAAGGAAAATGCTTGAGAAGAAATAGGAATAATTCATCATTGCACAGGTAATATTATATTTTAAATTATTATATTTTTAACATAAACATTACATTATACAGTACTAGGAAATTTTGTGTGTCAAAAGTTCTGCCTGTTCTGCATATCATGGTATGTTTCTTAAACCGTTTCAGGTTGCCAAGCCTCAGAACCTTGAGAAAAAATAAAACACTTTTTAAATGTTTCTCAAACTCCATATGCTTCTCTCTAAAAATTGTCACCCTATCTTCCTTCAAGTGCTACGTCTATAGGTTTTTCTTCATGCTTATGTTCCCCCGACTGCCATTCACGTTTATCATTCCGAACGAAATTGTGCAATGCGGTAGTGGCCTGTATAATTAAATTAAGATGCTCTGGTGAAATATTAAATTTTTTAATAACATTTTAATTAAATTTTATTTTCACTTACTCGCCTTGCCCCTCTATGTTGATAATTATAATTTTTTGGCTTCATCATTAACATTAACATTCGACAGCAAAGGAGACGCTTCATATTCCACTATTATAAAATGAGGCACCATTTTGTCTGCCACTGTTCTTAAGTAGGAGTTGGCCATACCAAAGGTTGCAATGTTGTCAATAGTTTTAAACATGTATCGTAAATAATGTTTTGCACTGTAGTTTATATCAATCGTAGCTAAATGAGATTGTAGAGAATGAATCTCCGTAACCCAAAAACCTGCGCAATTTAAGTTGATATATTATTAGAAGACTAGCTAAATCCAGTTGAAAAATTTACTGCAGTGGTTCTTGCAAAAAAAAAACAATCTAGGTACCACAGTTTGTGGTAGGCTCTAAGCTTGTTTGTTTATTTATTATAAGTTTACTACAACTGCAAATAATTTCATAAAACTTTTATTTAATTTAATCTTCAAATTAATGCAAAACCCAATTTACTAATAACATAATATTTTTTCAGCGACGATAATTTCCGTAAAGTTGCTGGGAAACGAAAGACTAAAAATGGTCAACCAACTACAAAGTAGAAACCATGGGAATTCGATAAACAAATGGGTTTTTCTCTTTCCGTATAATAGTGAGCGAGAACAAACTTCAAATTTGCTACCAACTCTATCTGATAATGAATCTGAGGATGCTATCAAAACTTTAAATTCCCAAATCAATTATTCTCAGTCAAATTCCCCACAATCTCCTACAAATTTATGTCCACATCTTTACATCCTTCGTGGGGTTCATCCAAATATTTTAAAGCTCGTCGACAGACACCCATTTCTAAGGTAGTACAAAATTATTTTAACGGAAAACTAGCAACAAGAAAAAGATTACATAACAACATTTTTTGAGGCTGTGGGAGAAACCATACTCACGTTTGAAGCATATTTATAAATTGGAACTAATAGAAAAATGTTATGTTTAGTACTAGAGTATAAACTAAAAAATTTCACGAACGTCAGTCCACTACACATCAATCACCCAAGTCAGTTTAGAATAAAAATATCCAATAACAGTCAGGCCAGTCGCAAGCAAATCAATTTAGCTTAATCAACAATATCTAGCCCAGTCATGACACTGGGTGCATTCACCACAAGCGGTGGAAGGTTCCGCCTCATCTCCCCTCTATTTCCATCTTTCTGATTCAGAACTATCGGAAGAATTTAAAGTTTATTTATATATAATAATATATTTAAGACATTTTTCATTATATCTTAATTAACCAGGAAACAGGTACTCAAACTTTCCAAATGTATCTCGTTTGAGAATAATTTCATGGACCCAAAATCTCCTATTTTATTTTTATATATCACGGCACTACAACGCTTTCATATCATCTTCATTAGAAGATAAAGAGCTCATATGTTTTAAATCAATTGGAATGTATTTAAATGAATTTATAACTACACGGCATAAAGGACTGAACCACGCTGACCTGGTGAACGGGTGTTGGGCGTTTTCGGACTGAACTGTGCCGCACGGATCCATTCAGATCCCGTATCATGGGGCCTACCTTGAACAAAACTCTCTTTTGTTGACCTTAGTTGCCTAGCATGTAGTTAGTTGCTTACGCTTTTGGTTGATAGTACTATTCGTGTACCAGCTCTTAAAAAAGGAACATTTTGAGCTCGATTTTGTCTAGCTTGCAAATACAAATACATATCTTGGCGCAGACGTGTAAGCTTTGGATGTCTTCCTAGTGTTCTACAGTTTGCATAACCTGTTTGGTTGAACCACTCTGTAAATTATACTTTTGTACTATTCAACCGAGTGTTAACTTGAGTGAAATCGTATTTAAAAAATGTAGTTCTTTTATACTCGTTTTACTACGCCCTGTGTAACTAGCTAAAACGGTACTACCGTTCTGTAATATCAGCGGTAGGAACTTTAAGAGTACATCTTAATCATATCATTGAAATCAAAATATGAAGAAATCGGAAAATTATCGATGTTTGAAAATCGACAAAAAATAATTAGTGTCAGCACTCTATATTTTCGAAATATAGCAAGATTTCAGAGGGCCTTTACTTTATTTTTGGGGATATTACAGGACCCTCCTGGCTATCTGCCATTCCTGACTCTTAGCAGCAAATCAATGTAACAAGTCTAGTTCTTGTCTAACACTAGAAAATAATTAATATTTATATAGTATACTTACATCTGAATGTGCGATGTGGGTGGCATTTTTTAATACAATCCAATGCACGTTTTCTTGACATTTTGGAGTTGTTAAAGATCCTTCGTAGCGAAAAAAGAAATCGTGATCTTTCGGTAGAAGCTGACGTAGATTTACCTCTTTGCAACAGATTGTGGATGAGTCGGGTGTGGCAGACACCATTTTAGCGGCATCTGCGATTAATCTGATATCCTTGTTACTTGTAAATTTTGTTTGCTAAAATATCAATAATTAGTTTAGGTTTCTAGTCGTTGCAATAATTTATAAATGGTTTTCATAATACACGGCGAATACACCATAGGGTGATTTTCAGACAGGTAGACCGCAAAATTTAGAATGATAGTTTTAATAAGGTCAAAAAATTAATGATTGTAATGTATAATATTCTCGGTATGTTTTTTCTCATGGACTAAATTTTAGTCAACCTATCCGAAACAAAAAAGTGAGAAATAAAATAATATCTGTACTTTTAAAAGCCAAATTACACATCAAAATACAATAATACAATCATGGACGTACCTAACAATACCACCCAAAAATTTTAATTATATATTACACATATTTAAAAAAATTAAAACATCTTATAAAACATGTATTGCATGTAAACAAATTTGTAATTATTGTTTTGTAATTGTTTTTTTTAATTTATGCTATTTGGAGCAATTTATCCAATGATATTTGAAAAGGTCAACGTTGTAAAACGTTTTAAGAACTATCCTAACATACAAACTTATTTGCAAGCTTTGGCACAACTGTTTGCCTTACTGTTAAAATTCAATTGTCTGTATAAATTACTATTGCCAATAAATATAATATCTGTATTACTTCAACAAGACGAACGGGTTTACTTTCTTTAGGTATCTTATGCATTTTCTATAAGTGTGGTCATAAACTCTTAAGCAAAAAAATAACGCTATTACTTTTTTAGCCCAACCCTGTTAGGAAAACATGATAAGAAAGAAGAACTTTTCCGTTTTTTTTTATTTCTGATATCAACAGAATTTCTAACAGAGTTAGTCCCTAATTTGCAATTTTTTAAATATCGTTTTTTAAGGCTCTTCTTTTCTCAAATCCGTTGAGAGTCTCAAAATTAATTGCTTACGACTTCATTATTTGTGAAAAATTTATATGACTACACTTGCTCTCCAGAGTAGAGTACAGTTCTATTTTACTATTCTTAAAAAATGTATAGGAAAGAAATCATTTAGAATGGATTCTTCTGATTTATAAGACAGTAAGGCAGTCACAAAATAAGCCCGTAATCTTTTTAAAGAGAAACGTCGCGTAGAGTCATATGGAATGCAGTTCTTTTACTTGACAGTCTTCTGTCAAAGTTTCAAGTTTTAAAAATTCATTATTTGTATTTTTTCCTCTCTAATTTTTACTATTCCTGTAACTGATATGGTATAGGTCCTAAAACATTTAGACTGGCTGCCTTTCTGGGCAATTTTTAATTGCCGCCTCTGCGAATATCCTTTAATGCAGCGAACTCTGTTTTGGAGATATCTATCAGTGTCTCACGACTTTCCCTTACAATAGTCAACACTTATTTTGCATTAACTATTAATACCGAAAATTTTGAAACTCAGTATTTTCCTTCTTAACAAACCGATCTAAACATCTTTTTTACTAATGGATCGTTTCCTCCATTTTAGGGGGCTTTGTGATAAATCGACTATTCTGTTTTATTTCATTATTAGATAAAAATTAAAACTGCATGATAATTACGTATGTGGTTATGCAGAGTTGGCACCAAATTTGGCGGAACAGCGTGCAAAATAATTTTAACAGGCAGCCCTATAGAAAAAAAAGTATTTTGTATTTCGATGACATATTTGCCCTTCACTTCACTCGTATAGAATTTCACTACTTAAAATAAACAATCTCTATATCTGCATATAATTATTTGATAATACATTTTTTAAATATTTATTTATTATTGTTATTATTATTAATTACTATTTTTATTATTATCATTTAGTTTAGTTTAGATAGTCTACAATAAATTATGTCCGTTATTGTTCTCCTTAATAAGAAGATTTTAATTCCAGGAGATGGAATTTAACCGACTATTTAAATATTTTAATGTGCCGTGTAGAATTCGCATTAAAAATCTATCAGTCTGTCCCTCTTCAACATTTAATTCTTGTGTAAAATTTCAAGCCATTTGGTTAAGCAGTTTCTTGGTACTGACCTTTTAATCATTTTATTTGGCCGCAATTTTGTTCCGCCTTACTAGGTTTACACAAAAATTTCACCATTTTATCCATATATCACTCTTTATTTTTGGGAAAATTTTGAAATCTATCCTATAAGTAGTTTCTAAATAATGAATTTTTTTACATTTTGTGAGGTTCCGATTTTGTTCCGCCAATATTACCAAAATGTAACCATTTTAACCCCTTATGACCAAAATTTAAAATCAATCGGATAAGTAGTTTTTGAGCTATGCCGCGTACAGACAGAATGACAGACCTACAGACAAACTGAAGGAAATGGGAGAAAATCCCTAAAACCCAAGGATCTGTAAACGATAGAAGTAAGAAATTACAATAATGTCTTTAGAAACTTTTATCCCACATGATTCAGTATAGCGGGTTAAATATCATTTAATTACGAGTGGTAATAAGAATAGTTGTGGCTTAAAAGTGAAGCATCTGTAAAATATGTTACTGAAATTATCGAATCTGCATATGTGCAAACCATTTTGTCAAAAGTTAATTTTTATCCACAAATCTAAGGCAACTGTTACATTTGAATTTTACAGTTAATATTCGTTAGCAATCAATATCTATTTTTAACTAAACGTAATATTATAGATACTTATTATAAACCTCAGCTATTCTAAAGAGATATGCAACATTCGGCAAATATTTGACAATGTGACATGACTGTTTATATTTACATTTCTAAGCCGATTTTAACGACGCTCCGGCAATTGTAAAGATATATTAAAACAAATAGTTTTAAACTAAATAATTCCGAGAATTATACAAATTACTACCATCTGAGTATGTACTCAATAAATATACATAAAATAAATAGCATTAAAATGTATTTTCAAAAATATATATTACGAATTCCTAAATAACAATCTTATTTCCATTCTGTTTTCAGTCTATAAATGAAATACAAATTAGAACACACCGAAATAAAGAATGTCATTTCAAATTAGTATTGACTGGATAGCAGGCTTTTTTTTATAATTTATGTGATTCTCCTTAAATTCTTTTTTGGGTCGAACATAAACTGTTAAAATACTGAAATGGATAATTTATAAAAATCTCTCATTTTATATTTTGGGCTTTCACATCCGGAATTTCTGTGTAAAATTGAGTCCATAATCTTTTGATAGCACAAGTTGCTTTCTCGAAAAGATTCATTAAATACTTTTACCGAAGTTTAGAATCAAAACTGCAGAAAAAAGGAGTCTTTTTTTTAAACAAATATGCAATGGGAAGTAATTCTTTGTTTACCTTTCTTCGATTACTATCAATTGCAAAATAATATATCAAGTATGTAAATGTCATTCCTGTTTGTTCGGATGGGCAACTTTCTTGTATCAAAATAAAATCATTGATGTGGTATTATAGGGTTTATACCACCTAATTTCATGTTTTAATAGTCCGTTAAATTTGTGAAAAATGTTTGGGGATCTCAAATGGGATGCGAAAATTTACACTCAGTGACATTGTTTAAATACAAAAAAAATATAATATCGACATGTTAAAAATTATAACTGCATAGGCCAACCTTTGAAACAATTAAATAAAAGTTGTAAAACACCAAATTTAAAAAAAGTTCTAGTGTAGTAAACAGTTTTGAACTTATTTTCATATATTTCTTTGGTTTATTAAATATTTTATTAAATAGGTAAAAGAGTTTTAACTCCCCCAAGTAATTTTTCTTCGGCCCGTCCGTCATAAGTTTTGTTGTAAATTCTTAGCTGTTGGTAAAACTTAGTAAATATAAATGTATATAATTATTTTTAAATAATTAAACATTAGTTATGTTTTGAGTATTTAAAAAAAATATAAAATTTTAATTTTAATATTAAAAAAATACTTACATGAAAAAGAATTGCTAATACAGATATACCATATGGACATTTTAAGGCTCTCTGGAAGCTTTCATATTTTTCGGCATAGAACACAAAATGAGCTTCTAGGTCATACCTGAAGTGATTTAAATTTATCAAAATATATCATCATCATAATCGTATCAAAATTTTGAAAATATAAATCTCTAGTTTTCTTCATTTTACACAATAACTAACCCTGATACGTCGTTGGTTCAAAAAGTTTTATTATTTACATTTTAGTGACGGATTCCATACTGAAATAAAAGTATTTTGATTTCTATTTTTAAATAATGGCGGTGTTCAATAATTAACCGACTTCAAAAAGGGGGAGGTTCTTAATTCGACCTGTATATATATTTTTTTTGTTTGTTCGAGCATATTGTCTCAACAGCTTGGCCAATTTTGATATGTCAAACGCCAAATTATAGAGGACATTTTCCTGGTGGTCCCATATATTTTGATTTGAGAACCGTTCACCCGTTTTTTTCTGTAATAATATTAAAAATACAGGTATAAGGGCGATAAAGGCAGCGACTTTTATAATTAAATTTACATTTTTTCAAATACTCTTTTCAAACTAAAGCATTAAGGTATGTAATAGACAAACAACCTTATTTGCTAAAAGGTATCTCTTTTGCTATCCCGTTATGTATTGTAGAGTGATCAGGAAAATGGGCAGACTCAAAATCTAGTATTTTTAACCGACTTCAAAAAGAAGGAGGTTATAGTTTTTAGGTGTAGCTCTATGTATTTTTTTTGTTTGTACATCGATTACTCCGCGATGGTTTGACCCATTTAGAAGACATTTTCAGGGGATATTTAGGATTTTGCCGGAGTGGTCTTAAACCAGGTATTTAAAAAAAAATGTTAAAAATAGCGGAATGGCGCCATTTTGTTTTTTGCGCCAAAATATATTGCAAGAAGTTTTTTAATATTCTACACTCGTGTCTCGATTTTACGCATTTAATCATAAAAATATAATCACGTATTCAGTCAATTCGTTTCAATGTCTAATACTACGCGTATAAGATCTTACTGTCTTTATTAGCTTGGCGTCCACTTTCAAGGTGGAATAAAACATTATTTTTCACTTATTAGTGCATTTTTTTGAAGTCGGTTTAATTTTTTTCTAAATAATTTTATAGTTCATCAGAATTTTCACATTTTGACAACGGTCGGTGTTGAACGACCTAATTTGCATAACATTGCTACTGTACATTGACTTAAGCTTAATAAAATGACGTTAATAAAGCAGTCTTATTAAAGCGAAATGTTGAATGTAGCTAATTATTACATCTTATATTATCAGTTTTGAGAACGAAAAATGTATCAGTACACTAGAAATTCCCCAATATTAGGAAAGGAAAATTACTACAAATATTTCCAAATATTTAATTCTTTTATCGAAAACTATTAGGTACACCATATTAATCCAATAAAGTCCCTAATCTAGTAATTTTGACCAACATTTGTATATATTTAACACTAGGTAATCTCAAAATGCCAAAAACATGCATAATAATTGTGGTTTTTGAATTTAAATAGTTCAAATTTTTCCAGGTCTGAGAAGTTAGCCCCTAAAATATTTCCGATTCGCTCAAATTTAGTGTTATTCGTTAGTGTTTTATTTGGTTAAGTTAATGCTTTCTTAGTTTGGCAAATATATTTTTTTTAATTTTCAAGGACATTTCTCAAAGTTTTTCTGATCGATTTAAACTAGGCGTTGTCGTCGTTCCTCACTGCTTCGTTAGTACTTTCCGGCGCTTTAACTAGTTTCGTTAATACTTTTATAATTTTGTAAATATCCATTCACCTTTGTTTTCGGGTCAGCCGCCAAAGTTTTTTATCGACCCAAATTAGGTGTCGTTCATTGTAGTACTAACTTACTTAATTTTGGGGGCTGACCTTGAAATTAAAAAAAGAGTTAATATTCGCGAAACTAAGGAAGCACTAACTTAACCAAGTAAGGCATTAAAAAGCACTAACGAATAAAACTAAATTTCTGCGAATCGTAATTACCCTGGGAGGTGACTTTCAAATAAAATATTCGAAATTTATAAAAATAAGAAAGCATTAACGCAATTAACCGAAGCAACAAAAAGCACTAACGAAGCATTAACGAACAATGCCTAGTTTGGGTTGATCAGAAAAAAATTGGGGGCTGACCTTGAAATTAAAAAATATATAATTGCCAAACTAAGAAAGCACTAACAAAACCAAATAAAGCACTAATAAGCACTTAAAAAGTGACAACAAAACTTAAGTAAATCGGAAATATCTTGGAGCTTAACTTCATGGACCTAATTCACACCAAAAGATTCCTTACCTTACTTCATCTATAGTATGTTCCGATGGCCAGTGAAAATGTATGTTATGCATTATGTAAGTGCCATCCAAACCACCGCCTGCCATTTTTGGATTACGCCGATAGCCAACTGGCGGCTGTAGGCGTACTACAATCGAATAACCAAAATTCAGACAGAGTTCCTTAGTAAAAATATATTTACTTACTTGTATTATTAGTATGTTTAACTTCAAAATTGTTAAAATCGTGAAAGTTGAAGAATCGAATTGGAGGAATGGCCACGGGATATGCAAACTCTTTTGATAAGGCGATAGGGGACTGTTTTTTCCCATATTCGCATAGTCGAGTCCCATATTTGCATTGTCCTAAAAATGTGTATTTTTGAATGTTAAAGTTATCCGGTCTATGATTTAGATTCAAATCGGATAGCATGAACAAGCGATTATCATGCTTAAACTAGTCTCCTATTGACCAGAGATGGGTATTTCACCGATAGTTATTTAACGATAATCGAAATATCGAATAACAATACGCTGATAAAAAATATTCATATATCGATAGTTATTGATAAGTGCCGATAGGCTTCCAATAAGATCGAGAGGTAGCAAAGAACTATCGATAGGTAGCAACACTTATTGATAAGTTAATTTTATCGACTAAATCTCGATAGGCGATAACTATAGTCTATTTTTGCCCATCACTAGTCAGGAATCAGTGTGTTAATTTACTTGGACGGAACGAAAGATTTCAATGCTGTGGTCAATTAAGAGATCATGGTTTTTCGGTTTAGACCATGTCAGACATGAAATCATGCTCCGATGTTTCGCCTTCGATTGCTCGAGTCATCTTCAAGGATGTTTACTTCACGGACTGGTCTCTTAATCTCGGAAAAATAACTAGTCTAGAGGAAGTAGAGCCTTAATCATAATTCTCCTTTTCTCTAGGTAGGAGCATACCTTCAAAGTGAGACTTTATTGAAAAAGTAAATAGTGGATAATTTGCCGACATTTTCTATAAAATTCTTGAGAAAAGTTGAAAAAGATATTGAAAGTCTGTCACGATTAAAAAAAATAATAATAAAATTTACTAAATAAATATTTATTTAATAAAGTTTTATTTTGCTATTATTGTTTTATTTTTTTCTCTTTTAATGCTCATACGCTGTAATTCTTTTGCCAGTTGTTTTTTGATCATCAGAAGTAGTCAAGGATATACTTTGATTTTTATTAAGTATCTACCAATAAGTAAAAACCACGAAAAGGCTACTATGAAATAATTAAGGGAGAACTGCACGCAAAAAGTGAAAAACCAGCGACAAGGTCTAGTCGAGTTCAAAGTAAGATGAAAAGGTACCTACATATTAGAAAAAACTTTCTGCACGTGCGACCTCAAAAAAATGTGTTATGTACAGGCAATTTAAATTACATTTCGGTTAAAGATGGTTTCAACCGAGTTCACGCGCTGCAGAAATACAAAGACATGAGTACGATTTACCATTTCAAATTTTGCAGTTACGTATACAAAGGATCAATGTAGCCATTTTGTGGAAAAAAATATATGCGAAGGCATTTGTGTCAAAAAGTGGTGAAAAAATGGTCGAAAATGGACAAATCTACTTCTATTTTAACGCCCAACTGTACATATTTCGCTATTAAAATCACATTGAAGCTGATACATATCTCTTAAAGTTTTAATATAATATTGCAGCGGCGGAAGGCTTGCAAATGATCCATAATACTGTGTGCAGTTCCCCCTTAAAGGCGACATGTATATCACAAGATATTTACGACAGGACAAAACAGAAGTTAAGTTAATAGAAATTTTGTAAAATTCTTAAGGCTAGATATAAAATATTTAAATTGATATGTTCCTGTAGCTTGTGGTTATATAGTTGGTAGTGTCGTAAAGTAATATCGCATTTTTTTGTACAAGAACAACTAGAAAGGAAATCGTGCCTTCTGATTCAATTACCATTGAAAATTTTGTATTAGGGTATTACTGATCCAGATGATCAAGAGACACGGGGAGATTTTTTGGACCATGAGATCATATGACAAAATTCTTATCTATATAGCTGAATCACGATTTGGCTTTAATGGAGACGACTCTAACGTTTCTTCCTAAAAAGCTTCCATGAAGATATTCACTACCACAAGCGACAGCAATAATCTCGTGGCTGCTTCTGAGGTTTCTTCATGAAAAGCTCATTGAAAAAGGAAATACTGATCAGATCTAAAAGTGTTTATTATGGTGAAATAGGTCTGAGATTATTGACATTCAATCAGTAATAAGGACATTCATATATAGCGATTTTACATCGAAACTAAGATATCTTTTGGAACTAATTATATGTAACGAATGTACCACTTCGACCTATCGTCCGTGCAATAGGACCGTATTCCACATATTTAAATATTAATTTTCAATAATTTCTTGTACCGACACACTAGAAATTATCGTACTTAAAGTAAAATTATAGAATATCGCAAAATAGCATAATACCTAATTATTTCGTATTTTGTAGGGTAGGCGTAGGACAGGGTCGTGTCTATAAAAAAATACACGATTTTCATATTTTTGGAATTTTCACTGTATAGTGCATTAATTAAAGTGTATTTTGCAAAACAAAAATGGCGGAATATCAAATAGTTTTTATGAAAAAAAAAGTAAATAAGAACCTCATATATCTATGAAATGAAAGGTTAATTCCGAGATCGTTGCCAAATGTAAACAAAACCTTTATTATTATTCCAAACCACACAATACACGTAAAGACAGCCACCTTGCCTGTTCTGGGTGCAGGTTCCTATGAATGTTGATTTCTGCAAAACATTATGATAACAACGGAACAAGTATAAATAATAAAATAAGAAACATAACGTACCTTTTCTGTATTCCTGAAATCTAACAGTTACAAAAATAATCAAAGTTTACAAGTTTATAGCTATAATATAAAACAAATTTGGTTAAGTGTTTAAGTAACACATGTACACATTGTACCTAAGTGAAGTGAGATGCGAATGCGAATGTGACACATGAAGTGACCATAGAACACTCTACAAAGAAGATAGTCGACGCGAAGTATGTAGATCTCCACAGCGGCAAGCAGACAAACATTAAATAATTTTAAAAATCTTACGAACAATTGTACACCAGTTAAATTATCGTACAAAAGCGTACGATAATAGGTTTACAATCATACACCATACGAAGGGTTCAAAAATCGTACAAATACGATAATTTCGTATGGTTGGCAATACTGCATTGTAAGCTGTGAGCTGATAAACTATAAACAAAATAATGGACACAGGAATAGATTTTATTGGTTCGGTCATTGCATTGTTAAAGAATGAGTGTTTTTTTAATAATATTTCGCAATACAAAATAAAAAATATATATACTGTTGAAATAATATTCATATCAACATGTAAAATAATCGTCCTATTTTATCTACATATCAAGAAAAAAATTAGAGGTTAAAAATTATTAAATTGTCATTTATCATCACTTTTGGATATACAGAATTTTAAACATATAATGAGAGCCCGGCAGAGACACATCAGAATTATATCGCAAATCATTATTCATTAGAGATTTTATTATTCTCCTTACCAAATTTAAGAAACCTTTGTTTCATTGTATTAAGTGAACGGCGTCTGATAATCTGGCTAATGTTTTAAGATCACTATTAATATAAATATACTTTTCCAAATAACGACAAGACGAAAGAAATTCAAGGAGTCGGTGGTTTTATAAATTGAATTGATTCTCAAAAAATATCAGTGTAACAAATTGAAGTTTTTCCTCAAAAAAGTTAAGATATCTTTAACGTGTTCAATGAAATATGGGGAAACTATACCTCTCTATAAAAAAACAATAACTGGACTTTGTGTTTCTCCAAAGAGTTAAAGAATTTGCTGCCCACATACGGAAACAGTATTCAGTGCTATATTTGATTAGAGATCTATGCAATCAGGGGAACAGTAAAGGTAACTATTCCTTTGTTGAAAAATAAAACAAATTTATTTGAAACGTCTTATAAATTCAATGTTAAACTTTTATTAACTTTTATTTAATGAACTATACTAAAAAATAAAAAACACGTTTTTAGCTTTACTATTAAATAATATCCACCTTACCTTGTACCTTAGAAAAGAATCTTACGATACGATGCATTTTTTCTGTCCTATATCCCTTACTGAATGGCCCACTATATTGCGTTTTTATTGCTTCGATTATGTGGAGGTGACAGCATTAAAAAAATTGGAATTTGTTGAAATTAAGTGCAGAAATTTTTTCACATGCCCATAAATTTTGACAATTAACTTTGACATTTTTATATTTTCTGTTAATATAACACCTGTACTAGTTTGTCTCTCACATCGGGCTACAACTATAATATTTAATAGCTCGATGAAATCTCATAGTAAACTTCACTAGCAAACCAAATGCGTAATGAGTTTACTAGTTTATTGCTAGCAGTAGTAATTGTGGTAACAATAGGGAACGGACTCCAATGCATGCTTGTTGTCGCAATGTTTCATGTTCTTTTAATATAGGTGAGTGTTTTGTACTTGGTCCTGTCAAATGAATTAAATTCTTGTTGGCATGTAGTAGCTGCGAAAAAGTTCATTCTAAAGGCGACGAGAAACCGATGTACAGTTGAGATCACAAAAATCCGGACACATCATTTTCCCTGATGTAAATGTACTTACAAAAATAATTTGATATTAATTAAAGTAATAACGTTATTAAACGAGGGTTGGTCTGAAAGAAGATGGCAAACACGGCATACCCTGGATAGAAAAGCAGGTAGTGGGCAGTCGAATATTTGCACCAATCGTAATGACGATTATCACCTTATTGAAACCACACCACAAAACACCCGTTTTGAAGAACGGCATATTCAGACGGTAGAAAACAGCGAAAGGTTTTCAATTTTCCTGTTTGGGGGTGGATCAGCGGTAGAGGAATGGGATGTTGTTCGATTATTAGAGGCAGGTTCAATGCAGATACCTATATTCACGTTCTGGAGACTGTGATGCTACCATCGGTAAGCCGTGTATATGAAGATGGTGATTTTATTTACTAGCATGATAACTGCCCTGTACATACTGTGCGGAGAGTATCACAATGGATGGATGAACTATCACAATGGATGGATGAACACCACCTCCGAGTTTTGCCATTGTCTTTGAGGAACCTGGATAATAATTCCAGAGAAAATGTATAGGGTCTTTTGGTTAGAAGAATCAATGGCATCAACAACTTTCTACCACAAAATAAAGTTGAGTCATAGAAAAAATCCAGGTAGCTTGGAATGATCTAACTCCAGAGTACGCTAGGACTTTTGTTACTTCAATGCCCAACAGACTGGTCTCTGTGAATGGAAATATTGGGACAGCAACCAAATATTAATTTACTTTTATTTTTATATATTAATTTACTTCTGTCGTCATATAAGTTTCATAATAAAATATATTGTTTAATTATATAAAGCTGCTATTCTATTTAAAGGCACAAATAAGGATAGAATGCGCTCCACTTTATATAAATTAGAATTAAAGGGCAGTTCCCAACTCCTAAAATAAATTGCCATCTGTAATTGTTTTTTAACCAGTATTACCTTTCATTACTTTTTAATATGGTAATGCAAATTAGTGTAAATCAGGTGTACAAGCCTGATTTACCAAAACACACTAAAACTGACATGAAGTGTCAAATAGGTGCCCGGATTTTTGCGATCGCAACTCTACGTCGCACAAGTTTTCTGTTTAAGGCTGGTCGTTCACTAGATGCGTAGTCGTAAGACTTAGTCTGCCGAATGAGGAAGATGTAGGTCGTACTACTGCAGTATGACAGACTTCAAACGCGTTTAACAGACTTCAGTTGTTTTCGTATGCGTTTAATATTTGGGCATTTAAAATGGATGTAGATGATGTATACATTTTGGAAAATTCGTACATTACAACGCGGCATAGAAAACAAAAAGTCGAGGATGTTGAGTGAACGCGGTTTTGGCAAAAAGAACCAGATTGCCAGATACTCATCACTTGCCTAAAGGCCTACAAGAAAATTCTGACAACAAGCATCAGTTAGTATAAAGTAGTAGTACTATAAAAGGTATTTTTTGGAAATGCAGAAGTTTGACCCCGTGGGTAACATTCGTTTGTGCTCTGATAGAAATGTAATGAGTATCATTTAGCTGTTGCTGATCAGAGGACTCATTAGGAAAAGATGCTGGAGACACTGTTAGCATATACGCAGATGAGAAATGTGACGAATCTTTTTTGTTGCAGTTTATTTCGGACAATCATTTTGCGATGACCAGGACTCTCCTTCAAAAAAGAAAGAAGGTCAATCAAAAACTGAATATTATTGTCTCCCTACAGATTATTACTTTCAGTTAATAATTATAATTTAGTTTTTTCTGTGTCAAGAAATTATCCATTCACAATTTCTTTTTTGCACTTTTTTAGATTTTCGTTTGCACTTCTCGAGCATGATATTTCTTGACTTGCATACCCCACAAAAGATCTTGTTCTCCCACAGTGTAATTAGTTTCTCGGCATCCATTTCCTAGTGAAAACAATTGTGGGACAGTGGCGGCTCGCGGGTGAAAAAGTAAGTGAAGTACAAATGAAGCAAGAAAATACCGCAATAATTTTTTTTCCAGAATTTTTTTATATGTGAAGGGGCAGAATATTTTTTATGACTTACCTAAATTTTGTATACTAAATCAATTCTCCTATCCTTCATAGCAGCATTTATTTATAACATCCTCATAAAATTGATGAGTTGCCCTAATCTCCTCCAGAAATTCCTTTTGAATTGAAATATTACCAAGAGAAGTAAGTCTTTCTTGAGATATTGTATTTCTTAAATAAGTTTTTACACATTTGAAGCAAGAAAAACTTCTTTACACTGAAGCACTTGTCGACGGTATTGTCAAAATAAGGGTTATACGCTTCGGTAAAAATATATTTATTTTTATTAATTTTTTGCACTTGCTCTTGCAGCGATATATTCCAATTACTCTCATTGGCAAAAATAAGACCAAGCTCATTTTTAAGTCGTTGACTTTTTGAAAATATTTCCTCATATAACTGTAATAAATTTTCAAACTATATTCGGAAAATTTAGTAGAACCTGCCAAACATGAAAATGTAAGTTTTTTACAGTCTTGAAATCTTAGAGTCATTTCCATTAAAATATTGTCCAATATTTCACAAAAAAGGGTTCTGTACTTAGACCTAATTTCTTCAAGTGAAAGCTTAGCAAGCACACGTTTGTAATGATTTATTTCTGTAATAGAATTTGCTTTATCAAACATGGTATTAAAAAATATTCATATCTTTTTTTTACAGAGCGCCTCACGACAGCGTTTTAAATTGGATATGCAAAAATGAATGTCAATCGATTTTTTTTTGAAAAACGTCAAAAAATATGTCCGTGATTGAGAAAATGTCATTAACCACTAATGTCACAAACGTGAATTCAAAATTGGTCATCTCTCCTAAAAATCCTTTCACAAGGCGGATTGATTTTTCATCAGATTTGTTACAGTTTGTAATAAATTCAAAGACGTTTTTTAATTTATTCCGATCTTGAACAATCACATTTACTAACTTCGAATTTGAAGTTGTAACAACACCATAAATAAATATAACACAAAACAGTCAAGTTAACTGCAAAGGGCCTCACCGGTTGCAGCGAAACCCGCGAAAGTAAAAGTAAACAACCACCGCAAACTGAACGACACGTGGGTGTAGTTATTATAGTGCGTGCCATTCACCGAGAGCGTTGTATGGCGCTGGGTTCGACGTCATCGGATACGCGTTGCAATGGCAACATAGTAGGAAAATCGTAAACTAAACATAGCACTTCCAGCAAAGTCAAAGCGGTTTGCGCCACTGTTATAGTTGTTATAATAAAGTTCGATTGAAAGTTTTAAAAAGACATGCCGCCAACCACTGTCAAGTAAAATATTTATTCGAGATGTACAGTTTATTTTTTACCCGTTAGTTGAATAAATGAACGTAAAAACTAAAATTTTAAGAGATATATAATAAATATAGTTAGATGTTTGCTTGTTTATTTTTCCTGGTGAAGTAGCACTTCAACTACTTTACCTGAATAGCCGCCACTGTTGTCGAAACTTCGAAAATACTAGTCTTTACTACCCAGATCTTCTCAGTAGGGCCGACAAATCCCATTGGAATGGATCAGTCGCCAGTCAGATGAAGTCTTGTACAGTAGTATGTTCGAAGTCATATGCACTTGACAAAGTTCATTCTCATTTAATGACATGTTGTGTGTAGTCGATTATTAGGTAGTACGAATACGTATTCAGTGGACGACCGGCTATAAAAGAAAACGTATATTTGTCACTTTTTATCCACACACTAGCGAATATCAACCCAAAAGGAGGTATAACATGCATTTATGACATACATGTATTCCAGTCTGTAGTAGTTTTATGGTATACTTACTACATGTATGGATGCAGAACATCCGAAAAATGATACGTCATATCTTTGGCAGCTTAGACGGATTGGGTTCTCCTTGTTCCTAAAGTATGCAAATGAATGTTAGGTCTACAAGGATCAATCAGCATTCTGGACAGGTTCTCCATCATTTATCTGTTATAAGATAAAATGAAGTAAAAATATACCTACTTAGTGTGAGCGAGCTAATTCGTACTTTTACATCAAATATTAGTTTAACTCCATCATTTACCTATTCTTTTAAATCTGTGATTCCGGATGCAGTTTTCAATAAATTAAAGAACAACAAAAATGTATGGTTGGCTACGGTTGGCAGTTCCTTACTTAGCGCGTCTGTTTGTATTCTACTTTTCAGTGTCAAAAATATTTAAAATATTTTTTTTATTTAAAGGTTACATTATCATGTAAGAAAGGTAGAAATCACACAATATCATTTTCAGTACTAATCGATTACCTACAGCTACGTGCTGTCGTCTAAAAATTCATGATAAAAAGCGTTGACACAGCATCGAGTGCCACCAGTCGTTTAATGTTTGCCAATTTTGACATTAGTATTCAAACTTCAAAGCCAAAATAATATAAAAAATAATGAAAACAACATTTACAAACAACGTGCTGTTTGATTTGGCACATTATCATATTGATATTTACCATATTTTATATGTTAAGGTCAGAAAGCTGCAATTAACAAAGTTTAACCCGATCGGTTGTTAGGACAACTGTCGAGGATCGACTAAAAACAAACATTTTTCAATTTCAAACTAGTCGGTGACGCATCGTCGTGCTCAATTGCGCATGATTGTTGCTATGTTACCGTTGATTGAAATTAGCAGTTTAAAACAATGTTCACATAATTTGCTTTATTTTTTCATGCTCGATCTGTGTACGACTAAAGTGTGATCGATCCCGTACAATCAAGTGCAATCGACTAGCAATGCATCCTAAAAGACGTAGGTACACCAGTCGTTAATGTTTGCCAATTTTAAAAATATAAAAAGTAATGAAAATACAGTTACAAACATTATTCATATTGATACATACGATATTTTAAATGTTAAACACAGAAATGTGTAATTGACAAATTGTCAAATACGATCGAGAGTCCAGGGCTGTTATGACAACCATCGAGAGTAGACTAATAAGAAACATCTTAAGTGTTTTCATCATGCTTCGGTTTTACTAACCGTTGGTCTCAAACGTTTAGCACTGGTCTGTCAGATAATGATGTTTTGATTGCGTCATGTGCAGAACATGGTGAAAACGTGTGGTTACCCATTTCAAGTGATAGCTAAAGTAAATGATTAATTGTGTTTTGATTTTGCAAAAAAGTAATAACAAATATGAAGAAACAATTAGCAATTTATGTGTAAAAATTTATTTTTTAAAAGCAATATTGTGCCTGTAATAACAATTTGTCGTTTTGATGAAACTTTTAACATCAACCTTCAAATATGCAAAAACCCAAATAATATCAAACACAAACCCAGAGATAACACTAGAAGACTATAAAAATCATTTATTTAATAATAAAAATAAATAATTTCGCTGTTTCCAATTTGTAAACAAACCGCTATATTTTGTTTATTTCTGGAACCGCGATCGAGATCATATTCCCGACATGGTTAACAATTTGACAGATCAGTTATCGAACCATTCAGCTGGTGACGTCACTACTTACATCGTGAAATCTTGCGGTTCGAAGCTGTGCACAAATGCAACGTGACCGTTGATTACAATTACCAATTAACAACCGAGATGCTTGCTTTATTTTTACAGAGTTCTAGACGGTCAAAGACGCTTGTAAACGATCGATCTCTGTGTTGAATTCAGAAAGTTTTCTTCATATGGGGAAATCCTTTTGTTTTGGGGGGGGGGGGTTAAATAATTGTGTTGCTTTGTGCAATTTCATTTATAATTCCTTTACCTGGAACTTTCATTTTGTTAGGACTAGTGAAGTGTAACCCTATTTGGTTTCGCATAGAGCCATTAGTGATACATATAACCTGAGTTTTCTTTAATTTTTGTAGGCAGAAGGAAGAATTCAGGAGGAAATTGCCGGTCAATTTCCTTTACATATTAGTTTTACCCAATTACCCTGAAATTCCCTAAAAAGAATTTCCTTCTTTTGTCAATAAAAATAACACTTGGCAGAAAGTTATTAAATAAATTTTTAAGGTAGGCCAAAATCTCCATTTTCTTTGCTTATTAGGAAACTATTTTGACTATCATGGAAAATTACCAGTCTAGTAAAAGAAACTTTTTTCGAATATGATAGGTAGGTAATTGCAACTGATCAATATTGTTTGTTTTTAGCAATTTTCATTGGATTTTTTGCCTAACCAGAACGCATACAGATTTCCTTAAAATAAAAAAAAACTTTATGAATAATAATGATACTTGTCATGATTTTGACACAAAAATTTAAGTCACTTCGCTTATTGTATAAAATGCATTCATACCATAGCATCAGTCTTTCCATTGGCGCCTGGTTTTGAATATTGGTCACTTTCCCCATAGAATTAGACGGCTTACATATATAATGATAAAACACAGAAGTCATCTACAGACATGATATTGTTTTAATTATATTCTTAAATTTTTGTATTCAATTTGCGTATTATCGGATTCTGTGCTCTCAAAGCGTCAATTTTTTACATCTTTATACCTGTTAAATTAAAAAAGATCTACCACTGTAAATATTTTTGGAGCATATTTGAAATTAATCGGTTTTACCGTTCTCAAATTACCGTTGGAAAAAATTTAAATAGAAACTTTATTAGTTTAGCCAATGAGCTGGATGTTTAGCCAGATACAAAATATGCCAGTTGACCTTGAAAGAGGCATCGTCGTTTAGTAAAGAAACTCGTTGTTTTTTGAAAAAGTCCAAATAGAATTTAATAAGAGAGTATCGGAAAATCTACAATGTTTCATTAAACAAGAAAATATACCTTTTTGAAACAGAAATAAAATCTGAAAATAAGCTGACTTTTGGACAATCTTAACGAAACAAACAACATACTTTTCCTCGGGACATTTTTTTCTCGTCGGTTAATAATACGTTGAAAAGTTGACGCGTGTTAAAGTTATTCTTTGCTTAAATAATTTCATTGTCGGGGAGATATTTTTAGTAATATCTCTAGGGGTTAGGTCAAGAATCAAAGTATTTAGTAAAACTACATTTTTTTTTAATTGAAAATTCACCAATTATAAGTTTGTCAATTAATGCACCGTTTACTTTGTCGCTAGAACTGGAATAAAACATGACTGAAGGTTAACAGAGACTAGTCTACATAACGATATAGCATAGAGCGCAATAAATCTCAAAATGCCGTATTATATGAGGTATGCATTATGCAAATCTGTCTGTCATTTTCCTGATTAATGCGTTCCAACATTTAACTTCATTTTCGAAAATGATTTCTTGTGGTAATAGAATAATTGTTTCCTGTCGACCCTGTTGCAATACTAAGATGGAAACGAGCAACAGACTTGGAAATACTTAGTTGTATTTTAAATCAAAGTTTGTTCGGGTTTTCTCCCCTGGTATTCTAGTTTCTCTCATTTTTTTCCAAATAACCATGCTAGCATTCTAGCACTAAGATTAGTGAGTTATCGAGTGAAAAGGAAATTTTAAAAGTTTAATATAAGTTCTAATTTCCAATAGAAAATGTTTACGTGAAATGTTCTGTATTTATATCGATTCAAGGATTCATGATTCGTGTCTTAAATGCTGGCTTTGGCCCTTTCCAAATCATCATCGAATTAATTTTTCGGTATGTGCCCATATTGGATTTGTTGCAATGACATACAATTGCACTTATGCAAAAAATAAAACATATTTAAAAAATCGGTAAATAGATTTTTAAAATTCACAAAAAGGCAACCGCGTAATACAAGATTAAATTTATGTTTTATGTTTTGAAATAAAATATTTGACAAAAATTAAGAAATCACTTCTTGGGATTAAACCGTGTCAAAAATAGAATCATTTTCTGACATTTGGCTTTAGATTGCACGAGGCATTTTCAGGAATCTTTACTTCACAGGAGCGTAACACTAAATAAGCTGGGATTTTTTTTGACGATGGGGAATGCTTTAACGCAACAATTTCCTTCCGGTGGAAGGGAAAACAGTGTAGGACTCGTTGCTCTATCAGATTTTCATCTGTCAGAGTCAACAATACCCATTAAACCCCAACGGGCCCTCATCAGATGGACCATCATTGGACTAGTCAAGGATCCTTCGATGGGGTTGATGCCGTCCTTTCGGGAGAAGCTCCTATAAACGATATGGTCCTTACTGTGTCATGGAGGGGAGCTTCTCGCTTGGCAGGATGTTTTGGAACCTCTCGACACTTGTTGACATCTAAAATAAAACAAATTATTAGTAATGAAGAGTGTCGTCTTACCATGTTGAGATATTTCTCCGCTGTCCTTCTTTCGTCTGTCCGGTTTGCCGCTGCCTACGTCTTACTGTCTCGTGGTTCAGTCTGCCGTTGCCAGTGTTCCTCCGTCCAATACGCCTAGTGGTCTTCATTTCAGGGTCCTCTTCTGGAGTTTATGTTGGCCACTTTTTGATACTCTAAGGGTTTCTGCGAGCAAGATCTAGTTTTTGAGGAGCACGGAGACTCAGAAATTTTGATTTGCTCCTCTTCAGCTTCATAAGATGGGAGTTCGAAGCGTATCCGAAGGATGGGGGCCATAGGTGAGTTGGCTCCTTGCTACTGTTTGAATCAGTAACAGTTTGGTCCTCAGTCCCATTCGCTTTTCCGACAGAGCAATGGATAAAGTTTATTCATTGCTTGTCTGGTTTTTGTCCTCGCTGCGTTGATATGGTTGTTCCATGTCAAGCTTCTATCCATGGTACTTCTCCTCGTTAGACCAAGGGATTTCTACATCTCTAACTCGGATTCTAGCTCTTGGAGCCAGTCTCCTACGCTGGAATAGGATTGCTTGGGTTGATCTTAACCTTCCATTTGACACACCAGTCATGAAGGTTATCAATATCCTATTGCAGTCGTCTACCCATGATCTTGGTGCTTCTGCTTTGGTGTAGGATGGCTGTGTCACCAACGTAGAGTGCTGTTATGCCCTCTTCTCCGATTGGAACATTGTGAGAGAAGATGGAGTATAGTATGTGTCCCAGGACAGACCCTTGTGGTACTCCATCTATTAGTCCTCTCTGAGCTGAATGTGAGTCATTCACCTTGACTGTGAATGATCTGATATTCAGATAACTCCTGATAAATGAGCTCAGGCGGGCTTTTATACCCGACTTGTGCTCGCCGAACAGTGACCCCGATTTCCAGGTATGATGTAGACTGAAGCTCGTATCTCTATTAAAATGGTTAGGATGTTTATAAATTTTAATAGTTCCTCTAATTTTTGGTTTATAGAATACCGAAACTGATACAAGAACTTTGGTTTATTTAACATTTATGACATGACTAGTGGAATGTTGGTTCATGTTCCTTAAGCCTAGTCAATTGGATCATCCAGTTTCTTCAATATAGACATCACCACAGGAATAAGGAATTGCATATACTCCTTCCGTTTGGAAATCTATAATGTCCTTCGGCGATCGCAAACATTGTATGTTTGTTGGACGGGCTAAGTAACCTTGCAATGTTGTTTGTGGTTCCGTGTATAAATGAAAGAACTATACTTTCTATCGGTAATTCCTTCTTAGTATCATTTCGTGGAGTAGGATTATTAAATTTTCTAATGGACCGTGCAATATCCGTGTTTCCGATTGTAAAGAATTTTGGTCACAAATCGCGAGGGCTCTGTAAACCAACGAATCAATAACTAATTGCCTTTGTGCCGGATGATGATGGAAGTCTGCATTTAGGTTAGGCGACATTTTTGTAATATGGCCTCATGGTCCAGAAAACCTCCCCGTATTCCTTGATCATTTGAATCAACAACACAATGTATAATTTACAATGGAAATTGAATTAGAAGGCACGATTCCCTTTCTAGATGTTCTTGTACAAAAGAAAGGGAATGGTTCCTTCGGACACTCTGATATAAAAACCAAAGTATACGAACATATACCTAAATGCAAATTCCCTCCTTAATCCGATAAAAAAGCAATCAGTTATTAAATGTTTGCTTTACAGAACCCTCGCGATTTGTGACCAAATTTTTTACAATCGGAAACAGAGGAACTGACTGACCACTTAAAATCAATGCGCCCAATGGAGCATCACGGCATCACCTTGTACATAGTAGCAATGGAGCCTACCCATTTGCTTTTATTGAAAATAGCAAAATGACACAGGAAATAAGAAAAATAACAAGCACCCGAACATATCCCATGACAACTCTGTTCAGAAAAAAGCATCACCAATCCAGAGTATGCCTCATTCTAACGAGGGAGGAGTTAGTTAATTAATATTTTCCTCCACTAGATGATTGACTTCAAATAACATATCTCCTCCAATTATTAAATTGTAAGCAAAATTGATCTAACTTTGAATCGTTCTTGTTATTTTTCATAGAGACTAAATTTTTAATACAGGGCCTTACAGAAAACAAATTGTCTGTTTAACTGTCCAAACTGTTCCCATTTAACAGATTTTTGACGTTGGTTCAACCGATTTATGAATAGTCCATATAAATAAATTATTAAAGAAAATAAAAACTTAGGTATTGTTATTTGAACACATAATATATATTTTTCGAATAATCATAAACAATTTTTTTTGTTTTGGAAAAATATCTTCCAAATATTACATTTCATTATAAAACATTCACAATAGCCACCCTTGATTATACATATTATGTATATACATTTCTGTTTACTAGTTACGGAATGTAGCGCATGGTTATTACTCGGTCATTTATATTTTGTAAGTCCCTGTTATTAGTGCTTATAAGTTCTCCATCTCTATCATATATGTGCGAAATATCCTTAAGCTAAAAAAGAAGGTATGTATTAATTTGTTTCTTATGTATCTATATGTATCTATTTATTTATTCAGCATATGTATACATATTACAAAATAAAATATTTCAAATAGCACACTTAAATATACAAAAAATTATAATTATGTAAATAAAATTTTTTGTTTAAGGATTTTAAGACTTATGTTTAGAATATCTAAAAAATGTTCGTTATAAACAGATGCCATTCTTCGTTGAACGCTTTAAAACCATAATTTGTTCTGTGCGGCTGAACAATAAAAAGTGTCCTCTAGAGTCCCTGGTAAAGGGTGTCTTCCAGGGATTCTAAAATTAAGCTGAGATAGAAGAATATTGCAGTCAATATGGCTATGTATTAATTTGTACAAAAAAAATCTCTCTCTTCTATTTTTCAAAATTGAGTATCCAACAAGCATCAATCATGAGGTATATTAGAGTACTGAAAATGATGTTTAAATAGCATGAAGTTTATAAACTTTGATTGTATTCTTTCGAGTCTATTTATGTGGCATTGGCACATGGGTGCCTAGATGATTGATTCGTACTCTAGTGTGCTTCGAACCAGTGAATTGTATAAGCATCTTATTATTTTCGTATCGATAATGTGCTTACAATTTTTTTATATAAAATCCAACATTCGAAAACCTTTACTTTAGAACTAACTTATCTATATGTTCGTTAAAACTTAATACTCTATCAAAAATATATCCAAATCATTAAAACTTAACACAGGATCTAAAATTTGATCAGATATTTGGTATTTATATATCACAGGGGTTTGTATTCTATAAAACCTCATCACTTTACATTTCATTATATTAAGTTTTATAAAGTAAGTATCACACCATCTAACTAGCATGTTTATATAATTTTGAATCCGTTGTCAATCATTTGAATCTTTAATGATACAAATAAGTTAGTAGTAAGTAAACACTGACAAAACTGGAAAACATTTACAACATTATTAACAAATAGTAAAAGCAAAATGGGCCCTAAGTGAGATTCTTGAGGTACTCCAGATGTGACTAGAAAGTTTTCAGACATAACACCACAAAGTTTTACACATTGACTGCGTGAAGTTAGGTATGAAGCTATCTATGACAAATAAGATCCAGAGACTCCGCGAAGTTTAAGTTTATAGTAATATTTTATAACAAACGCTGTCAAAAGCCTTCGCTAAATCAGTGTAGTAGTTCGCACCAGGTAGTCTTGGTAAGAAACCATGTTATTTTAAGACTATATGATTCCTAAATTCATCGAAAAGTTTATCAGTTACTATGGATTCAAAAATTTTACTCATGATGTATAGAAGTGAGATGCGTCTGTAATTTTCAATCTGATCTCGATCACCTGATTTGTAAATAGGAAATAACGTAGACTGTTTCCATGTCATTGGAAAGGAGCATTCGTTAAATGATCTTTCAAATATTGCCTGAAGATGACGAGATAATGACTCCACGCATCTTCCAATGCAATTAGGAGATAAGCCATCCGGCCCGGCGCTCTTTGTAGAATCCAGTGATTTAATCTTATTTTCGACTTCGAATAGTGTAAATGTTCTAAAGGCCAGATGTACTACTTCCACAATATCCAATGTAGTGGGAATAATCGTCATAGTATGATCTAAAATGACTAGCAAATGCGATGGCTATGTCTTGCTGGCTGTTGAGTTTCTGATTATTACGCTTTATAGTGGTATTCCGCTATCCTTATGTAGATTGCCGACAGAAGATCAAAAATATTTAATATGTCCAGGAATCATATGCTCCGGGTTTGTTAGATATAGCAAATAGCATAGATCGATGTGACATTTGGTTTCTTTCCTTAGATCTGTATATAGCTGATAATCAACAGGGTTTTTGGATTCCGTAAATTTTTTTATAGCAACGGTTATTTTATAGAGGGTGTTAAAACTTTATAATTTTCTAAGTTTTTTAAAAGGCCTCGCATATTACTAAAGATATTTAATATACATTATAGTTAATATTTATAAAATGGCTATAAAATTAAACACAGTTATACACGGTAGCGACACTTATTTAGTTTGGTAACATCGGACTTCCTACTTTATTTTACAAATTTTATATCACTTTTGCATATATGCTGTTTTGAAGTAATATAGAAAAATGTGTTTAAAAACACGAAACATTTTCTAGATTGTAGTTTAGATAACAAAAGCTAATGCTAAAACAATTTAAAACGTCTGTGTTCTTAAACACACACAACGTTCTGCAATCCACCAATCAGCTACACTACACATCACAGAGTGAAGTTTGCTGTAAATCTTACAAAATACAGATAGTCCATGGGCTGACTCCTGTTGATAAAGTAAATCGTCTCAATTTCTGCCCGCATTATCTGGGAATATTGAACAACAATAAAGAAATTCTTGATATACTGATCATGTCTGACGAAGCTCACTTTGATCTCAGTTGGTACCAAAATTTTCGCTACTGGACAGAACACAATCCAAGACAAGTGCATGAAAAACTACTTCATAACCAAAAGGTAACAGTATGGACCAGTTTCTGCATTTGGTGCAATCGGACCATACTTCTCTGAAGAAAACGGCCACACCGTTACTGTCGATTCATCTCGGTATGTTGGGATGCTGGAACTGTAATTTTTAACTCCGGAGCTCCAGAGAAGGGGTCAAGATGAAGTCTAGTTCCAACAGGATGGTGCAACGCTGTTTTACATATCGCCGGATATAACGATAATAGATTTGATAAACATGAACGTGGGACTACTTAGTCGCATTATGCTCAATTTCGACTCCAATTTGAATGTATAGAAGAAGACGGGGGCCATCTTACAAAAGCGATCTTTGCAAACTAGAAGTGTTTCAACCAATTTCCAGGATTGTATTTTTAGTGTAAGTAACAATAAGTTCCAATATATTCTTTGTATCCTTTGGCCTATTAAAAACCGTTCAATCCTATTGCCGGACCTTGTATAACAATGAATTGAAAAAATTTAAACACTTAGTAGTCGCGTTTGTTGTTGTTTTGATCGCAATTTTTTAAATTTAAGTGAAAAACTAGCTCATACTCTATATCCAAGGAACTAGGAAGGTTTACAAGAACATTGAAATTTCTTGGCTTGGAAAATTAGTGGGTGTAGTATACGCGTTAACAAAAATATCAATAAGTAGATTTGGGTTTATGTTTATAGTGCTTCAGCTTGCTATAGTTTTATTTTCCTAGTTTCAAATGAGTTTTGTAATGGAAGCCAGCGCCGTAACTAGGGCGTGGCGAGGGCGGCATTTGCCGTGGGCGCGAGATTTTGGGGGGCGCCAAATCCTTCGATAGAAAAAAGGCTTTTCATAATAAAAAAAAATAAAAGAACAAGATTTATTTAGACAATAATTATAATTATTTTAATAAAGGAAAAAATATAGGTGTAGTTTTAAATTACTGTTTAAAAAAACAGCACTATCAATCAGTCCATATTTTTTACAGAAAAACTTTTCTTTTAACTTTTATCTGTAAATACTTACATTTTTCTATCCTATCAAATTTTGACACGATGCGAGTTATGACAATACATTTTAATTACGAAGTACTGTTCTTTGTTTTTTGCGGCAAGTGCATCATTCATTATTACTGCCACTGTGCAAGAAGTGTTGTGACTGTATTACAGGTAAATTCATATTATTTTAAGAGTGCATTATTTACTAATTATATTGAGACTGTTTAGGGCCAATAATAATTGTATTTAGAGTTTTTTTCTTTCCACAAATATCGTTCAAATTTTATTTAAGGTTGTGTGGTTATGTTTCCGTATTTCATAGAAGAGGTGGGTGAGAACCAAATAAGCATTTCTCATTTCCTTATCTTTTTAAAATAAAAGTCTCTTAATAAACATTAAATTATATTCGCTCTAGGCAAAACTTGGCATACTTCCGTGTGTAAAAGGCTCAGAAAAATAATTTACTATATTTATTTATTTTTGTATTTTTTTTTCAAAATACGTTTCTATGGTTAAGTAACATCCTGTATTTTTTTAGAGCATAAAAGAAGAAAATGCCACCCAAAAAACCATCTGGGGCTGAATATAAAAAATTGCGGCAGTTGAAAACAGATGAAGTTAAAAAGATCGTGACCCCAATACAAAACTTTTTTCTGTAATACCTAGGCCCAGGTCCAATAGTGTTAATGATAATTCAATAACAGAATCAGTTACTTCTCCGTCCTCTTCTTGTGAGAGCAATTCCAATGTAGACCGGGAATCCGAAGAAAAAGATGATTTAATTATTAGCAATAATAATAAGCCATTAAATTCAGTAGAAAGCTTAAGTTGTGCAGAAGTAACTCTTGATTTGAATGATCCCCAGACTTGGACAAAAGAAAACTTGAGAGTTTGTGTAGAACGCGGACCAGACCCGGGAGATGACATGAATGTATATCCAGTTGTAAATAATAGGCAGTTTGATAAAAAATGGTTTCATAAAGTTCTGGTGAATGGAGAGACAATACAAAGATCCTGGCTGATTTATTGCAGGAAAAATAATTCCTTATATTGCTTTCCTTGTAAACTTTTTGACCGAAAGGTATTTGGTGTTTCTTGCGAAACCGGTTTTTCAGACTGGAAACATTTAAATCCTTCTATTCCTCGGCATGAAAATTCACTATCTCACAAAGAGAACTACTTGAAATGGAAGGAATTCGATAGAGGTATTAGGATGAGCGCATTAATCGACGATAAAACTGAAAAATTACTTTTGACAGAAAAACAAAAATGGCGCCATATTCTTAGTGTCATATTGGACGCCATTTTACATTGCATTAAAAACAATGATGCATTGAGGGGATCATCAGAAATTATTGGACATCCAAATTGTGGTAAATTTTTAAATACAATTGAACTTATAAGTCATTACGATCCCACAATTGCAAGTCACATTAAATCTCATAACAAAAACCAAATATCATATTTTTCGCCTATGATTCAAAATGAATTTATACATTTGATTGGACAGAAAGTAAGAAAAACAATTATTTCGAATATAGTCGAATCAAAATATTATTGTTTAATGTTGGATTGCACACCAGACACATCCCACCAGGAGCAAATGTCACAAATTATTAGATATGTCCGATGCAGCGAAACCAAATGTTCCATAGAAGAGAGCTTCATCGATTTTATAAAGGTTACGGGCAAAACTGGAGATGCAATGGCAAATCAAATTACTTCAAAACTGGTTGATGACGGACTTAATATTGACAACATCAGGGGTCAAGTTTACGACAACGGTGCCAGTATGGCGGGAAAATATAACGGCGTTCAAGCAAAAATATTAAATTTAAATAAGTTTGCCCGGTTTGTCCCATGCTCTGCCCATAGTTTAAATTTAGTAGCTTATTATGCAGCTAAATGTTTCCCAGAAATAATAACTTTTTTTGGGACTGTTCAAAATTTGTTTATTTTTTTTGTAAGGTCAACAACTCGCTGGGAAATTTTAGTTTCCACCTTAAAAACTAGGCTTAAGGGTCACAGTGATACCCGGTGGTGTACCCGAAGTGAAGCTATAAAAGCTCTTGTATTTAACTTTAAAGAAGTAATTGACTTACTTAATAAAATACAAGTTGGAGGTACTAATTCGAGTTCAGATTCTGATACTGCCGATTCTAAATCATTTTTAAAGTTGCTTTTGGACTATAAATTTGTATGTCCTCTTGTTTTCTGGAACGCAATTTTAAGTAAAATTAATAAAGTTAGTATATTTCTGCAGGGAACATCTGTAACGGTATTGGATGGGTCTAATTTAATAAAAGGGCTTGTTGAGGAAATTCAATCCCTTAGAGAGAATTTGCTAGAAAATGTCCTGCAAAAAGCTAATCAAATTTTTGAGTCCGTAGATATGGAACCAGAATTTGCAATTAGAAGAGAAAAGTAAAAAAAATGGTAGACGAGTCTTGCTCTGACGAAGCAAGCAATTTAAGTGAAATTAACAAATTTAAAATCTTATGCTTGCAAATTGTTGATGTCATTCTAACTAACCTGAATTCACGGTTTTGTGCTCTTCAGAGCGTTGCAGATGATTTTAATTTTTTAACTGGTAAATCACTTAAGATGTTTTCTGCAGATGACATGAAACGACATGCTGCTGATTTGGCTCTAAAATATGACCAAGATTTAGATGCATTTGAATTTGTTAATGAAATTGATAGTTTTAGGTTTCAAGTATCTTCTCATATTGAAGACTTACAATCTTTAAGCCATTTAGAAATTTTAAATTTTATTAGAAAAAACGAGTGGGAATCTGTATATCCAAATATTGATATCGCTCTTAGAGTGTTTCTTACCTTGCCAGTCACAACAGCTTCATGTGAAAGATCATTTAGTAAATTGAAACTAATAAAAAAATTATTTAAGATCATCGATTGGGCAGGACAGGCTCACTAATATGGCCATTTTGAGCATAGAAAGAAAATTATCTTTTTCTATTGATTTTAATGAAATCATTGATGAGTTTGCGGCTTCAAAAGCGAGAAAAGTTCAAATTTAGTTTGTTTTTTTATACCCAAAGTTTAGCTTTAATTTCTGTTTTTTTTTTGTTTTTTTACCTAGTTATTCGCTTATTTTGTTATTTTGTATTTTAGTTGGTGTAATATTATCTCGTAACATCAGAGTTGTTTTTTTTGTATTTCATGTTATATTTTATTTTAATGCCAAATTTAGCCCTTTTGTACCTGAGTACCTGTAAAAACAAAAAAATTATAATAATAAAAATTATTTGAAAAAGTTATTTGCTGTTTTCATCTGGTTATAAAATGTATATAATAGGGGCACCGCCCTAACACAGGCCGCGGGCGCAAAATTCCTAGTTCTGGCACTGATGGAAGCCTAAAAATACTGTACATTAAAGCCATAGTACTGTTATGGTTAATAATATGTAACTGTGTGAAAAAGGAATTTATATCTTAATTAAACAATAAACAAAAGTTTTAAATTGCAAGTCTTGGTTAATGTTACCTTACTTTCCTACATATTTCCAAATGATAACACTAGGAAACAAACTAAATGTAAATACATATATAACAAACATAATTTGTTACACAAACTATATATAATTATGCTTCTATAATACATAATAAGAGTTCTGCAGTTTGTTTGCGTAATCGAGTATTAACTCTTGCTTACCAATTCTACTTAAAATAAACTTTGTTATAAGCTTCTATATACTAGCAACCGTTTTTCAGATATATTCAAATTTAAATGTTCAGTATATACGATGTTTTTTTTATAAAATGCAAAATTTTTGATCAAGTTTGTGTGAGCAGATCTTTTTCCAGAGGCTTGGTAAATAATTCTGAATTGTCTGAATAACATTTTACTATAAATATTGTTTAGAAAACGGTAGTTCCTACCACCCATTTTGAAAAGAATCACGTTGTTAAGGTTGTTTTCATTTTGAAATCCAGATAGCTTAGATGACATCAAGCATAAACTGAATTTAATTCTTTAAGCAAGAAAAGCTGTTGATGGGTGGCGAAATATACGCCATACAGGGTGTTTTTTATATTTTGTCTTTTGTACACCCAATTTATGCGGTGGCAAAGCAGATAGATTTTGTTTGTTTTAAGGTTATCCATGACCACTTCGATTTTTGTTAAATTATGTTTTACCAAAGAAAATATATACTTTGAATTATCTATCCATCATATGTAAAATAAATTAATCCCTAAATGGACCCCACCGTCGTATTGTACTTCTTATAACTAGAATCTATGACTGCGATACGAGAAGTTAATAATTTATTTGTGTCTCATGGACTGTTTTTGGATTTGCCAGCGTTTAAAACTAAGCATTTCAGCAATAGCTTAAGCAAATGTCATCAAACTATATATGTTTGCAATCAGGCATAAAATGCCTTTCTGGCATCAAAACAAATATAGGGAGACCCATTAAAAATATAAATTGTGTATAATTTTCGGATCACCTTTTATACTTTTTTTAAATCTGATACAATAAAGAAAAAAAACGCTTGTAAAAATAAAATAACACTGTATATAGCTTTCGTGGTTTAAACATCAATTTGCCGTAAGAATTAGATGTGTATACCAAGTAGTAAGTCGTCTGCTCCGTGCAATAGATCTTAGTGGTAATTAATACTTACATCGAAATATGCTACATTGGACGCATTTTTAAATATAAGCCAGTGTACGAATTCATTGCACTTTGGAGTTGTTAAAGATCCTGTGTAGTGAAAAAATAAGTCATGATCATACGGTAGAAATTGGCGCAGATTTATAGTTTTGGGAGAGATAGTCGAGCGGCCTGGTGTGGCAGATACCAGTTTAGCAGCGTCTGCAATTACCCTCATGTTCTTGCTACTTGTAAAGTTAACTCGCTAAAATATAATTAAGCAATTATAATGCATAACAGATAAAAGTATTGACAAACAAAAATCTTTTTTGGCTTTTTCGCCAATGAATAAAAATATTTAACTTTAAATTAATTGAAGCAAATATTTAATAAAATTACATATCTCAACATGTAGAGGGTGTTGTTCTATTATTTAATGTTCCTCTCTCTTACGATCGGCGCACTGATGAGTCCCGATAGGATGAAAGTATTTATACAACTACTATGTGTCTATAAAAACTTAAGGTAAATGATATAATTTATTATGCTTGCTTAAATAATATTGTTTATATATGTATCGAAACATTCCGTAGACAGACTAGTCTAAATGTTGAGATATGTAATTTTATTAAATATTTGCTTCAATTAATTTTAGTTGATTATTCAGTTGCGAAATAGCCAAAAAAAGATTTTTGTTTGTCAATCTAAACGCAACAAATAATCTGAACACATTTAAAGATAAAAGTATGTTACAAGATATTTAAAATAACAAGAGCACTGGACTAAAAACATTGCCAGTGAGTATACGAAGTACCACAAAATTATCAATATTTAAAAACAATCAAAACTGTATTTTCTACAAAACTTTAAATTAATAGATTTGTTTCAACTTCATTTCAACTTAGTTTTATCTTATATTTAATAATAACATAGGTATTTTCCTATTTACTATTTTTTTTATTTTTTTATGTTATACTTTACGTTCCATGTACTTAATAAACTTGCAAAGTTGCTTTTAAAAACCCATCAAAAAGCAAAATTCAGATTTAATGTATGAAAATAGGGTTTAATTCCTAAATTCAGTATTTAAACTATAAATTTAGACTTTTAAAGTCCAAATTTAGAGTTAAAGCACTGAATTCAGACTTTTAGACTATGAGCTCTAAATTCAGATTTAAAACTATATTGCATCTATGAATCCAGAGTTTAAATTCTAAATTCAGGTTATGTATTAAGGAGTTAAAGTCTGAATTAAGAGTTTAAAATCGAAACTCATGTTTTGATCTCTAAATTTTTTTAAACTCTAACTTTAACTTCTAAACTCTAGATTCAGACTTCAGAAGAATATTTGTTTTTAATTTAAAGTGAATTCATGAAAAAATCACTCTTCGAGATTTTTTCAGATCTTTACGATTCAGGGTCTATAGATGACGAAACTGTTCGCGGCAAAAACCTATTGACCCGATTGACTTCATTTGATAAAAAAATACGGGTCATATGTGGACGGCAAAACAAAATGGCGGCCTAGTGAAATGTTAAAAAAATTATTACTAACAAAGTGTTTATTAAATATATCTCAAGTTTTGCATAAAAATTAAGTATTATGTAGGATTTAACTGACAAAATTTTGGTACGAATTCAAATAGGAGGAACAAAATGGTGGCTTTATAAAATATTTATAAATTCAACCTGAAAAATTATTTAATGAACTGATTTCAAATTATGTGCCAAAACTAATTGTAGTATAGAAATGAACTACAAAAGGTGTGGTATCAATTCAAGATGGCGAAACAAAATGACGTCGATACAGATTTTTTTTAATCTGAAACCTCTCAGTTTTTACATATCCCTATATGCCAAAAAATATGTTTTATCAAGTTTGTCAGTCCATCTGACGGTTTGTCTATCTGTCTCTTGGTTTGCGACATAGTTTCGAAACTAGTCATCAGATTGACATTAAGTTTTTTAAGGCTCACATGGGGATGTGGTAATATTTTGAGAAAAATCGAATATGCCGAAGCAAGATAGCGGTTTAAAAATTAAAAAAATTATTACTAAAAAAACTAATTATCCAGTTTATCTCAAATTTTGCACAAACATCAAGTTTTATGTAGGAATCAACTGGTAAAATTCTAATACGAATCCAAGATAGCGGAACAAAATGGCGGCTTAATAAAATTAAATAATTCAGCCTGAAAATACTACATAATGAACTGATTTCAAATTGTGTGTCATAACTAATTGTAGTATAGAGATAAAGTAGTAAAACTGTGATACTAATTCAAGATCGGGAACAAAATGGAGGGCAAAAAAATTTTTGAAATCTGAAAAAAATAACCTCTCAGGTTTTAGAAACCTTTACGTTTTAGCTTCCCTAGATGCTAAAAAATATGTTTTATCAATTCCGTCGGTTTGTCTGCCGATTTCTCTGTCTGTCATTTCGCAGTATAGCTTAAAAACTACTTATCAGGTTGACTTCCCGTAAAAAAATATGGGTCATGTGGGGATGACCTGCTTATATTTTGGTAAAAATTCAATATGCTGGAACAAGGTGGTAGTGAAATGTTAAAACATTATTACTAAACAAACCAGTTATCTAATTTACCTCAAATTTTGTACAAAAATCAAGTGTTACATACGAATGCACTGGTAACATGTTAGTATGAATATAAGATAGCGAAACAAAATGCCGTCCTAATAAAATATTTAAAACAGAAAATATTAAAAAAAGCTACATATTACAATTTATTGAGTTAGCCGTTACTTAATGGAAATTCATTAGACTAGGATAATAAATAAACAAGCTATATTTGTCTGTCTTATGTTGGTTTTTGAAAAAGATACAGTGTGTCGAAACAGCTGTTAAACGGAAAGAAATTTGTTTATTTGTTATACTAGTGGAACTACTTACTAGATTGATTTCAAATTTTGTGCAAGCTTAAAGTGTGATATAGAAATAAACTGGTGAACTTGTGTTATGAATTCAACAAAGCCTTTTGTTCAATAGCAATCAAATAAAAATGTGTATAAAACTCAACGTAAAAAAATATTCTTATTGGGTTGACCGTAAATTAGAAAAATTAAATATGGTATAAGGATAAACTTTATTTTATATTAATTCGACTAAATAATATTAAATAGATAGTTACATAACACTTTAATTTCAAATTTTGTAATTTTATTAATAAAGGTTAATCAAAAACTTTTTTTTTGTGTCTTTATGCCATAATGCCACTATTATGTTGTTAGTAATTAAGCAATAAATGCACAATAATGAACTAGTATGAAATAAAAATTAAAAAAGACGAAGAAAAGTATTATAATTTTCAAAACTTTAAATCAATATATGCCACAAGAAACAAAAGAGGCGGATGATTGTGAATTTTTGTCAAAAACAATATAAACATTGAAGTTCTAGAAAAAATTGAATGTGATATCTTATACATTGCAATAGAATTTAAATTACCTAAATTACTCTTGTGCGGAATATACAAACCACCTTCGACAAAAAATGAGATTTTTTAAAACTATTAGATGAAAAAATGGAAAAGTTAAATAAATTAAAAACAGAGTGTATTTTTATCGGCGAAATGAACATGAATCTTCTTCAAAATAAAAGCAATGAAACAAAAACCTTATTAGACATATGCACAATTCCTCCAATGGTTATCGAATATGCAACACAAACATCCCTACCCAGCTCAACACTCAATTCTGATAAAATAATAGACCTACAACTAAAAACAAGTGCTCTTAGTGACCATCAAATACAGATTATTTCCATTCCAATAAAATTTAAAGCAAACGATCAAAAATCCAGGAACAAAAAATTTTAATTAGAACATTTTATACGGATAACATAAAAAAGGAACTTACAGTATTAAATGAAAACAAATATTTTTTCAAACACCCAAGTGAATTATATAACGCTACAAAAGCTTTACAAACTTTTGAAAAAAGTTCTTACAGTACTTCAGCAAAACTTAGAGAAAATTCCAAACCATGGTTCAGTCTTGAAATAGCAAAGTAAACTAAATATAGAGATAGGCTTTATGCAAATACGAAAACTAACACAAATAACAAATATTTTGAAGAAATCTATAACAGCTATAATAAATTTGTCAAAAAAGAAATAAGAAAAGCCAAACAAAATTATTTTAAATATCAATTTTCAAGTAAAATCAAAAAATTATTTGGGATAATTTAAATTTTATTTTAACAAATCAAACAAAAAAACAAAAACAAATATTGATTATCTATTGGTTAATGATAGGAAAATTGAAGATACCCAAATTATATGTGAAGAAATGAACAATCACTTTGTAAATATAGGAGAACAACTTGCAAATAAAATTCAACCAATGAGTGACTATACTGAATCCATAGAAGAGATGACTTTTTTTATTGATCCGGAAGAAATCTCAAATAATGAAATGGAAGAAATTATTGATGGCTTAGATGCTAAAAAAGCTGCTGGTTTTGACAATATGTAAAAAAAGAATTAATTCCTATATTAATTTTTTTAACAAAAATTTCTATTCATAAAGGTATTTTTTCAGAAAAACTGAATATTGCTAAGATAATTTCAATATTTAAAAGTGAAAAACGATATGAATGTAATAATTATCGACCAATATCTATATTACCAGTGTTTTCTAAAATAATAGAAAAAATTATTAGTAATAGATTAAATCAATATTTGGAAAATGAAAATTTATTCTTTAATAAACAATATGGCTTTTGCAGATTCAGGAATACTGAAACAGCTGTTATGGATGTCATAATATATATTCAAATTAAAGTTGGTGATTTGATACAGTAAATCATCATATTCTTTTACGAAAATTAAATAATATTGGAATAAGGGGCAATATGTATAATTTACTTAAAAATTATCTAAGTAAGCACATACACTTTGTACAAATAAATAATGCAATAAGTAATCAAAAAGAAATAGTTTGTGGAGTACCACAAGGATCAATATTGGGGCCAATTTTATTTTTAATTTATATAAATTCAGCTTCTAAATTAAATTTAAAAAGCAATATTCAATTGTTTGCGGATAACACAACAATTATTTATTTTGCTGATAATTCAAATGAATTATTTTTTGATATAAAACATGATCTAGAATTAATTTGCTCCTGGCTTAAATCTCACAAACTATCATTAAATTTTAGTAAATCTTCTTTTATGTTAATAAGTAAAACAAAGATAAATTCTGGTATTTCCCCAATGGTATTAAACAATAACAAAATTAAATATTCAAATACAACAAAATGTTTAGGATTAATTATAGATGAAAACTTTAGTTGGAAAAATCATATTCAGAGTATAAGAACCGCTATAACTCCATTAATAGGAGTATTATACAAAACAAGATATTTCGTACCTTTAAAATTCTTAAAAAACATATATTATTCTTTAATATATTCTAAATTCCAATATTTGATTTCAATTTGGGGATCTGCTTGTTAGTCACATATAAAATCTTTAAAACAATTGCAAAATAAAACTCTAAAATGTATTTATAAACTACCGTATTTGGAACCTTCTATTAACCTATATAAACCTAACGGATTTTTAAACTTACAGAATATTTATAATTTCAAAATTTGCGTTTTAATATACTCTATTATTAATAACGGAAAAAAATCAAATATTATATTTAAAAATCTAATACTTTACATAATCACGATACAAGAGATTGCTTACAATTACAGACCATTACAATAAAAAGTAACTTTGGGAAAAAATCAATTCTCCACGATGGTTTAAAAATATATAATAACTTACCAGAGACTATAAGACATACAACAAAATTACTAATATTTAAAAAACAATTAAAAATGCATTTTTTACAAAAATAAAATTGAACAGATTTTTTTAAAAATATTTATTTCAACTTTTTAGTTTTTATATTATATTGAATTATAACATAGGAGTTTTTTCATTTATTACAACTTTATTATTATTATTTTCTATTGTTACATGTTACATTCCGCGTAATAAACTTGTAAAGTTGGTTTGGAATAAAACAGTTTAAAGTAAAAAAAATAGGTTGGTGATGTGAACATAACACCCGAGTAGATGCTTTATTCAGCAAACGGCATACTGGGGATGTAGAAGTAGTTTTATTTTTATTTTTTTATTGGATACTGGGTAGCTCTATAAAGTAAGTGTGGCTTATTTTAGTATGTTTTATGTTTTTTTTTCTCTATATTAATATACTAGATCTAAGAAGCATGTTTTTTTATTTTTTTTAATAATTTAGACTTGTTTTTTACAATTTCAGCTTAAAAGAATAACTTAAAGACAGAGCATGACCGGAAAAACGGATCTGGAAATCGTCGTCAGTGCTCAAAAATCTAGTCGTATTACAAAAATCATTTAAATAGGGAGAAAGTTCATATCTGTAAATAATACTATACACAGTACAAAATAAACAAATTTAAAGGATTCGCAATAAAAAAAACTGTTTCTATATTTTTAACAACAAAAACAATAGCACTGTCTTCTTGAGTACTTCTTGAGTATCGGAAACCGTCATAAGTTTATGTTTATACCACACTTAATTTTGAATAAAATGTAAAATCAACCTAATATGTGCCTAGTTTGAATTATATTAATCTCGACCTCGAGTTAATCCGTAGGAAAAAAAACTTTTTTTGTGCTTCTCGAGGCCTGATCTCTGCGGACAGTGTACGACACTGATAAGTCGGTCAAATCCGGGCGTCAGGTGTATTGCACGATGCGGGAAGTTTTATCATTTGAAATGTGTAAAATTGCCTCCGAGCTATGTTGATATTCCTGTGGATTCTGGAGTTTATTGGAAGTGTTCGTCCTGCGGAACTTCTGAAAAGACGATCTATGAACAGCAACTTCCCACAAAAATAGATTCCATACAGAGCGATATAAAAATTATGAAAAACGAACAAGCCGATTTTAAAATGTCACTTAACTTTTACGTTGACAAGACAGATGGTTTTGGCAAAAGAATGGAAGGATTTCAGGCTGATGTTAACACTATTGGTGGTTTACGTGAAGAACTGACTTCTCTCAAAAACGAGTGCAGTGCTCTACGTTCGGAAATTGATCTTTTGCACCAGATAGGCCGATCAAATAACGTCGAAATTTGTGGTATTCCCGAAAAACGAAATGAGGACCTAACCTCCACTGTGCGAAATGTTGCCGACCAGTTGAATTTTGCCCTGGCAGACACCGACATCGAAGATATTCATCGTGTGGCCCTTTTTTCCGACAATGATCAAAATAAGCACAAAAACATTATAGTAAAATTTGCATCTCGCTTAACTAAACGTAATTTTATAAATGCTGCTCGCAAAAATCACAAAAAACTTACTTGCTCGGACCTTGGCTTCACAGATGGTACCCCGGTGTACGTTAATGAACATTTGTCTCCGTATTATAAGCTCCTTTTCAGAAAATGTCGTGACTTTTGCCGCCAGCACGGATTTAAATACTGTTGGGTTAGAGATACTAAAATCTTTATCAAGAAGTCAGATGACAGTCGTGGTATACATGTTCCTAGTGAGGACGTACTAGCTCAGCTAAATGTTGCTTAGTTTTTTTCAGTGTTAATTTAGCATAATCAATGATTTCACGATGGAGCTCAATAACCTTAGCCTGGTATTATCAAAATACCAGAGGATTAAGAACAAAAACTTTCCAATTTTTGGAGTCATCGTCAGCAGCCGACTTTGACATAATTTGCATTGTTGAGACCTGGCTTAAAGACAACATATATTCTTCTGAATTGTTTCATGATTCGTATACTGTTTACCGAAAGGATCGTGACAAGGTTACCAGTGGCAAACGTGATGGTGGGGGCGTGATAGTTGGAGTGAAATCTGAGTTTAATTCTGAGTGTTTACCACAGTGGTCTTGTAATGGATTGGTGGAGGATCTATGGGTGTCCATAGCTCTGGAAGGTGGTAAGTCACTATTTGTTTGTTGCGTCTATGTGCCTCCTCACGCAAACGCTAACCATCTTTTATCTTATTTTAGTAAAGTAGAATGTATTATAAGTAAATATCCTGATAATAAAATTGTTATTGTAGGTGATTATAACCTACCTGGTATAAAGTGGGAGGTTAGCGTAGATGGAGGTATTAAACACTGCTTACCTTCCGGAGTGGAGGGTCCCATGGGTGAAATTTTAGTTGATTATTTATGTATATTAGAACTTTACCAATACAATTTTATTCAGAACGCTCACAGAAATGTGCTTGACTTGGTGCTTGCGAGGGGTATTACTGACATGACCATTAGGCCGGCTGAGGTAGCTTTTGTTCCCGAAGACCAATCTCATAAAGCATTGGAATTTTACTTTTATACTAATAACATCAAATTAATACAAAACAAGCCTTATTGTGTAAAACTCTTTCATAGAGCCGATTACACTCTTATTAATCGATGTATTTCAGAAATTAATTGGAGCGCGACCTTTGTTATTGGAGATTCGAATAATAATATATCCAAATTTCATTATGAATTAAATAAGATGGTTAATAATCATGTTCCGAAAAAAAAGTCTAATCACTGTAAACATCCTATTTGGTTGTCTAGAAGCACTATTAGCTTATTAAAACAGAAAGATAAGCATCATAAGAATTGGAAACACTCGCAAAATCCGAACGTCTATAATCAATCTTCTAATTATCGAAAAAAAGTTAAAAAAGCTATTAATTTAGATTACCAAAAATACGTAAATAAAACTGAGAACGATATTAAAGAAAACAGTAAATGCTTTTGGTCTTTTATTTCAAATAAAACAAATTCCAAAACAAACAAACCCGTACTACTAAATCCACCATGCTCACTAAATTACTTTAACATAAAAAATATTGATATAAATGATATATTACAGTGCCTCAGGAATTTGTATGCTCGAAAAGGTGCAGGCCCTGACGGGTTTCCAGCTATTTTCCTAAAAGAATGTTGTAATTCCCTTTCAATTCCTCTGCATATTTTGTATAATAAGTGTTTATCCGAGGGAATATTTCCAGATGCGTGGAAAGTAGCACAAGTCATTCCAATCTTTAAATCAGGCAAAAAAGAGGATATCATAAATTATAGACCTATTTCACTTTTGAATTTATTTGGTAAGGTTTTCGAATCCATACTAACTAACGAAATATTCTTTTGGAATAAAGAAATAATAACTAATTCACAGCACGGTTTTTTTAGAAAAAGATCTACCTTATCCAACTTGACTCCCTTTGTACAGGATACATTGGAAGTGATTGAGAGCAGAGAATCTGTAAGCGCCGTGTACGCCGACTTTTCGAGGCCGTTCGATAAGGTTCATCACCCGACTCTCGTTGCCAAACTGGAGGCTTTCGAGGTGCACGGGAACCTGTTGAGGCTTCTAACATCATATTTGGCTGATAGATATCAGTATGTCGCAATAAATAGTGTGTTTTCTGAAAAAATTTTTGTAACTTCTGGGGTACCCCAAGGCTCGCACCTCGGGCCGTTACTATTCAGTATATTTATAAATGACGTTATTCCTTGCTTTGAACATTCAAAGGTCTTGCTTTATGCTGACGACCTAAAAATATATAAAACCATTGATGATATATCAGATTACAATACTCTTCAGCGTGACCTTGACAATTTCTCTCATTACTGTAACGTGAATCGATTGTTTCTTAATATTAATAAGTGTTTTGTTATGCTGTTTTCTAGAAAAACAAGTCCCCCCATGCATGCTCTTTTTCTGAACAATGCTGAGTTGCAACTTAAGAGTGAGATCAGGGATCTGGGTGTAATTTTGGACAACAAACTTAATTTTGAAAACCACATTAACAGTATATGCCAGAGAGCGCTCGGATCCTTGGTTCTGTTCTTAGGGCAACTAGAGACTATCGAAATCCTCAATCTATTATGTTATTATATAACTCTCTTGTAAGATCTGTTCTCGAATACGCGTCTACAGTGTGGAACCCTTATTATGAAAAATATATTCATAATCTCGAAGCTGTTCAGAAGAAATTGGTTAGTAAACTGAATTTTCGATTCCACAGGCATAGACACTTTAATACATATGAAAGCAATCTATCTTTTTATAAAATGAACAGTTTATATGTACGTAGGAAAATATTTGATAGTGTTTTTGTATTTAAACTCCTAAATAATTTAGTTGACTCTCCATATTGTTTAAATTATATTAGTATATATTGTAAGCCTTACGTAACGCGCCATAGGAATCCTTTGCAAGCACCCCAAACAACTACTAACTACTTTTATAATTCCCCGTTAATAAGATGCATGAACACAGTCAATAATATGTGTGCTGAAAACCAGGATATTGACATTTTTCATAATGGTCTATCTAAATTTAAGAAATCCATATTCTTCAACTTCAGAATATAATATGATTCTACAATATACAAATTTTTCTATATTTATTATTAGTCAACAGCAGTAATCTGAACTTGTGTTTGTAATTTTGATGCATTGGCTTCACGCATCTTCTGGGTAACGTTAGATATTTTTTGTTTACAAGTTTTTTTTAGTAATTAATTTTCTTATTAAAACGTAGATTAACTGAACGTCGCTGAGACGACAAACAAATGTCAAATGTAATTATAATTTCTGCCCTATTATTGGGTGCTCAGAGCACCTGTTGGGCTGTGCTAATAAATAAATAAATAAATTTCATTTCATTTCATCACCATATTGGGTTTTTACCAAAATGTTACCAGTTTACTCTCACATGACTTTTAACTTTTGACCAGAATTTTAAGTCAATCGGGTAAGAGGTTTTTAGCCAAGACCCATTAACCAGTTTATTGCTTATTCAGCTTAGCGTTTTCGTTGCGATAGTTGTCAGTTGTGTTTTTCAGAGTATTTTTTACTTCCTCAAATGAAAGTTTTAAGACATTTTAGTGCTGACAAAGGTTATTTATAAGAATGAAATATATAAATAAACTGGTAAAGGAAAAAAAAAGTAAAAAAGAAGCCATTCCACGAAAAGCTGTATAAAAAAAGGAAAAAAATTATTAACTGAATTTTTAATTTGTTACCGTTTAAGCATCATAAATTGTGTGCTGATTTATTTCCTATTATTAAAAAAGATGTTTGAACAGTTAGATAATTGTGTTTACTACAAATAGTATACCTATAATTAATAAAATATGAAAAACAATCATAGTATACATAAGGTGTCCCCATAGTGTGCTCTGGGTTAATATCTTGGTACCGGTTAGAAATAGAGAAGAAATTTATGGACTATTAAAAACTAAATCAGGAAAGTGCAAACCGTTTTGTTCTATTTTGCACCATTTAGACTCTATATCTCTTCAAAATTGAAAATCCCAGTTTTTAAATGTCAATATCTCGGAAAACAATTAAACTTAGGCCTATGGACAATATATGAAGTAGACGTAGAATCTTAGATGAAAATCAAAAATGTAAAGAACTATAAGGTGTTTCATATATGAAAAACTATTTAAGTAGACATGTAAGTCATTCTATATACTAATATTTATATTTAAACTTTTTCTCTATCTCTAACCATTATCACCAAAACCGAGAACACATTACTGGGACACCCTGTATAAAAAAATTTATATTTTTCAAAGTTATACAACTATTTTTCATGCGAAAACTTTTTACAAGAGTATTTTTGAGACTTTAAAAAGACATCATATTTTTTGAAATACGATGCGAACTTTTTGAAATGCACTCAGCAAAAAAACTTGGTTAAAATTTGAATCAACATCCCCAAACATAAGTTTAAAATTATAATAAGTTATAACTTGAAGGATGCATTTCATTGTAACAAAAAAGTTTCAGTTTTGAACAAAAAAAGATTAATATATGTAATTGAACGCATACAGAAGAGATATGGACCCGGTGCTAAAACAAGCCGGTCGCTGAGTGAGGTAGATCGCTCACGCCGAGTTGAGATAGGTCAATATCGCTCAAAACAACCTATAGAGTTAATGGGCCTTGGTTTTTAGTTATGTCGCGAACAGAGAGATAGACCGACTGAATTAAGGAAACCATAACCCTAATATGTGAAGATCTGTAAAAACTCGGGAGGGTGATTTTTTTAGGATTACAATATTTCCCTTTTACGAGGAAAGTAAAACGACTTAAGAAACGGCTGACTGAATTTTTTCAATATGAATAATATGAGTATTTTAGAAAATCTTTTTAGCTATATTTTTATATATTTTTTCGCTGTGAAAAACCCAAAAACTCCCTCTGTTGCAATATTTCAAACGCAGCAGTAATTTATTTAATGAACATGAATGTACTTTTGATGAAAATTAGAAAGCGTTTCGAAGAAGGAATCATCTATTCCTTCCTAATCTAGAAGATACAATTTATTCAGCCAAATCAAAATATTATAACTATAATAAGAATATTATAAGTGTATATACAGTTAGCTGAAGCAAAGCTTAATTAAATAAATGCTGTTCAATTTATTCACTGAAATTTGGGGCGACGTTAATTTGCGGTTTATAATTAAATTAATTAAAAGAGGAATAAAATACTGCCTTTGGCAGAGAGTTGGCTGTAAAATTAAAACCTCACCAGGGCATTTGTACTTAACAACCTTAAAGTAGCCAAGGAGCGCAACATAAGGTTTTAAACAATGAATTAATTAACATAAAACTAAAAAATGTAATCATGTTTCTTGAGAAAAGACCATCTCAAATTATTATTAACAGCTAAGATCTATGAATATGCATCATGCAATAGAGGGTAGAATATCGGCAAATAATTCCAGTTTCACATGGTCTAATTTCAAGACCCATGATGAAGTGAAGAGTTTAATTCATTCATTTATTTTGGTTTATATTACTCTCAGAACCTATCAGTGTACTCCGGCTATTTCTTAAAAAAATTCTGTATTCTAAACTCAAGTAATATGCGTATAATAATATTGTACGGAATTGTGTTCTACCTACATTAAAGAGCACCGCCATTACTGTCAGCCCGTAGGGACGATCCAAAGCCTTCTCCAAACTTCCATATTTGTCTGCATAGAATACAAAATGAGCTTCTAGATCATATCTAAAAGGTTTTCAATGTATTGCATGTAGTTAAACTTAACAGTAAATTTATTGGTAATACAAAAAGTAATGTTTATCAAGTATAAAAAGGAAATATATACATATATATATATATATATATATATATATATATATATATATATATATATATATATATATATATATATATATATATATATATATATATATATATATATATATATATATATATATATATATATTGGGGTATCGGTCCTAATTTAGGGCTAGATTTAAATTGCTTTTAAGCTACGCCAAGCTTTCGTTGGATGACTGCATTCCTAAACTGTCTTTTCAACTACCGCATTACTGCATTCCTAAACTGTCTTTTCAACTACCGTTTTTAAAAAAATACGTGGATGATTTAATCACTTCTGTACCTGGAGAAGGGGTAGAAGAGGTCTTACAAGTGGTTAATAGCTATAACCAATACATTCAGTTTACAGTAGAAAGGGAAACTGACAATAGTGTCCCGTTTTTGGACACCAAACTAATTAGGAATGACAACAACCAGATTTTACTAGACTGGTACATAAAACCTACCAGTTCTGGTAGATATCTTAATTTCCATTCCAACCACCCCAAAAAAATAAAGATCAATCTAGTATTGGCTCTAAAAACACGTATTGAAAGGATTTCTCACCCTAGTCTACTTAGAAAAAACTTAAAAAGATTGTATGATATTCTCCTCAAGAATTCATATCCACAAAAGTTATTAAAAAAACTATTATATAACACAGCTCCAATAATCAACCCTGGAGAGAGAAATGATGGAATAAGTCTCAACATCAGTGCCTTCGATTCTCAAAATAGACCGAGGTACTATTTTTCGTTACCTTACATAAAAGAAATTTCAACAAAAATAACCAAGTTGTTCAAGTATGATCCTTCAATTAAAATCGCCTTTAAACATAATAAAATAGTAGGCAACACTTTTACAAAATTAAAAGATAGGGATGAAATACAAAAAACATCAAACATTGTATACAGTATTCCTTGTTCAGAGTGTGAGGGTATTTACATAGGCCAAACCTCTAGGGTCCTAAAAGACAGAATAACTTCGCATAAAAGCGACTGTAGATTAATGAAAAATACTTGTGCACTTTCAGAACACACAAATCAATCAGGGCACTTATTCAACTTTAATGATACCCAAATATTATGTAAGGAAACTAATTATAACAAGAGACTGTTTCTGGAAATGGTGGAAATATTTCTGAATCCTAATTCGTTAAATAAGAGAGCTGATATCGAAGACCTTAGTTCCATTTATTCAAATTTACTCAGTCTGAACAATTATACGAACAACAATAATAGTTTAAATAACACAGAATTTTCCTTTTAAAAAATATAAGTATTTGTACGTATTATATCCATATACCTTTCTATAGTCAGTCTCTTCAATTCGAGTAGTTTTTCGTAGGCATAAATTCGACGTTTAATTCATACTTGTTCTGGTTTGATTAAGATATTTCTCAGCTACTGATTTTTCTTTGTATCTGGATGTATATCGATGTGATTACATAGCTAAATCCTAGATCTGTGTTTCAATCATCCTGACAGAACGTACTATAACATTCTTTACATGTCAAAAAAACCTACATAAGAAATTTACTTGCTTCGTATTTCAATATAAAAATATATGGAGAACAGGAATTCCTGCCAGTATGTAAAATCTAATTTTAATGTTAAGGTCAAAGTGTGTTTGTTTTTCGCAAGAAGTTATCGATACTAATTGCAAAGCAGTGAGTACAATTTTCTACCTTTTTTTTTTCTAAAAATCCTCAATTTCTAATTAATGTGCATACAGAGATAAAAAACAAATTTCTTCTCATATTGCAGCCCTGAAGAAGGTAATAATCATTACCGAAAGCTGGCGTAGCTTAAAAGCAATTTAAATCTAGCCCTAAATTAGGACCGATACCCCAATAATTAGGTTACTTGTTGTTCAACTAGTCGGTCAAGACTACCCTTCTCTTTATATATATATATATATATATATAGGAGCCTTACCGTACTCCATCAATAGTGTGTTCCGATGGCCAATGGAAATGAATATTATCTAGCGTGTAGGGGCGCACCAAACCTCCGCCAGAGATTCCTGGGCTTCGACAACGGCAAACTGGTAGCTTTATGCCTACTGCAATGAAACAATTTAAATAGGTTTGCAAATCAGTAAAACCCAAAATGGGGTGCCATTTCAAGATACTTACTTGAGTGACCAGTATGTTCGACCTTGAAATTTTTATATTCATGAAAGTTGTGGAATTTAATTGGAGGTATGATCACGTGATATGCAAACCGTTGCGTTATTGCGATGGGAGATTGCTTCTTGCCGTATTTACATAGTCCAGTCCAGTGTTCTTAAAATTAAAAAAGACGGAAAATTAATTTTTTTATAATGTACGGTGACATTAAACCTTGGTTGCCTTAATAACTCATCATTCTGTAAAATGATAAGGTGATGTGGCACACACTCACCTCCTTTGTACAAAGTGGCGTTTTTTCGATAATTTTAAGGGGTTCTGATAAAAAGTAGGTGCCAGATAAAAACTGACTGAATATTTTCGAGTTCGATTTACCAATGAACTTTAACCAGGCTTACTGATCATGGCTAACTTGATTCGTTATTGAGCTACGTGGTGTTTCCAAAAATTGACCTTTTTTGATAGGGCCTTGTATCTCGCTTATTATTGGTAATAGAAGAAAAAGGTGAATCGGTGCTTTATGTAGTTTTTTTACGTAGAATTCAGTGATGTTTCTATATTTTTTTGTCTATTTTTACTTTTAAGATATGACATAAAGTTATGTTTTTTTTCAACGGGACACCCTGTATATGTTTTTCTTAATCGATATTGTCTTTTCGGAGATATCAAACACTTAGCGTCTAAGTTTTTGCAAAATACTAATTTTTTAGTTTAATTAATTTTTTATATTTTCCATATAAGTGCGTTTTAAACAAAACCGCTAAGTAAATCTGTTCAACGCTTCGGATGCCATTCTATATTATACTTCAAATATTTACACAAAGCTAAACATAAATATAACTAAATAACAACATAACATTACACAGAACACATAATAAACATAAATAACAATAAACTTATTTTTGTAAATGATATTCCCAGTCAGTAAAAAATCCAGTCAGTAAAAAATCCAGTCAGTAAAAAATCTAATGGGGTAGGGTCAGGCGACCTAGGTGGCTACCTTACCGGCTCATTCGTACCTCACAACTTATTGGGAAAATGTCGATCTAGAAACTCAGCTCCTCTTTAGGCATTATGACTTGGAGCGCCATATTGCTGGAAGTAACTGTTATTCATGCCTTGCATATTCGGTATCAGATTTTCCTCCAGAATTTCAATATAACTCTCAGCTGTTAAATTTACATAAAAAATCATGAAGCACAATATAGGGCACACCACACATTGAATCCAAAACTTCTCTTTGATGTTTGATCGACGGTAGTCTGTGGGATTTCATTAGCCGAATACAAATTATTATTATCGCTAAATATGCGCACTTCACCTGTCTATATTACTTTTCTGAAGAAATTGTTGTCTCTCCGGCAATTGTCCGCCTATGTCGTCTCTAATCTGCCTCGCAGATGAAGATCGATTCACTACAACATATTCTATATGACTTTGGACTTATCTCCTGGAAGTATTCGTGCAGCTTAAGATTTTCCTCCAGTCGTTTAAACATATCGGCTTTGGGGCTACGTTCTAAAATATTGTTCCGACGCAGCAATACTGCCTTTACGGGAGACAATGTTAACACTCTTACCATATTGAATTTTTGCATATCGTCGAATGCCATGTTCGCGGATTTTATCGGAATATGTGTAATTCAAACTTTTAACTGTCAAATATTGGAAACAAATTGTTTCCCAAACCTACTCCATATAAATAAGTTTAAATTTAGTTGTGTGAGCTCCGTAGTTAATTCGACTCTAAGCGGGCTTTGAACATGTTTGTTTTAAATATTATACTTTTAAAAGTGTCATTTTGCTGCAGGAAAGGGATTTGTTATTATTAAAATTAATTCAAATAAATTCTGGAGAAAATGAAATAGACATAAGGAGGGAAGGTAATAATTAAAAATCGCAAAAATGAGTGAAGTAGGTTTTGTTTTAATTCAGTTATTTCATCAAAGTTATTGTTAACATTATGTGTAATATCTTTAGATATGTTATCAAGTGGTTTTTGTAGTTATCAGTCATGAAGTTTAATCAATCGCCTCTAAAGATATCAATAAAAAGTTCAGTTGCTATGTTTTGTGACAGAAAATAGTACTTGAAACTCTTAGTACGCCAAAATGTTAAAAATGTCATCTTAAACCTATAACTAGTCAAGTTAGACCCAGTCTAAATTTAAACCTCTTTAGTGAATACGGGTCTAAGTGTCTGGCACCATAGGAAAGGTAATTTAATTTGCAATTGACTAAGAAAAAATATATAAGGTGTCCCACTGAAAAAAAAATATAACTTTATGTTATATCTCAAAAGCTGGAATAGACAGAAAAAAAAAATAAGAAAGCTACTGAATTTTGCGTAATTTTCATAAATCACCAATTAATTTTTTTCTTCTATCACCAATAATAAGCGATATATGGTTGGAGTTCGTCTGTAAATTGAACTCGAAAATGTGTAATCGATTTTCATGTAGCACCTACAGTTTGTTACATCCCCTTGTATTGAAAATGCGCCATCCTGTACAGTTGATCCATGGACCTTTACCCGTACGTCATGAAATTTCTATGACGTGCTTTACAAACATCGTATTTTTCTTACCGATTAGTGATTCCCTAAATCTATAATGAAAGAAAATGATGAAACGAATTGAAAATTACCGTTAAGGGAATAATATAACGTCCTAGACAAAGATTTGAAGATAGCCAGCTATCATAGATTGTCTCATAATTCCTAATTTAACTTTCAATTTAAGGTTTTAGTTAGATTTGACATTGGTCATGAGAATCATGACACTTCTTACAGACAATCATCATTTCAGGTTGGTCGTATTTGTGTTTTTATACCGGTTTGTTTATTAATCAGATACTTAAATGAGATATTTTAGAAAGCTATTGTTCTATTTTTGATGCTGGTAAATGTTTATTGCCAATAATTATATTCATTTATTGATTTAAATCTTTCTAATTAATCTAATTTAACCCTAATAATTTTCAATTGTTCCTTTTTTTGTTTTTGTTTTGATTTGATTCACATTAATATGGGTGATAGCGTATAAGTAAATAACCAGCCAACCGTATAACGGAAGATACTATGTTTTGATATGTTAAGAAAGTTCTTATTTATTATAATTTTATTGACATTGTTAACAAATGTATCTAATATTTAATTGATCGTTTAACCGCTAACATAAGGTTAACAAGCTAAACCGTCAGCCAGTACGATTAAATTTGTGAAACTAAATACAAGTTAGCCCAATGCAATATACGTGAGGGTTAACAGAACTTTGTATACGAGCGAAATCCGATTAGTATAGGATTCACAATTTCCGGCGCTTTCTGTTCGAGCTCTTGGTATAACCTGATTTGCTTTGTTGAAGTTGCATTTATAGACTCTAGCTTTCATAATTTTTCTAAAAAGCAGTATTTTCCAATTTTTTATATATGTATGTGTGAAAATAACATTTTTAATAGCCACTTAATGGATCTCTAATATATTTTTCGCAATATCAAACTGTTATCCGACTTACTAATGGAACCATATTAAAATTAAGAAAAATGAAGGAGATTTTGTTTTATTTTAAATATTGTGGCCATTTAATAGGTTTTCTGAAATTCATAATTTATCTTCTTGTGGTTTGTAATTTAATGTTGGCTCTGACTTATGATTTGTAAAGGGCACACAATATAGAAGAAGAAAAATGTTACCAGGTGCGACTTAATTTCTTATAGCCGCTATAGTATCACAGTTGCTTATAAAATCATTTAGTGCGTTACTTTTGGTCTATTCAGTTGTGCTAAAATATTTGCGAAATGTGTTTTTCATATTAAGTATGACATATTTCTTTTTTATCGTTCTGGCATTAATGCGTCAGTGTTTAGTGAACTATAGTCAAAAGCAGTGTTATCGTGCAGGTCATACGATTTATAAACGACAAGCTTTAAGTTTGTTTTTCTTTTAATACGTGTAATCATATCCTTCGCATAAAATCTGGAAGATGAATTAGATAGACCTATGATATTTTCATATGAAAAAAGAGGATAAACATATAAACACCAGCAGTTGCAAAAATCTTTGAGCGATGTCACTTCAAAGTCAGATTGACAAGTCAGTGACAAAATGAGTAATAGAAAACAATTTTCGCGTTTTTTGCATCCACAAGCGAAAAAAATGGTATTAAACTTAATAAAATATTACGAAAATGAAAATTCACCGGCCAATATCCAGGAGACAATAGCATAGCTCTGGGAATCGGTATAAGGACTGTGCAGAAAATTGTGCACGAAAAAAAGCATAATTTACTACCGAAGAAGATTAAGAAATGTACACGAAAAAAGCCAAAGACAGAAGACTTAAGTGACAATGTAAAAACTAATATAACCCTTCAAATTTTAAAAGAAGCTTTAAAAAATCGAGGCATATTGGAAATTGGACTAAAATCGTCAAAATTAATAAAAATGTTGGGTTTTCGATATAAAAAGGACTGTAATCGAAGATTTTTATCTAAGTTGCCACATATAGCAAGTCAGCGTATCCAGTTTTTAAAGAAATACACGGAAAATGTTAGTTCAAAATTTAGAAAAGTGGTATTTTTAGACGAGACTTGGATATTTTCTAATGGAAGTGGTTCGAAATCTTGGCAGGATGAGTTTGTAAGAAGTGTGAAGAGAAAAAAGGGACGTGGGACGGGAAAACGGTTCATCATTTTGCATGCAGGTTCTTTAACAGGATTTCTCCCAGGTGCAAGTTTACTGTTTTCTTCAACATCCAAAAGTATGGACTACCATGATAATATGGAGTTTGAACTGTTTGAAAAGTGGTGAAAAGAACAACTGATTCCAAATTTAGATGCTCCATCTTTAATCATTCTGGACAATGCATCTTATCATTCAAGAATCTTAAATAAACAACCTACTTCATCCTGGAAGAAAAGTGATATTTATGACTGGCTAATAAAACAAAAACAAAATCCTTTACCCAATATGCTGAATCTACTTCTTTTAATGGCAAAATCTATTAAAAAACCAACAATATATGCCGTAGATGAAATATTACGGGAAAATGGACATGAGGTTTTACGACTGCCGCCATACCATTGCCAGTTTAACACAATAGAATTAATATGGGCTGGGGCAAAATCATATTACGAAAAACACGTGAACGATGGTCTTATATCAGATGACGTGGAAATTGTTTGGCAACATTCATTAAATTACATTACGCCGAAGCACTGGACGAAATCTGTGGAACATACGGAGAAATTATTATGTGATTGGTGGAATCGAGAACGAGTTCTAGATGTCGAAACAATAATCATTGCGCCATTTGAAGACGACTCAGAAGATGAAGACTTTTTAAGTGATGATGATATTTTTTAGTCTATAATATTAAAAAGTTTCTGAAAGATTATATTAGTCTTTAACGTGTATAAATCATAAATTGCATTATGAATATCCATTTTTGCATTGTAACTTAAGTATTTTGCCTTTGGATTTTTTCGTATACATTTCTTAATCTTCTTCGGAAGTAAATTATGTTCTTTTTTCATGCACGAGTTTCTGTACATTCCTTATATTGATTCTCAGAGCGTTTGCCGCTGGACCTTGGATATTAGCCAGTGAATTTTAATTTACAAAATTTTTTATTAGATTTGACACCATTTTTTTGTTTACTTTTTTAGTACATTTGTAATCTTGTAGGCAATAAATAAATAATTATAGAATACTTGTTCCAATTTTAAAGCGTGTTTAAATAAGTACATTTTTTTATTAATTATAAGACAAAATTTGATATATAAAAATCGGTAAAATCGTTTTACCGGAAACTCGGGGCTATCGAAAAATACAGGCTATATATATATATATATATATATATATATATATATATATATATATATATATATATATATATATATATATATATATATATATATATATATATATATACAGACTGACGGACAGACATACCTACAGACAGATGGAATTGAGAAAACATGTTTTTCGGCATCTAGTGACCCTTAAACGTAAAGATCAGAAAAAATCTCACGAGGGAAATAATAACTAATTATCTTGTGTTTTTAACAAAATTGTATAATATGTTTGCAAAATAAATTTTTTTTATTATCACAATACAAAAAAAAACAAGTTTTCCTTGCACAGGGGTGGCCCGCATTTAAATAAATGACACTGTATAAGTGGTTAGATTTTTAGATCAAGCGGGGCTCATAATTTTTGGTGATTGATAAAAAAATCTCACTCTCATTAAGTGGCTGTATAAACAGAACATATCCTGATTGTTCCACTGAATCGAACCGTCTTCCGACTTTATTAAGGCGCTTGCTATTTTGTGTATTTTTGTTTTTGCCAACCAAAAAATTTTAACCAAATACATTTTTAGCAAATTTTCTTATTTAGCCTCTCGGCATTTAATATATAAAATAATATTAAGTGGCTATCTTAATAATATTGCGTAATATAATAAAAAAAACTATTTTCTTTCTCCCTGTATATTTGTAAATAGCCCATCAAGATTTAATAGCTCGATAAAAGAATCACACAACATTTTAGTATTCACAGTGTTTTATGATTTGATTCATAATGTTGGTGACCTTTGGATCCGCACGATAAGACCGCATTCGACTATATTATAAAAACCAAGCATGCTTTTCTGTATAACTAATACTAAAAACAGTGGAGGGTTGATGGAAGGAAATGTAAATTGTTACAATGGATTCCTTAATTACGAAACGTTGCTGATATCAATCTGACCTCATAATTATGATTAGTATCTAGATATTAACCAATGTACTAAAAATCATAAAATCCCTTCATGGTAAGCGCAAAAATTCAATATTAATTTTCTTACCTAAAACATGGCTCTTGTAAAGAATTTTACCCATGGAATTTGATAAATTTAAAATATACATTTGACAGATTACTTTTTTTAAATAATTCCTATACACAAAAATTTATGGATGAACCACTTTTTTAAATTATATCCAAATAAACTAAGGTTTTGGAACTTGTTTTTGGCGTATCGCTAAAACTATATTTTCCACAAACTTAATTTATGAACTCCGTAAGACTGATTATATTATAAGGCTCTATAACACAAAAATGCTTATTTCTACTAAAAGCTAGAAGTAATTATTATATTAGACATTATTAAAAGTTTTTAAACATAATTAAAGCTGCTAAATAAAGAGATAGCGGGAGTGTCGCCTGTTGGACGGAAATCCAGTGTACTGGGGATGCTACGTTGTCACGTTTATTTTATATATGACCTATATAAATTATTTAAGAAAAACAAAATGCATTTGTGGGTTGTGGATTGTTACCAATAGGAGCGCGAAGGCACTATGTGGATTGGTACCGGGTTAGCACCAGGTTAGGCGCCGAATGCTTTATCGTTAAAGCCCTAAAGGGCGAAGAATAGTGCAGGGCATCACTGGCGAAAGTTTAACATTTAATGTTAAACTAGGGCCGCCCTAGGTTGATTGGTACCGGATTAGCACCAGGTTAGGCGCCGTAGGCATTATCAATAAAGCCCTAATATAAGAGGCGAACAACAGCCAAGTGCATCATTGGCGAAAGTCTAACATACTGCATCGACACAGGGGGCCAAATGCGTTACTGTCAATACAATAATGTAAGTTTGGCAACAATGTAAGAAGCCTTCCTTCATATTGTCATATTAAGGAATATGGCGCATTGGAATGCCGTGAAAATATCCAATTTGTTTTTGGTTTTTTTAATAGATAAAGTGGTTCATCCATTTCTTTTATTTTCTTAAAATAGTTAAATGAAGGTAAACTTTCTATTTTATATTCAAAAATTATCAAATTCCGTGGGTTTAATTGTTTACAAGACTCCTAAAACATTATTTGTCATTTTATTTTTTACTAACTACCGAATAACTTATTTACTATATCTCAATCTAATGCATTTTTCTCGTCTCTATATATCCAATAGTAATCAGATGTATTACATTTTTACTTGCCTTTTTTATGTTCATGTGGAGGCATTTTTGATTGGAATGTGCTGAAATTTATATGATTAGTCCAAAATGTTGTATGCTTCTATTATGAGTTGATGAGTTTTTAAAAATAATTTTGACAGGTTTCAAAATGCTTTGTTAATGTAATAGTTGCTGTAGTTGTTTATACTTAAATGGTCTGTTAAGATATTTTGTTTAAACGCTCAATTTAAATAATTACAGCATACTTTTTAAATGAGAAATGACCCACTTTAAATACAAAATAAGAATAGTTCCTTGTCAAAAATTACGATTTTAGAATTTTCACTTACGATTTTATTCAAGCGGCTTTTTAGTGAACTAACGTTTGAACGTAGTATTTCGATAATAATTAGTTGTGCTTTAATCGATTTATTATAAAAATTATTAAATGAAGACCAAATGAAAGTGAAGAAAAAGTGTGAGTACATAGATTGTGAACTTTGATGGTGGTTAAGAAATTGAAAATAATTGACTTCAGATTCGTAATCAGCGTCCCAAATTTTGCTTTCATCCAAATTTCGCGAAAATCTGCAATGGTAGTAGAAAGTGAACATACCGTTTTGCTAATTAAAAAGTAAATATTTGCCAAGATGTTTTTTTTTTCATCCAGCATAGCAGCATATTGGAGTCCGGTGCACGACAGCGCTGAGGTACTAGGTGGATCACCATCATAGATAAACTCGATAATAAAAAAAATGTGTGTTACTTTAATGGTGCCTAATAATAGTTATGAGTGTAATATCAGGGCATCTTTTATTTTAAAAGAATTTACATTTAAATAAAATAATTTCGGTCTAGCTTAGAGAAGTACACAGCAATATACGACATGAATCATTGGAATATAGCTAGAGCTGCTCTTTAAATGTTCTTTAAACCTAAGCTAACTGTCAAATATAATTCCTAATTTTTTTTGCAGACTTAACAAAATTTACAGTAGCCCCGTTTATTGATATGTTGGAAATGTTTATAGGAAGATTTGTTTTATTTTGATTATCGAAGATCATAAAACAAGATTTAGACGGGCAGGGACGGACATGTAGGGGGATGGGGGATCGTCCCCCTCCAATATTTTATTCTGTTGGCAAAATCTTATCTTATGTTGTAATTATTTCGTTTGCCAATAAATTCTTAAAAAAATTAAAATAATTTTCACTAGTATACAAAATAAACACGTTTAGTTTATTAATTTCCACTTATTTATTTCTGCTTGACAGCTGTTGCGACACACTGTGTCTTTGTCAAAAGCTAACTTAAAACTGACACTAAAATCTGTACCAAATATAAAAAAAAATATATAAAAATCTTAATGGTGTCAATAAAACAATATCGGTGTTTACCCACCTCGTCAATTCTTTAGGAATTTTTATATAAAAAACAGACTCCAATTACGCTAAACATTTGATAGAAGCAAATCATACATTTAAAAACGAATATAAAATTTTGCATAGGGCTAATAAAAGCTACAAATTGAACCATTTGGAAAGTTTAGAAATTAACAAGAGGAAAACCCGAAATCTTTTATTGAATGACCAGTTGGACTTAAATGGTTCCCCTCTGTTAAATCTTTATACCTAAAGAATAGACGAGGTGGGTAAACACCAATATTGTTTTATTGACACCATTAAGATTTTTATATATTTTTTTTTATATTTGGTACAGATTTTAGTGTCAGTTTTAAGTTAGCTTTTGACAAAGACACAGTGTGTCGAAACAGCTGTCAAGCAAAAATAAATAAGTGGAAATTAATAAACTAAACGTGTTTATTTTGTATACTAGTGTATAATGAATTTCCATCAAGTAAGGGCTACATCGATAAGAAATCTAAAATAATTTTGTTCAAAGCCGAAATGTTCTAGACTTAGAAAACAAAATATGAATGATACTAGCAAGTAAGTGCAAGTTGGGTTTTTCAACTTTTTCTCTTCGGTGCGTCCCTATAGACGGGTTTATCTGCAGATGATGGCATGGTTATGCTCTCAAATCCGGGTTCATATGAAAATCTGCTTCTAGCAGTCTTCAGAATCAAAGCAACTATATAATTTAACGCAATTTCCTTTGCATAGTTTAATGATTTGATGATATAAGATGTATAAATTATATATATATATATATATATATATATATATATATATATATATATATATATATATATATTAATAAGCCCAGAATGGAGACCTTGGGTATACTGAATTGTTTATTATCGGCGAACAAGACATATTATTATAAATAATGGATAAACGAAACGAATGCCACAAATTATCCTCATTTTTAAAACGAATAATCAAATACTTAAATCTGAACATTCTTTTTATCTAACTGAGTTTTGAACATGTCCAACTCCTAACATCATTGATTCTACACAAGGATCAAGTATTCTTTTGATTAAAATATTACAAGGAAGTTTGCTTTACTTCGAGAGTGTTTCGATTATGGATGTAGGTAGTCACGGTTAAAAAAAATATAAAAAGGTTTCTTTTTTTATTGTGATGATCTGTGGATTATATTACTTAATTTGTGGAAATACTGACAATGGGACGATCGGGCAGATATCCTTTTTTTCGGTAAGCAAAACACGGCTTTATCCGACACACTAGGCAAAATCAGTATAGTCCTGTAAGGATAATTATTCTTCAAATTTCAATTTTTCATAGAATTTATTTTTGTAATGTATGAAGCGTTGTTAATAAAAAATACAATGAATGTTATCTTTCCTGCCGATATTTATCAATTAAAACAACAAAATCGTCAAGAAGTCAGCAGAATTTCATTTGGTATATGTCAACGTATAATGGCGAGTTGTAAGACAAACTTGGGAGGGGTGCTAGAGACGTCAGGAATGACATCTCGACGATATCATTTTTAAAACATAAAATCCGCAAATGTTGAAATCCATACATTTTTTTTACTAAAAATATCAAACAATTTGAAATATTTTTTTGTTTTAAATTTAAGAACTAAATTATATTATGAATGACCCTTTATTTTGAAATGCTTGCTAGGAGCCGTAAATACTTGTTTTATAGCCGTGCAAGACAGTGGCGGCTCGGCCAAAATAGCTGTTTTTTTTTAACTTTTCTATGATGATCATTATTCATAGATTTGGAGCGTTTTTTAATATTTAGAGGAAATAATATGAATTTATAAGATTTTAAAAATATTTTTTTGTTCTTAAAAAACAGTTATGTACCTATTATAAAACCTATATTAAAGCTAATTTCCTTTCGATTCGATCGAAGCAAAACTGCTTCCGCCTCCGATGATCCGAACGCAATAATTTACATTAATTCTATAGGAAGCTAGCAAGCGCCTGCAGCCTGCAGCAGCAGTTTTATGCCGCTCCCATCTCTATTTGGCTTACGGATATTCACCATTGCATTGCCATAGCAACTGCAGTAAAGAAATCTAAGCGCGAAAGGTAGCGTGGAGGGGGGGGGGGAAAGTCTGATGCGGAATTTGTTACTGCTGATTATGGTCGCTCTTATGAAAAGTTGTTTAGCGCGCTACGTTTTTAAGTCATTATTATTTTTTGAGTACATAACGCATTAGTTTTGATAGAAAATAATGGTATAATTAAGTAAATAATGTGAATTTATATAAAACATACTACACTTTTATAATAAAAATGTAGATTAGTGCTTAATATTTTAAAAATATTTTGTTTTAAGTAAATTGATTGGAAAGGGGCGAGCCGCCACTAGTGTAAGACTTATTTTGTTTTAGCCGTGTTAACTTGATTTTTCCATTGTAACATCTATTTTTTTAGTAGCTACATGTTTTTGCAGTCTGGATATGACAATCCAGATAAGCCATATCAGCTATTGTCGTATCACCAATATGTTTTGTATAGGACGTCTTGAGTAAAAATATTAAATATAAGTAAAGCCAGAAGGGACTCATGCAGGATCCTTGTTTGATGCGTTTAATGGATATTATATACGACTATCTTGATTAGACAGTTGGGACTTATTAATTAATTAATACTAAAATTTATACTTGTTCTACAGTGTTATTCTTATAATAGTTGTTAAGATACTTTACTTAAAGCTAAGTATGTTGACACGACCTTGGTTATACAACGCCAATTTAAAACGAATTTATGCTAAACTAGTAATTTTCTTCCGACCTGCCAACCTTATGCAGTATAATAGCTTGCAATACCTGAGGATTGGTTCTGGGGCGACTATTATATTTTTTCTTTGTCTTTTGTAGTACGTAACTCTCTCTCTCTCTCTCTCTCTCTCTCTTTTGAAGTAGGTAACAAAGTCTGCATAGTAAGCTGGTCCTAGTATATAGTTCTAACGACTTAAATCTTTTTGGGTGTCATGTTGCAGTTGCTAGCATAGAATTTGAAAATCGTTTTATAGGGGAATGAACTGTGAAATTAATTATTTTTGTTTCGTATTAGATTAAAGTTACACATTCATTTTTTTAAATACACTTTAATTACTATATAAGTTCAGTTCACTTTTTGTTTAACTTCTCTTTTTTTGCTTGTATAACAATAACAAAATAGAGTTTAAGGTCGCGTAATTTTAACTTCAATGTCATCGGAATTATTCACCTCGCATATGTATTGTTGATTTCTTTATTGTTAGGGATGGATTCATTAACCGCTTTATGGCATTGTTATGTCCTAACGAATGTTATATTTACAATTTATGTATTCTCATTGACCAATCGAAAAATATGATTTTTTTTTCGTTTAATTTTTCACTGTTTTGTTTTCAGATAATTTCGCATTGTCCATAAAATTGTAACAATTTTCCTGCGGCAATAAAGCGTACTTTTGTGTGTTTGTTTTGTTTGACTAAATGTTGGAGTGGCATAAAACAGTAATAGAACATCTTTTTAAATCTGCTGTGTTTGGAATAATATTGCTAATTCTTTCCTGTCTTTAGACTGGCTGCAATTTGCATTATTGCTAACTAGTTTTCTAAGAGATTCTTATACGCATATACTAGTTTATTTAAGTTTAAGTGATTATATAGAAATGTATTGCCGGTAGCTAAATAAAACAGTCATAGCTGTTTATGTTTCATCAAAATATTAGGCAAATATTTGCAATCATTGTTTACTTTGTAAAAATTCCAATAAAAATTAAATACTAGAATAGGTCTAATGATGTCCGAGTTTTATGAAATTTTATATTATATTTTCCAGCAAAAATATGTTTATATGAAACTTGTCTAATGGATGACATTAGTATGTTTTTTAAATAGTAATATCATTATTTCTCCAGAATTCGTAGTCGTTATATGGATTCTCTAATTAACCATGTAAAATTTTCATGTATGTTAGGTAGAAAAAACAAAAAAAATATATGTTTTTGATATGATTTGTCAATTTTTAACGAAAGGAAAAGAAACAACTGAATGATCTGTACGGTTGGACTGCACAACATGTAAAATCCTTTTGTGTGATCTAGAGTATTCCAGAATATTTCAAAGATTTAAAATAGAGAATAAATTCGTGATATATAACTTAATTTTTTATTTTAAACATTGTTAAAATTAGTTTATTATGAAAATTATTACGATTAATCATATTTCATTTGATTTTGTTTGTGTTAAAAAATTAAATATTTTAAAAACTTTTACAACTGTATTCTCTAAAGAGGATTTAATTTAGACGAGGTCTGACTTACCATTTATAGGTTTAAGATGACATATAGTTGAGCCGCTGAATCGATGTAATGTGAAATATTGTTTTCCGAATATCAACACAAACAAGAAATATATTAGAATATTCGACACCGTTTAAGTCAAAGCCTTAAACGTCAAGGATTTATTTGGATGCCGTTATTATTGTCCTTTTAGATTGTTTGTACTAGTGTTTTTATAATGTTTTGTACCGTTCAATCTTCGCATAAACCCTTTTAGGAAGCTATTTTTGTTGTATCTTTTGTTGCTGTTATTTTGCAGGTACTGCCATTAGTTAATAGTAATAAAGTTATATAAATATAATTATGGTCCTTAGATCCGGTTTAACGCTTAAATATAAAATATAATAAAATCATTTCGAAGTATTGGAAATTATGTAAATTTAGAGTGTTAAAAGAGCTATTAAAATCCTATAATCAATCAATCAACCTCGATTGTTTTGAGGACATACCGAATATTTCACCAGTTTGTACCGATAATACCTTTAACTTTAAAAATCCTCAGAAAAGTAATTAAGAAAAGTTGTTGGGGATTTATTTCTATACCTAAATATGAAAATCTTAGCTCAGTCACTAGTCAAAAATTGACTTTTTCTAAGACTCTTTGGTTTTATGAACACTTTGCAAAATGAGGACTTTTTTTATAACTCGAACAAATTTAATAAATAAGGTTTCAAAAATGAAACTTACACATTTCAGTACAGATAGCTAAAAATGTCAGAAACCTAAAAAACATTTGAAGAATAAGTAGTTTTATTTTAAAGATAAGCAGAAAAGTAATTAAAGAAAGTAGTTTTGAATTAATTTTCATATCCATATATGAAATCATAGCTCACTATTCAAAATTTCACATTTTCTAAAAGTTTTTGATTTTATGATTGTCCTGTAAACCAAATTTGGAAGATCAGGACTTTTGTAGCCCATAGTCCAATAAATGAAGCTCCAATTATTAGATTTCTTTAAGGTACGAAAGTCCTTATTTTCAAAATTTAGTGTACAGGGCAATTAGAAAGTCAAAAAGTTTTAGTGAGCTATGATTTCATATTCAGATATAAAAATTAAGTTCAAAGAAATTTTTATTTCCCTCGTAATAGGGATGTATTATAATTGTGGAAGAATCACCCTTCCAGATTTGGACAAACACATGTTTTCTCAATTCTGTCGATCTGTCTGTCGGTCAAGTAGACCGACAGACAGAGTCTATTCGCGGCATAAAAAATTTGACTTCAAATATTGGTCAAAAATTAAGGGTCATATGGGGTTGACTTGGTAACATTTTGGCAAAAATCCACATAAAACTATTACTAAAAAACTGTTTATATAATTTACCTCAAATTTTGCACAAGGATCAAGCATTACGTAAAAATGAACTAGTAACATTTCTGTATGACTCCAAGGCTAAAGAAACTACTTATAAGATTGATTTCAAATTGTGTGCATGAATTAAGTGCGATATAGAGATGATCTAGTAAAATTGTGACACGAATTCAAGATAGCGGAGCAAAATTGCGGACAAATAAAATGTTTGTGATGTTTTGTTTAAAAATCACTCTCCCAGGTTTTTACAGATCTTCGGGTTTTAGAGTCCCTAGATATCAAAAAAATTGTTTTCTAGATTTCTCAATTGTTTCGATCTGTCTGTCTATGTGTCAATTCACGACGTAGATAAAATACTTACTCGATTTACTTCATATTTGGTTACTTCATTAAAATTAAGAGTCCTATGGGCTACATTTTAATAAAAATTAAATATTATGAAACATAATAGCAACTTAGAGAAATGTTACTAAATACTAAAAAACTAATTTATTTCAAATGTTGCACAAAAATCAAACGGTTAATAGGAATGGGCTGGTAATATTTTGATACAAATTCGAGGTGACAAAACAAAATGGTGGCTTAACAAAATATTTAGAAAATCACCCTGAAAAACTATTTATTAGATTGATTTCAAAGATTGTGTAAAAATTAAATGTGATAGAGATGTGGTATGAACTCAAGATTACGAAAGAAAATCGCGACCAAATAAATTGTTTAGAATACTGCTTATTCAATTTATTCTAACTTATACGCAAAAATCAAATGTGATATTGGTACAAACTGGTAAAATATTAGTATGAATCGAATATGGTCGGACAAAATGGCGTCCAATAACAATGTTTGAATAGGCAGTATATATGTTTTACTAAATGACAAAATTTGGGTCTCAATTCACTATTCCTAATAAAAGGAAATATTCATAACGAGGAAGTTACGGGTAAAGAAAATTTACCAATATTTTAATTAATTTTCTGCTTACCTTTGAAAATTAAGCAACTCTAGTCTAAAGAGTTTCTAAAATTTTTAACACCCTGTATATGAAAGTTGTAAGTTTCGTTTTTAAATCTTTATATATTATACGCGCTATAAAAAAGTCTTCAGAGAGAGTCATATTCCAAATAGAGAGACGTGATGACATATTTAAATATAAAAATAAAAACTAAACTAATAAAATAAAAATATTTTTCGAACAATTTAAAAATCTTTAACACCCTGTGCACTAAGTTTGAAAAAAAATGCAATTTTTGAAATTTTAAAGAGAAGGAAATATTTTTGTGTTATTTTTTTCGCAAACCCACCACAAATAAGAAAGTTCCTCTTATCGTTTATATATATATATATATACATATATATATATATATATATATATATATATATATATATATAATATCTTTTTTTCGTTTTTTTTTTATCAAAAAGGTACCCATAATGTTAATCACAATGTTTCAAAAGACCTCCAAAAAGTAATATATATAGTAAACACCAAAGAGTATGCGTCACACAGGACATGTAGATAGTTTATCGTTCTGTATTTTTAAGGTGTATATATTAATAAAATCAAACAACATCTGCAGGAAAACCAAATATTAAATTTAATTATTGAATATTCTGCCCTCGGCGATATTTTTTTCATTACACAGTAAGTACAGGGTGTCCCATTTTCGTAGGTTTTACGGGGTTTCCAGCTTATGAGTAGAGATAGAGAGATGCGGTTTTCGCGACACCGTGCTACTTTTCGATGAAACTAAAGAGGCCGCAAACAGATTTGCCCTAACCATTTTAGTTTCCGTGCTACAGGGTGATTTTGAAAATTTGTCATTTTCGGACACCCCCTGTAACTCAGCTATCGTAAAATCTATTTAAAATGTTTTAACTGGTATTTAAGATTTTTTCACGTAGAATTCAGTGGCGTACTCAGATTTTTGCTGAGAGTCATAGTTTTTGACATATTGGCATAACCTACTATTTTTTAAATGGGACACCCTATATATTATTTTTTCATCTTATTCTTCGTGTCGAGAGCTTTTCAAAAACATACCATAAGTCATATTTATTTTCATAAATAACATGAAAAAATGCATTTTTCTTTAAACGGATTTATGGCATAGCAGATCAATCGAAATAAGAGAAGGTGGCTGTGGAGCCATGGAAAAAGTTAACAAATATTTATTAACGAAATAACAAAGTAACAGCATCAGAAAAAAGTAGGAAGTAGGTAAAAGGTAATAATTATAATTTCATTAATACAAATATTGTTCAAATTGTAGACCATTATGTGTCCTACAAGTGTGACAAACTTTAAAAATTCTTTTTAATGCATTTTCTATTGTAAATGACTGTCTTTGTAACTCTGCAAAAGCGTTTTCGGTGGCCATTCTTAGTTGTTCTAAGTTTTCGTATCGCCTTACATAAACCTAGTTTTCTAAATAACCCCACAAAAAGAAATCTAAAACTGAGAGGTCAGGGGATCGTGGTGGCCATCGAACAGGTCCGTGTGTTCCTATCCATCTTCCAGGAAAATGGTCGTTAAGCCAGTTTTGACTTATTCTGGCATTGTGGGCTGGAGCTCCGTCTTGCTGGAAATAAATCCTATTTAGTTGAGCCAAGGGAACATCATCCAAAATTCCTAATGCGTCTTCTAGGATTCGCACGTAACCAATCGAATAGATTTCCTTCATATATTTGGTAAACTATTTTTCGGTTGAAAATAAAACAGGAGACATTGAATCCAAATCTGCCCTGACGCTCCCTAGGAAAAATAACATGGTTGTTTTCTTGACTCCAAAATCGCGTGTTGTGTCTATTTAAAATCCCTGAACTAGTAAAATGTGCCTCGTCTAACCAAATAATCTTTTTTTCAAAATCGATATCTTCTGCCTTCATATTTATAAACTAATTGCAGAACTCCAATCTGCGCTCTGCATCACCAGGATGCAGATGATGCACAAGTTTGTATTTATAGGGTTTGAATTTGTGCTTTTTCAAAATTTTCTGCACTTTGGTTTTCGGTACACCCGCCTCTTCGTCTATTTTCCTGCAAGATGTTTCAGGAGCTGTCTGAACGAGGGCTAAAACGTTGACCTCAGATTCTTCGTTGTCTTTATTGTAAGTTCGCGATCGAGGCTTGTTAAAAGATCCATATTGGCAAAGATTATTTTTAATTTTTTGAAAAATTCTTTTTTCTGGTTGTCTTCTCTCGGGATATCTAAGACAAAATAAAGCGAACCAATAAAGTCAAAATGCAGGAAGATAAAAAAGAACTAACCTGTTCAGATAAAGCTCTGCCGCCTGATCTGCATCTTCATTAGACAATATAAAACACGCGTTCATATCATATTTCTCAAAATATTCAAATTTTTGATTCTGAGCCATATTAAAAACAATAATTATAATAGACGTCAAGAAAAATTTAAACGCAATAATGCCAAAAATGACAGCAGTAATGGCTGCCTGATCATATTTTTGTTGGCGTTGCCATGGCTACCACAGCCACCTTCTCTTATTTCGATTGATCTGCTATGCCATAAATCCGTTTAAAGAAAAATGGCATTTTTTCATGTTATTTATGAAAATAAATATGACTTATGGTATATTTTTGAAAAGCTCTCGACACGAGGAATAAGATGAAAAAATAATATATAGGGTCTCCCATTTAAAAAATAGTAGGTTATGCCAATATGTCAAAAACTATGACTCTCAGCAAAAATCTGAGTATGCCACTGAATTCTACGTGAAAAAATCTATAAATACCAGTTGAAACATTTTAAATATATTTTACGATAGCTGAGTTACAGGGGGTGTCCGAAAATGACAAATTTTCAAAATCACCCTGTAGCACGGAAACTAAAATGGTTAGGGCAAATCTGTTTGCGGCCTCTTTAGTTTCATCGAAAAGTAGCACGGTGTCGCGAAAACCGCAACTCTATCTCTACTCATAAGCTGGAAACCCCGTAAAATCTACGAAAATGGGACACCCTGTACATGTGCAAAGCTCTTATAGATTCTGTATCCTGACTATAACTATGTTCAAATGCAACCCTTTATAAACGTAACATTTGATATTTGCAGTAAATGATGAGCACAAATAGTAGCAAATTGATAACTTCGTCAAAGGGCATTTAATTAGATGCAAATATGCACTGTAATTGTTACGAAAGAGATCTAATCCCCAAAGTTCTACGTTTAGTGCAATGATTTATGATCTAAACAGGCCGCGTTTATCAAATAAGTATGAAATTTGTTTTTTATAGGTTTCTCTGACTAAGTAACTTTTTATTATCTTTAGGGTATTCATATAAATATATAATACAAACATTTAACGTCTTTTATTTTGTAATTTAACAATTCAAAAAACATATATAAAAATGTATTTATACTATCATCAAAGGCGAAGTTTAGCTTAAAGCTACTCTTACACTTAACCTCAAATATGGCACATACGAATTATGTATTAAATAAATACAGTAACTAAGTAAGTAAATAAACCAATTAAAGAAATAAACTGACAACAAAAAATCTAAAAAAAAAAACGAGAAATATAAAACTTTTAGGAAACTTTAAAGATAAATGTAAACTAGAACACTCACACAATTTAAAACATTACTAAACAATTATTTACAAACATTTTTAAACTAAATACTTACCGTTAAAATGTTGAAGATAGGCAGTGTGTAAAAAAAAGCTTATATATAAAAATATATGATTTACTGTCTTAAAAAGTTATTGGACATCAACATGTCTTTTTATATATTTTTTTTAAAGAGGTCGATACTGTCAATAATCTGTATGTCAGAAGGCAACGTATTGTAGAGACGCATAGCCTGTTGTGAACCTTTTCCGCGTCAAGGCCGTCGTCGGGTGCCTGGGAATAGTCAGCAGTGTGCAATGTCGTGTGTTACGATCATGAAAGTAATCCCGTGGACTTAGTTTTGAGCGGAGATAAGATGGACGCGAGGTTGTTATGTTTTTTTTTGGCAAAAACCGCAAAATTAAAGTCTCTTCTTCCCGCCATGCTTAGGCAGTGCAATTGTTCGAAGTTATTGGAGATATGGTGGAATTTTCGCATTTTAAATATAAATCGAACACAAGAGTTCTGTACTTTCTGAACTCTTTGTTTTTCAACATAATTCAGAAATAGTCCAATGACAAAATGGCAATAGTTGAAATGAAATAAAACTAGTGGTTCGGTTAACACTGTTTTTAATTTAAAGGGCAAAATATCTATCATAACCACGGACTATTCAGGGTTGAGTTTAAGATTGTGCTTGCTTTAGAGGACCTCAATCTCGGACAATACTCCGTTAATAATATATTCTGCGGAATGATGTTCGAAAACTCCAAAGCTATACATACCTAAGCTGAGTATCGTCGGCATATATCTTATACGAGCATGATTTAATGCAGTTCAAAATATCTGCGTGTAAACAAAAGATGACCGAGGATATATCCCTGAGAACCGAACTCTCAGGCTGTAATAATAATCTGTTAATCTGATCCTCTTACACCTACCAAAAAGAAACTATGATTAATAGTGTCAAAAGTTTTTGAAAAATCAAGGAACGCATTATAAGCGAAACTAACCCAAAATCAAAATCTCCAACAATGTCATCCACAACACTCGAGAGTGTAGCTGCAGTACTATGGTTTTTCCAAAACCCTAATTGTATTTCGGGAATCATATTAATATTACTAATAAATCCATTTGCGTGATTACACACAATTCTCTCGAGTACTTTGGATAACACAGGTAGGAGACTTATTGGTCTTAGATAGGAATATAACTCTTTGGAATAGGCTGTATATAGGATTCCTTCAAATAACCTGGAAAATGTTTTTTCTCCAAGCACACATTTATAATATCTGTAAGAAAAGAATCAATGAAAGGGCTACAGAGTATTAACATTTGCAGGTATATCTGATTATAACCAGATGCATTAGATCTAATGGAGACCCTTATAGCCGTTCTGAGTCTAATAGACTTCTAAATCTAAACAGAGGCCAACTTAGAACCATTACCGGGGTCCTAACTGGACACTGGCTGAAATATTATCTGCAAAAGATTGGACTCGACAACGATGCATACTGCAGGTTTTGTGCTGAGGTATATGAAACTACCAAGCATCTAGTCTGTCGATGTGATGCTTTAGTCAACGCCAGACTGTTTTGCTTGGGTGACACCTATGTGGAACCCGAGCGTGTGGGACGTGCACGACCTGAAAAAGTCCTTTCCTTTTTAAAAAATAGTGGGCTCTGGGCCTGATACGCCTAATTGGGGGGATAGCACACAATGGGCCTCATCTATGTCTATGTCTATTAGATCTAACACTGAAAAGGGCTTTATGAACTTCCTCAAACGATGCCAATATAAAATCAAATTTGCTTTGCGAAAAAGGCAATAAATTATTACAATAAGAAACAAGTTCATCAGTGGAATCGTTATTAAAAACAGATACAAAATATGTTTTAATATTATCAGCATTTATAAGTGCTTAGGAATATTTTTAATATTTAAATTTGTTAAAGTTTTCCAAGTTTTTTAAAAGTTGTCTCGATACCAACACGGTTGACAAAGTTTCTTTTACATGCGCGAACAAGTGATAATGTTTAATTTGTCAAATACTTTTATCTGCCAAAGTCCGATACAGATCGCTACATCCTGTACACTTCCATAGCCCGATCTCTGTCTTTCATATCTCTTCTAATACTCTCTGTGAGCCAAGGTGCCTTGGGTCTAGTTACAGGTATGGTTTTGATTGGTGCAAATTCATTATATAATAATGTTAGCATTGTCGTAAATAAATTTACATTTTTCTCTATGTCCTGCTCAAGAACAATGTTGATCGATGGAAGTGACTCCAGTCTTTGATTAAAAAGATGCGAGTTAAAATTTCTAAAGTCACGATGTCACTAGTTTGGGAGATAATTTGCTAATCTTAACCTTGAGCTCACAAAAGGTAAGTCGATGGCCTGATACGCCCTTCGAATCAACCACACCCGAACACCCTGCGATGACCCGCTCAAAAACGAAAATAGGAACAAGAAGAGCAGAGGAAGTTCTGCTTATGCGGGTAGGTTCACTTATTACTTGTAGAATCCTATTCGAAGTAAAGCAATTAGCAACAGGATTATTCAGGTTTAAAAGGTTGACATTAATGTCACCCAGACACATAATATAATCAACTGACGGTACTCTTCATTCCAATAGTCAAGAATTCAAGCCTATTTTCAAAGCTTGAAACACACATATTCTTAGACTCAAAATCGCTTAGAATTCGTAAAATGGGAATCAATGGATCTTGTACAGTTTAATGTTACACAAACCCAGTTATATTCCCTCTACCACAAATTATTTTCGAATACCCACAACATTCAACTGAATACATAATTAAGACCTTGGAGACAAAAATAATTTTAATCTAGGTGACAATTTATATTGATCTGGATACATAGTGGAAAAGAACAAAGCAGCGATGAATGCCAAGAGCAAAGCGGCCTTACATCTAGTATTTTTACTTCATTTAATATTTTTTTGTTAGAATTACTCTGTAAATTTACTGCTTGATATTCGACTGTTTACTATATTACACCCTTTCTTGCACCAGCGCGCCATACACTGGTTGGTTTATCCTCTCATTGTTATTTTGTGCTCTGCTGCACTAGGTATTTAGGAGAAAGCGATGTCCGCCATGGGGAATAGATGTCGAGTAGAATTTTATATCACAGATTAAACCTTCATCCTTTAATATAAACGTTTTAATCCTGCGTCAACAAACTTTACCTTTATTTACTTAAGGCAACCAACTGGTACGAATTTCACATGACGGAACAAAATGGCGGTTTTAAAAAATCAGTGTAAAAACTAATTAATAGTTTATTTTAAATTATGCCTAAAAACCAAGTAGCATATGCAGAAACCGGTAAAATATTGGTACGAATCCAATATGTAGGATCAAAATAGCACCGAAAAAAAAATGTAAAAAGATAGTATAGGTGTTAGTAAATGACTAGGTGCGGAACTCAACTGGGTTAATTTTCACTATCCCTAATAAAAGGAAAGAAGAAAGTTCCGCGTAAAAGAAATCTACATTTTTTATCACGTGTAAAGTTCACTATTCGTTGCGTAAAGAATGCAGCGTGACAATTTGAGTTTATGCCCCGAAAGCGGTTGTAGAAAATGTATAGTGTATAACATCTTTGAAAATTACTTTCGACACTCATAAAATTCACAAAACTGTCACTATTCACTTTTAACTTACTCTTCATGAAACATCTAGTATTTTTACTTCATTTAATATTTTTTTGTTAGAATTACTCTGTAAATTTACTGCTTGATATTCGACTGTTTACTATATTACACCCTTTCTTGCACCAGCGCGCCATACACTGGTTGGTTTATCCTCTCATTGTTATTTTGTGCTCTGCTGCACTAGGTATTTAGGAGAAAGCGATGTCCGCCATGGGGAATAGATGTCGAGTAGAATTTTATATCACAGATTAAACCTTCATCCTTTAATATAAACGTTTTAATCCTGCGTCAACAAACTTTACCTTTATTTACTTAAGGCAACCAACTGGTACGAATTTCACATGAAGGAACAAAATGGCGGTTTTAAAAAATCAGTGTAAAAACTAATTAATAGTTTATTTTAAATTATGCCTAAAAACCAAGTAGCATATGCAGAAACCGGTAAAATATTGGTACGAATCCAATATGTAGGATCAAAATAGCACCGAAAAAAAAATGTAAAAAGATAGTATAGGTGTTAGTAAATGACTAGGTGCGGAATTCAACTGGGTTAATTTTCACTATCCCTAATAAAAGGAAAGAAGAAAGTTCCGCGTAAAAGAAATCTACATTTTTTATCACGTGTAAAGTTCACTATTCGTTGCGTAAAGAATGCAGCGTGACAATTTGAGTTTATGCCCCGAAAGCGGTTGTAGAAAATGTATAGTGTATAACATCTTTGAAAATTACTTTCGACACTCATAAAATTCACAAAACTGTCACTATTCACTTTTAACTTACTCTTCATGAAACAGATGTTTTTGTATTTAAACAATGTTGCCATCATTAGCTGGGAAGTAGTAATTTTTAATATGAATTATTTTTTAAAACAATCTTTTCACTGAGGAAAATTGATGGTACAAATTCGAATGCTCCATGGGAATTATTATCATCCATATTGTTTTATTTTAAAGACTATAATTTTTTTAAATAAATTAGGCCTTAATTTCTGATTTAATTATAATAAAGTGAGAATTTTAGAGATTGTTTTCGTAATAATGTAGCAAGCTTGTAATAGTAGGTTGTTCTTAAATTGTTTGGGCAGCTATGACTGCTTGTCGTTTGGAACAAATTATTTTTATTTTTTTTTAATTCAGCTTTATTTTATTTCATTTCAAGTTTCAAGGAAACAAATATTAATTTTATCAAATTTTCCCCTCTAGTTATAAAAAAAACTTTTGTTATTTTCTCTATGTATATAATCAGTTAACGAATTTTTAAAACACTCAATCTTCTAACAAAAAATCGGTAAATTTAGCCGTAACATCCCACGTTACGAATTTTTCGTTTTACTGGGAATAATGAGATGTAACCTAATTTGATTCGGCACCACCATCATATTGGATTCGTACTAATATTTTACCAGTTTCTTCTTTTTCACACTTGATTATTGGGCCTAATTTAATATAAATTATATAAGAAGATTTTACACCTTTTTTATATACCACATTTAATTTTTCTGCAAAATTTGAAATCAATTGAATAAGATTTTTTACGTTGATTTTTTAAACGTCTTATTTGGCTGCAATTTTGTTTCGCCATTTTGAATTCGTGCCAAAATTTTACCAGATCATCTCTATGCCATAATTCATTTTTACACAAAATTTAAAATTAATCTGTTATGGAGTTTTTCAAGCTGATTTTTTAAATAGATTTGAAGATTGGTCCAACACATGGTGTGCAAAAAACTAGCCGTTTTGCATCGTGTTTTATACAAGAATCTCTGCTGCTCAATTGTCACGAAAAACATAAAAGTTGTTTCATAATAAAAATTTTGTTTTCTTAGTAAAAATAAATGGCTTTCTCGCAATATGTGTTTATGTGATTAAACTGATTTTAGCACTGTTCTTTTGACAATGACAATCATCGTCAAAAAGATGACTTTTTGTAACTGAATTACAGTTTATTTTCCTACGAACACTTACGAAACTGACAAAAAAACACTGTTAACTGGGCAACACGTACATTGAAATAGCTATTTACCTAACAAGTGCGGAAAATGAAGTTTTCCTCACGAGTCTCCTATAGCCGAATGCGGAAAAAATATTTTCCGCAAGTGTGTTAGGTACAATAGTTTTTCTATAGACGTGCGGAAATAAGTACATAATTCGTAGTGATTTAATAGTTTTTATTAAACTATAACAAACTGTTATATGTTTAAAATAAACTAATTATTTGGAAAATAGTAGTAACTACATATAGCGATAGAAAACTGTTTAAAAAAATTATTCTTTGTTGTAATTAACGTGGTAGGTAATCGAAAATTGACAATTATAGGCATTATTAACTAAATTGGGAACATTTTGATGGTCAGCCTTTTTGGTGCTGGCAATAATGTTGACACTTTTTCTTCTTAACTTGTCATATTCGCGCTGATTCACTGGTCCATCGTTATCAGCAATACTATCAATTTCATACGCGAAACTTGTAGAGGGCAAGGGCGAAGGCGGAGGCAAATTTCATACGCGAAACTTGTAGAGGGCAAGGGCGAAGGCGGAGGCAAATTTCCTTGAAATTTTCTCCTGTAGAACATAGAATTTGGTTAGCGATACATTTTTTGTTCTCCATGGATTCGTCCACATAGTTGATGCCAACTGTTTGAGTGGTACATTTACCTTTTTGGAAATTGACAAAAAACCTTTGATGCGGTGTACTTTTGAGACGCAGAGACATGTACTTCTTGATTAAATTAAGATTTTTTCCTTGTCTTGCTATCTGGGATTTTCACTAGAAACAAATTTTCTTGTTCAACTACGTTTTCATACGACAAATGAGTTAATTTTTCACGCCTGCAGGCTCCAGCGATTCCAATTAGTTTTGGGGCTTAGTAAATAAGTATCGTCAGGCGCAATGCTTAAACATTTTTCAAGATGTTTGTGCTTTAAAATTTTAGACTTTTTTGGTCTAAAACCTACCATTTTCTTTTTTAAATAAGCAATCAATTTTAAATGCCTGCTAATATCAACGTTTTTCTTAATTTTTAGCATAGATTTTATCATTGAGTACTTGGACCACATTGTGGAAGGTAGAAAATTCTTTAAAATTTCATGAAAGTAAACTAGAAGCATCTCTTCTTTACTAATGTTGTTGATTTTCTTTTTGGCACACCATTTGATGCACTTTTCGTATTCCTGAATGTATCCGAATTTGGATTTTTTTGGAAGCAAATCTAAATCTATTTCTTTTGCTGCATTCATAATATATTCTGGAATCTCGTCTGGTATGGCCAGATTGTCAAATTCACTTAAATTCATTGTAATATTGCAAAATTCCGAAAAATACGCACATAGAAGCAATTGTCATTAATTGCTAAATAGTCGAAATGTCAGTTTGTTGATTAATTTTAAAATACTACGTGCGGAAAATTTTTTCGAGAAAACCAATTTTCTGCATGGATATCGGTGTAGAAAATTGATTTTTCCGCACGGCTGAAGAAAAAATGATTTTCAACACTACAGTCTTGTGTCAATGTCACAACTGACAACGGGTGATCATTTTTTTCAACGCTAGTGCTGAAACAATTTTTACAACACTAGTATTGATGTACATTACTTGTGTCAAAGTTATCGTTTTCAAACTCGAGGGATTTCCGCATTTTGCTGACGCCTCGTTCTCAGTAACTCCTTGTTTGAAAACTACACCACTTTCAGCACCTGTTATGTAATATACTATATATAATAATACAAACAAATGCAGTTGATTTATAAAAATGTTATTTGTTTTTTCACTACCGAACATTATTTTATTAACTCCTTTTTATATTAAAATTAAATTTTTACAGCTGCTCAAATACTTCAATAACCCTATTCTGTAATTACGCGTTTAGAATTCAATAAAGAAAATGTACTTAATAAAAGTAGACAGAACCCTCATTTAATAGACTTCACGGTGCTCAGTGAGCCCTTTCAAAAGTTTTGTTTCTTCTCAAGGAATGTGGTTAAGCGAAGACTATACTACGAACGAGAATTTAGGAATTTAATGATCTTTATCTTTTTAACTCTACTCGTTTTGGTCCTTTTCTGCTTCTAAAGTTTCTAGTTATTATCCATTATTGTTCCTTTTCAGAAATTTCGCAGATCTTTTACGAAATAAAAAGTTATTAGAACTGGAATATTATTGATATTAATATGACTCAGTGATATTAACTGGAAATATTGGGGTATTAAATTAACGTTAATTTCATTGACACTGTAGAATATTAAGATTTCATGTAGAAATATTTAAACCATGCTAATAAAAAATAAATGTTTTAAAATGGTTTGAAGTAACTGTTTGATAATAACACAAAGATTTAGCGCAGCCGTCCGGTTTTTAACAGGCTTTTATTAGTTTCACTTCTCTGTGTTTTTGTTCAAATCTTGTAATGGATTTTTCACTTACTTCCACATAATCGATTTACTTCAAATTTGTCATGCATACACAGCTCGTGTGGGAATACAATTTGAACTTTGAGATATACACATTTCAACATGGCGGCTACAATATGGCGGACAACACATGTTATGTATAGTCCAATTCGACTGAAACTTGGAATATGGGAGTATTTAAAACATTAGTAATTAGGCAACATTTGGAAATTTAAAATGGGGCGCCAACATGTCGAACACATTTAAACATTTGTGCAGATTTGACCAATGGGTATCTTGGAATAAATAAAATTGTAAATTGTAAATTTTTAGGAAACCTTTAAAATTTTATTTTGTCAAACGAAAAAATGTAAGACGCCAGTGTTCCAAACTGTATAGTTTACTTTATAAAATCGTAATTTTATAGACTGATATGAACAAACACTACAATAAATAAATAGTATGAAGGCCATAATGATACCCAAATGAAAGTGCTAAATGTGTCATAATGACACAGTCGCAGATTTTTTTTTTTTTAATATTTATTAATGGACAAATGCGATGCAATAAATGCCTTACGAACAGAGTGCTGTCGAACATGTTCAATATTATCGATTTGGTCCTGCTCTACTAAAAGAGTAAATCATTTTTAACTAACTTAAAAAAAAGAAGGGTCTGATTTCAGCCTGTATTGCTTAAGGAATTTGAATGGGGTTTTCACCTTGTTGTAAAACAACATTCCAGATTGATTTTAGAACAGAAAACAGCTTGCTAAGTTATAACAAGCATACTCAGTAATAAAAAAATGTGTGAAAAAACGTCAACATACGAAAAAAAATTCTTCATTGTATGAAAAGTGGTTTTAAACAGGATAAATAATGAAGTTGTGTTGGTGAAAACATAATCTGTTATCAAGACATTTTTAGCAATTCAATAACTAAATGCAAATAAAAACTAATCAATTTAAAAAATCGTAAAATTTGAACCTTTTAAACCGTGTTGATATATGTATATATAGTTAATAGTGCAGGATATACAAAAATTCCCATCTATTTACTTAACTTATTTACGATTCTTATTTTTTTAAAGGGTTACATCTTGATTGCGCTTAAAACTTTATACATTTTACATTTTTTAGTAATTTTATAAATAAATGAAATATATTATATTTATCTGATATTTTATAGTCGAAAAGCTGTAATAATAGTTTAAAAATTGAAATATTTTCGGTTGTGCAAGATGCATTAGGTTCAAAATTTTTTTTACTATTATATAATATTTTATTTTGACTCATTATATTAAAATTTTATTAAGAATTAACCTAAAATAGTTTAAAAAAATCGGTATATTTCCTTCACCTGGAACTTCCCTCGTTATGAGTCCTTCCTTTTATTAGAAATAGTGAAGTGTGATTCAATTTAGTACATTACATAGTCATAACACACACACACACACACACACACACACACACATATATATATATATATATATATATATATATATATATATATATATATATATATATATATATATATATATATATATGTATATATATACATATATATACTATCTTTTTAAATATTTTTATAGGGCGCCATTTTGTCCTCTCATATTTTATCCTACCAATATTTTACCGATTTCTACCTACGACACATTTGATTTTTGGGCATGACTTAAAACAAATTCAATAAGTATTTTTTACATTGACACACACCGCCATTTCGTTACGTCATGTTGAATTCGTTCCAGTTTATCCCTACATAACATAACAATTGAATAACATTTTACTTTTGTTTTGATTTAAAAAAAATATATTTGGCTGTCATTTTGTTCCGCCATCTTTACCAGTTTGTCTCTATATAATACTGCATTTTGATAATAATCTAATGAGTAGTTTCTTGAGGCCGTTTTTTAAATATTTTAATAGGCCGCCATTTTGTTTTGATATCTCATAATAATACCAATATGTTTCCAGTATATTCGTATGTAACACTTGTTATTTGTGCAAAATTTGAAGAAATTGGATAATTAGTTTTTTTAGTAATACTTTTAAAGATTCTCTAGGCCGTCATCTTGTTCCGGCTTGTTTGATTTTTACCAAAATATTAACAGGTCATCCCCACCTCTAATTTTTGACGAAAATGTAAAGTCACTCTGATGAGTAGTTTTTAAGCTAAGCCGCGAACTGACAGACTGAATTCATAAAACTAGTTTTTGGCATCTAAAGACGTTAAAACCTGAAAATATATAAAATCTTAGAGGGTATTTTCTTCACGATTATGTATATTTTATTTGGTAGCCATTTTGTTCCGCTGTCTTAAGTTAGTACCACAATTTTACTAGTTCTGTTTGTCTATACAATAATTGTTGTGGCACATCAAGTAGTTTTTTCAGGCTGAATTTTTAAATATTTTATTAAGCCGCCATTTTGGATTCGTACCAAAACTTTACCAATTGATTTTTATACTTGATTTTTGTGCAAAATTTGAGATAAATTGATTAAGTAGATTTTTAGTAATATTTTTTTTTAAATTTCACTAGGCCGCTATTTTGTTTTAACGTTTTGGATTTTTACCAAAAGTTAGCAGGTCATTCCCATACCACTTTTAAATTTTGACCATAATTTGAAGTCAATCGGTTTTTTAGCTACGCCGAGAAGTAAAAATCTGCATATTGAAATTATTTTATTGTATAGCAGAAAACATGTAATTATTTTTATCACGATATCGTAACGTCGATACTATAGAACATCTCTAGTAGCTTAGTGCTCCCCCTACCTGCTTTGCTTTTGTACTGGCAACATTGGAAATCAGGTGTCAAGTCAAGTTTAGTGATGGGAAATCTGGATCTTTTTAAAGATCCGGGTCAACGGATCTGGGTCAGTTTAAAGACCCGGATCAGTGATCCGGATCTCGGATCTCTTTAAATTCATTAAAATAGGCGGGCCATATGCGTCATATCGGGCATTGGGTAGGTATGTATGCGTAGCCTCATCCATCTGAAAACTTTGTAAGCGTGTAATATCGGTTTTTTCGCGACGAGTCAAATGAGTGGCGCCTTCTCCAGTCTAGTTTTTTGTTTACAATTTACAGAGAAACATTTTAAGTGAAATAGTGTATTAATTTTTTTCCCCAAATTTTTCCTATATGCCCCGGGAGACTAAATCTAAAAAATCTAATAGGTTCTCAACTTCCAAAGACAAATGTTTTCCCGTTAGGATTAATATGCTTATGCCTAGATTTTATTCTTCAATTCCCATTTTATACTCTTTTTAGAAATAAAAGTAGCAATGATCGGCCCGTATGTCACATTATGTTGTTTCTTTGTGTTTAGTTGTCTGTCCAAAGTAATAAGTACATAATTTTTAAAGATATTATGCTTTTAACTTACAAGGCTTAAGAGTCTTGCTATAGTGGTTTTGAAGTTAAAGTTTTTTATGTTTCCATATGTATTTATTTATTTATTTATTTATTTATTTACTAATTTATTAATTTATTTCTCAGAAAATAAATTTTACAGGCATGAACTATTATTTGACTAGATTTTTAACATTAATTATACCGCTTTTTATTAACTATCCTCCTATTATCATCACTAATTATAAGGCCATCTAAACTTCAATATACACATCGCACTAGAAAAGTAGAGATTTAAATCTAATCTCTAATCCACACAACATAAATCTAAGTTTTAAAGGACTGGTATAAAATGATGTTTTTAAGATGATTTACGAAGTCAACAAGCCAACCAATTCCAAATTAAATTTCTACACGAGATTCTGGCTATACATATTTAATGGCAGTCAGCATTCAACAAGCTAATGACCGACCGATCCATCTAGCCCATCATCCAGCTCTTCTTATCAATCAGACTGGTTCGAAAATCATGCTATATCTGTCATCGGCTCCGCGGCTCAACTCCCGACCCGAGACCTACAAGCATGATGCATTGAACGAACCGAAGAACTGACTGAACCATAGACAAACGCAACTGAACGCTTCATTTTGCTTTGTCTCTATTTCAAAGATCCGTGATCCGGTTGGCAATATTTTCAAGATCCGGCTCCCGTAGGTCAGTATAAAGATCCGGATCAGTCGTGAACGACACATCTGCAGTCAAGTTAGTACCTTTGTGTTTTGTAGTAATTGACGTCGGGTCGACCAATGTTCAGTAAATAGAAGTGCTTATTTTATAGAATTTGTCATAAAATGCCTACATTTCTTAATCAACGAGAGTTATATTCCTGCTCTAAAAGAAGCGGTAACCGAATTGGGAAAAGAGAGAGGTAAGAAACACCTTTACTTAATAATTTATCTTTTACTTATAATTTGCTTATTTTTTTAGAACAGATAGATGCAGTATATATTCCCCCAGAGGTAGACGAATTGACTGATGAGGAAAATTTTGCTGACGATTCGGAGGAAATAAATGAAAACATAAATATAGACATTGTAGGAACTTTGGAAATTCACACTACCGAAGATGACCTCGATGACTCAGATAACGAGAGGTGCGTCAAAAGAAGAAAGCTTATGACAACCAATGGTACAGAAAACGAACCAAAATGGAGAGAGGGTAAGTTTTTACATCGTAGTTTACCTGAGTCAATAGAAAAAGTGCCGATTGCACCTCTGAAAGCAATGCTAGGGGACCTGTCACCATTAAATGTGTTTTTCAACTTTCTTGAACAGATTTAAAACATGTGTGGGGTATTCTGTAAAATTCGGACGTGACAATAACAGACACGATTTTGTAATGGCAACAGAAGAATTACCCAATTTCGTAGGTATTCTGCTGTTATCTCGGTACCACACTCTGCCGGATTTATAGTGGTCTACAGAAGAAGATAAATGTTTATAAATAGTGAACGATTGTATAAGCAGTAATAATGAAATTTGCACTTGAGCAACAATAACAAGCGAGAAAAAAATGATATATTTTTTAAATTGCGTACATTTTTTAACATCATAAATGAAAGGTTCATGCAGTTTGATGTTTTTTTCATTTCATCTGTCTGTAGACGAATAGATGGTTCCCTATTTTCGACGACAGGTGTCAAAATTGTACTTAATTTATTGTCCATTGTAAAAAACAATCAAAACCACGAATTTTTTTTTGACAACCTCTGCCCTTCATACCAATTATTTTCCATTCTGAAAAAAAAAGAGTTTTTTTTTCGATATGGGAGCTAATTACGATAATCGACCTAACAACTGTCCATTAGGATCAACAAAATCGATGTCAAAAAAAGCTAGAGGACCTTATAACTTCCAATTTGATGAATCTACAGAAACAGCACTAGTTAGATGGAACGACAATTCTATCGTAACTATGATCAGCACTCATTACTGCACTGAACCTATGAAATCGGCGAAAAAGTACAACCGGAAAAAAATATATCACAACCATCCATTATATTCAACTACAATATGGAAAAAGATGGTAGTGGCCTCCATTTATTGACAGTATTGTAGTTAACCCTTGGAAGTTACACATAATTGTTAATGATAACAAAATCTCACAGCTAGTATTCAAATCCTATGTTGCCTTTCCCTTTCTTGCCTTTTAGACCAGTCTTCACATTTAATTATGAGACAAAAAGCAAAAAGACGAAATAAAGTTTGCTACAGTACTACGTAGCATTTACTTGCATGCTTCTTATTTTGCTCAATATTATAATTACTAAAATCCTTGTATTCGGCCACTGTTGCTTTAAGGCAACACCATTTTTTCTAAGCTAAAAAAGAAAAAATATTTTGTGTGTATGTTTTGTGTTTGCTTTTTTTTGTTTTTTATTACCTTGGCAGTCAACAGATTAAAACTAAAAATTAAAAAACAAATAAAATATAAATAAGTTTAAAAACAAAAACTTAAAAAATATAAAATTAACAAAAATTAAAAAGAATAAAAATAATAATAAATGAAAAAAAAAGAATACCGGCGAAAAAGCACTGAAAGGTAAAAAATATCATTTTAAATGACCTTAAAAATTTTAGTTACAAAACTAACAAACAGTATTAAATAGTTATTTTTGTGATATACTAAACCATTTTAAGTCTTTAAAAGGTGTGAATTTTTAAGGAAAGCTATTAATATTAAATACATGGCTTTTCATAGTACCTAGTAATCAATTAGTGACTTCACAATACAAGAAAAGAAACTCTTATTGCAAGGCATAATAAGCTGCAAATATAAAAAATATGACTACTTACTGTTACCTTTTACCTCTAATTGAAATATAAGCACAATAACTGACAAGCAGTTAAAAAACTAGATACAAAAATAATACCCAGTAGTTTCTATTTTAAATGAGTCAATGGCGTTTATTTGACGTTTACAGCGGCACGTTAAAAACGACGAGTATTTCAGTCTACTGTTAAATCATTTAATTAGTGTCAAAACTACTGGTCCTTATTGTTCACAAACCGAAAATTTATTCAGAGTGTATTGGTCTATGACAAATCAGGAGTTAGCAAATAATTAAGAAATTATTGTGGCGGAATCTAATTTTCAAAAATAAAAACTTAAAAATTTTGTAAATGAAAGACATTTTAAAAAATATTCTAAAACAGAATAGTCATCTTCATTGCAAAATGTTTTTATGAATTTCAAAATTCAGAAGTCAAACAAAACCACCATAGACCAATTTAGAAACCTCTTTATGCCATACATGCCCAATTTATTAGATAAAATGAAAAGAATAGGAAACAATTTTAACCTAAGAACAATATTTGAAACAAAAAATACACTAAGAAGAAAACTTACGTAAGCAAAACTTTACAATGAACCTGAAAAATAATGTTATTTATAAAAATCCGTGCCATTATAACACATTTTACATAGGTGAAATCTCTTAAGTTAATAGCCAAAAGAATCAAAGAACACCTACATAAAAAATAGAGAACTTCACAAATCAAACATTTACCAAAATGCACTCTATAATAATCATAAAATTAATTGGAATGCTCGTATGTTATTTAATATTATTTAATATTATTAAATATAAATAATTTTGTAGCATCTTGTTCAGTTAATTTTATTACCACAATAAAAATTTGCTAGATACTTAAGGAGCAAAGGACATTTCAAAACACAGCAAATCAAAACGAACATACTCTAGTATTTACACATCATTTTTGATAAGTTTGAAGCTATTCTTTCGACAGTGGCTACTTCTTTACTATTTTCCATATTTGGTCTCTCATGGCAGAAGTTGAAAATGGAATCTTCCGTCCTGCCAGCCAGCTAACTGATAACTGTTTAGTTCAACTTTGATTTGGGATTTTCTCAACTAGCCTGGAATGGTAGGATGTATTATCCATAATTATTAGGAAAGGTTCTTCTAAAATTGGGATAAGTTGTTCCTGAAGCCACTTTTCAAAGTTTCTACAATTCATAAAATCATGGTCGTCTCCAGATTTTCTACTCCATTGGAAAATCAAAATGGCATTTCTTGCAAATCAATCTTTTATTGCAGCATGTAACACAATATATCCAACCCTTAAGCAGTTTCTTTTCTTCTAACAGTTTTAGGTGAATCATCTTTTTCTAAATGTCCCTTTGCTGTAAATCCAGATCTCATCCAGGACAACTGGCTCCAAAAGGAGATTTGTTGATAAGATGAAATTCCCTTAAAAAAATAATTTTTTTTTGTGCAACGTAGGGTTGTTTCATTAGATACAATATGTCAGAATCATTGCATTTTCTCCACATAAACTTAAATAGCCGCAAATCAAGGAAGTTTCTGACATTTGTAAACCATCAGAGTTTTTTAATTTATCTTTTAATGAACTTTTAATGCCACATGATTACCCAAATTAATTGACTAAAAAATACTAATTTATTATAAAAACATATGTGTAACTTACTTTGTTTTGATGTATCGCATCTAATTTTGTCTGATAATGAGCTTAAGTTGGAATCATGTCATCTTTTTTTAAATTGACTTACCCACCATAGTTTTAGTGCAACTGAATAAGCAATAGCTAAACTTATACGCGTTAACAAATCTACAATAGTTCATTACCTGCAGCATTAATAGCGCACTGTTAACTTGCTCGTGAACTTCAAGCAAAGGCCGCCCACGGGCATCTTTTATGGCAAACTTTGTCTGTGTCTTTATAGTCTCCATCTATTTAAATTCCATTTGAAGCTATTCTTTCGGCAGTGATTACAGATAATTCCAGAACATCAAGGACTTTCTAAAATAAGTAAAATTAAAACAACTGCAATCTTAAAACGTACTATAAAAACTTACATATGGACAGCAGCTATAGGTAATAACGGATTTCCTCATTGTCTAATAAAATAATCGATAAGCTTTGATCAAAATTTGTTTGCTTTGGCTAAAGTCGGGTTTGGTCTAACAAGGCGCAAATCAGATCAAGACACCAGACTTTTCAAAAATTTATTTTTACTAAAGAAAAAAAATAGCGATTTCAAAATATATGATATAAAATTTAAGGTGTAAAATCAGGTTATCAATTTTGTCTTAAACTTTGAATAAATAATCTTCTTTTTTGACAAATGTCGGTAAGTATTTGATTTATATGTTAACTCTACATAAAAATTATTGATTTAGGTCATGATAACTTTGGTTTTATGAGCAGTAGTTTTCACTGCATTGGCGACTAATAACATTATAGCTTAAAAATAATAATTCATTCTAACCTAACCTAAACTTTTTATCAAAATTTACCTAAATAGTATGTACGTGAAATCGTTGTTTAATGCATTATTTAAAAATAATATAATTTACAGGGGGCTGCATTTAAAACAACAAAAACAAATGCGATTTACAAAACATGGAAACGTAGTGACTTTTTTTAAGTTTTAAATCTTGAGTATTATACTAAAAATGCGAATTTCTAACTTTTTCTTGGCTCTATAGTAAATTTGAAAAAGTTTAATACTACCTATTTCATTTCTAATAATTTGAAAATAGGCACAAAACTAATGAATAATGTGAATAAATTCGGAACTTTGCATTACATATCATCATTCATACATATCGTTGAATTCGTAATATTATGAAAACAAAATATTCCAAGAACATTGACAAGACACCTAAAAATTATTTTTTTTATTAAACCCTAAAAAGTTATTTAAAACTTATATATGCACTTTTCACATTAAGCCACGATTAACGTTTTTTTCTTATAAAAAAGAGTTTATTATTTGATATTTATTTAAACCAATAAAATTATAAAAAAATAATCGAGAGCAGTATAGCAACATATTTTTATTTGAAAACGTTGAACAATATATAAAAACAAAATATTAACCAAACAATAAGAATATTATGAAGCCGTATTTCAAAAAAAGTACACAAGAGGACTTCCAAAGGATTGTGAGTTAGCTTAGGAACTCTTCACGAATTTTGAGCAGAACGCTACCAAAAAACCGAAAAGAAGGAAATGACTAAAAAGTACTACATATACTGTACTATGATAGAATACCTACCTACAACTACAAGGACAAAAATAGAAGATTCCAAAGTTAACAAAAATATTGTACTAAAATTTACAAAAAAAAGTAATATTAAAAATAAAAAACTACTCATCAAAATCACTCGCAATTTTAATTTCATTTGTCATTTTACAAATTACCTTTGTAAATTGACGATTGATTAGTAGATTGACTTGTATATCTAAAAGTTTTTCTCTATCCCACTAATGTGGTGTGCTCCACACGCTCTTTCCAGTAGTTGTCTGAAATTTCACTTAAAGAATTTTGCTAAGCGATTTCAACGTCCAAACTACCCGCTTCCAACCCTCTTTTATTTACATTTTTTAAGTTTAATTTGGTAAAGAATACGAAAAGATATGTTTTTCTATTTATCACACCAATCTTTTCGTATTATCAGGAATTGAATTCCATCTCTAACACTTTTCAAATTATCTTTTCCAAAATGTAATATGCTGAGAATAAAAATGACTACTGACACCATCACACTGACATTTCTCTGAAACTCCCATTTAAACAGAGACGGCTTTAGTAGTCATGGGGCCCCAAGCGGATTTTTTTTCGGGCCCCTTCTCGTGTATTTTAATGGTGTAGTACGATTTTGTGATTATTTAAAAAAACACAAATTCTCATAACATAATACTCAACTCATAATATGAACTTTATTAAATATTTTTGAATAATGAACTTTTAAAAAATTAAGCAGTTTATAGAGAGCAAATACATATATTAAAAACAAAACAAAATGTAACAAAATATAAACAAAACATAATAACATAAACATAAACCTACTTGTTTTAATTATAATTATAGAAAATAACATCAATTCTTACAATAATTGCACAAAAAAAGTTAAAACCATTATAGGCATTGGTCAAATGTATTTCTTTCGCGAACAGGTCGATTATTACGTCTGTGTCTAATTTTTCTAAATTTGATCCTTCTATATTTATTAAACATAAAGCATCGAGCCTATCTTAACTTTGTAAGAGTTCAAATTTTTGAAAGATTTCGGTTTTAGACATTGTATCATATAGTATTCGAAAATGAGACATTTCCTCTGTTATAACATCTACTTCTACATCTGACGAACATGTATTTTTCAAGATATTGACAGACTCCTTCAAATGCAGAATGAGCCACACCGCTAAAAAACACTTAAAATGTTCATTTATGGTGTGAATTGATTCGTCTTTCAAGATCTTGAATAATAGAGTCACACATTGCATAATAGGTTTCAACCTTAAATTTTTCTTTGCCTACTAGGTAAACTTAATTATCCTTTGATTCATCAAAAATGCTTTTCTTTTCCTCGATATGGTTTCTACTCCTTTACAGGTAGCGTCAGCTACTAAAGTCGCTGTCTCTTTTTCAATACCCTCAAAGTTACCACGAAGTGTTTGTACATATGATACTAGTGAATAATTCGACGCTAGTAGATAAATGTAGTCATGGATGTTGTAAAGCTTTACTTGTAGCGGTGACCCTTTCCAAGATTTTAAACCATATGATAGTCAACAATGCAGATACGAACTTTTGCATTTTTTTGCAAAGTGTCGAGGCTACATTTTTGGTTACTGGCTTTTCATCTTTGTCATTAGCAAAGTCAGAAAAAATGTTCCGAATGTCTCTATAATTTAGCTTAAGAGCAGCAATTGCATCAGCCCGGGCTTACCATCTATTATCACTAAGACTTTTGCGCGAAATTTTACAGTGATTTGTTGAACAACGAAAGTAATCGGACGCCTGGAGACAAGATTCAATTGAAAAATTTACTACGCAATTTAAAGAGTGACTTGCATGGTATGTATACAGCAGTTGCATATAAACGCTTTATTCTAGATCGCAACCCATTATACTTTCCGGAAATATTGGCGGCATTATCGTCAGATTGTCCACGACAGTTTTCAATTTTTAAGCCCAAGACTTTCAATTTGTTTAAAACAACATCTTTCAGATGATTTGCAGTATGTTTTTCTATTTTAATAAATCCCAAAAACCTTTCCACAACTTGACCATCATATACGTACCTTAAAATGAAAGTTCATTGATCACAGTGACTGATATCAGGTGTGGAATCAACTATAAGTGAATAATACTTTGCAGATTTAATCTCACAAATAATTCAATTAATTTATTTTCGAGAATGCTCAAAAATTCGTTACATATTTCCTCTTGTTAAATAACTAACTGTTCCTTTTCCTTTGTAAACTAAACAGCTCAAATAGTTTCCCCTATGTGGACTATTTATCTTTTCGTCACTTCCCCGAAAAGCTAATCCCTGCAAGGCCAAAAATTTTATCGTAGCTACTATTCGCTTTAGTACATTCCTCCAGTACTCGCACTCTTTTTGAATTTCAAGTTTTAATGCTTTGTCAACTGTGTTTGTAACTGATAACCTGCTAGTTGAATGCATGATTTTTAGACTGTTCATGTAGCTTGACCCAAATTTAGAATTTAAAGAGCTTGGTTCTTTGGAAAAAAGTTTACGTGGAAGGCAAAAAACGGATTTTGATTTTCCGTCATAAATTAACCACTCATTTTTTTCTCTACCTCCATTAGATTTTGTTCGATAAAAAATAGATTCATTTAGATTTCTGAAATACATTTGACCATTGTCTCTACATTTTTTTTTGTATTTTCTATGGCATCTCTTTTGGGTAAGTTAATTAAAACCCTCTCTATAAACTTATCTGTTTTTAAATCTGGCCACTCGGAAATCGTTACCCTTTTATTACAGTCTTCAGTTTCAATATCACAGTTTTAATCATCATTTTTGATCACAGAATTATTATCATCAAAATCATTATCAGTATTCTGGTAACCACCACAATCAGCTTGTGATATGGAATTTATGTTGCAACTGCGTGTACCTTAACTTTGTAATAATAGTGGTTCACTTAAGTCAATTAATTAGGCATGTGTATATTTTTGTAGATGATTTAATTTTTAGAAAATAATCAATTGCAGAAAAAAAAACAAACATTTCACATTTACTTACCTATTTTGTGTAGATCTAATTCTTGGTTAACAAATATATTACTAAGCACTAATTTTGAAACACTAAAAAATGATAACTGCCTGAATAATGAGAATGCTGAAGGGAGGGTGAATTATTTAATGAGTTACAGGTTGCAGGCAGACAGGTAGAGCTGCTGGTTTTAGATGAGGACCAAAGGCAGGCACGATTCACTCCTAACAATTACGATCATACTAGGGATGGGCTATTGCCATTATTGCCTAGTTATTAAATGCATTAATAGAGGGAATTGAAGGTAACGGGGTCTTTTATATTAATTAAAATATTTTACATTATTTTTGTAATACTGTTTTACAGTTTTTCTTATATTAATTTTAATTTTATTTTTTTTACTTCCAATTTTCTGTTGAGTTTGGAATACGTGCCCCTACGGGGCCCGGGTCCCCAAGCGGCCGTTTGTTCGGCTTTATGGATAAACTCGCGTTGCATTTAAATATTTTTGACATCCACAGCCAACTTTATTATTTCTAGAAATTAACAGTTATTATTAAAATTTTAGTTTAGAAAAATACAATTTGTATTCCTACCCAATCTACCATATTCTTCAGTTAATAACCAGAAATTTTTCTTGTACACGATTTTTCTTTGAAAATTATCCCTTGTCGTTATGCGACTCATGGGTAATTTTCGAAAAATCGTGTACTCCAAAAATAATTATCGGTAATAATTCACGCAGCAGTGAAAATTAATTTGACTTACGTCCTCGAGTCAAATTTCTGTCTAACTCAACAAACGTAGTCAAAACATAGAGGGTAAGGCTAAACGATCACTTTAGGGATTTTAAACTATATATGGTGTATGGATTTTAAAATCGCATTCCATGTAAAATAAAAGAAAGATAACGTTGGCACTTGGGTGAGTTAGTTAAATTACTTTTCAAGGCAGTTGCAATAGATACACAACTCTACATAAAAATTATTGATTTAGGTCATGATAACTTTGGTTTTATGAGCAGTAGTTTTCACTGCATTGGCGACTAATAACATTATAGCTTAAAAATAATAATTCATTCTAACCTAACCTAAACTTTTTATCAAAATTTACCTAAATAGTATGTACGTGAAATCGTTGTTTAATGCATTATTTAAAAATAATATAATTTACAGGGGGTGCATTTAAAACAACAAAAACAAATGCGATTTACAAAACATGGAAACGTAGTGACTTTTTTTAAGTTTTAAATCTTGAGTATTATATTAAAAATACGAATTTCTAACTTTTTCTTGGCTCTATAGTAAATTTGAAAAAGTTTAATACTACCTATTTTATTTCTAATAATTTGAAAATAGGCACAAAACTAATGAATAATGTGAATAAATTCGAAACTTTGCATTACATATCATCATTCATACATATCGTTGAATTCGTTTTTAAACGCGCTGTCATAGTATATAATAATATATAGGATGATAAATGCAACACTTTGTATAAATAAAAATAAAATAAATTAGAACTTCAAATGCAACAAAGAAATATTTGTAAATTTCTTCGATGTTTTATGGTTCTCCAGTTAAGGGATAGGATATCTTATTGTAGCTACCCTGTACACAGGGACGTAGGTAGTAGACCTCAAGATTAGAATGTTTTTGTATAAAATAACAAATTAGGTTTAAACTGTATCTTGTATTTTGATGGCCGGGGGGGCATTGCGGCTACAAACCTCAGGATAAAAAAATCTTTATCACTATTCTTGGCTGGAAAACAGATATCTAAGAAAAAACTAATGTAAAACAAATACTGTCTGTTAGTGTAGTAATTGCTTTCGATTATATTGCAGCGGCCCTAAGATTTGCTTGATGAGGGACGTGCTCAGAAATCATGAACGCAGGAAGGTATTTTATTACATAATTGAAAGTAATTGACATAGAAGGCACTAAATACATTTATTGACGCCGAGACTTAGGGTCTTTTTTCTCTGTCTATTATTAAAACTAGGTCTCCTTGAGAAATATGGGCAATTTCTGTGATTTTTTAAATCGAAAGTAATTGTTATTGTTTGTTGCGTTTTGCATTAGCAAAATTAAATATTCTTGCAAATATTGCGTTTATGACCAAGAATATAAATACAAATGCATGGAAACGTATTCTTATTTTATTCCTTAAATTATCCTAAATTCTCAAAGCACCTATAAGTGGGTATGGGTGTTACACCTAGTTTATGTTAAAGTTTGTGGTTGGTACAAGAGATTCGCTTTCGTTTGATTTATCTGTCACGAATGCACTGAAACGAAGGAAGTCCCCCAAGGATTCCTTTTTGCTTAAGTTGTCTTTAATGTTTTAACACTTGATATTCCAAAATTTAATATAATAACCTTGACGCACCCCGTATTTTCGTTTTATTCAGACTAAGTTCATTGTTCATTGGAGGCAGTACATTGACGATGTTGTCATGGAAAGGGGGAATAAAATTACTATTAATAACTCATTTGTCATTATTCTGACATTTTTTAATTTAAGTTATTCAAAGTTTAGGAATTGATTTAAGTATAACATGTTTTATATTTTACTTTTTAGAGTATGAGTGATCGATCAATATTACAACTGTTTATTTCAGATTGATGCTGCCAGCGTATCTGCATATTGTATGTTTACTACTGGAAAACTAAGTAGGTGAATTCATTTAAAAACGTTTATGTCAAAATAAAAACTAAAATCTGCTTGTAAGGTTAAAAAATTTAGCTTTATTAAAATTAAAAATCTATACTTCAATTATATTTTTATCACTCTGCTAATAAAATTTGATTCCATGCTGTAATTTAATAAATATGTTGCTGTAGTAAAATCAAAAATACGTACACATTTCTGCTGAGCATAGCTTAGAAAAATGATCACTAACATACCCGCACTAATATCATGAAATAATAAAATGACATAAAGTAGGGAAAGTCAAGACTTTGTGTTTTACTTAATAAAATTATAAACAGGTCTCTTTTTCGCTCTGACTTTTTCTAAAGTCAAGCAAGCTTTCCTTTTTTTCAAATATTAAAGCTAACAGGCCAAACAGATTGTTATAGTTGTATGTACCGCCGTCACCAAAATATATATATATATATATATATATATATATATATATATATATATATATATATATATATATATATATATATATATATATATATATATATATATATATATATATATATATATATATATATATATATATATATATATATATATATATATATATATATATATATATATATATATATATATATATATATATATATATATATATATATATATAATATATATATAGGTCCCCGGACCTCATTAGTCTAGATTATTTCTGTGGGGTCATCTTAAAACATATATATATATAAAGAGCAGTTGAATAGCATCATAGTTTCTTGCTAATATATATCAACACACAGCATCTTCTAAAGAGTGCGTTAGGCCATGAGAAAAATAACAGACATTGTGCGTTTTGGGTAATATCCAAAATATATATTACTTTATATAATTTATATATATATATAAAGTTATATGTATATTTATGTATATATATATATATATATATATATATATATATATATATATATATATATATATATATATATATATATATATATATATATATATATATATATGTGTAATTTATGAATTTTAGGTTAAAGACAATGAGTTTATGCAGTATTGAAATGAATAGCTGGCAAAATCCAATCACTTACTTCTTACATTTTTATTTTACACCTTTAGTATCACTCATGAAAAGTAATCCAATCACACATTTTTATGCTTTTCTACCAACAAAGTTTTTAAAATTAAAATTGAAATAAAACTCCTGATTACCAATATTTTTGGCGGTCAATAAAAAAATATATTTCACAAATATAACCTAACCATAAACTTTCATAAAATTTTAAAACTAGTCTTTTTAAATTTTTAACTAATAACCATAAACTAAAATTTAAAATAAATAACTTAATATTTTGTTATGGAACCATTATGTTCGATAACGTTGCGTTATCTTTAAGGCATGCTTAAGACCAAGTGTCTTGTATATTCAGGGGTTATTTCGAACTATTAATTGTCGAAGATCATCTTGATTACGAGGCCGAAATCCTTCCTTATACCTTTGTTTGGTCATTTGCCCCAGACCTTTTCAATTGGTTTCAAATCAGGGGTTTTTGAAATCCAGGGCAAAGTTTCGATATTAATATATTTTGAACTACTCTAGCTCTATGTATAAGGCAATTATCATGTTGAAATACAAAGTTGTCGCCAAAAACTAGCCTAACAGACGGTAACATAATGTTTTTAGTATATTGCAGTAAACATCTGTATTAATTCTTTCTTGAACCACTGCAGACACTCCTGAACCCCTGATACTTATCCAACCACAAATGTTTACAGAAAAACGACCACTCTTCTTTTCGTGTTTATCTCTCATCACACCTAATCTTAACAGGTCTATACACGCGCAGTGTTTCATTATGGCATGATTGAAAAGTTTTCTCATCAGAAAATACCATATTCTTACAGAAATTATCTTGATTTTCGTATTCCCTTGCAAATTCCAACCTCCTTTGCTTATTAAATTCTGTAAGGAATATTTTATTAGAAGCAGCACGATTCCCTAGGTATGACAACCGTAACCTTCTCCTCTCAGTATTTGCAGAACCTGGGAAATTGATTTCTTCTTTAGCCTTTACTGCTGTTTGAAAAGGATTGTTTTTAAGGAACTACATCAGTTCATGGTCTTGATTCGGTGTTGAAACTTTTGGACGTCCCGCCTTTGGTCTCTCAATGATACCAACATATTCTGCAATTTTGGGCTTGGATAACAAAACTGTGTTTTCACTTACATCACTTCTGCTGCAGTTTGTCAATTTTTGTTAAACTGTCAGAATGTTAAATGTCTTCTTTATGAACTTCTAATTATTAAACTTTTATTTGCAAAAAGCAGAGGGTTCCGAATAAAGTTCGTATAATCTTTTCTTTCTGACAAATGCCTATTTATTTTTTAATGAAAGAAAGTCTCGACTATAAAATTAGAACGCACCCGGCTCCTTAATCCAGTTCAAGATTCGCAATGAATTCAATAGAATCTCTTGTTCCCTCTCAAAAAATGGGATAAAAGCTCGGTCATGAAGGTGGATTAAACGGGTATCTTTATCTCGTTAAATCGTTCTTTTGATACTTTCGCTTTTCTCCTTTAGAAACAGCAGTCCTCTTGGGAGATGCGGGTCTGTTGCTAATTTCGGTGTTATTTTTATCAATACTGTTTTCAAAATTAAATATTCTGGGTTCGTGCTTTGAATAGGGATTGTTTAAGTAAAATATCGAAGATCCGAAAATTATAAACAAATATAGGCTGTAAAAATGTTGCAATAATCAATCGCAATATCAACCAACATTTGGAAAGAATATTATGGTTGCTATTAAAATCCACAAACGCTAATTCGGAAGTACTTCGTCTAAGTATGTTAGAAAGTCGACAGTTTTCGAGGTACTATATTAAGAATAAACATGCTAGTTCTCATGTTTTGGAATGATATATTACCTGTCGAAGGTGGAAATTAACATGCGGGTGAATTCGACTCAATCATATAAGACTTCAACATATTATTTATTTTACTCTAACCTTAAATAAAAACCTAAATTACATTAGCTATATAAAATGCAGTAAACTCAGAATTAAAAGTTTCGGGATTTTCAGAATGCTGCTAAATTTGTAAATAGGTAATGCTTGTCTCATGCTCCTCTGTTGCGGGTATAATGGTAAGTATTGAAATTCGCAAGTTATTTTAAAAGAATCGGGGACTTCGCCGATAAACTGATGGATTTCTGCACTTCTTATGTTTTTTTTTGTGGAGAAACTATAATTTTAACAAAGAATAGTTATAATAAAAAAAAGAGAGTCGAAAAAGGAGTCTAAAATTAGAAAAAGATAGCTGTAAGGAACAATGATCTAAAATATATTATATTAGTAAATAGTTGAAATTCACAAACTGAAATATTTAAATATAAAAGATATATTAGGATATAAATGGAATATTTAATTAATGGATGTAGACTTAGTTTTGGGAAAAAATATTTTGCGAATAAAATACTAAAAAAATATAAGAAATTGTTAGAAAAAACTTAATAGACATGCTTAATTTTAAATTTTTAATTAAATTGTATTATGCTATCAATCTGTGAGATATTTAACTCTAGAGAATAATGAACAACATTAAATGAGCCATGCAAAGAAAATCTTTTTGGCAGCTAAGGTTAGAAAAAGCAATCGATGTATTCAACAGCAATCAATTGTATTTCAATAGGACGGGATGATAAACAGATTATTGTAGCAGTGACCTCCTATCTGAATGGCTAAAAACGCGGTTAAAAAAATCTTTCATAAGACAGAGACTTACTCAAAACATCGGCAACACCTAGATGAATACATGGACATTCCGAGACAACAACTAAAGGCCATGTCAAAACGACTTGGAAGATATCTAAAATGATCAAATCGAAAGAGACAAAATCTTTTTTTTTAACAACAAACAGACAGACACAGATACAGAGGCCGATAATAACGAACATAAGGGTGAATCAAATTTTCCAGAGAAAGAACACCTCAAGGAATACTTTTTTGGCATTGGGCCAACCCAAAAAAGCAAGAAGGATGCCAACTAGAAATGGACAGAAATAGAAAGAGTGAATACACCTGACATGCAACTCCCAAACATAAGCAGGAATGAAGTTAGAGAATCCATCAACTACATTAATAACTTGAAAGCACCAGGACTTGATAAAAGTAGTGTAGAGAAATTTAACTCACTTCACAAAGCTCTCGCTCAACAATTTATTTACACACGTCTATTTACACCCAGAATATACCCCAGCACTCTTAATGCATGGCTTCACCTATATGACGTCAAAGGGTGCAACAATTCACCGACATATCGACCTATAACATATGCCTGCCGAGTCTGAATAAAATTCTTACAGCTTGCATTACTAACAAAATTTACGTACATATCAGCACCAACAACGTACAAGGGTAGGGACAGAAAGGATGCAAGCAAGGACAGGGTAAACTAAATATCTATACCATAATACTGAAGCAAGTTCAGAAAAACAATCGAATCGTTCATACGGCGTTTGTGAACTACCGCAGTGTTCGACAGTGTGCCACACGCTTGGCTTATTGCGAATATATAAAAGACATCCTAATATTAATTTTCTAGGTAACGTTGGGCAAAAGTGGAGCACAACACTTTATTTGAATAACACCAATACTTCTGTATGTACTGACGAGATTCCTGTAAAAAGAGGGATTTTCCAAGATGACTCCCTTAGTCCGCTGTGGTTTTGCCTGGCAATGAATTCGATAGCCATTACTTCATCTACAATGTTGGCCCTATCCCCTAAAAGCATTGCAGCCACCACCGGATTAATTATTTTCACCTAAACGTATTTACGGGCCCCAAGCTCGTAGGAAAAAGTGACAATCAAAAAATAAAGTCCTCTCTTCTACATAGCAGAAACTTATCCCCTCCTTCATTATAATAATATATAAAAATTACCTACTTTACTGATAATATGAAACAAGGAAAATTATATAAACAATTTCGATGGCCCTTAGGCCTAGGCCTCATGAGCCCAGTGGGTAATGGGGCCCTGCTGATAGCTAACATGTTAAACAGTGCGAACTCGGGATTACAGGTCAAAGTCTATAGGAGTCAACATTGCCCCACCAAACGGAGATATAGTTTAACAAATGGAGGATGGTGAGACCTACGAAAACCTGGAATTTCAGCAGGCACGCCCATTAGAGGAAAAGCTGCTAAAATCAAGAAACTTTATTACTGGAATAGATACCTACGCGGTACCGGAACTTACTTACTTATTCGGAACCCTGAAGTAGAGTCAAACCGATCAGAAAGAGATCGAATTAACCACCCGAATAATGGTGACCAAACACAGAAATGAAGGAGAAACAGCTGTTGACAGAACAACCCTACGTTATAGCCAATTAAGTAAATGAGACATTTCTTTTTCAGGAAAACTAAAACGTTTGATCTGCATAGGATGACAACATTAGCCCACAGGTTGTACAGGCCTCTCAATCTTGCGAACGACCCCATGAACCGGACATCGTGCTGATGTGTAGGAAAGTTAAGTCCGCATACCTGATTGATGTTTCCGTCCAACAATAGCAACATGGCTGAGAAACATCAAGAGAAAAAACCAAGTATGCAGAACTGGCTATAGAGATCTAACAAATGTGGCAAATGGACAGGGTCGAAGTGATACCCGTCATTGTGTCACCAACTAGATCTTAGAAGAAAACTTCATGATAATAAAACTAAATAAAAACCTCAAGAAGCAGTCATTTTGGATACCTGCCATTGATCAGGAAATTTTCACAAGAAGGACCTTGATTTTGGTTTTTCTTAACCCACCTTCTTTTTGTGATAGTTGTACACGGGATGAGTTTATAATAGTGATAAGAATAATGATAATAATAATAATAATAACAGTACTAATAATAACCAGAAATAAGAAAGTACCAAAAGCACATCATCAAGGATACAACTATTGAAGACGGCAGGTGCAGGAAAGAAACGATCGATCACATATTGAGTGGATGTAGAATAATGGCCGGAACTGATTACACCGCGAGACACAACTCGGCAGCGAAGGTCATTCATCAAGCATTAGCCACAACATACAAACTAACGGAGAACACAGACCCTTACTACCATTATACACTAACATCCATACTTGAAAACGAACACCACAAACTCTACTGGGACATTGACATCCAAACAGATAAAACAAACCCCGCAAACAGACTCGATATCACCTTTTAATCCAAAAAAGAAAAGATTACTTAGTGGCTAAGATTATCCACCAACAATTGGCCTTAAAGGGTGGTCTTTTGAAATCGTGCCCACCATATTACAAATATTAACCCTCAGGAGTACTGGAAACAGATGGAGCAGATCGATCAATAACAACGGATCGGACAGTCGACTACAACAGGTCGGATATTGTATATATAGACAAGAAGCAAAAGACGGGTCTTATTATAGACATAGCAGTACCATTATCTCACAATATATGCAAAGTAGAGATAAAAAAAATTACAAAGTATGAGAATTTAGCTATTAAACTTAAAAACATCTGGCAGCTGAGAAGAGTCTCCATAATACCACTAGTCATATCGGCAGAGGGAATTATTCCTAAGAATTTCTCCAAAAGCTTAAAAGATATCGGACTATATACATAATTCCATATGCACAGAAGGCAGTTATACTTCAGACATGCCACATTGTCAGCAAGTTCCTGAGCTGAGTGGGAGGAACTAAACTGTTTTCCCACCAGTCAGTATAAACTTTAAACCAGCTTCGGATGAGCAAAAAAGAATAATAATAATAATAATAATAACAATAATATAGAACAGAAGCGTCCACGGCTTTGGTCAATTAAGAAATCTTGGTTGTTGGGATTAGACCGTGTCAAATTTGTTTAGACCTCGTGGAGTAAAGATCCCGGAAGATGTCTCGTGTATTGGAAGGAGAAACGTCGGATAGTAATTGATATTTGGCATAGTCTAATTCCAATAAACACAATTTATTACGAACAATAATAATAATAATATTAATAATAATATACAAAGTCAATCAAAATCTCAGGCAATTTTTTACGCAAATAAATGAGTTCGTGGAAAAATAAAATCAACTTGAGAACAGAACAAATCTACATCAGATGAGGTATATTCCAAAAACTACTAAAAACAAAACTGAACTCCAGAATTCTAACGAAAGCTGTTAACACCTTCGCCATACCTATTCGTGCGTATTCGTTTGGTATCGTTAAATGATCACATACGGACATAGAAAACATTCACATTCTCATACGCTCTGAATTCACTAAACACAGGAAGTTACATCCCAACGCATGCAAGGAAAGACTCACCATCGAGAGAAAAGAAGGAGGGGAATTATAGATATACAATCGCTAAATAAAAAATAAATTTACAAACTAAGAAAATTCTTTCACAACAAACAAACTAACCTCCACAAGGCAATAATGAAGGCAGACAAGAATTATACATCTCTCTATCGGTCTCAAACGAGCCACGCAGCAGACGCACACAGTCACATCCAATCGCGACTAGAAAAGATGAACACCTAATCTGAAAAAACACTCCACACAAGACACAGGTACTACATAAAGCAAGACCACATACATAAAAAGCTTTCATATACGTGGTTACAAGAATGGCAGATATTCCCCGAAACAGAAGGCTTCCTGCTTGCCATCCAAGACAAGTCATAGCAACCAGAATCTACCAAAAGCACATAATCGCGGACACAACCATTGAACTCAACACGTGCAAAAGATGTCACCAGCAGAGAGAAACGATCAATCACATAACGAGTGGATGTAGAATAATGGCCGGAACTGAATTACACCACGAGACAAAACTCAACAGCGAAGGTCGTTCATCAAGCATTAGCTACAACATACAAACTAACGGAGAATACAGTACTTAATACAGATGTTCACAGGAACATTGTGAAATCGGTCATTTTGAAAACAAGTTGAATCGTTAGATCATTTCTTAACACACAATAGTTGGTTGTTCTTTTCTCATTTCCTTTTTCTTTTTTTTTTTGAACTCACTTGGTATAATCTCGTCACTATAAATAGGAATACTGTGAGACAACAAGGTGAATAATAATATTGACATTAGTATTGATAATACCAATAATATTTTGATATAAAGGTCTCAATTCAAATCTCTGGCCGATATAAAACAAAAAATACTTAACTCGGTAAATTAAAGAGTGAAGATTATCATTGTAAACACACAATACACTTTAAAAGCACAATATTCTTATTTTTCAAATTACTTGGTTGAATCGCTAATATTTCATTTAAGTAAAAAATTTTAGATTCATTTATCAAATAGAAGTTATTACCGCTATTTGAGAACTAATAAAACTGAGATAAATTTCCAGGAAGAAAAAACGTTCTAAATCCCAAAATAGATGAAATAAAACCAGAGTTATTTGAGAACCCTTAAGGCTCAATCAGGAAAAAGATAATATGTCTTTATAAAAAGTGATCGTCCCTGAATTCCACGCAGCGTTTTTGGGATAATACATTGAGAAGATAAAAAAGTCGTTTTTATATATGCATTACTTGTTCTTTTACATGTAATAGAGCTATGTGAAAGTATTAATGTTTATTTATCATACGGTGAGGTGAAGATGTGTTTTAAATATTAATAAAAAATAAAATTCATAATATAATTTGCTGTAGTACACTATTAGTTTTAATAAGAATGTTTTTAACTTGAGATTGTTTATTTGGTACTTTGAGATACTTAAGAATAGATATAAACTATCTTCCCTAGTTTAAATTATTACCGTCAAATACGATTTCACAAGAATTTGATATCTTAAATTTATATTATCCAAGGGTAAAGCACTGAATTTTTTATATAAAAGCGAAAGAGAGAAAAATACTAAGTTCGAAACGACTTGTAATTACTTAAGCCCTAGGGACAGTGCCAACGCTTTGAACTTTAAATTTAAATTTTATGTTTTTAAACTGAGTTATATTATTCTAGTTCGCTTCTGTAAGATATTTCATATTAACGTAATAGTGAAAATTATAAGAAAAGGAAAATAATCTGAGAATAGCAAGTATATTTCTGAACTATTACAAGATCGATCTTTCAAAACAATCAATAAACTGTCGTCTGTGGGACGCACTTACACTTACTCTATATTTCTACGTTATTAATAAGTTCATTAATTTAAAGAACAAAATTAATTCAAAATACTGTTGAAGGTAACCTATTTCATAGCGAACCCAAATTAACTACCCTTTTATGGGTCTTAATGATTAGACGGCTAGCGAAGGTTCAGTGATTTTTTAAATAAGATGTTTATTTATTATTTTAATGATACTTTAGAGCAAACATAGTTGTAGGGTAATAGTACACCATGGACATCACTAAATTGGAAAAACTATCAAAAATAGCATGCAAACAACAAGATACGAACAAAAGCACAACCAAAAAAAGGGTGAATTGAAACAAATAAGAAAAGAGAGAATGCTCCTAAATAGAAACTCTGAAGAGTATAGGGAAATTAATAAAGCAATTAGGAAAAAAGTAAGACACTATTTAAGAAGTCATAACACTTAAATGATCAATAAGGCAATATAAAGTAACAAAAACCAGACAGTACGTCAAATGAAAGACAATAACGGAGAAATCAAACATAATAAAGATCGGGTAATAGATATAGTACAGCACAAAATATTACACCCACCTTTATTCGCCCGTCATACCTAAAACCTAAAACCAACAAGGATGAGACAATTCAGAATGTGGGATCTGAGGAGTTACCTGACATCACCAAAAGAATGAAAGAGGTCCCAGAGAAGTTGGCGTAACTAAATAGATGATAGAAGAGGTACAGCCACTTTAGAAGCAATTAAAATCGTCATGAACAAATGCCTCCAGGATGGCAATATTCTTCAGACCATTTTACTGCATAAAAACATCCTTATAAATTGCCGATAATTACAAATACATTATCAATAAACTTCGATAACTACCAACCAACTTAACAAGCGGGATTCCGCAAAGGCTACGGCACAACAGAACACTTCCAAACAATACGAACACTCATAGAAAAGTGTACAACATACCCATTCAACTGGTCTTTTTGGGCTATAATAAAGCTATCGGTTCTATAGAAGTGTGCGCCATCTTCCAAGGAATGAACAGTGCAAGGACCCACTCGATATAAAGAACTTCTGAAACAAAATAACACTCCAGAAATAAGAAATTGAGTCATCTTAGATTCGCTAATGATATCGTGATTATAAGCAGTAGCACAGTTGGAAGAACTAAAAACAGAATCAGAGAAGTTCGGATTAAAGATGGACTTAAATAAAACTAAGGTGATGACTGATCAAGATATCCAAATTAATGTTGGCGGAAATACAATCGAGAGAGCCAATGAATATATATATATATATATATATATATATATATATATATATATATATATATATATATATATATATATTTATATATATATATATATATATATATATATATATATATATATATATATATATATATATATTTATATATATATATTTATATATATTGATCCTTCACGGATGGAAAAATACAATGTGTTTTCATTCCGGGTGTACATCCGTTCACTACTGTCGTTCTGAAAAGAACAGTTTTGCTGACGTTTCCGAATAGAGACTCTATTCGGACGCGAGAAAGAATGCTTCGAAAATGCCAAATGTGATTTTGGCGAAACGTCATCAAAACTGTTCATTTCAGAACGACAGTAGTGAACGGATGTACACCCGGAATGAAAATTATATATATATATATATATATATATATATATATATATATATATATATATATATATATATATATATATGCCTGCCTGATGAGGGTAAAGGCCCAGAAATCGATCGCAGGATAATCACAAGTAATTTCTTCTTGAAGGCCGCTTTCCAACAAAAAATAAATATTTTTCCTAGTCTACATACTATATATATATATATATATATATATATATATATATATATATATATATATATATATATATATATATATATATATATATATATATATATATATATATATATATATATATATATATATATATATATATATATATATATATATATATATATATATATATCAAGTTGCTGTTAATAGAAAAACCACAAAAACAAGAACAGGACAAACGCACGTATAGACCACTATGCCTAATTAATTGTATGGGCCAGTTACTAGAGCACCTGATCAAAAACAGAATAGTAGAAGAAATCAACAGAACTGGGGGCCTTGCCGATACGCAGTATGGCTTTATGAAAAATAAGTCGACAATAGATGCTATGGTTAGAGTGATGGAGGAAGTGAGGAGGGCAAGGAGCCCTGCCTATCAAAATAGGAGCTTATGTTTGCTTTTAACACTAGACGTTAAAAACGCCTTCAATTCGGCTTCCTGGCAAGGTATTGTGGAAGAACTGGAAACAAGAAAAATAGCTCCATACCTTATACGCATGGTGAAAAGCTATTTTTCTGAGCGGAGAATATTTATTGGTGACCAAAACACAATGAAAATAACTAGTGGAGTGCCGCAAGGGTCAGTTCTGGGACCTGTCCTATGGAACGTGTATTAAGACAACGTACTCCTCCTGGATATGCCTCCAGGTGTCCAGCTCGTCGGATTCGCCGACGATCTAGCAGTTGTAGTGACCGGCAAAACAGAAATCGAAGTCGTAACAATAGCAAACATAGCGATTGAAGAATGGTTAGCGAGCAGGAAACTCGAACTAGCTCCAGAGAAAACAGAAGCGACACTGCTAGAGTGCGGGCGGGCAGTAAGACAGGTTACCATCGACATAAAAGATACCAAGATCCTTACTAGACCAGAAACAAAATATCTGGGAGTCTTTTTTGACCAGGGCGCTACAATGAAAAGCCATATTGCCAATATTAGCAAAAGGGCTGAAACAACGGTCACGGCACTCAGCCGCCTAATGCCAAATAGAGAAGGGCCGTCATCGAGCAAACGCAGATTACTAAGTGCAGTAACCCACTCTATAATGCTGTATGCAGCACCAATATGGCACGAAACTCTGAAATATCAAAAGTATAAAGTCATGTTCCTTAAGATACAAAGAAAGTTGGCCATCCGAATTTGCTGTGCATTCCGTACTGCATCTACAGAAGCACTGCTAGTGCTAGCAAGTATAATTCCTATAGACCTCTTGGGACATGAGAGATCTATCACCTATGGAAAGGAACTGGCAGCTAGAAAAGCTGAAAGGAACAACATGCTAAATAAATGGCAAAGAAGGTGGGAAACAATACATGATGTGGCGCTATGGACCAAACGACTTAAACCTGACCTAAGGATATGGTATCGTAGAGGGCATGGGGAGATGACGTATGCACTAACACAGCTCTTATGTAGCCATGGCTGCTTTGCAGCCTATTTCTATAAGTTCAAGTTGAACAGATCACCATCATGCCAGTATTGTCATGAGGAGCGAGATGATGCAAATCATACCTTCTTTGTGTGTCCTCGGTGGCATTATGAAAGAAGAAAAGCAGAAACAAAAGCCAACGAACATTTAACCCCGGATAATGTGGTACCCATAATGCTGAAGTCAGAGGAAATATGGCATATAATAACAACTATGGCATCGAATATTGTAACCCAGAAAGAGAAGGATGAAAAAAGAAGACTTACAGTACATAACTGAGCTAAGTGATGTGTAATATAAAACGCAAAGATTATAAAAGCCAGAGTATTTTGACACCAACGCATAGTAAACATTAAAACTAAACACCGCAAGAATGCTGAAGTAATACTCCAGGGTGGTTCCAACATTCCTTGCTAGACGTGTGGGTGTGGGAATTTTTTTAGCTGGTAGGCGTTGCCTTAGACGAAACGAATCCACACACCCGGCCACACAAGATGGTACAAGAAGGCCGGAATGTCTTTTGAAGATTTTTTTACCCCCCCAATAAAAAAAAAATATATATATATATATATATATATATATATATATATATATATATATATATATATATATATATATATATATATATATATATATATATATATATATATATATATATATATATATATATATATATATATATATATATATATATATATATATATATATATATATATATATATATATATATATATATATATATATATATATATATATATATATATATATATATATATATATATATATATATATATATATATATATATATATATATATATATATATATATATATATATATATATATATATATATATATATATATATATATATATATATATATATATATATATATATATATATATATATATATATATATATATATATATATATATATATATATATATATATATATATATATATATATATATATGTATATATTCCAAGTGCTTAAAAATAAAGAAACGCTTATTAATCTTAAAAAAAAGTGATTAATAGTTTTATCCTGCCTGTTGTGACCCACGGCATGGAGACAATGACACAGTCCAATCAGCGAACAGATTAAGGACAACACAAAGGGCTATCGAACGACCTATGTTGGGAGTCTCTCTAAGAGAATATATATCAAACCAAGGCATAAGAAACAGGACTAGGGTGGAAGATGTATGAAATGCAAAATTAAAGTAAGTAGAGTTGGGGGGACATGTGGCTCGACAGGAAGACGATAGATGGGTTAGGAGTGTGGTGCTACGGAGACCCAGGCGGTATACGTGAAGTACAGGTAGACTACCAAAACGATGACTAGGCAACATTAAAGCAAGCGTAAAAGAAATAAATAAATAATGCTGATACGTTATCAGATATCAACCGTAACAAATATTTGAGACCTTTATTTTGTTGTTTAAGGATTCATTTCTTCCACTTTGATGGACTAATGCCTAAAGTGGATGTATCATTTATAGGGTTGCACTGATTAAGCAACTGGGCTCTTAGTTTTTGACTTCTTATAATTCAATGTATCAGTTTTGTCTTTCTTGGTTCACAGTATTTGTTGGTTCTTTCATTGTTAAATGGTTTGCTTGCGATTGCTCCCTTACAGACAAATTAAAAACCCATAATCATTTCCGGGTATGTGGACAATTTCCTGTTCTGGTTTTGAAGAATGCTCTTGGGCAATTAACCTAACCTAACCTAATCTATAATAATTATATATGTTTTTTAAATAAGAAAATTTACCATCAACGGGCAAACATTCAAATGTATAATTTGGAAATATTGTGTATCACGTACATATAAACATAGATAATTTATTTTGAATTCCTGCAGCAAACAAGAAACCACAACAAAATTCGAATAGTACCAACATGTAACATAGTAGCCATTTATCTTTAATACTCGTATGTCGTTCTATGTGTCAAAGTTTATTTAATTTTTTATGTTGTGCTTGTCCTCTAGTATACACAATATGAAGCAAATGTCGTTCTGAGTATTATATGTACGTGATATAATTTTTTTAAATTTAAACATTGGAATCTTTGTTGTTGATCGTAATTTTTTCGATTCGATCTACTTTTAGACACGACAGACAAACAGTTGATAAAGTTGGTGAAAGCCAATGAAGCGCCCTGACAAAATAAATACGTAGATGTAACTGCCTACTACCTTGCTTTTTGATATTACGGGAAAATATTTCCAAGAAAATTTGTTTCAGGTTAATAAAATATCTTAAAAATCAAATGTAATTCTGTGTGTCATGTCGCTTAGTCACGTGAATGTAAATTCCAATTTATACAGCTTGCTATAAAACCAGTAATAGTAGATAATATTATGGTTACCTTTTACGTTCTTATAGCAAACGGCATTTAAAGTATACCAGCGGACATTGTTATTGTAAGTATAGATTTTCGTTATTGGAAGAAAAGGTTAATTTTATTACGTGGCTTTAAATTAACATAACACAACCTAACTATTTATTTAAACTTTCAAGACCGATAAAAATAATTTAGACAAAAAAAATACTCGACAACAAAGATTTTTTGAGAGTTTCCAGAGCCGCGTTTCAGCTGATACAGTTATCAGGAATAAGAGGCTATTCGAAAAAACAAAAGCATCAAAAGATACGCGAAGAAATGTAAGGAAACCAGATAAACGGAAATAAGTAAGTGCTCAACATTGTATGATAATTCCGACGAGTTTTCTTCTACGAGCGGTGCGAGAACTAAGATTTGGTCCAGAGCAACAAAGTGTCAGTTTCCTTCCCGTTCAGTGCCTAACAGCGCAATAAAAATAACATAGTTTTCGGTGTGTGGCTTCGATGCCGACGACAAAAAAAGACGAGAACAAAAACTTATAAATAAAATACTGTGGACCCATGAAGCATCATTTACAACTTCAAAGATATGTAAGAGGAAAATACAAATTACTGCGCAGATGCTGATACACACAAAGATACACACATGATATTCAGTTGTTTTTCACTCATCGTTTTTGGTTTCCACGGCCAGAAATAAAATAATTATTTTAGTTTTTCAAATGAAGACACCCATGACGAGGAAAACCAGCTTGTCTACACCTCGTTAATAAAAATGAAAAAGATTTTGTACCACAGTTTTAAGACACGTTGCATTTCATGACCTAATTTTTCAACTCTCATAAAGTTTCATTTACTATCCGCCAGAAAAAGAAAATTAGTCTAAATTAGAAACCTAAACTTTTACCACTGCAAGCTCTCCGTCTTTTGCTTTTTCTCTGGACAAATGACCTGTCTAATGGGCTTATCGAAAAAAGTCATAATTGAGCAGCTTACTTTTAATCGTTTCTCTCAATAGCCTGAAAAGTTAATCCTGCTTTAATATACGATATTAACTCTGCGTTTAATATTTTTCTTAATAAACAGCTTTTAACTATTGAATTCAGTTTTCCAAAAAAATTAAAACGATACGTAATAAAGGTAACATGTACTTAAAACCTGCAGAGGTAACCTTAACTTTCTATCCCTGTTTAATAGAGAAAATGAACATCTTGACATCACTGATTTAATAAATAAGCTTAGGAAAATATAAAAGCAAAAAATAAATATTTTTCTGCAAAGATCAGAAGTAGTGTCGATAAACCTAGGACAATTTGGAATATTATTAATAACTTAGAAAATAAACGAGCTAAAAATCTAAACACAGGACTTTTTTATTAATATTTCAGATAAAATAACAATTGTATTACGAAAAAAATTGTCATGATTCTCCAAATATAAAATCTAAGTTTAATGATAACAAATATACCCTATTTCTGGATCTAGTGGATTCAGATGAAGTTGTTAAAATAATAAAACTTATGAGTACTAGTACATTCCGTGATGTCTACGGTTTAAACAATATTTTTTTAACACCATAATTATTAATAAAATTTTCCAATAATGCTCAAACTCTGTAAAGTTATTCCCATTCATAAAAAAAGGGAATGAGAATAACCCAGGCAATCACCAGCTTGCTCTCAATAACCACAGTCCTATTTAAGCCTATTGAAATTTGTTTCAATAATAGACTAATTCTTTTCTTAGAAAAAATTAATTTACTTTCACATTTACAGTTTGGTTTCAGAAAAAAGATATCTACAGCAGATGAGTGAGATAGCGGGGCAGAGATCGGATGCCTTGAGGTGGGGAGATTGTATCCACAATATTCTGTGACCCCCCAAAGGCTTTCGACTGTTTGTAACATACGTATTATGGTATCAGGGGTAACTCTTACCAACTGATAAAATCTTACCGCTTTAAGCGAATACGGGGGTTGAATGTGGTGGAAATGTTTCTCCACCTCTTCATGTAGTTGTAGGAGTACTGCAGGGGTCAATTCTTAGCCCTCTATTGCTCATCTTGTAGTCAATGAACTTCCAGTCCACATCTACGAAATTAAATCTATCCAACATGCAGATGATACAACCATTCTTGACCACTACGTTGATGCTTCAAAAGAATCTATAACACACTATAAAAACTACATACCTGGTTTGCAGACATCAATCTTTGCCCCAACCTTGATAAAACTGGAAAAGTTACCTTTTTCCTATATGACCTAACCAATAATAATAATGTTAGGATTCTCGGTGTCCATTTGGACAATATACTGACCTGCAAAAGTCATATTGACGAACTGTCATTCACACTATTTTTGCTACGTAGAATTGTGAAGATGGTCCCGTTGGAGTAACCAAAATTGCATATATGGGTCATTTTGAATCCAAAATATCTTATAATCTTCTAACTTTTAGGTCACATATTATACAGCGGTAAATAGTAGGCACTACCACAGGTAGTCTGCTATCTCCATTTAATTTTGATTTATATTATTATTTTTAACTTGTTCCAATTAGCAGCTTTAATTTTTAACTAAGTATGTATTGACTTATATTTTTAAAAGATTTTATTTAACTTGCTCTCTTCCTATACCTGTCTGTTCCTGTGTTCCTGTTCAAAGTTTGTGATCCATTTTTCAAGCACTTGGTTGAGTTAAAATTTGGCATATCTATGTAACGTCGGTGTCAGTGCCATAATATGATACCATAGAGTAAAATCATCGTGATGTTGTTATACGGTACACAAATAAGATAAACGTAAAAAATGATTTTAAGAATAAACTTTTACTTATAAAAGTATTGAACTAAAAATTAAAAAATAATAAAATTTACATAAACACATTTTTAAAAGTTATGATATGCACGATATGATAAAAAATATACTTTACTCCGAGTATAAGGTCACCAAATGCAGAGTTTTTTACAAATTACGTTACCTACTAAACGTTTTTATCAATTTGTTTTTATTATTACGCATTTAATTTATGTTTATCTATAAGGTCCCAAATGCATAATCTGTTTTAATTTTTTTTTCAATAATATTACATATTGTGCATTTTTTTGGGAAGTGGATACAACAATCACGTCTAATATGGCTGTTCTCTGTAAAAAATATATGATTTTTGCTTAGATTTATACTCTATTGTTTCTTATCTCGTAAATGTTATTTTTAAATTTAAACGGTCGACTTAATCAACAAAAATATTGAATTAATTAAATTTTTTAAGTTATTAGGGAGACGTGAACCGTGCCAGTAAATTTTTTTAAAGTTAAATGTTTCCTTTATTTAAAATACAGGGTGTCCCACGAGCGACCTTTGGGACAGCGAATATGTTCAATTATAAAGGGTTCTTCACAAAGTCGTAGCAAACCAAACTTCGGTTCGCTGCATTTGATAGATGTCAATCAGTTGTCTTTGTCAGAGTCATCATAAAAGTAGTTTATATTAGTTTGTTTAAAAAATGCCTTTTTTACAAACAGCGAATGTTGTGGATGTGGATATGCTTTTAATATTAGAAGAACGTCGAAAAAATAGAAGGCAAGCTCTAAATTGCAGAATTAACAATAAAAATTGGAGATAATCCTTTATTTTTTTAGTAAAATTTTTTGGAGTTATGAGAATCGCTTTCCCAACAGTGGAAAACATAACATAACAGCAATTATTGGATTCAAGAAAACCCGAGTGGGGGCGGGAAACCCATTTTCAGCAAATGTGGGGTACAAGGGACCTGGGCCGGCGTGTTGATAGTGTGAAAGGTGAAATTTATTTTACACTCTCCCCTGTTGGATAAATCACTAATATTTGTTGCAGAGTTTACAAACCTGCTGGAAATCGAACCCAATCACGGCGAACCAACTACGATGAAACCCAACCTCTTACCAGGCTGAGGCTTTCATTTTACACTCTTCCCTGTTGGATTTTTAAATCACTAATATTTGCTGCAGACTTTACAAAGTCGTGTACCAGTTGGGAATCGAACCCAATCACGGCGAACCAACTACGATGAAACCCAACCCTTTAACAGGCTGAGCTACCGCCCGCCTCAACGATCTTTTAAAAATGATAAGTGATTAAACTTGAACCTTATAATTAATAAAAATGCCGATTAGGTTAGGGACTCTATTTTAAACCAGAGATTTCTTTTAACAAAACTTATCTGTTAAGTGGATCTGTCCCGTTAGCACTAAATTATCATTAAATTCATAATAAATATTCAAATCATTATTAACGCCATAATAAATAATATCTCGTATAAGGAAATGAAAATCAGGTGAGTTTGGCAACACCGGAAAAGTTTCGTTAATGTAATTTGTGATACGCCTCATCATAAAGGGTTTTTTCATTGAAAAGTAGTGGCAATTGTGAAGTTTTTCAATTTTTTTTTGGAAAAAAGTGAGATTTCCAAGAAATTTTTGCTTTTAATCTACTCTAAAATCGAAAAAAAAACCTCAAATGTTTGGGTTTATAAACCTCATGAGACCCGGTAAAATCGCTTTAACAGAACTTTCCTCCTAACGAAACTTTCCCTAATAGCAAAATGAAAAGGGAAAACACAGCAAATGTCTTAATACGGAGAGTAAGGGTCACTTAAAGTAAAAAAATCTTATAATCGTGTGATTTAAGAAATGCACTAAATATTTTATTAATTTTATCATATCATATTTAACCATTGAATGGTCCTTATTTCGAAATGTGCAATCCGGCAACGCGAAATAAATCTTACTGCTGCTTAAATTTTTTTTATTCTATAAACGTACTAAACCAGTACCTTGTTAAGCAAAAAACTATTTTATTTTTACCTGCTTGTTTAGGTCCTGATATTTTTGTGCTATAGTAATATTCCCGTGTACGGAACAGCAACAGTTTAAAGCGAACGATTGTTAGTTAAAAGAACGATACAACATTATTTGTATTATTGTCAATACGTAGCAAAGGTAATTACAGCAAACTATTTTTTTGCCGTTATGAAAGGCATTAGTGTACCGGGTGGTTTGTTAAAAAACTTGATGTGTCGCTGCCGTGCATGTAGTTTTCGTCAGTATGGAGATGGTGTAAAATTAAAATGTGTTAAAGTGTTTTTAATTAATATGTCATAATTTATTTATTCAAAAGCATTGGCTTTTTAATTAAAAAATAAATAGATGAAAAGGTGACAATAATTTAAGATCTAATCAAAGATCTAATCTAACTAGGTTCAAAATGAGTATTTAAGTAGCATTCAGAGAGTAAACTTGCAATACTTTCGCTTTCCAAAAAAAAATTATGTAACGCCAAAACAGCCATTGAGTGTCGACTTCCTGTTTTATAAGACGTTTTTTGCTCTAAATTGCTTGTAATTTTACCTTTTAAAATATTTGTAGTGATTTTCTTCTCATCCTGGATATTATACATAATCTTTTCATCCTGGATATTATGCATAAAGTTATTACTTGGCTATATACACATACAAAAATGTGTTTGTGGAGGAATTCGTTACGATGGAAGTTCCAGGTAGATCCGGGGGTTTATTAGGCATTGTTATTTTAATTATACGTTTAGTCCAGCATATTGGATTAACGCTAAAATTGGATCAGTTAAACTCTATATTTGCCCGATATTCGTGAAACATTTGAAGTAATTTTAATAAGCATTTTTTATATTGATTTTTGTTGTACCGAATTTGATTCTTACTGAAATTTCATTTATGTGAAAATGTTTGTAGTCAACTAAATAAATCTTGAATATTGATTTTCTAAACATTTTAGTAGACCGTGATTTAGTTCCGCTAAATTAAATTGATACAAAATTTCTGTCAGTGCATCCGTATGTCTCATTTTCGTGCGAAATTTAAACTGAATTGAAATTTAAGCTCAATTCTATAGGTAGTTTATGTTTTTAATACTTTAAACATTTTATTACGCCGCTATTTCGTTTCGCGACATTAAGTAGTTCTTAATACTTATTTTTCATAATCTTTTTTAATACAGACTTTGGTTTTGATTTTAATTCCCTCGTAAAAAGGAAGTATTGTAATCGTGAAAAAATCACCCTCCAAGATTTTTTCAGATCTTTACCGAATGTCGAAAAACATGTTTTCTCGATTCCTTCGGTCTGTCTATCTGTCGGTATGTCTCTTAGCGGCATAGCTGAAAAATTACTTACTCAGATTTTGGTCAAAATTTCCGGGTCATATAGGGACATTTTGGTAAAAATCCAATGTGGCAAAACAAAATGGCGGCCTAGTGAATTGTTAAAAAAATATTACTAAAAGACTACTTATCGACTTTAATTAAAATTTTGCACAAAAATCAAGTATTATGTAGGAATTGACTGGTAAAATTTTGGTACGAATCAAAGACGGCGGCTTAATAAAATATATAAAAATTCAGCCTGAAATAACTACATAATGAACCGATTTCAAATTGTGTGCCATAACTAATTGTGATATAGAGAACTACTAGTAAAATTGTGGTATTAATTCAAGATGGAAGAACAAAATGGCAGCCAAATAAAATATAATATTTATAATCGTGAAGAAATTACCGTCTGAGATTTTTTCAGATCTCTACGTTTCAGGGTACGTCGGTCTGTCAGTTGTCTGTTCGAGGTATAGCTGAAAAACTACTTACCCGATTGACTTCAAATTTTGGTCAAAAATTCACATGGAGATGACAGCAACATTTTGGTAAAAATTCAATATGCTAAAACAATATGGCGGCCTAGTGAAATGTTAAAAAAAATATTACTAAAAAACTACTTTTCCAGTTTATATAAAATTTTTGCACAAAAATCAAGTATTATGTAGGATTCAACAATTAAAATTTTGGTACGAACCCAAGATGACAGAACAAAATGGCGGCTTAATAAAATATTTAAAAATTCAGCCTGAAAATCTAATGGATTGATTTCAAATTATGTGTCATAACTAATTGTGGTATGGAGAAGAACTAGTAAAATTGTGGTACTAATTCAAGATGGTGGCAAAATAAAATACATATTTATAATCGTGAAAAAATCACCCTCTCAGGTTTTACATATTTTCAGGGTTGTGCGTCCCTAGATGCCAAAAAATATGTTTTATTAATTTCGTCGGTCCGTCTGTCTCGCGCGGTATAGCTTAAAAACTACTCATCAGATTGATTTCAAATTTTAGTCAAAAATTAAGGGTCATATGGGGATGACCTGATAATATTTCGGTAAAAATCCAATATTCCGGAACGAGATGGCGGCCTAGTAAAATATTAAAAAAATCGGCCTGAAGCAACTACTTGTTAGATTAATTTCAAAATATAAGAAAACATTAAGTGTTATATAGAGATAAACTGGTAAAGTTGTGGTACGAATTCAAGATGGCGAAAAAAAAGGGCGGCCAAATAATTTTTTTTAAATCAACGCAAAAAAATCCTGTTCAAATGAATGTGATATAGGGATAAACTGGTGCGAATTCAACATGACTTCACAAAATGGCGGTGTATGTCAATGTAAAAAATACTTATTGAATTATATTTTGCCCAAAAATCAAGTGTGGAATAGGTAAAAATTGGTAAAATATTGATAGGAATCCAATATGTTGAAACAAAATTGCGCCCAAGAAAAATGCTTGAAAAGATAGTATATATGTGTTATTAAATGACTATGTACTATGTACTGAACTATATTGGGTCACACTTCACTATTTCTAATATAAGGAAAGATTCATACCGAGGAAAGTTCCGGGTGAAGGAAATTTTCCTATTTTTTATTTAATTGTGCAAAAATACTTTTTATTCTAATGAGTACAGCACCATTTTATATTTATATGCATCTGTGAGTATAAATATATTTATATTTATACCTAGTCTGTGTGAAATAATCATTGTTTAAGTTATGTGTTTCGCACATGTTGCTCGTTTTGTCATCCCAGAGGGCAAACAGCTTAGTTTGTGTATTTAATTATCTTCCACAAATGCTGCTCTTTATTTAGCACTATCAAAAGCAACGGCTAAAGCTTCTGAAACAATTGCGTCTAAGACAAAACCAAACTTAGCGGAGTTCAGGTATACAATTTTATGAAACAAAGGAAACTACATTTCGCTGTATTAGAGTTTTAAGCTTGAAGCATGAAGCTGCAAAAGAGTTCATGGCAATGTGTTTTTAGGTCTCTAAAGAATCGCAAAAAGCTATTTGTCTATTTTGAATGTTACGACCTTTTTTGAAATTACAATGTGAGTATTATATGAAAAAAATTCGTGGCTCAAGTAGCAATAATAATATTTAAGTATGCCAATAGAGTAGAATGTTGGAATTTCCACTCGTATCTAAAGGGACTTTTTGGTTATATGCTATTTATCCCACAATTTTAATCAAATGAGACATCAAAATATTATTTTTCTACTCCTGGGTTAGTAAATATTTTCGTACGTATATTTGCTCAATAAATAAATCCATTTTTACGTACAATTGTGCATAAATAATAATATCGAACAGTTCGTTATAATAACGCATAGTTGTGAGATTTGAGGTTCAAATCGGTAGTAATTATTTTCATTATTTAAAACTTAAACAACTTACCACCTGATATTTTAGTAGTCGTAGTAAAAGTAGAGTACACAACTTGAATGGTAATTAGCTTATTACAAACTCACTCTCTTACTCGTTTATAATGAGCACCATTTTCGTTATGTGGTATACAATTATGCTACTAGTGTTACTATATATATATATTTTAATGTAATGAAATCAAATTAAAGATTTACGATATAGCAAACTATACAATTAAAATATTATTCTGCTTTATCTCCGCTAACAAAATGTTATAGTAACGAGACAGAAAAATGTATCAATTTGTGTTGTTGCTTGTTAGGTTTTTTATGGAGTTTATAGAAAATTATTCTTCATTTATACAAAATGTCTCAAAAATGTGTAGCAGACTCAACATACAATTTATTTTTTTAATGGAACTCCATGTATATTATATGTTCATTAAATGGGGCTCTTCGTACCTCTTTTGACAGAGTTTTTCTTAAATTTGGTGGGTATTTTTTTAAGATAATTAAATTTTGATTATTAAATCAATAAAAAACGGAAAACTATTCACTGTAGTAATGATAGTAAGATAGGCCTAAAAGGCTCTGCTCGCTAACCCCTGTGATATCCACTTTACTCCATTTATGCCGCCGAGATAATAAGAGCTTTCTACCTCTGTCCCACAATGGGGTAAATGATCTTTTCGGGTCTCCACAGCCGATACGTGTACCTGTTGGGTTTGCAGTAACCTTTTTCCGAGGACCTGTGAGTAGCACTGTGTGTTTATACCCAGGAACAGTTCTGGCCCGAAAACTGGAGCGCCGATCCGCTCCTGGCGAGGTCATTTGCTTTCTCTTTGCCCTCGACACCACTTACAGACACTACTTGGGGACCCATTTTAATTTCACGTTATTTGTCTTTGATAGCTCAATTAGGGGAAAAACTACAACTTTTATATTTAATATCTATTCTATTTCTTAAAATTAACCTAATGTAGGTAAATATCACAATTTTAGACGTTATTGGCGTGTTTACTATTTACTTACGACAAATTTGTCTCAAACTGCCATCTTCCACTTTACTGTGTCGTCGTGTTTTAAGGGTAATACCATTTCCACCTAGATCGAACAGAATTGTTAGCTGACGAGATTTAAAATATAAGTGGCTTGTATTTAATTAGAGATGTTTCGAAAACAAGTAAGCAGCAATTACTTTCAGACACTATGAAATTTGTTAAGGCTTTGTGCCTTTTATTTCACATACTTTTTGCTACGAAATTTGTTAGGACTTTGCGCCACATACTTCGTAATATCTACATGCTAGTGAACATTTAGGCACTTCGCAGCATTGAGTATTTCGTCCGTTTATAAACTATCTGGTTTTATTCTTTCGAAGGGTTTACCTATATGCGCCGTCAACAAGTTGGGAGATTCAAGCATTGATCCCCTTTTCATTCCTTTATTTCAAGAACCGAAATTTTGTACCTGAATTGGGATTTCTGCGGCAGTAGATACCAGGTGACTAGATGTTCTAATTGTAATGCTTTTAATCATTCAGCAAAAAATTGCAGTAATCAACGTTGTTGTCCTAGGTGTGGCAATGATGATATTGTTAATGAATGTCAAGCGCAGGTTTTAAATTGTTCTAATTGTACTAGTTTAAATGGTGGTAGTCACTGTTAGTACTGATCATGCGGCCTGGGATATTAATAAATGTACCGTCTTCAAAAATGCATGCGCCAAACTTAAAGCGAATATTCTAGGTGAATAGCAATTAGTTATAGTTTCGCCCCAGCTCACAACTCCCACTGCCAGTTTAACTCCGCCCACCCACGTGTTAGCTTCTGCCACCAAACAAATTCAAAATAAAAACATCTCAGATTACTACCAAAATACCCGTGGACTGTTAACAAAATTAAAGGAAATATTTAACAGCTCGTGTTATTGTGATTTTGATGTATTAGCGCTTACGGAAACTTGGCTTAATTCATCTGTTTGTAGTAGTGAGGTAATATGTGATCAATATAATGTGTATCGAGCTGATCGAGATTTCACTGCGACTAACAAATCCAGAGGTGCAGGTGTTTTACTCTGTGTTCATCAGTCATATAAATCAAGTAGAATTAGTTTTGACAGGGGTGGCTTATTGCCTGGTACTGACATTGTAGGCGTTAAGGTAAGTTTTGACTATTTCTCAATCCTGTTTTTCTAGTATATATACCACCTCCTGTCTCTGTTAGAAATTTGGAAAACTTACTTGATTTTCTTCTTTCTTTAAATATTATGTTTGGCAAAAATATATGTATTCTTGGGGATTTCAATTTACCGGCTTATTCAGAGTTTTTGGATTGTGAAACCAGAGACCAATGTGCTTGTTTACTTAATAATTTTTTATCCTATATGAATCTCACCCAAAGTAATAGCGTAAGAAATATTAACAACCGAGTTCTAGATTTAGTGATACATAATAATCCGCAATGTTTGATTAATAGGGCCTTGGATAGGCTAATACAAGAAGATAACCATCACTCTGCCTTGGAAATATCATTTCAATACTCTCAATCTGTAAACCGTAAATGTGATTTGGCTTTAAATCTTGAAACCAATTATAATTTTCGCCAAGCAAATTTTCCGGTGATGTATGAAACATTTTATAATATTGATTGGTCATTTCTTGAACGGGCAAATGATGTAGAGAGTGCATGTGCCTTGTTTTATGACAAAATCTATGACATTTTTGATTCATGTGTACCGAAGTATAAAAAAATACCTAAACGTAAATACCCACCATGGTTTACATCTAAAATCATCCAGAATATAAAGAAAAAGGATAAATGTCATAAAAAATACATAAAATATGGTTGTTTGGAAAGTTTGGAATTGTTTACGAACCTTAGAACAAAAATAAAAACAGACATTAAAGATAGTTATATCTTATATATACAGAGAATCGAGACAGATATTAAGAGTAAATTTTGGTTATTTATAAAAAGTAAAAAAGAAATTTATAGCATGCCTAACAATATGTTTTATAATAATAATGAATTAAGTGACCCTTTAGATATTCTTAATTCTTTTGCTTCCTATTTTGAACAATCGTTTTCTAATTCGGATACAAATTTTGTAGAGGTGAATAACATTTCTTCCAATCTAAATATTGACGACAACTGGACCGGATTTAGTTCCTGCTTTTCTTATTCATGATTGCAAATTAGTCTTGTTAAAGCCCCTTCTGTTTATTTTTAACTTATGCTTACAACAACACACGATACCACAGCTTTGGAAAGTTTCTAGGGTTTGTCCAGTGTACAAAAAAGGTGACAGAAATTAAATCTTAAACTACAGACCGGTGTCCATTATCTGTAATATTTGTAAAGTATTTGAAATCTTGCTGCATGATTCTCTTTTTCCTCTAGTTAAAGAACTCATTCTACCTCAACAGCATGGATTTTTTAAGGGAAGATCAACAATTACCAATTTGCTTTGTATTTCGCATGATATAGCCGAATCAATTGATGCAGGCAGTCAAACAGACGTAATATACTTCGATTTTTCAAAAGCGTTTGACCGAATTGATCATAAAATTTTACTTACTAAACTTAAAAATACTGGATTTTCAAACAGATTAATAAAACTCTTCAGTTCGTACTTATCGAGACGTCAACAGTATGTCGCCCTCAATGGACATACTTCTAGCAAATACGTTGCAGTTTCTGGTGTACCTCAAGGGTCTGTATTGGGACCGCTATTTTTTATCCTTTTTATCAACGATATTGCTTGTGACCTAAACGTAAAATTTTTAATGTATGCTGATGATATCAAAATTTATACCAATATCAGTGGGATTGTTGATTGCATTGAGCTACAAAAGAGTCTGGATATTATAAATAATTGGTGTTTTACTAACAACTTAATGCTCAATATAGGGAAATGCAATGTAATATCATTTTCTAATAAACTGTCAATTTGTAAATATGACTATTCTGTAGCAGATAAGGCTTTTTCTCGGTGCGACGATTCAAAACTCTCATTCGTCCCTCACATGAATATTATTACTACCGAAGCCCCCAGAATGTATGGATTCATTTTACGCTGTACGAGGGACTTTAAAAACATCAGTGTACTAAAGCTGCTGTACAATTCTTACGTCCGCTCAAAACTGGAATACGGCCCAATAATTTGGGGACCTGAGTACAATACACACATAGAGAGTCTAGAAAGAATACAACGTGGATTTTTAAAATATGCTTGTTTTTTGAAAGACGGTATATATCCCCACCAGGGCTATCCGCATGAGCAGCTGCTTAACAACTTAGAATATGATTCCCTAAAAAATCGTCGTGACTACCACCGTTTAATTACATTATTTAAATTGCTTAATTATAAAATTGATTGTTCATATATACTAGGAAAATTGAATTTTTGTGTACCTCGTTTAAACTCACGACAACATAATTTATTCTATTTGCCTAAACCGCGCACAAACACTCTAAAATTTTCACCTCTGTATTTAATGTGTGATAAATATAACAAGAGCTATCACTTGGATTTTTTCAAAGCTAATGCTTCTGATGTGCGGCGATCGCTATTGCGTTGACATTATTTCCACATATAGACGCATGTTGTAGTTTTTAGTTTTAGTTTTAACTTAAGTTTTTTCATCTTCTTTGTTTTTCTTGATTATGTTATATAATATTATATTATAATTATAAGTGCTTGCCCTACTTTGTAATTGGGACTTTGTCCTGTAAAGCAGGTATTTGTAAATAAATAAATAAATAAATGATGTATTTTTCGCAACGTATGATATTTGGTGACGTAGCTTTTATAAATTCCTTACTACCGCATTTGGTATTCATGATTATAAGGTTTTTAGAACATAATTAGATGTACGTTTTAGAATTATTTTGCAATACAACAGAAGAAACAAGTTACGATCTCCAGAGTATTTTTGCCCATTATTCGTCACTGTAATTAGTGACATTGTGAATGTTTTCATGTATGTATGTTTCCAATAGAGAATAAACAATTATGGTGGCTCCAATTGTGTGATATTAGCAAGTTATAAACACACATCTTGTTTATGTTTTGACTGCTACGCTTTAAGATATGAGGCAGGCTCTGAATTTACCATAGTCGATACCCTATCATAAAATTCTGCATGAATAAAAAAAATAGGAAAATTATATAAAAAAATTTGAGCTTGTTGAAAATGAAAAGTCAAAATTATCATCATTGTTATGATGTAACTGTGCGAATTCTTTAATCGATTGTATATTATACACGGCTTATCAGTGAAAATTGCCTTCGCTCGGTATTAGATTGTTTCATTGGCGTACATGTTTTTACAGTCTCTTGAATTATATATTGGCATTTATCGAATTATGATTACTGTACATTTGAAAAATAAAATATAGGACGGCAATTAGTTGCAAAAATGGTGTTAATTAATTGCGTATATTGTATGTTATGTTGGACAGAGGTTGTGTTCCTAGTTTCAAGGTATGTTTATATTGGTTAAATGATAATTGGGTATTTGACGAGTTGTCTCTAACTTGAAAATTATCCTACTCATCTTCCTTTTTGTTCTTTTGGTTCTTCGAAATTTCCTCTCTTGCTGTCTGCGAAAGCACGAGGTCGAAACAAGAACTCCAATTTGCCCCTCAAAAATGTCCTTTGTGAAAAGTATACTTGTATAAAATGCGGTCCTAGGGCTTTAATTTTAATGTAGATCTTGAATGTGCTTCATTTATCTTGTCCTTTTTTGGCACATTCCTTTCATTTATTTTTCTCGGAGCTTCGGGTTTCAAATTGAAGTTTAATGGATTTTGTAGAGGTCTTTTCACATAACTGCGCAAATTTTCGCCTGCAACGAAACATGTGGCGGCCCTTGTCATGACGATCTAGCATAAAAAAGCAACACCAGTATTGTGGCGATTTAACCTAACAAGACGTAATACTATACTAACAGGAATATCCAAGAATCAACAGATAAGTTTTCTTTTACTTTTATATTTATTTATGAAACTATACACACCAGGGATTTCTGTTTGTAAATTTGTAAACTAGCGAGTGGTCACTCACCGTACTTAATTTCTAAATATTACATATTTTATAGAACAGTAGATCTCTGTGTTTTGCGATTGACTTTAATGGTTGAATTGTTGGTCTAATAGGGTACTTCTAAGTAAGCAACGTTGCTACTTTTCTTATTTATTTCATATTATCTATTAACTTAAACTGAGTTTTAAGTTAGCACTAGATATAGTATTTATTGTAAGGTCTGTATATATTGTGCGATATATACAAAGTTAAATAATTAAATGGTTATATAGATATTTTGAATTGTTTTGATCCTGAGTTTGTCCGAAAACCAACTATACAGAGAACTCACACAGTCGCCCGGTGGAACAACACCAAGTAAACCGTTGGACTTTTGGGAAAAATAAAACTTTGAATTTGATAAATGTTTTGGTAGTTTCTTATTGCATGGTAGTTGCACTTTAACATTTTGTATTGTTCTTTAAAAACAATTACTTACCCACTTAACAACACTCTCGCAAACTTGTGTGTTTTAAACTGCATTAAAATTTCGTGTTTCGGGGTTTGCATTTGCTTAAAGGTGTACTGAGTCAAAGGAATATTTTAAGTATATCTTTTAATTTTCTTGGTAAGTTTTCTTACAACACAGGGCTAGTTTTTTGGTTTAATTATTTCGCCATAGGTGTCGTTGGCTATACTTAATTTTTTTTGCCAATTTTTAAAAAGATAAAAATAAATTTAGACTTAACTTAATATGTTAGAATGCGATACATATGATAGTAAATAATTTAAACATAACTTATAATATTCAATTTAGCTTTGACAGGCCTTTTACTGTAATAAATGCAAATTTAAAAATTTAATTCGTATGTACGTGCATATATATAAGGTAAATCCCTAAGTAAATCTACATAGGAAATGAATGACACAATATAATAATTGTAGAGCAAATACTTGAATAGCTACCTATATTTTTCTATTATGTAGGCAGCAAAAATACATGACGAAATGACTTGAAAATTATTGGAGAATCATCCAAATGATGTGTTGTTATTATATCAAGATCAGCAACGTACCGAGGAATTAATTCTTGGGAGGGTTTTCCAATATTATCCATAAAATTGCATACCACTACCAGCTTCAAACAGGAAACAAAATAGCGACTAAATATTGCTAATATTTCTAAAGTGGTTGTTCTAAGTCAAATTTGAGATATTTTTTTCCACACTATTTGTAAGTGTTACGTGCCCACTTCTGCCTGTTTCAAAGATGAGGCTGCGGAAGCTGCAGATGATTTGTAGATGACTTGGCTTTAAAACAAGTGTCGACAAAGCGGATATGTTTTCTAGTTGACATTTAGAAAAGTAAAATATTTCGCATTGCTTATGTTTTACGAATATACCACAATAATGGATTTAAACAATTGAACTAATGACTGCGTTTATAAATTTTTATGTCATAATAATATCAAATTTGGAAATAATTTTTTGGCTACAGAAGAAGAACCTATGTTACTTAGATTGATTGCCTACCCTGTGTACTTTTCGACTTTTACTGAAAATAACTACTGCTAATTTTTTTGTAAAATTAAAAATAAAAACGTTTCCGATATATTGCACACTTCTGGGACCACATCATCACTGTATATATAGAACATAATTTTTACGTCGTTAGTATTGTGTTGTATTTGCTGTCTAATTTTTTACTCATCGAATAATAATTTAATATTAAAATACCTAGTTTTAATTTTATAAGGAAGTACAATCTTAAACTATCACCTTTCTTTTCGTTAATTATCTATATCATAACTGTTAAATAATTATTTTAATTATACAAATATAACCAAAATTATGAACACTAATGTCAATGTCTAGCGGCTACCATAAACTCGTTCCACTGTGAGTCGGCCTGATAGGTTTAGCCACACTAAAAACAGGCAAAGTATGCCTATCAGTAAAGGTGAGTAGTGATCTTTGTCATTCCTCATAAATATAAGGATGTGTATGAACTTAAGTAACTTAACCTCCTTTTAAATCTATCACGATTCGTGCCTCAAATCAAGTTAAAGGTGATCGAGAACAACTGCTTCGACAGTGGTTTTTCGATTACTCGCGAGTGGTATAACATATTTTTACCTACTACTACATACCAAAAAGAAGAGGATAGTGACATATCTCGCAATATCAAGCAAAACCTGCAGTTTGCCAAAATCAAGATAAATTATAGCATTACAATTACTCCGTAATTGTCTTGTTATCGATTAGAAAATCTTATCTTGGAGAACGCCGCGCAACTATCGTCAACTAAGGAAAGAGCCCTATGTGCTATCATCCTTTATGTTTTAGATATAGTATAAACCACCTTTCCAAGGAGGATGTACAACGTTGTCATTTTAACTTCTCCATATTTTAATCTGCTAAAAAATATTTATTTTTCAAGGTATCAAAACGATCAAATTGTACGGCTAGTTACTATGTTTTATTTATTATTAAAAAATAAAAAAATATTGTCAAAGATATTAATATAACTTGTCTTTTTTTTGCAAATAAGACACCCGGCACATTTTACTTTCAATGAATAGGTCAACTCTTTCTGGATTCTAAATATACAGGGTTTGATACAGGTTCTTTCAAAAATAAACAAAAAAAAATAAAAACTTCACCATAAAAAAAATGTAGAAAAGAGAGATCTAGAATCTTTGTCAAACGCATTGGTCTTATAGCGCAGCTTTCAGCTTCATTCTCTGGTTTATTATTTTAAGATAAAGATATCGAACCAGGTATATTTAAAAGTCGAAAAAAAGGGACATATCTATTGAAGGTTTAAAAAAAAATGCAGTTTATCTCTATTATGTTTGACAATTGTCTTCGTAAGTATCCATTCCATTTGTTTTACTTTCCTCGTAAAGTACTGTAGTGGTGAAAAAATTACTCTCTGAGATGTACTCACATTTTCACGTCTCGAGGTCTATATATGCCAAAAACATGTTTTCTCAATAATTGAGTCGGTCTGCTTGTAGGTTTGTTGGTATGTCTGTAGGTATGTCTGTACTGATCCAATCGAATTTAAATTTGTGTCAAAATGTTAAAAAATTATTACGAAAAAAATACTTATCCAATTTACCCAAAATATTGCAGAACAATTAGTTGTGGTATTGAGATGAACTGGTAAAATGGCGGCCTAATAAAATGTAAAAAACTGCTTGATCGGTTGATTTCAAATTTTGCATAACAATAGCTATATAGTGATGTTATATAGCAATAACTGGTAAAAGTTTTGGTACGAATTCAAAATGGCATAACAAAATGGTAGTCCGATTAAATGTTCATAAGATCGACTTGAAAAACCACTTATGCGGTTAATTTTAAATGTTACACAAAAACGAACTGTGATATATGTATTTACTGGTAAACTTTTGGTGATGAGACATTATTGTGGAACAAAATAGCGGTTTAATGGAATATTTAAAAATCAGTAATAAAAACTACTTATCTAGTTGAGTTGAAATTATGCACAACAATTAAGTGTGAATCAGGATGAACTAGTAAAATTTTATCAGTCATATATTGCAAAACAAAATGTCAGCCCAATTAAATATTTAAAATGTCGGTAAAATTCCATTCCTTTTTACTTCCCTCATAAAAGGGTAACATTGCAATCGTGAAAAAAATCACCCTCCTAGATTTTTCCGGTCTTTACGTTTCAGGATCCCTAGATGACGGAAAACATGTTTTCTCGATTCCGTCTGTCTGTTTGTCGGTTTGCCTGTTCGCATCATAACTAAAAGACTACTCACCCGATTGATTTCCAATTTTGGTCAAAAATTAAGGGTTATATGGGGTTGACCTGGTAACATTTTGGTAAAAATCCAATATGGTATAACAAAATGGCAGCATAGTGAAATGTTAAAAAAAATTATTACCAAGAAAGTGTTTATCCAATTTATCTCAAATTTTGCACAAAAATTAAGTATTATGTAGGAGTCAACTGGTAAAATTTTGGTACCAATCCAAGATGGCGGCTTAATAAAATATTTAAAATTCAGCCTGAAAAACAACTTAATGAACTGAGTTCAAATTGTGTGCCGTAACTAATTGTAGTATAGAGATGAGCTAACTAGTAAAAGGGTGGTACTAATTCAAGATAGCGCAACAAAATAGCGGCCAAATAAAATTTTTGTAATATGAAAAAATCACCCTCTCAAGTTTTACATATCTTTGCGTTTCGGCGTCCCTAAATGCCAAAAATACGTTTTATCAAGTCCGTCGGTTTGTCTGCTGTGTGTCAGTTCGCAGAATAGCTCAAAAACTACTCATCAGATTGACTTCAAATTTAAGTCAAAAATTAAGGCTCATTTAAAGAAATTAATACTACTAATTCACATTATGAAATTAATACTAAAAAAAATTTAAGCAAAAGTAATTTTTCTCAAAATTTTGTACAAAAATCAAGTATTATGTTGGAATCAACTGATAAAATTTTGGTACTGAATGGCGGAACAAAATGGCGGTTTAATAAAATATTCAAACATTCAGCCTTAACGAACCTAACAAACTAATTTTACATTGTGTGCCATAACTAATTTAAGTATAGACATGAACTAGTAAAACTGTGGTATTAATTAAAAATGGCGGAACAAAATGGTGGCCAAATAAAATTTTTGAAACCTGAAAAAATTAATCTCTCTTGTATTATATTATACAATATTATATATTATAAATTCCGTAGGTCTGTCTGTTTCGGTTTATCTGTCTGTCTGTCAGTTCGCGGTATAGCTTAAAAACTACTCATCAGATTGACTTCCAAATTTTAATATTAAAATACCTAGTTTTAATTTTATAAGGAAGTACAATCTAAAACTATCACCTTTCTTTTCGTTAATTATCTATATCATAACTGTTAAATAATTATTTTAATTATACAAATATAACCAAAATTATGAACACTAATGTCAATGTCTAGCGGCTACCATAAACTCGTTCCACTGTGAGTCGGCCTGATAGGTTTAGCCACACTAAAAACAGGCAAAGTATGCCTATCAGTAAAGGTGAGTAGTGATCTTTGTCATTCCTCATAAATATAAGGATGTGTATGAACTTAAGTAACTTAACCTCCTTTTAAATCTTGTCGAAACAAGATAGCGGCCAAATGAAACGATAAAAAAATATTACTTAAAAAACTAATTATAAAATTTGCACAAACATTAAGTATTATATACGAATCTCTTTGTTGTATAATTTTGGTACGAATACAAGATGGCGGAACAAAATGGGGGCTTTAAAAATATTTAGAATTTTAGCCTGAAAAAACTACTTAATGAACTGATTTCAAATTGTGTGCCGTAACTAATTGTAATATAGAGATAAGCTAGTAAAATTGTGGTATTAAATCAAGATGGCGGTCAAATGAAAGTTTTGTAATCTGAAAAAATCACCCTAGCAAGTTTTACATATTTTGGCCTTTTAGTGTGCCTAGATGCCAAAATAGTTATTCATACTATAAGGGATGTAAGTAACATTTACCAGTCGAGGACGAGTTTGCGTGTAATGTTAATGTACTTACATCCCATATAGTATATAACATTTTTCCCCCTCCCTGTATTGTACGTTTACAAGAAAATGGTGGATATATTTTTGGATTTTCATTATCATTACATTCGATAGCATTCTCATTAAATTATGAAGGCAGCCGTGATCCGGTCTCAGAGCAACATAAGCACTTTTTATTTTATCAACAACGTCAAGTTGACACTTCATAGCGAAAAGTTTGAAGAAGTCGAATTGTTTGATTCTGTGTGGACAAAATGGATGTTTCAGACATAGAAGAATCAGCGAATATTGCTTGTTTATCTCTACTACCGGAAAAGTCGAAAAAAAGGTATGAAGCAGCATATAAATCCTTTAAGAATTGGTGCCAAAGCAAGACGGCTACTGCAGTCTCAGAAACCTTGTTTTTGGCGTATTTCCGCGAAAAAATTGCTATATTGAAGTCCCCATCAAGCTGATGGTGTGAGTATTCGATGTTGAAGTCCACCCTTTTTTTAGAGGAAAATATAGATATTTCTAAGTATCCAAAACTTTGAGCATTTTTGAAAAGAAAAAATGATGGTTATAGACCCAAAAAATTGAATGTGTTTAACAGGAAAGATGTGAATAAGTTCAAGCTTGAAGCCCCCGATGATATATACTTATTGATGAAGTTCGTAATAGTAATGGGAGTTGCTGGAGCGTGCCGTTCTAATGAACTCTGTGAAATGAAAATGGACAATGTTAAAATAAGTCAAGAAGTCATAGTTGTGACCATTCCTGACTCCAAAAATGGAATGTCACGTACATTTACAGTGACAAAAAGTGACGACACTCAAGTTCGTCATTTCAAAATAATTCAAAAGTACGTTGATACAAGATCCCACATGACGACTATTAATTCGCGCTTCCTTATGCGATATCAAAATGGAAAGTGCTTAAACCAGCCTGTCGTGAAAAATACGTTTTCGTCAATTTCAAGTAAAAATGCAAAATTGCTAAAGCTTGAGAACTTTAAAATGTATACTGGTCACTCTTTTAGAAGAACGTCGGCAACTTTATTAGCTAATACTGGAGTTGATGTATTAGCTATCAAGCGACATGGTGGATGGAAATCCGCTACTATTGCGAAAAGTTACGTAGCTGAGAGCCTCAATGATAAAAAGAAAGTAGCGAATAAAATTTTATACAATAAGACCCAGCCAGAAGTCTCTCGCAGTGCTTCAACAGTGACAGAAACATTGGTTAGACATGAATGATCTGTGGAGTTAGAAAATGTAATACACATCGACAAGACACAACCGACTACCTGTCGGTTTGTCTGTCTGTCAGTTCGCGTCATATACTCATCAGATTGACTTCAAATTTTGGGCAAAAATTAAGGTTCATATGGGGATGAACTTGTAATATTTTGGTAAAAATCCAATATGCCGGAACAAGATGGTGGCCTAGTGAAATGTTAAAATTTTGCAAAAAAATCAAGTATTACATAAGAATGAACTGGTAACATATTGGTGTGAATATAAAATAGCAAAACAAAATGGCGGCCTAAGAATTTATTTAAAAAATTAGTCTGAAAAATAGTTCTTATTTGAATATTATAAAATTTTGTGAAGCCATTAGGTGTGATACAGAGATGGTAAAGCTGTGTTACGAATTCAAGATAGCGGAACGAAATAGCGGCCAAATTACACAAAATCTTCTTATTTAATTGACTGTAAATTTTGGAAAAAATTAAATATGATATAAGTTTATGATGATCAGTTTATGATGCGAATTCAGCATGACGTAATAAAATCGCGGTGTGTGTCAATGTAAAAACTACTTATTGAATTCATTTTAAATTATGCCCAAAATCAAATGTGGCATAGGTAGAAAGTCGTAAAATATTGGTAGGAATCTTATATATTGGAACAAAATGGCGTCCAATAAAAATGTTTGAAAAGACAGTATATAGGTGTTCCTAAATAACTATGTGCTTAACTAAATTGGTTCACCCTTCACTGTTTCTAATAAAACTATTTATAATAAGGGACGTTCCGGGTAAAAGAAATTTACCGATTTTTATGGATAAAAATAATAAATTTCATAGCTGCTTCTCATATGGATTATAACAATAATTATTTATTTACTATATAATTACATATTATATATTATCTTATAGATTATGCAAATTAAAAATAAAATAATATGAATAATAAAATAAAAATAAATTAATATCAATAAAATCAGCTACGCTATTATTTTCTTTGGTATAACGTATATAATGTGTGAGTATGTATGCTAGGTCTCGACAATAAAAATCGTGGAGATTAAAAGCGTATATTATCTGAATTATCGCTAGATTTGAAAATAATCTGAATTATCGTTAGATTTGAAAATAAAACAGATTTATTGTCATAAATGCTTGTTTGCGCGTGCGCAATATAACTAGTAGAGAAACGGTACATTTTGGTTTAACAAAAACAATAATAAAATATAGCATAAACTCTAGAAAACGTATACATACAAAATCAATATGAAAAAAAATAATTTTTGAAAAATCGGTAATTTCCTCAGTAACAAATTTCACCTATATATGTATATATATATATATATATATATATATATATATATATATATATATATATATATATATATATATATATATATATATATATATATATATATATATATATATATATATATATATATATATATATATATATATATATATATATATATATATATATATAAATATATATTTTATTTGGGGGTCTTTGCACACCTTTCACGTGTATCAAATGTCTTAAAAATCAATCAAAATGAATCAAAGTTAATAGTGTAAGTTCTAGATATCATTTGCTCGAATAAATATCATGCGTAATATTTAAAACAAGTGATGGAATAGAGGTGATTCCATAATTAAAAACGATATCGGAATGTTAATATTCCATAGCAGTCTTATAAAAAAAAACGCACGGAACGAAGATCTTTAAAATATGTCGGTAAACCAGTTTTCGGCACCGGCAAGGCAATGGCTTCCTTCAAAATGTCGGGAAACAAATTCACAATGTGCGTAATGTGAGGTAAAATATCTGGACTGTACATTGTAATACATATGCCCCTGAGCACGGCTTTAATCATATAAAGAATTTTCCGGAATTTATTCTTAGAAATTGATTGAACAGAAAATATTTTTTAAAGTATTAACGCGCTAAAAATCTGGAATTTCTTGGCCAGCTACAAGAATAGGTATTATTGTGCAACTTAACGAAAAATACCTATATATATATATATATATATATATATATATATATATATATATATATATATATATATATATATATATATATATATATATATATATATATATATATATATATATATATATATATATATATTAACGGAAAACAGTTTAAGGAAATTATGTACCTCAATATGTAGCCTAAACTACCTACAATAATTTTCGTTTTTAACATATAAAATAATTTAATTGTGTCATTTACAGCATACCTATCTTACAAGCCAAATACTTGCCGATAATTCCATATAATTCTGTTCTCACCAAAAAAATAATGTATTCTTTAAAATATGGTTGTAACAGCCTTATCATCGGACAAGTAATGCGGAAATAGGTAATATTTAAAACGTTTCGATATAGACTTAAGAATAAGTCAGTAACAGCTAGTTCAGTAAAATTGAGTTGATGTATAATATGAGTCAGAGATAGTTGGTTTGTTTGTATTTAGAGAAGTGCAAAGCTTTTATGGTAGGTAATAAAAACGAAGGGTGATCCTTTTTAAATTAGTCGAGTAAATTGTGCGGTGAAAAATGACTTCGTTTCAATTGTGATTGACATGCGAGTCAAATTAACGAACATATTAGTGGACTGCATTATTTTCACCGTACGAAACTATCGACAACGAAAAATGAATCAATCAAACGTGTTACGGAATTTATTGAGAGCAATAACTAATTAACTTTCCAAATTAAGTTCCGATTGGTATTAGGTACACTTTGTCCTCGCGTCGCGTTGCGGGGACATTTTCCAGGTTTGTGAAACTCCCTGGATTTTCTTAAAACCTTCTTTCTGCCCTAGAAATGTACAAAAATAATTGTCCTGAATGAGTTAGAAAGGCATATATTTGAATTTGTAAAGATTATGTGTTTAGTTAGGCATGAACGCATTCTATGAATTACAGTTTATTCACCCAAAATTTCCTCAAAAAATCTTATTCGGGTTTTAGTTATTTTGCTCAACATGCTGGCGAAATAGTAATAGATCTTAAATGGCAATACTCAACAGTGGGTTATATAGGAGGCCATGGAATGGATAATATAACTATTTGTTTTAAATTTGACAGTTTTTCAATTTATAACTTACTTAAAAAATGGCTCAATATTTAAGTCAAGAGCGACTAAATGTGTATCACTGTTACATTGAAAATAATAAAGTCCGGCACTTACATTAAGAGAGTATCGCCGAATATTTCCCATGGCAAGGATAACAAACAAGAACATTTTTGACATAATTTGCAGTGGTTTATCAACTCATGGAGTTTCGAAATATTGAAAAAGGGAAAAAGCCAATTCAGTCGTCCCTGAAGACTTTCGAATAGACTTTATATACGAGGGCCTTTCAACAAAGACTAGGACTAGTACTACCAAAACTTTATTTATTAATCATAAACAACAATTTTATCTCACTCTATATAGTCCCCCTGTAATGCAATAACCTTATCCCAACGGTGCTGCCTTTGTTCAAAGACATGGCGGAAGCCATTCTTTGAAAGCTTCTTCAAAACCGCCTCTAAAGCCTTAACAGCATCCAATTCTGTTTGAAATCGTCGTCCTTTGAGGTCTTTTTTTGCTTGAGAAAATAGATAGAAGTTGCATGGGGCTATGTCAGGACTACATGGAGGATACGGTACAGACCTGATATTCTTAGTGTTTAAAAACTCTGTCACTATATTCGCTACGTGAGGGCGAGCGTTATCATGATGAAGTTTCCATTTTCCAATCAGCTCAGGTCGTTTTTTGGGGATGTGATCCTTCATCAACTGGAACAAAACTTGTTTATAATAACTGGCAATTACTGTACTACCATGTGGGACCATGTGCGTATGCACCTTGCCTTTGTGATCAGAAAATGTTATGACCATAGCTTTAGCGGCAGATTCTTGCGCACTTGTGCTTTTTTTGGAGGTGGTCCTTCATTTCTACCCACTGCCTACTCTGTTGCTTCATCTCCGGATCATAACAGTACACCCAAGTTTCATCCGCTGTAATAATGGTGTTCCACCATTCTTCGCCTTCTTTTTCAACGCATTGTTTCCAGTATTCACAAACTGCTACCCTATCCGCTTTTTAATCTGGTGTCAGAATACGCGGTATCCGGCGAGCACAAACTCTAGACACGTTTAAATGCTTGAGTAAAATAGTTAAATCACTTCCACCAGATATTTTATGAATATTTGAAAGTTGTGGGATAGTCAGACGTGAATCTGTGCGAATAATTGCTGCTCCGGTATTGATGGTTTCCTCAGTTAGTGCCACAATAGCAGCACCTGGACCGCCTTGCAACTCACAACTTAATGCCATCGAAAACGAACAGATCTTGCTATAGACAATTCCGCAAAAGCCGCATTAATCATCGAAAAAGTTTCGTGTGTTTGCGGTTCGGCGCCCAAGGTCCCTGGCTCGATTCCGAGCTGAGGCAGACTTTGTTAAGAATACATAATGCGCTCGCTTTCTGATGGGTTGGTGGTTGCGCGCTCCATCACTAATACGCTAAAAGCACCTCTCAAATAGCGTCGTTCGGATTCGACGATAAACTGTAGGTCCCGTATACCTGTGTAAATTACAGCTAAGACACACAGCATAGGTATGTGCGAGAGGTAGGCCGATATCCAGCAGTGGATGAAAAGGTTGTTGATGATATATATATATATATATATATATATATATATATATATATATATATATATATTGAGCATACATTGAGTATTATAAGAAAACAAAATATCCCCATATAAGTTTCTTCCAGTTCAATTTTTCAGTGAAGCTGATTAACAGACCAGACTGGATTTTTGTATGCAAATGATGGACCTGCATTTTGAGAGAGAGATGTGAACGTGTTCTATTTAAAAAAATCGATCTTTTTACTTTAAAAACGTTTGATTGATTTCGTAGTATGTCCACCCTTTATAGGTGTGGACAATTTTTTTTATCCTGTATATGCATTCATGCATTATAAACTGGAAATTACCACCCAAACCCCGAATTTTAGATTTTTGCTTTTTTTATAGTAATTTGAAAAATAGCTTCGGTTTTCAAAAGATCACACAAAATATTAATTATCTCGGAAACTACGTAGAAATCGACTATAGTTTAAATTGGTACCTATTGGTAAGTTATGTTTCTTTTTGACAAGTAATCAAATAATGGACAAAAATCAAGGTGTCCCATTTAAAATTGTATAATTGATGTCCCAGCAAAATTGGGCCCCCTGTGTTCAATACGTTCAATGTATAAGTGCGTTCCTGCATTAGTTTTTGGGAGGTCAAACGCTTGTAGAACAAAATAAAAAATCCAGGTATGCATTTAAAAAATAATAAATATTTTCCATTAACCTTGTAGTTAAATTATCTAATACATATTTCGTTTAACCGTTTCTCTATGTCTTATACTTAGCGAGATCCTCTTGTAGAGGACACACTGTATATTTATTATCATACCTATCAAGATAATGTCTTTATTGTAGAACATTACCGACTAATTAAACTCGACTGAACTAAAGTTGCATATGATATATGAACTTTAAGTTTTCCATTATGCCATTATGTTAAAATTAGCGCTAACTATAATTACAACTTTCCGCACATACATAGTTTGCTCGGAAAGGAGTAGTTTTAGAGTTCTAACTTAAATATTCATAATTTTCTTATTAGAAATTCTAATAAGTAAAGTATATTAGTAAATATTTGATAGGCTTTTAATAGAGTAATTACCAATTTAAATCTTAATGCTTGGTAATAAATACGAGTGGTATAAAAATTGAAAGGACTTCTTTTACCTCTGCTTTATATTAGATAATTCAGTCAAATCTCCTTATTGTTTACTTAAGTAAATTAAATCACTGATACCCCTAATCGCCTTTTTGTCATCGCCTAAGTTAATTTAGCCAATAGATAATATTTAAAGCGATTCTAAGCATTTTTACAAAAATCTTAAATATGTTCACATCATTTTAGCAAATATATTGATAGTGAAAAAGCTAACTTGCCTTCGTTGGGGTTTGAACCCAATAGTTTCACTCTTTAGACAGGTGCTTTTGCTGCTAAGTTACCAAGACCCTAAACCTCATCAAATCACTTTGTCTTTTTTAACCTGCTCGATTTATATTTTCACAGTCCTGTGACCAAATCCCTGTGAAGGCAAGTTACGTTTTCCCAAATACAGATTATACTTTGAGTAGGCAACAATCCAACGAGTGGAAAATAAATGGACCAAAATTTGAAATATATTGAGTAAGTATCTTTGCCGCGACCCGACAGATTGACAGATCGAGAGACAGACAGACAGATAGACTAACGGAATTGAGAAAACTTGTTTTCCGGCATAGAGATCCGGAAACGTGAAAATCTGAAAAATCTTGGTGATTTTTCCCCTTTTACGAGGAAAGTAAAAATGTTTTAGTTTTGAAATGAAAATGGTAAGAGATTATATGATACATTTTTATTGCTCTTTGGATATAAAAATTTTCTTAAGGAAAACCCAATTCTGCTGTACAAGGAACAAAAAAAAGAACATAGACCTGGCGCGGTGTATCGTTCGCACTACTTGGTTCGACTGTCTACAGATTTTAACCGCGCTACTGATAACGCGTCAAATTTTGCGTGGAAACTGTATATTACGATTAAATACCCGAAGAACGATTGTTACCACAAATTTATAAAGAAGCCTGTTGGCACTATCTATCCAGAGTATAATTGGTATTTGGTTTTTTATTTCAATTTTCAACTTCCATTTCGATACATTAATCTAAAATACGGATAATAAAGTTTAAGTGACCAGTCAGAGCATGCCGATAATCCGCGCCCATGTTTAACAATTAAAATGATTGAAATTATTAAAAAACTAAAGTACAATGAGTAATTTGTTTCCCAGTCCAAGTCAATAACTCGAAAACAATTGAATATAAAAAATATTTGGAAGTTGCGCACATTATAAATATGTAAGTACCTAATAAAAATGAGGTGCTCGTTTAAAAAATAAACGTAAAATAAAACCTTTATTTATAAACTATTGAACTAAAAAGTAAAAAATAATATTTAGGGTATCAAATTAAATATATAAACGCATACCGTTGAAAAATATGATTATTGTCGTAAAAGCTTAAGGTTTTCGTTATAAAGTGATGACGTCTCACGTCTTATATTTATAAAATATATTAAAATTTTTAAACTTTTTATTATTTTAACTTCATACACTACGGATTATTCTGGTTTTATAATGTTCTATATTGGCAATCTCCCTACAGCCAGTGAAATTTATTTTCTGTCCAGTTTCCTGATAATATAGGGATAGAGCTGAAGGTGTTTGTTTGTTTCTGAGTTTATGCTCTTCCACTGTTGCTGATATTCACCTGTTAGTTTGCCTCACGTTATATATTTTCACAATCCTGGCACGGAATGCTATATACTCCGTGGTTTTGCAGTTTGATTTTATCTTTTGGGTTTCCAAGTAGTTTACCTATAGTTGTTTATGGCTTGTGTATTATTTGTATGTTGTGCTTCCTAAAAATTCTTCCGATTCTGTCTCTTGTGCCTTTTACATATGGTGAGACTACCTTCCCGGTTCATAATTTTTGTTGTTCGTTATTCTTAACCTGTGAACCCTGTGCATTAATACCTTTTTCTATGGTGCGATTTGTGTAGCCATTTTCCTTTAAAGCACTAGATTTTATATTAAGTTCGTTTTGTCTCGTCTTTGTTTCAGTTAATCGCACGGATCTTGGCGAAACCGTCAGCAAAACTGTTCGGCCTCTCGTCCACAGAGCAACTGGTTTCAGGCCACAAATAAGCTACAGTTTAGATTTCTCTCTTCTTCTTCTGCGTCTGTAATAATTGTAATATTGTATAGTACAAAATAGCCATCTCATCCAGTTTATCCATAATTTATCACAAAACAATTAAAAACAGTCAATAAAGTAAACAGGAACGTGGTAATAAACTATCGGTAGTATTAATATTTTTCTACTTACTTTCGCGTCGCTACGGGTACGAGAACTGAGTATCCAACTGTTTTGTTACTACGGTATTTAAACAGTTTCGTCAGAAACCAGTCGCTCCGTGGACGAAGGGCCTTCTTTTCAGAACGACAGTAGCGAACGGATGTACACCTGGAATGAAAACACATTGTAATTTTCCATCCGTGAAGGACTAAGGATTAATATATATATATGATGTATATACAATATATATTTAATTTCAGAATGCTCTTTAACTTCAGTTTTGTTGATTTTTTCCAGGAATTACCATGATGGGTGTAAAAAACGTAATAAAATACAAATTACCTAATCAATTTTTTCCTGTTTTCAAGTATATATTTTCCATACTAAAAATAAATGTAATTTAATAATAAATCTCTAAATAATTATACGTGGTATGGTTGGTAATTACCAAGAGAATCTTGCATACGTCCAATACAGGAAGTTAAAATGACCCAAAAAATACATTTATTTTTACTGCATAGCAGAAATTATATTGATACCTTTGGAAAATAAGTCAGAAGCACATAGATATGAAGTAAAATCAAATGAACATCTTAGTTACATTTCTTTCAAAATGTACGTTTAATATATATTAAGACTAATTTGCATTTAGATGTTCAACTTTACTTCTCCAAATTTTTATTTACATAAGAACTTAATGAAGATTATGCAGGTCGCAGAATTGCAGGTTTGTGTTACATTTAATTAAAGCCCAATAAAAGACGTTATTGATTATGATCCAGTTTTTTCCCCAAGGTGGACATACAGACCTCCAGCTTGCGCAGTAATATTTTGCTTTTAAAGACCCATACCTTAGATAAAACTTTAAAATTCATATGTTCCACCAATGCGTTCACTCCAACAATGGGTGGAAAAAGCTTTAGTAACTACCAAATTTTACTGTTTAACTTGTATATTCGCCCATACTAAGACTATTGGGACACTGTAAACACATAATATAAAGTGTTTCTTATTTGGGAAAATCGCGCGCTTTGGCATGTCTGACAACTATTAAACAGATTTCGTTAAATCTCATTTGATATTTAAGTTGGTGGAAATTTTTGGAAAACAATTTTTTTTAAATAGGCAAAAGTCGAATTAAATAAAGAAACATCGAAAAATGTCATAACAAAACATTTCTGGAATTTGATTATATTTTAACTTATTTATGCTAATTTTGGAGAAGTTATTTAAAAATTCGATTTTACTGCTTTCAATGTAGTATTTGAAAATATTTATTTCCTATTACTGCTAAAATACATAATAGTGTTTAAATCATCGGCGTTTCTGGATACTTATGATTCATCACTAATAAATCTTTTTAGATTATATAGTAATTTTCATTGGAATATCAATAAAATGTTTCACTCGGGAAATTTTTTTTTGTTTCTTGAACAAAACCTATTTTTTTGGATTTAACTACACACGAGTAACTAGAAAATGCCTATTAAAGAATTTAGTTGGCTCGCAAAAAAAATCTGAATAATTTGTTACAAAATTTTAATTTATAGCTATATACAATGAACATTCAAAATACAGATCATAGTATATTGTTGGTTCAACAAAAGTAACTAAATAGCACATTTTTATCATTGAATCTAAAGTTAAGACACTCATTTTGAGCTTCTTAGTCTGCCTTTTGAAAGCAGCCTCTGGGGCATCTCTCGTAATAGTCCAGCAGTAGTCGGCTAACATCTAATACCTTCTTTCCATGTTTAAAATATCCTGGTGATACCTCTCACTGCGCTTACTTACAGTACCACAAGTTTCCGAAAACTAATCCAGATTAGAATCTAGGAAATAAACTTTCAACGACATATTACACCCTAGGTTTTGGTAACCCAAAAAAAGTTCGTCAATCAGGTCTTTATAGTTTTCTGCTTTTATATTTATCACAAAAATTGTTGCAACCATTTTAAAGGCATTTTAAATTTGGATATTGTATCGCGACTTTTTTTCTCCAAAAAGCCTTTTTTGATGAGAGGTGTCAAGTAAAAATAACAGTCTTTCGGTTCTCGCCAGATCATAGGAACAGAGAAGGGCATCTTACGCTTTTTTTCCACTTAGCCGGCCGCGAATATTGGATGCACATTTAATGCAGCTTGTTATGGGGAGCGTAATTTTTATCCTGGTCTCCAACTTCGCAGCCAAAATACAAGTGGTAAGCTTTTTTTATTAAACGGCTAAGAGTACGTTTTTGTTTTACAAAAGTCACTTCAAAACTGTCTAATTTCTCAAATACGAACAGCTCTCGATCAACGGGTGGTTTAAATACAACTAACAATTGAGGATTTATGTTATATAGTAAATTCCATTATTGCAATCGAGAGGCTAATAGTTCTGCTTTTTTTTGGCAGTTCTAAATCTCTTAAAAGGACACTTAATTCACTTTTACTTATTTTGTGAGGCTTTTTACTAGGAAGTTCACAGAAAAAATGGAGTCTTGCGAGGTTGGTGGGCCGGCGACATTTTCCGGTACACTACTGTTTGAATCTGCTTGATCATCATCAGATTCAAGTGTATATTCCTGAGGCCTGTACCTAGGCAATTCGTCACTCTGAAGCACCGGGTGTATAGCGGATTGTAAATTTGAATACTGTATTGCAGACCCAGAAAGCTTTTTTTGATGGGAGGTGTCAAGCAAAATTAACAGTTGGTAACGTGGTCTTTCGGTTCTCGCCAGATCATAGTAACAATATATACTATATAATAATTTTTATCCTGGTCTCCAACTTTGCAGCCAAAATACAAGGCTCACCTTTTTTATTAAAGGGCTAAAAGTACGTTTTTGTTTCACAAAATTCACTTCACCAGATACATATATAATAAAAACGGCTTATTTACACAAACTCCCGACATATTGCTCAAAACTCTCTAATTTCCAAAATACGAACAGCTCTCGATCAACTGTTGGTTAAAATACAACTACAATTGAGGGCTCATGCTATATGTATTTAAGCCCCTTATAAAGTACACCTGGAATAATAAATCGAGGCATTTTTCATTTAATGTTCGAACTTTCCTATACATTAAGGGCAGCCAGGAAAATTATCATAATAAGCATGGATCTATAAAACCAGAGCCAACTGAGACTTTTGCAAGACAGATTGGTAATTATTATAATAAAATGAGTTAAGTTTTGCTATTTTGGTCTCGGAAACATGTTTGTTGTTCCCCAGTGTAATTGTTGTTTATATTTCAAATTGACTTTATCTTAGAATAGATTTAGCGTTCGCTTTTTAACATATTGTTTTGCATGGGAATGAGAATAAGAAACACCCATTTTCTTCATTTTTTTATTATAACTTAATATTTTAAGTCGTAGTGCAAATATATAAAAATAAACGTTTGACATAGAATTCTGACAAAATTATTAAAGAGAGTAATAAATCATTGCTACATTTAATTACCTTGGAAATTAGCAGTTATATGAAATAATGTTAAATCGTAGTTAGGGAAAATATAATATTTTATATGATAAATTTATTTTTAGACCCTTATTGACGATTTTCTTCATAGACTGGAAATTATTTTAAAAAAGCAAATTTTTAAAATATATTTTCAAAAATTTGCACGATCGTGTATAATTGACCTTAGAAAATTTTTTCATATAGTTTTTCGATATCACACTAGCTAACTCTAGTTTTCTCTATTCTAAATGGGTTTAATCGACCTTAGAACATTTTTTTCTCATATATTTTTTCGATATCACACTAGCTTACTCTAGTTTTCTCATTTCTTAAATTTTATGAGAACACGTAAAATCTCCCACGCAAATAAGTTTCTCCGAAATAATATTAAAAGGTTAATTAAAAATATTTTGTAGTAAAAAAAAAGACAGCAACGATAGTATCTTCTATATATGCTAGTTTATATCGAAACATAGAACGGAATTCTTTATTAGTAAGTAATACGGAAACTACGTCTAAACTTATGTATTATAACTACCCTGACAAACTTTGACACAGCCATTAGCGGTCTTGAAGTAAGTGTTAACTAAGAGTTAATCTTGAAGTTATGAAATGTATTTCAAAGTCTGACTAAATAGAGTAAGGGAGGATAACGTCAACCCTCAACTATCAAAACAAGTAAACTAGGTATAAACTTTACCAACAATAATTACCAACGATTCAATATTTTTATTATTTCCTATGGCAGGTAGTTTCCTTTAAATATTAATGGATCGTTCTAACTTAATATAGGTACAGTTGTTTGGCATCAAGAGTTTTTTTGATGTTTCTGTGTGGAACTAACAGAATTTGTAGAATTTACGCACAATCGTTACTGATCCCAAAATAAATCGCTTTTGTTTAAAAGCATTACCACTCGAAGTTAAAAACACTAACAAAGTAAAATAAAGCTAGACAAGTTAAATTAATAAGTACTTAGATCATTTTTACAATATTTCGTTTTTTAGTGTAAATTAAATATATTCTCCCAATTAGTAACACAATTTTAATTTGGTTATCCCCATTTTGAATATGTTATTTAATGTTAGTCGTTTTAGCTTCGAACATACAATGCTATTTTATCTGACAGCCTCTGGAACCCACTCCAATTAATTTACTGTCTATCTAGATTCTGAGAGGAGTCCCCAAATAAATAATCCGTTTTCCCAGGCTACCTTATTCAACAAGAGAAGGGGCGTGACTGTGATATATCGCTTCACTTATATGTATTCCAGTTAGCATAAATAACATGGAAAGGATTTAGAATGCTTAAAATATGTCATTAGTATATCACATACTTCGGAAATATTTTTCTTTGAGCCATTTGTTAAAGTTTATAAAGTAAGCTGTATATACACGTCGAGGAGGATTTAGATAATATAGTCATTCCGCAAAGCTTATAATGTAAATAGGCAATTTTCTCATATTAACAAAAAGTTCTACTTGATTTACATTATTTTATAAAACTAACAATAAAGGGTATTGATAAATAATCGGTATTAATGTATTGTATCATGTAGTTAAATCTGGGTTTATGAATATTTTTTTAAGACCTGTAAAATATTTATTAATAATTTGTCTAAACTTGTACAGGATTTTCCCGTATATTTTGGCATCAACATAGACAGTTTATTTATAAATGCGAAAATATTTTTGGAAATGTCATATTCCGACAGGTTGGTAGTTTTTTTCAAGGGAACACCCTGTATATTATCTCGGATCTTTGTTTTCTGATTTCAAATATATATATATATATATATATATATATATATATATATATATATATATATATATATATATATATATATATATATATATATATATATATATATATATATATATATATATATATATATATATATATATATATATATATATATATATACATATATATATATATATATATATATATATATATATATATATATATATATATATATATATATATATATATATATATATATATACTTGTTTTTTAAGATTCTGGAACCTTGTTAGATATATTCCTAGGGAGTTTTCTGAGTTAAGGTTCGTAGGGAGTTGAGTTAATGGCTTTTCGACCAATACTTAATCTTCATGAGTGTTATTATAATACAGTATACTTATAGAGGAAAATCCTTTAATAAAATTCCATTTATTTAGTTAAATAAAACATTATCAGACATCGGCACATGATCAAAACAGACAGTAAACACAATGCAAGTAAAATAAATATTTGTAATTTTTCATGTGAGTTAAAAAATGTAACGGAACTATATCAATAGAATAGAGTACTGGTATAAATTCTTAATTTATTTTTTTCTCGTGACAAATGCTAAACATGAGTATTTCAAAGAAGTCGTTAAAGTAAAGCTATCTAATATTAGTTTTGAGAATTTTTAAAATCTTAACAATAAATATGATTTATCTCGAACGGTGACTTTTAGACTGTATACAGTTTTATGTAAAGATAAACCTTCTCAAGTGGTTATCGTCTATGCCTTCCTTTCGAGAGTTCATGGTCCCATATGGACCTGCGGCGTAGAAAGCTTTCATTTAAGTTAAAACTAATAATAATTGGAACATTTTATTTGGTTCGATTCAATTATAATAAATTGTCAACTTACTAAGTTAAAAATACAATAGAATATTTTATAATAGAAAGCGTTTCAACAACTCCATGTTTTTTTTGGAAAGCATTGTTTCCCTTCTGAGAAGATTGGCTGAGAGAGTTTTTCTTTTTTTTCGCCATGGTCTTTTTGAGCCATAACACTGATAAGTTAAAGTTTTAGATATTTATATAGGAAATGTAATTATTTTTTCAATTACATACATAAAGTAGAACTCTAGGCGACACCTATGAAGTATTTATTAATTAAGGGATGCATTTCAGTCAACGAGAGGTAGTTCTTGTCAATTTAGGTGCCGACCTTTTTTCTGTTTTCGAAAACAAGAATCACTCTGTGTCAGAGTTCCGTTTCTTACAGTTGATTTTAAATTCTTCGTTTGTGGTGTTTTATGGGGCTTGTCGTATACAATGCGTTATTAAAGTTGAGGGATTATATTTTATTTTTATTCTATGATTTATTTGGGGAGTAACTTTTAGATATTGTCAAGAGTTAAATTTATGGTTTATTTAAAGATTTCTGCTTTTTTTTCTTTTGGCCCTAAGTTTGGGGATTTTCGTTATTTTCCAGATTTAAATACTTTTTTTATTATTAGTTTTAAGTATTATTTTTGTATAGTAATTCACATCCTTATTCTTGTTAATAGATTTTTAAGTTGTTTTTAAAAACCAAATCTTTTATTTAAAGAAACCACCTGCTAGTTAAAATAAATCTATTCTAGAAGAAGATACCATTGTTGTTGCAGTTTGTTGTTGTTCGAGTGGCCGCTAAATTGGTGATATAAGATGTTTAATTAAATTTATACTAACAATTGTATTTGGTAACATTGTAAATTATAGTTTACGAAGAAACCTACAGAGTACCTTTGATTTTACTTTTCATATCTTAGTTAATTTCAGTATTGTGAAAGGGTTGCCCGCTATGTCTCAAATAAATAAATAAAATAAATAAATAATTTTAAATGTAATAAATAACTACTCTATAACCCTGTTACAAATAAATAGTAGGTGAAAGTGTACATATGCTATTTTGTTGTCAATTCGGTAACAGTACCGAATTGACTACCAAAGCACAGGTTTACTATGTTATAATAACACTAATAAAGACTAAGTTTTGGTCGAAACGTTTGTTTTTAATGTTAATATTTTTAAATAAAATTATGATTCAAGAAAAAAGCTATTAGCCCTTACGAATCTTAACCCAAGAAAACTCCCTAGATATATATATATATATATATATATATATATATATATATATATATATATATATATATATATAATATTAAACTCTGTAAAACCAGTTTTTAAAAACAATTTTTATTTCCAAAATTAATCTTAACAGTTCAAGATCTGATTCTAAACTAAACTACTTGGTTCACACGCAAAAAGCATCTCGGCGACGGAAAACGCTGATGTTGCTTGTTCCCTAGTTCAAGGTTGGCTTGCCTACATGAGAACGATGAAGGTTATTATAATAACACGGATAAGGTGTCCTATAACTCCTCCACCCTTAGAAGGAAGCATCCCCTGGGAGGCTGATTTTCTTCGCTACTTCTTCTGACTTGGCTTCTTGCATCACGGCTGGGTTTCTTCTTTTCTTCCATTTTAGTACCAAGTATATAATAGTGGCTATTATGGAAACATACAGGATGATTGTGCTAGGAATGTGAAGTTGGACCGGTTCTTCATCCGCAATTGGTATAATGGTATTTGCAGGTATACCCTTAAAATCTAATTTTTTAAGGTCTATTTTGCAATTGATTTTTAGAAGGGATTCGAAATTTAAGATGTTTTCGTATCTTAGGTCGTAAGGTAAAGAATTTTTGTAGTGAAATGCGATTCTTGCAATTTCATGGAAAAGTTCTTGAGAGTTTATTATACTAGGATGTAAGGTGTTTAATTTACAAAATGTTATTGAATTTTCGATATCTTGGAGTGTGTTAAATATTGCGTTATACAGGATGTTTAGCTGGTTAAACAAGTCCTTTGCAAGTAAAATGTTATTATTTTTAGAATTCTCTTTAACAATTTGGTGAAGTTGTATTATTCGTGATTTAAGAAGTATTTCGTTATGTTGGATATTTTGTACTGTCGAATTAAAATTATCAATTATTTGTTTGTTTACAGAGTATTGATATTTTAATTGACTTTGTAAGTTATTTTCGTTTTTCTCGAGATTTAAAATTTTGTATATTTTTTCACCGTCAGAGGCGTCTAGATTCCCTGTGATGCTCTTAATTATAGAACCAAATCCATCGATTAAACCTCTTTTCGAGATCTTATTTTTTCCGTGAATTCTAATGTTATTTAGTTTTTCTAAAATTAATATTTTACTATACTTAATTATCTTATCGTAGTTTTCTAATTCTTTACTTAACATGCTATCATTAATATAACTAAATCTAAGATTATCATACTGCATATTTAACTTATCATACTCCTCGTATAATGGTTGGAGATTATAATAATGTACAAAAGTGTGTTCGCTTCTCTGAAGACGTGCAGGGCCCAAGTCTATGGGAAGTACGCCTAGGTTTTCGGTTACGTTTCGGATTTCTGTCCCTTGTCCGAGGGCGAGGAACCTGAAATAATTAGGGAAGAATGAGCTTTCTTCTTTTTTGGGCTTTTAATATTTGAAGCGTGAATTTTTAATGTTTTATTGCCGTGAGTAGGTGCAATTTTGGCAGTTTTAGTATTTGGATCTACTGAAACAATATTTTCGGGTTTGTATTTGTTCTTTGTTTTACTTTGTTTTTGGGTATTTTTAACAAATACTTTTTCGGGGATTTCTGGGAGTTTCTCGCGATTTTCGTTAACTTTGTTTATCGAGCTAATTTTTTTGTTTTGAATGTCCTCGTTAATTTTTTGGTATAATAGTCTAACTTTTTCTTTATGATTTTTGACATAGTTATTAACTAGCTGATTTTCTAAGTCAATGTTAAAAGGGGATTCGGTGTTTAAATGCCCAGTTATAATTTCATATGATTTCAAGTTCGTAACAGAATGAATAGTGTTATTATATGCCAAAAGAGCATAGTTTACCTTTATTTCGATAGGTTCCGATTTGTATTCGCTCTGATTATTTAGTAATCTCACGTGTTCGATCAAAGTTGAGTGGAAACGTTCGATTACTCCGTTAGATTCAGGATGTTGACTACTGATAAAATGAACTTTTATTTTATGTGTTTTAAGTAGTTCTTGGACTACAGTATTTTTAAATTCGTTCCCGTTGCCTGAAATGATTTGTTCGGGTATGTAGTGGTGTGTGAAATATTTAACGAGCTTATTAGACACTTCGATGCCTTGCGCAAAGTCAAGTTTATACGCTTGTGCATATTTTGAAAAGGAATCAATTATTGTAAGAAATTTGCAATTTTCAAGAGAAATAGTGTCTACATGTACTATTTGGAATGGTCTAGTGGCTGTAGGCGTAATGTTGTATTCGACTCTTATGGGTCTGCGACGTATTTTGTAATTAAACAAAGTTCGCAATTATTTATGAAATTTTGGATAGTTCTTTTTGTTCTTTGCTGGTTTGGCCAGTAGTAAGTTGATTTTATTCTTTTCTCAGTTTCTTCTATTCCTCTGTGGTTAGTCTTTCCTTCATGATGGTTTCGTATAATTTGGTCTATTTCCTCTTCGATTGTGACGTCAATCAATTTCTTCGTACGCTTTATTAGTTTTATTTGCGAATTTTTAAAGTGTTGTTGAAGGACATTGCTAAATGTTTCGTATATAGGGTCTTCAAAATATACATAATATTTAGTATGAGGAACTATGCGTTCTTTTAAAAATTTAACAATATCTTGTTCTAAATTATTTTGGGAGAGTTGAATGAGAGTGCGTTGTTTTGTTTTGAATAGTTTTATTACGGACGGTTCTGCGGGGTTAAAGTTTACCAGAGAAATTATGATTTGATTTTTCCCGTAATTTACTGGGCAATCCACGATTGGAATACCGATAAGTGGGTTTTCGTGACTAGAGTGTACCGTGGCGTCGTCTTCTACGGGGTTCAATTGATTGTCTAAGTCTCCCGCTTCTGCAATTACTGATTCAGCATTTTCATTTTCCAATTCCCTATGAAAATTCTCCATATATCCGAAAATGTCTTGTATTAGTTTCGATGGTCCTGTTTCGTTTAGGTTGAGTTCTATACGAGATAGGGCATCTGCGTTTTTGTTCAAGCTACCTTTTTTGTATATAATCTCATAGTCAAACTCTTCAAGTTTTAATCTCCACCTGATCAACTTGGAATTTGGTTCTTTCAGAGAAAACAGCCATTGTAGTGGTTTGTGTTGTCTGTAACGATTTTAAATTTTCGTCCGAATAAGTATGGTCGGAAATATTTTGTCGCCCACACTATTGGTAATAATTCTTTTTCGATCGTTGAATAATTTATTTCCGATTCGCTAAGTGTTCTGCTAGCGTACGCCCCTGGTAAATCTGACCCAATTTTTCCTTGTGACAATACGGCTCCTAACGTAAAATTACTTGCGTCTGTTGTCAGTATAAACAATTCTTCGAAATTAGGATATTTTAATATGGGTTCATTAGATAATAGTTGTTTACATAATTCAAAACAGCTGATATAATCGGGGTCTTTTATATTGATAATAGCGTCCTTCTTTAACCGTTTTGTTAATGGTTTAGTGAGTTTTGCGAAGTCTTTGACGAATTTTCTGTAGTAGCCTAATAGACCAAGAAAGCCTTTTAATTCTTTAGGATTTTTAGGAATTGGGTATTTTTGTATAGCGCGTATTTTATCGGGATTTGGTTTTATTCCTTCCGGTGTTACGATGTGTCCCAAATATGCCACTTCCTTTCTAAGAAATTCTGACTTGTCTAGCTGTATCTTAAAGTTTGCAGTTCTTAGGCGTTCAAATACCTCTCTAAGCCTTAGTATGTGTTCTTGTAAGCTTGTAGAGAATATTATAATATCATCAAGATATACTAAACATCTTTCATTTTGAACACCTCTCAAGATATTGTCCATTACCCTTTGGAAAGTTGCTGGCGCATTTCTTAAGCCAAAAGGCATACGCAGATATTCATAATGGCCTTGCTCAGTATTGAACGCTGTCTTTTGTATGTCTTCTTCGGCCATTTCTATTTGATGGAATCCCGACGCTAGGTCCAGGGTTGAAAAATATTGGCATCTGCCTAATTTATCGAGTAAATCGGCAATATTTGGTAGCGGATATCGATCTCCTATCGTTTTATCGTTCAATTTACGATAATCTACCACAATTCGCCATTTCCGATTTCCTGATGCATCCATTTTTTTGGGAACTACCCAGATCGGTGAAGACCAGGGTGAACTAGAAGGTCTTATGATATTTTGGTCTAACATATCTTGAATTTGTTTATGCACTTCTTTTTTGTGTATTTCAGGGTACCTGTACGACTTTGTATACACCGGTATTTCGTCTTTAGTCTTAATAGAATGTTTGACTTCGTTAGTAAAGGTCAATTGATTTCCTTCGATATGAAAGATATCAGAATATTCCTTAACTAGGTTTAAGATAGCTGAACGCTCTTCAGGATTCATATGTTCAGTCCTAACTTTTGAAATATCGAACCTAAATTTTTCCCTGTAATATTGATTTAAATTAGAATTAATCTGGTCCCTACATTCAAATTGATTAAAATCAATAACATCGATTGGTTCTAAAACTTCGAGTTTTTTTGAATTTTCCGAGGGATTTAAAATAGTACATATTGCCTCGTATTTATTTACACGCGTCACACATTCCGGTATTTCCACTCCACATGTTTTCATATATGGTATAATAACGTCACCGTTTTCAATATTATTTACTCATATCTTAACTACTTGCTCACAGCGAGGTTGTAATATGATGTTATTAGAGACAACGTTCCTACTTTCGTGGTACAATATATTTGCCTGACTTTCAGGTGTAACTAGTATATTTTTATCGAGAATAATATTAGCATTTAATAATTTTAAATTATCTATTCCTAATAGACAATCGAATTGGCTATGAAAATTAAACAGATAGAATTTTAAACACTTTTTGTTTTTCCCGAATATTTTTGGACAAGGTATAACAGCGCTAAAGTTTTCTATAGATGTACCGTGTGCTGTAAAAATTTTAAATGGATCCTTTTTTATTGAATTTTTATAATATTTTTGAGCAATTTCAGGTCGTATAAAAGATTTTGTACTTCCCGTATCGATTAAAACTTTTAAGTTGTTTTCTGGGAAAATAATAAACGGTAGTTTGCTATCGTTTATATACAGGTTCATTAGTTCGAATTTTGGGGGTTGTGGTTCTCCACAATTTCCGTTATTTCCGGTATATTTGTTTCCGAGGCTGATGGGTGAAAAAACTGATCAATTAGTTCAGTATTTTCATCCTCTAAATACTCTTCTGAATATTCCGCTGGTTGGTCTTCGATATTATACAATTCTTCTACTACGTAATTAGGCCTTGAATTTGTTTGCCTAAAATTTTGGGAATTTGTTCTAAAATTATGATTGGGTTGTCTAAAATTTTGATTGCTTTGATTTGGCCTGAAAGTATTTACTGTTGAAATGCTCATGGGTGTTGGTTTAGGTAAATTTAAATTTTTATTTTGGTTTCCACCGAAAACATTTTGATTGTTAACAGGCACACTTGGACCTAGTCTAGTGGTAAAATTATTTTGACTTGTAAATAAGTTTTGGTTATTGCGATTGAAATGAGCAACATTGCCTTGATTGTTAAAATGAGCTAATTGAAACGGATAATTCCTTCGCACAATTTGTGTGTGGGAATTATTATTATTCTTATTTTGAAAACTTGTAGATGGTTTATTTGGCGCTTTGTTTTTATTTTGACATGATTCTAATTGAAAATCATTGGTTAACATGCCAAGAGCTTCATTCAAATTATGCGGATTTTTGGTTCTCATTAAGGAGCCAATGGGATCTTTGAGGCCTCTAAGTAATACTCTTAAAGCTAACGCATTATGGTATTCTTTAAGTATCAAACATGCATTGTTTGCGCTGTGTGTTGTAATATAAGAACAAATTAAATTAAGTATTTGTTGAATTCTTGAATAAAACTCGAAAGGAGATTCGTTTTGTTGTTGCTTATAGTCTGCCAATTCAAGTGCTAAAGTGAATAAATCTCTTTTATCCGCATATGCGTGAATAAGAGATGTTTTTAGGTCATCGAATTTTCGTATGACACAAGAAGAAATATTAATGGCAGCTTCACCTTTAATTTTTGAAATTATACTAGACATGAGATATTAATTTTGAAAATTATCCTCATCCTCAGTATCGTAAAATTTCGTTACTAATTTTTGACAAATCTCTAAAAATCTAGGGAGAAGCTCTGCTTCACCACAAAAATCTGAGATCATATTTAAATATTCAGATTTTAATGTTGGGGTGCCATTTTTATTCTAATTTGGCTTAAAGAAGTTTCAATAAAATTTAATTCTTTATGAAATTTATTTTCTTCAAAATTTTTTGTAATTGGAGATCTCGAACGTGATCTACTTTTTCTTGAACGATTCAAGAGGGGTGAGTCAGAATCAGAATTAGATGTACTACTAGATTTACTACGGGGGCCTCTATAAGACATAAAGAGCACTTACAGCGTTAGCATCAAAATCTCCATGAAATAATCCAAGAGCACTGATTTTCCTTCAGGAACTCTTCTCACTAGGTTACTTATCCCTTTCGCCTAGCTGGACACTTATATCACGATTTAGAGAGTTTTTTTATACACCGCGATGGTATAAAAAATTTTCGAATTTTCGATTGGTCTTTTAATTATTAAAACAAACCGGTATTATGTCCCTTAATGCCGTTTTGACCAATCCTACCGACTGCGCCACTTAAATGTTAAACTCTGTAAAACCCGTTTTTAAAAACAATTTTTATTTCCAAAATTAATCTTAACAGTTCAAGATCTGATTCTAAACTAAACTACTTGGTTCACACGCAAAAAGCATCTCGGCGACGGAAAACGCTGATGTTGCTTGTTCCCTGGTTCAAGGTTGGCTTGCCTACGTGAGAACGATGAAGGTTATTATAATAACACGGATAAGGTGTCCCATAACTTATATATATATATATATATATATATATATATATATATATATATATATATATATATATATATATATATATATATATATATATATATATATATATATATATATATATATATATATATATATATATATTATAGTCATATCGAATTGTTGTATCAAATTTGACTGATTTATTAAAGAATTACTTCCTGCATTTTAGTGATCAATTAAACAACACCCTGTAAAACTCTGTCTGTAACCAATACCCCGTCAATGCTAATAAAACGTCTAGAGTAAAAAATGCGAAAACCGTTTCGGCAAAAAAGTCCAGAATTCACAAAAGTTTTATTATAGCCGCTATATCGTAATTATTATTTTACATCCGACATAACTGCAAAAGCGAATTATAGTAAAATCTACAAAATACATTAAATTAGTGTGTAAATTGTTGCTTTGTCACACCCTGTATCCAAACTTCTTAATATTAATGATGATGGTATAACTACTGATCATACATTAGGTGATACAAATTTGTAATATATACACGTTAAGTTAGCACTCCACTTGGATGAATATGTCAACATTTTCTCGTATACTGCAAACAAATGAAAATATCAAAAATCGCTAAAGATAATTTTCTTGTATTTTGTCAAACATCATTTTGGTAAAAAGCAAACAAAAATAGTCTGATAATTTTGAGCGTTAACAAACTTTTGAATTTTCACTCAATAAATGTACTGTTGTTTATACGCATATGCAGTCACGCAAGTAGAGGCACATACCTAACAGAACGGCTAAAAAACATCAAAAACGGTATCTCGATATTGTGTTGCGCAATTGAAACGACCATCTTTAAACTTTTCTCAAAAAAAAATCGTGATGCGTTATTTCTGGCCAGCATTTTAGAATAAGATACATCAATACCTTTTATTATGTGTTCAAGGTTTTCCCGTATATTCTTGGGACCTACTTAGATAGTTTATTTGAATAGATACCGAAATTTCAAAATAGAAAAGTTGCAAGGTCTTTTATGAGTCATTAGAATTTGTTACCAAAAATGTAAAAATATTTTTGGAAATATCGATTTTTTTTAATGGAACACTCTGTATATTATCTCGAATTCCTAAAAAAAAATATTTCAAATATATATACTTTTAATACACATCGGGTACTAGTTTTTGATATATAAACGTCTAAAAGAATAAAAAAATACATGGACAGCTCGTACTTAAAAAATATCATAGAAAGTTTCGAGATAGACAAACACCAAGCCGAATAACAACATCAAACATCGTTAAACTATTAACACTAAAGAATATTTAAATATTTTATTATATTTTGAAGGTACAACTTTTATTTTTAAACTTTTGTTGTTTGTCTTAATCTATTTATTTATGCTTTAGAAAATCAAGCAGCAACTGCTTTTAACAAATCCTGGCATAAAATTTACTCGGTTCTAAAACATTATAAATACTACAAGCCCTACCAGAAAATGTAAAGAATAGTAACGACCAATTAAGTAAATTTGTCAAACGTAATTTTATTTTTACTAACGAGGCAACATTTACTACTGGGGGCATATTTAACCGAAAAAAACAAGCATTTTTGGTCTAAACAAAATCGGTGAGCTCTTCAAGCAGTGAAAATTCAAGAAAGAGGTCTCTACATATTTGCTGTAGTCTTCTTTATGCTCAAAATACTCAAATTATTGATCCTATATTTTTAAATGGCAATCTAACTAGACAAAGGTATCATGAATTATTACAAAATAAAATCTGGGTTCATTTAGAACAACTCATATCTTAATTTGATATGACAACAAAATGGTGCCCGTCCTCATAATGTCCAGCCAGTCACCAACTATCTAAATGACAGGTATCCATTGTGGATAGGAAGACAATTTCAGGATCGTTAGGTTGGCCAGCGAGCAGTCCCGATCTTTCCCCATTAAACATGTTTTTGTGGCATTATCTAAAAAAACAAAGATACTGAGGCCAAAAACCATCCAAGCTGTAGAGGAAAAAATACGCCAAGCAATCAATGAGTTAAACACTTAGTTAACTCAATATGCCTTTGAAACAATTCACAGATAATTTTTAAGAAATATTCAAATATGTATTTTGAACTAAGGGGGCTACATAAAAACCAAAACTGAGTTCTATTAATTTATAATTTGTTGCTTTATATTATTGATATGGATATATGGATTGCTCAATATGATAAAATGGTCACTCATACTGGGACAGTACTACACTACATACTAAATGTAATACTGGTTTCCGGCTGCAGACCCATAGGTATTTTGGCAAAGTATGCACTAGCACTATCATGCGGGAAGTAAATACTAAAATCGAAAAAAGAGAATGCGGTTCCACACACCTTTATCCAAAGTTTTTCGCCGGAAGAGATATATGTAGAATAGCAAAAATTATATATATATATATATATATATATATATATATATATATATATATATAAAACCACAACTGCGCACCCCCACTCTTAGTTTTGCTATAAATACGCACCGATCCTTTGCTAGAACTTCATTCACCACTATGCCACTAAACAAGCAAGTTGTTCGGGTTCGCCCCTACGGTATTCATGGAAAAGTGGTATCTGTCGGCTCCACCGAGCATATACGCTCGATAAATTGAGATTGGCTATGCATCAAATGCATATATGTGGGCAAGGATTTAGATCCACCCCAACCAGTCCAAACCAAACCAGTCCTTTTTAGAACTGCACAATACTTTGATCGTAGTTAAAAATATGCTGGCTATTAAATTAGCCAGCACTGTGGACTTGGGCATACCACCTGAGGATACCACTAACATCAAAAAAATGCGCCGTTAACACTACTCCATGGGTTTTAACCTAGAGTGGTGAGGAAACGAGTTCAAGTATAAACAAAATTTGACGGCGAGTTCCTAGATTTCTGTAGCAGCTAGTCAAATCCGAAAGCTCGGTTACATAACGAATTATAAAAATATATAAATATATAATATATATATATATATATATATATATATATATATATATATATATATATATATATATATATATATATATATATATATATATATATATATATATATATATATATATATATATATATATATATATATATATATATATATATATATATATATATATATATATATATATATATATATATATATATATATATATATATATATATATATATATATATATATATATATATATATATATATATATATATATATATATATATATATATATATATATATATATATATATATATATATATATATATATATATATATATATATATATATATATATATATATATATATATATTTATATATAAGCTGCTACAGAAATCTAGGAACTCGCCGTCAAATTTTGTTTATACTTGAACTCGTTTCCTCACCACTCTAGGTTAAAACCCATGGAGTAGTGTTAACGGCGCATTTTTTTGATGTTAGTGGTATGCCCAAGTCCACAGTGCTGGCTAATTTAATAGTCAGCATATTTTTAAGTACGATCAAAGTATTGTGCAGTTCTAAAAAGGACTGGTTTGGTTTGGACTGGTTGGGGTGGATCTAAATCCTTGCCCACATATATGCATTTGATGCATAGCCAATCTCAATTTATCGAGCGTATATGCTCAGTGGAGCCGACAGATACCACTTTTCCATGAAAACCGTAGGGGCGAACCCGAACAACTTGCTTGTTTAGTGGCATAGTGGTGAATGAAATTCTAGCAAAGGATCGGTGCGTATTTATAGCAAAACTAAGAGTGGGGGTGCGCAGTTGTGGTTTTATATATATATATAGATATATATATATATATATATATATATATATATATATATATATATATATATATGTATATATATATATATATATATATATATATATATATATATAATTTTTGCTATTCTACATATATCTGTTCCGGCGAAAAACTTTGGATAAAGGTGTGTGGAACCGCATTCTCTTTTTTCGATTTTGGTATTTACTTCCCGCATGATAGTGCTAGTGCATACTTTGCCAAAATACCTATGGGCCTGCAGCCGGAAACCAGTATTACATTTAGTATGTAGTGTAGTACTGTCCCAGTATGAGTGACCATTTTGTCATATCGAGCAATCCATATATCCATATCAATAATATAAAGGAACAAATTATAAATTAATAGAACTCAGTTTTGGTTTTTATGTAGCCCCCTTAGTTCAAAATACATATTTGAATATTTCTTAAAAATTATCTGTGAATTGTTTCAAAGGCATATTGAGTTAACTAAGTGTTTAACTCATCGATTGCTTGGCGTATTTTTTCCTCTACAGCTTGGATGGTTTTTGGCCTCAGTATCTTTGTTTTTTTAGATAATGCCACAAAAACATTTTTAATGGGGAAAGATCGGGACTGCTCGCTGGCCAACCTAACGATCCTGAAATTGTCTTCCTATCCACAATGGATACCTGTCATTTAGATAGTTGGTGACTGGCTGGACATTATGAGGACGGGCACCATTTTGTTGTCATATCAAATTAAGATATGAGTTGTTCTAAATGAACCCAGATTTTATTTTGTAATAATTCATGATACCTTTGTCTAGTTAGATTTCCATTTAAAAATATAGGATCAATAATTTGAGTATTTTGAGCGTAAAGAAGACTACAGCAAATATGTAGAGACCTCTTTCCTTGAATTTTCACTGCTTGAAGAGCTCACCGATTTTGTTTAGACCAAAAATGCTTGTTTTTTTCGGTTAAATATGCCTCCAGTAGTAAATGTTGCCTCGTTAGTAATATATATATATATGTATATATATATATATATATATATATATATATATATATATATATATATATATATATATATATATATATATATATATATATATATATATATATATATATATATATATATATATATATATATATATATATATATATATATATATATATATATATATATATATATATATATTTATATATATATATATATATATATATATATATATATATATATATATATATATAATATGTAACCGAGCTTTCGGATTTGACAAGCTGCTACAGAAATCTAGGAACTCGCCGTCAAATTTTGTTTATACTTGAACTCGTTTCCTCACCACTCTAGGTTAAAACCCATGGAGTAGTGTTAACGGCGCATTTTTTTGATGTTAGTGGTATCCTCAGGTGGTATGCCCAAGTCCACAGTGCTGGCTAATTTAATAGCCAGCATATTTTTAACTACGATCAAAGTATTGTGCAGTTCTAAAAAGGACTGGTTTGGTTTGGACTGGTTGGGGTGGATCTAAATCCTTGCCCACATATATGCATTTGATGCATAGCCAATCTCAATTTATCGAGCCTATATGCTCGGTGGAGCCGACAGATACCACTTTTCCATGAATACCGTAGGGGCGAACCCGAACAACTTGCTTGTTTAGTGGCATAGTGGTGAATGAAGTTCTAGCAAAGGATCGGTGCGTATTTATAGCAAAACTAAGAGTGGGGGTGCGCAGTTTATATATATATATATATATATATATATATATATATATATATATATATATATATATATATATATATATATAATTTTTGCTATTCTACATATATCTGTTCCGGCGAAAAACTTTGGATAAAGGTGTGTGGAACCGCATTCTCTTTTTTCGATTTTAGTATTTACTTCCCGCATGATAGTGCTAGTGCATACTTTGCCAAAATACCTATGGGTCTGCAGCCGGAAACCAGTATTACATTTAGTATGTAGTGTAGTACTGTCCCAGTATGAGTGACCATTTTGTCATATCGAGCAATCCATATATCCATATCAATAATATAAAGTAACAAATTATAAATTAATAGAACTCAGTTTTGGTTTTTATGTAGCCCCCTTAGTTCAAAATACATATTTGAATATTTCTTAAAAATTATCTGTGAATTGTTTCAAAGGCATATTGAGTTAACTAAGTGTTTAACTCATCGATTGCTTGGCGTATTTTTTCCTCTACAGCTTGGATGGTTTTTGGCCTGAGTATCTTTGTTTTTTTAGATAATGCCACAAAAACATGTTTAATGGGGAAAGATCGGGACTGCTCGCTGGCCAACCTAACGATCCTGAAATTGTCTTCCTATCCACAATGGATACCTGTCATTTAGATAGTTGGTGACTGGCTGGACATTATGAGGACGGGCACCATTTTGTTGTCATATCAAATTAAGATATGAGTTGTTCTAAATGAACCCAGATTTTATTTTGTAATAATTCATGATACCTTTGTCTAGTTAGATTGCCATTTAAAAATATAGGATCAATAATTTGAGTATTTTGAGCATAAAGAAGACTACAGCAAATATGTAGAGACCTCTTTCCTTGAATTTTCACTGCTTGAAGAGCTCACCGATTTTGTTTAGACCAAAAATGCTTGTTTTTTTCGGTTAAATATGCCTCCAGTAGTAAATGTTGCCTCGTTAGTAAAAATAAAATTACGTTTGACAAATTTACTTAATTGGTCGTTACTATTCTTTACATTTTCTGGTAGGGCTTGTAGTATTTATAATGTTTTAGAACCGAGTAAATTTTATGCCAGGATTTGTTAAAAGCAGTTGCTGCCTCGGGAATCGATCGCTCAGGATTTTCTAAAGCATAAATAAATAGATTAAGACAAACAACAAAAGTTTAAAAATAAAAGTTGTACCTTCAAAATATAATAAAATATTTAAATCTTCTTTAGTGTTAATAGTTTAACGATGTTTGATGTTGTTATTCGGCTTGGTGTTTGTCTATCTCGAAACTTTCTATGATATTTTTTAAGTACGAGCTGTCGATGTATTTTTTTATTCTTTTAGACGTTTATATATTAAAAACTAGTACCCGATGTGTATTAAAAGTATATATATTTGAAATAATTTTTTTTAGGAATTCGAGATAATATACAGAGTGTTCCATTAAAAAAAATCGATATTTCCAAAAATATTTTTACATTTTTGGTAACAAATTCTAATGACTCATAAAAGACCTTGCAACTTTTCTATTTTGAAATTTCGGTATCTATTCAAATAAACTATCTAAGTAGGTCCCAAGAATATACGGGAAAACCTTGAACACATAATAAAAGGTATTGATGTATCTTATTCTAAAATGCTGGCCAGAAATAACGCATCACGATTTTTTTTTGAGAAAAGTTTAAAGATGGTCGTTTCAATTGCGCAACACAATATCGAGATACCGTTTTTGATGGTTTTTAGCCGTTCTGTTGGGTATGTGCCTCTACTTGCGTGACTGCATATGCGTATAAACAACAGTACATGTATTGAGTGAAAATTCAAAAGTTTGTTAACGGTCAAAATTATCAGACTATTTTTGTTTGCTTTTTACCAAAATGATGTTTGACAAAATACAAGAAAATTATTTTTAGCGATTTTTGATATTTTCATTTGTTTGCAGTATACGAGAAAATGTTGACATATTCATCCAAGTGGAGTGCTAACTTAACATGTATATATTACAAATTTGTATCACCTAATGTATGATCAGTAGTTATACCATCATCATTAATATTAAGAAGTTTGGATACAGGGTGTGACAAAGCAACAATTTACACACTAATTTAATGTATTTTGTAGATTCTACTATAATTCGCTTTTGCAGTTATGTCGGATGTAAGATAATAATTACGATATAGCAGCTATAATAAAACTTTTGTGAATTCTGGACTTTTTTGCCGAAACGGTTTTCGCATTTTTTACTCTAGACGTTTTATTAGCATTGACGGGGTACTGGTTACAGACAGAGTGTTACAGGGTGTTGTTTAATTTATCACTAAAAATGCAGGAAGTAATTCTTTAATAAATCAGTCAAATTTGATACAACAATTCGATATGACTATAATACATTTTAGAAAAATCTACAGGGTGTTATTTTTTCACAGATCGCGATTACTTTTACCCTCCCGCCTCGAAATTTTTACTGCGATGCCACTGGCCATTTTTACAAAACTTAAATTCTTTACTCTGTACTGTAACTTTTTTGCCTCTAGGACTTTTTCGATACTTCATCCCGTTTAGAACGTATTTAATAAAATATATATTTTTGACGAATGCCAAATAATTTCTAAACCGTACAAAATGTACATAAAAAATCTTAGAGACCAAAAAGTTACAGAATGGAATAAGGAATTTAAATTTGTTGTAAAAATGGCCGGCGGCGTCGCAGTAAAAATTTCGGGGCTTGGGGGATGAAAGTAACACCCTGTAGTTTCTTCGTAAATGTATTATAAACATTTAGAAGGTATTTCTCACAGAATACAGTGTATCAAATTACTTTCTTTAGTGGAACAGGATTGCAAAATTTGGTGTAACATTTGTCATGCTAGCGCGCTTCTGCTGCGATAGAAGACACTTTCAATTCTCTTGGCAACCGCTTCAGCCAACTTATGTTTTCGTAAACCAGTGAGTGACAAATAACAACAGCATATACAGCAATTACCATCTTCGATGCAGTACCTACTCGTAAAGGGTAATGACATGTGGAAGTGTGGAATGTCTTGCTATATAATAACAGGTAAATAGGCAGCGAATTATATGACTGGCCCTGGTTATATTTGGGTATCATTTACCAACGTACTATATATATATATATATATATATATATATATATATATATATATATATAATATATGTATATAATTTTAAAAAGACGACTGCTTACATAGGAAAAGAAATATCAAAACATACTAAAATATACGACACTTACTTTAAAAAATAAAACTACTTCTGAAGGTCCCATATACCGAAAAAAGCATATTTATATTTGGCAGGAAATATATGTTAGAACCTACAAATTTGTACGTAAAATATATTTGACTTTCGATTTTAATAATTTAACCGCACCTAGAAACATTTAAGGAGATATTTTGCAAATTTCTTATATATTTATATATATATATATATATACATATATATATATATATATATATATATATATATATATATATATATATATATATATATATATATATATATATATATATATATATATATATATATATATATATATATATATATATATATATATATATATATATATATATATATATATATATATATATATATATATATATATATATTATATATGTGTGTGTGTGTGTTGATTCTTAGTCCTTCACGGATAGTATTGAATAAGAATTAGCACAAGTAACGATATATATATGAAGTTAGTTATATATAAATTTGTCACCCATAAATGTATCTTAAGTTTCTATTTCTCGAAATCTCCTTGTTTAATAAAAATATATATGCTATTGGTTGAACTATACTAGAACTGAATAAATGAAATATTTATGAACATATAAATGACTCTCTCTCTCTATATATATATATATATATATATATATATATATATATATATATTACATATGTATATATATATATATATATATATATATATATATATATATATATATATATATATATATATATATATATCAACCAAATCTGCGTCAGTTTTGTTAAGGGCGTTTTGTCATATTTCCAATAATAAGGGTGGGGGAAGGTGACAAATAAATCAACTTTCAAAGCGCTCTGTCTCCTACGTCTTCTATTTAATGTTATCCAATTGGCTAATTGTTTGAAAGAGCATTTAAAGCTCTTTTAACTACTGTCATTTTGGTGCTTGATAGTTCTTGGTACACTAACTAGAGGGCGTTGTTTAAACAAAACTGCATTTTTAGAGATTTACTTGAAAAAATTAAATGGAACGGTATGCTTTTAGCAGTGTTATTTTAAAGAGGAAAAAAGTGCCTAAATTCTGGCGAAAACCGCGTTTTAATATATTTATTCATTTTTTAGTTATTTGAAAATAACTTGTTTTCCACTGTTAAAAAAAAATATTAGCTTTTAATCATAACTAAATGTTATTATTCTGTGACAAAGTATTCTTTATTACAACTTGAAAGCAAAATATTCCTTATTACAATAGTGTTGGCTTTACCTCACACTTTATCCAGGCTTGGTACTGGTCCAAATTTATTTATTATCAAACATTTGAAGCGTGTTTAAAAGCCAACGGGCTATAACAGTAACAAAACCGAAAACCCATTAAGTAAATCACTAACAACATATAAGAATAATAACGATAACACACAAATCTTAAAAAAATACAATTAACAAAAATGTCTTTACAAATGTTCAAATTGTTTTCCATTATTTTCAATAAAACGATCAAGTCTTTGCCGAGTGCGGCGACTTCAATTTCAGCTCTCAAAATGCTAGCTATAGCATTTCGAATTATTTCAATCATATTTTCTGGCGTGGTAGGGCGCGTTTCAAACAGAATGTCTTTTATTCTTCCCCACAAATAAAAATCAAGCACAGAGAAGTCCGGGGATCTAGCAGGCCATGAAAACAAACTGCCTCGTCCTATCCAGCCGTTTCGATAATATTCGTCTAAAAAATTACCAACTGACCTGGAGAAGTGTTCCGGACAACCATCATGTTGAAACTACATTTGTCTTCTGATTTCTAAACGAATATCTTCCAATAGTGCAAGCAACTCATTTGTTAAGAAGTTTAGATAAACTTCGCCGTTTAAATGATCATTAAAAAAAATGGGCCAATTATGTGGCCATCCAGTACGCCACACCAATCGTTTACACTCCATCGATTTTGATTGTCGACTTCACGCATCCAGTGAGGTTTAACTGATGACCAATAGTGCATATTATGTAAACTGCCCCCTCCAGTGTTCGTGAAGGTTGCTTCATCTGTCCTTAATATACGGGACAAAAAATAGGGATTCTCGACAATCATAGATCTTAGTAGCAGTGATCTAATCTTGAATCAAAATCGCCGTCTGTCAGAGCTTGGTGCAGAGTAACGTGATATGGATGTAATTTATTGTCTAACAAAATTCGATGTACCGTCGACTTACTAATTCCCAGGTCCAACGAAATTACTCTGATGCTTAAATGTGGATTAATTTAAACGTAAGCAAGAATATTGATAATGTTATCCTCATTTCTAATTGCACGATTTCTTCTAGGCACTGAAATCGGATTCACTTGACCAAATTCGCGCAAATTTTTAGCTAAACGCATAAATACTCTTTTACTGAAATGTCTTCTATCAGGATATTTAGCTGCATATACCCGCGCGGTTATATTCGCATTTTCGACATTTTGGAAGTATACGGCTAACATGTCGTAAGCTTCTTCAATGGAATAAGACATTTTTACCAAGTCAGTTTAAGAAAATTATGATAACATTATACTCGCAAATACTAAATAAGCTCTAACAATAAATATGCTTTGTTGCTTATTTGAAGTTTGACATACGGCCATTTTTAAATTGAGTACCGCGCCAGCCAACCACGTTTAATTTGCCTTTTTTGTTTTTACCCAGCCTACTTGCAATATTTTAACGTTGACGCGTAACTAAAATAGTCTTAGTTATTAACGTTATGTCTGTGGATATTAACATTAATACAAATAATGATTTACTTTAATATAGAATATTTTTAAAATTAGGAATTAGGTTTTAGGATTAACCATTTTTATGAATGCTTCATAGGAAATAACTAAAAAATGAATAAAGATATCAAAACGCGGTGTTCGCCAGAATTCAGACAATTTTTTCCTCTTTAAAATCACACTGTTAAAAGCATGCATACTGTTCCATTTGATTTTTCCGAGAAAGTCTCTAAAAATTGACTTTTGTTTAATCAATGCCCTCTAGTTAGTGTACCAAGAATTATCGAGAGCCAAAAATGACAGTAGTTAAAGAGCTTTAGATGCTCTTTCAAACAAGTACCCACTTGAATAAAATTAAATAAAAGATGTAGGAGACAGAGCGCTTTGAAAGTTGATTTATTTATCACCTTCCCCCACCCTTATTATTGGAAATATGACAAAACGCCTTAAACAAAACTGACGCAGATTTTGTTGGAGTTTTTGTTGCTGTTATCAAAATGTTATCTCATGTTGGGTATTTTTGCAAAAAAAGGTGTTTTTTTATTTACCATTACAAGTACGCCATCTTGCGGCAGTTTTACAAACTTGAAAATATTTTCCAGCAATTTCTCTTCGCCATTTTAGTTATGAATTTTTTTTTCGCGAAGCTGTAGCTTTCATAGTTTCCGAGAAAACCTACCCGGCCGCTCTTAGTGGCACACCCTGTATATATATATATATATATATATATATATATATATATATATATATATATATATATATATTCATGATAATGTATGTAATATTGCTATTACATAGTATATGGTATCGAAATACTTGGAAAACAGTCTTTTATAAAAACCCCAGGAGCCAATAGATCAATACAGGTAAACTTATTTTTCCCTTATTACTAAATTAGAAATGAACCGATTTAAGTGATTCATAGCATGCTAGATTGAAAAAAAAATATATCATAAATTCTGTCAAAAACTGACAAATCGAGTATCGTTGCACTCAGAAAGCCATTTTCTCTCGAAATAATTAAAAATATTATATTATATTTAAGAATCAAAAGTTGCCGTCATTTCCGGTTATACCGGAAGTGACTCAAAACAAACGAATATGTTCAAAAATCCAAATTTATGTCTTGTATTCACATACCAAATTTCAAAAAGTCACCTCAAAAAACAAAAAAGTTATAAGGGTGAGCCACATCTGAGTATTTTTTGAATATTAAAAAAGAAAGGTTTATACTGAAATTGACGGTGAATTGTTCTTAAAAAAAGGAGTTTTAGATGTATACTCGGAGCCCTCACACTTTGATGAAGCGACCATTGAATGTGTTATTTGGAAGGAAAGATTTCAAGTAGTTTCAAGTAGAAAATTAAAAGTTTTGCGGAGTTCTTTTAACAGTAACGATATTATCAATGTCTGAAGTACATCTTTAATACCACAGCTTTCTAGAAGGACAGTTGTAATGAAGTTGACGGCGACATGTTTTAAAAGTTGACTTGGTTGTATCGATATAATAATAAGTGGTTTCTGTAAGAGGTCATGCAATACAATTTTGCTGAAAAAACACAAAAGGTTCGGAGATCTAAACCTATAAATCTGCTGAATTAGCCATTTCGCTAGAACGATTTATTTAGTATCATTTTTATTATTTTAATATGTTTGCCTACGTTAGCTTTTAAAAGCTGCATAATAAAAAATAAATAAAAGGAAAACGTTGTTAGCTTAGGTAGGTCAAATATAATCAAGAACTGGATTCGACATAAAAGGAAATGCGGGATTAAGCAAAAATATTTAGGGGAAGCGATTTGTAGCAAGTCAACTAGAAACAGGTTGATTTGTTTTCTATACTTATCTGGAATATTAAATACTTTAAATTTTATTGTAGACATTCACTTTTAACGATATAGTAATTCATAGTATAACGAAAAGCAACCTAACCAAAATACTTTTCCCTTATTTGTTTTGGTTGTGGATAGGTCGTTATGTGGTATAGTTGCTGTAAATTTAGACTTGGAAAATGAAAAACAAGAAATTATCTAAATTTTCTATAATTTTAAAACTCCTAACCTCCGTCAATTTAATATAATATAGTTGTTATAATATATAGAAAAATATATTTCTGATTTTTAAATCATTTTTTATATGTGTAACAGTTTTGTCCATTTGGATTAATTATTTGGCAATTATACGTAAAGTGTGTATTAAAAATCCAATTAATTGTGTTCAATACTGAATACCTGTGAACCAACCAGTTTATTCCTGAATTAGTGGACCTAGTTTTCCAGTTTATTCTTGAATTGAGTAGAGGAGTGTCGTGTAAAGCTATATAACAGTTTTCTTTTATTCTAGTGGACAACTTTTTCCGCTGCTGATATTGATTAAATATATATAACAACCTTAATGTAACTTAAGTCAAACTAACAACAAATACTGAACCGGAAAATCACATGATATATAATCTATCCAAGCTTTTAAAAGCGAAATAATTTCAGAGAAACCATGTATGTCAGTGATAACTGTTGTTTTTATTGGAAATATCCATTGATTAGTGTGGTTTTTACGGAACTATCGAATCTTTTGTTGAGAAATGTACTTTTTATAGGAAACTGATAAAGTAACGTACCAGAATCTTGTTTTAATGAACGTGACAGTGTTTCCAGCTCAATTTTACAAAAAAGCTGATATATGTTGTTTTTCCTGAAAATCTGTCAATTAAACTATTGCAGTTAATAACGTAATTCTAACACTGCTTGCTGCTGGAATATTGTACTGGCAATTTTTCTAAAGAAATGCCTACCAGGTAGAATTTTGCAGCTTACATAAGGAAATACCTGCAGAAATTAGAGCATCCACAATTCTTTATTAAATAATTATTGATCTGATTTGACAGAATGAAAAGTGATACATTCGTTCAGAGTCCGTTGTAGTTTGTCCACTCCCCACATATTCTTTTACATTTTCTTTATGTGGTTGGTAGTTTTCACATGCTAATCAACAATAACGTTTTTGGGATGTGAGACTTGAAAAGGAAGAAAAATTTATTATTATACTTAGAATTACAATATCCAAGGACCGTAAAGAAAATATATAGCTTAACAATATTAAGACCTACATATAGATACTGAAGATCTAGGAAACTACGGCTCTTAATTATGAGTTACTCCTGGATTATTTAGCTATATATATATATATATATATATATATATATATATATATATACATATATATTATATATATATATAAATATATAAAGAAACTATATTATTTCGTGCGGTGACCCTCGACTCGAACGGTAACGAGACGCGGCGTTTCCAAACACTAAATAGTAGAAGAGATCTTTTAGTTAGAAGAGGAATATTAAATTTGGCTGATAAACTTTGGGGTTGAAATTTGATACAGGTTAGCTTGAAATAAAGTTTCTAGGAGTAAGCATACATTTTAATAGAAAACAAACAAAGAAACAACATGTTGTTTGTTTTTATAAAAGACCATTATCTACTGATCTCAAAAATATATAATTTGATTATATTAGCGCAAACCGTTGATTAATTGGTTTAGCTTAACTGCAACATTACTTGCTATATAAGTAATCAGGTAATATTATAATGCAAAACTTGTTACAGTTAAAACAAAATAATTGAAAACTGGTTGCACCAAAGTAGTCAAATTATATATTTTTGAAATTTGCAAGAAATGAACATTTATAAAAATTATAAAAATACAGGGTGTTCTATTTAAAAAATACGTATTTCGTTATATTTTTTAGGGCATATAGATAGGCATCCGATAGTCCTTTGTTTTTTTCATTCTGGCCTAAAGTTTTTATATTTACACTTTTTCTCTATCTTCGTTAATAAATCCTGTAGGTAGGTGTCAAAATATAGTGACTCACCGTGTACATTTTTGAAAAAAGTCAAAAAAGAATTGTCCCTTTTTTAAATTAGGCAATCAAGAAGAAGCTAAATAATTTTTTCTTACTAAACAGACCGTAGATAAGACAAGCGGGTTTTTCATAATCAACAAAATTTGGCGGAAACAATATAAATAGCAAATTATCTTTGGCAAAAGTCTGCGGTCGCTACTTTCGTCTGCCGACTTCCTCAACAAACTTGGCAACATTGCGCGTTAATTTCTCGGAAGGATGCAGGTTTTTCATTAGGGAGGCCTGGACGTTGGCGTGTCTTGTTGGATCTACTGCGTAGCTATATTGATCTATTACTGCAACATTTAGTGTTTTCATCTTGCTCAGTGAAGATCACTGAATATGTCTCGTGCATTGGCAGATGAAGCGTCGACAAGTAATTCCCATTTAACATGGTCTAAACTAAGGAATTATGATTTCTTAATTGACTCCAACCGTATTTTTTTTTAGAATTTTTACCATAGCCAGGGAGCTACTACCAACTTGCCATTATGTTTAAAGTGTGTAAGTGGCAGTATCTCCGAAGCTATAAATCCAACCCCCAATTTTTTCGTAATTAATTCAGATAAAAACGTGTAAAAAATAAGGCAATTTATCTAATCTATCTATCTTATCTTTATCTATCTTATTAATTTAAATTTTTATACTGAAACAGTATCATTCGAAAAAAACACATAACTCGGCGACATAACCGTTTTGAAATTCTGTTTATATTATAAAACCACAAAACATGCTCGCTCCTCGACGAGGAAGGCAGTAATTGGTCTAAACTGACAAAATAATCCAACCCTAATATATGACACCTATAAATTTAAACGCGGAAACAACACAACTTTTTGTGCCAGATAATACGTTAAAATAAAACGCTCTTGGTATAATATATAGTTTAATAATGAAATACTTGTGGGAACCATATTTCATAAAGGTTTGTTTAAAACAGAGTACAATACTTTATTGACACGCTTAAATAGTTTCCTGTAACTGATTTAAGTCTGTAGCTAGACTCTGGTGAAGGGAGGTTGTTTTCAAATTTAATATACACGTTATGAGGTAAGATATTTTTAAAAAGAAAACTATTTTTGGTTTTTTCGTCACTATTACAATACAAAATTAAAATATGAAACAAAAAAACTCTAAATATTTACCTTAGAAGTTTAATACGTAATCGTTAGTTCTGGCTCCTCTATAAAGGTAACTGAGGAACGACACTATTTTCTGGACGTTTTGGGGATAAGTCTACCGTCTTCAGCAAAACTAAAAATAAAAAACTAAAAGCAGAATATTACTTAATATGTTTTGTATCAGAAATATAACCAGAATGGCTAATCTCTGACAGAATGTTACTTTAAAGGTATTATTTTTAATTGTTAAAATAATGGGATAAAATATGTGTACCTGGAGTATGTTTTTTTTTACCTCAGTATTTAGCAAATTTAACCATGTGTTATTAAAATTAACGGAACAAGATGCTACACAATTATTTTTATTTAACAATTTTAAAGCACTCTTTTATTTTACGTTTTTTGGAACATGGTTCTTTTGCCAAAATACTAGAAGCACTCCAATGAATTTTATGATTGTTATCTAGTGCATGTTGGCAAATGTTTGATTTTTGAATTTTCCTATTCCTATAAGTTTGCTTCTAAACATATTTTGTGTCCTAAAGATCGTTCTTATGTTAACACGTTTACCTATTCGTTTTATTTTATCTGATAAGTTAGGTGTGTATGGTATAAAGAGGTCTATAATTGGTCTATTTTGTATTTGTTTGACCTTTGGATTCTCAAATTCATAAAAACACTTTTCAATGAAATCATTAGGATAATTATTTTGATTTAAAACATCTTTTATACAATTTTTTCTTCAACAAAATGTTGACCTTTGCAAATTATTTTTGCTCTATTATAAAGACTTTTTACTCCCTTTTTAACCATGTTTGGATGATTTGAGAAAATATTTTAGTATCTGTTTGTGTGTAGGTTTATACTTTCGTTTCAAAACTGTGTTTGTCTTTTTTCATAAGTATGTCTAAAAGTCGAAGTTGTTGGTCTGTTTCTTTTTCAATAGTAAATTCAATTTTTTCAGTTTTTTGGTGTTACATGATTTAAAAAAATCATTTAAATGTTGATCGTCATATCCATAGATACAAAAAATGTCATCAATAAATCTCCACCAAACAAATGGTATATGAACGTAATTTTGAATATAAATTAATTCAAAGTTTTCCGTAAAAATATTACTTTGTAAAGGAGATAAAGGAAACCCCATAGCCATGCCAACATTTTGTTGTTAATATTCGTTTTTTTATTGAAAATATATATGGCATATATAATAGAGAAATACATACCGTTTTAACAGTATATTTTTTGCTACATCCGTATAGTATACAGAGTACTTCAAAAAAATGGGACATATTTTAATGGCAGATTCCTTGGCGTAAAATCAGACGAAAATATTATATAAACATAAATTCAAAATGCCTTCATTTTCAAGCTATAGTTTTTACTAATTTGGGTATTTGATTGTAATTTAAACAGGCTCTATTTATTGGAATAGAAATCGGTGCAGTAATAACATTCACAAATATATATATATATATATATATATATATATATATATATATATATATATATATATATATATATATTGATAACAATAACACTAACTTTTACACTATTTTATTGAATAACAAAAAATACGTAACGTAAAATTACAAATAATTTTCTCAAGATCGAACGGCTGGTTGACCCGAGCACGGAGATTACATCACTGCCCCAACAATTTTTTTGGCAAAGGGCCATTCTGTCTTAATTTGTGTTTCAATCCTAAGTAGATTTCTGATAGTCCTCATATACCGCTCCACTTGACCATTTCCACGATGTACATCAGGCGTTACAAAGTGATATTCTATCTGCCATTCATCGAGATATTTGGGAAACGTATTTTTGAATGAGGTTGCGGCGTCCATCACAATTTTCCTAGGCGTGCCAAATAAAGCCAAAACATTTTGAAGTTTCTCACGACTTTCTGCAGTAGTAACGGTCTTCATTGGAGTTAGAATGCAATATTTAGTGAAAGCATCCACTATCACAAGAATGTGTTTATATCCGTCTGTGGAAGTTTGCAGAGGTCCCAAGCAATCCATGTGCAATAATGAAAAAGGTTCCTTTGGCTTTTCCACTGAATGTATGAAACCTTGCAATGGACCTGTCCTTGTCTTCTTTATTGCACACAAAACACAATGTTTGATGTAGTTTTTGACGAAATTTCTCATTCGAGGAAACCAAAAATGTTCTAATAGATGCAAGTGTCTTATCTGGACCAATATGGCATTGTTCATCGTGGAAAATGCGTAGAATTCCTAAGCGACTTTGTTTTGGCACAAACCATTGTAAATTCTCCGTTCCATCTGTGTTTATTTCCTTATGATAAAGCATGCCATCTTTTTCAACATACTGTCGGCCGTCAAGTTGGCCATTTTTAAGTTGCTCTAGTAAATCGTGTACTTCATTGTTGCCTTTTTGTTCGATGTAGGCCCAGTTATCGTGTTTAATTCTTCGTACAGTTTCTACAGGATTTCTGCTTAGATAGTCTACGTGAGGAATGCTACTACCCTTGCGATAAGCAATGTCAAAATTAAAATCCTGAAGGTAAATCCAACATCTTGCAATGCGGGGTATTAAGTCCTTTTTTGTTGCAGAAGCCTTAACAGCATTACAATCCGTAATCAAGGTAAAGCGAATACCAAGCAAATATGGTCGAAAGTATTTTAAAGCTTGTACAACTGCAAGAGTTTCCAATTCATAAGAATGGTATTTGGCTTCATTTTTACTGGTTCTCTTGCTAAAATATGCGACTACCCTTGACATGATGTCATATTTTTGCATAAGAATCGCTCCATAACCGATGCTACTCGCATCCGTGTGCAATTCAGTAGGTAATTCTAATTATTAAAAACTGCTAAAAGAGGTCTTGATGTTAAGTGATTAATGACGTATTGCCTTGCACTTTCTTGGTCGTCTCCCCATTTAAATATCACATTTTGCTTTGTAAGTTGTGTTATACAAGCGGTCTTTCTAGCAAATGCAGGAACGAACTTCCTAAAATAGCCTGCGAGCCCCATAAATTGTCTGACCTGCTTTACATTGTTCGGAACAGGGGAATCAAGGAGCGCTTGAATTTTTGCTCTGCCAGGTCTTATTCCTTCAGCAGATATTTCCCTGCCAAGATATTCCAAGGATGACTGGAGAAAACGACATTTTCCGATGTTCAAGGAAAAGCCGACAGAATTTAAAGCTTCGAGTACTTGGCGAAGGTAAATCAGACCATCTTGGTACGTCACACTTGGAATGAGGATGTCATCCAAATAGACTAAGGCGATAGTGTCTTTGAGATTCCCCAATGCTAGATTCACCGACCTCTGAAATATAGCAGGGGCATTTGCTAGACCAAATGGCATCCTCAAATATTCGAAATGCCCATCTGGGGTCACAAATGCTGTCTTTTCAATTGACTCTTCATGGATGGGAATCTGATGAAATCCGGACGCCATGTCCAGAGACGTAAAAAAATTGTCCTTTTCCCAGCCTGTCCAGCTGATCCTCAATTAACGGCAATGGGTATCTATCCTTAATGGTGTTTTTATTCAGCTCCCTAAAGTCGACGCATTTTCTAAAAGTTCCATTTTTCTTACGCACAAGAATCACCGGGCTCGCAAATGGTGACTCACTGGGACGAATTATTTTATTTTCTATTAAATCTGCGACGATTTCACGGACAGCCTCTCGTTCGTTCGTTGCTAGTCGGTAAGGGTGGCGATTGACGACGATATCCTTTTCAAGTCTTATTTTCAAGCTCACATTATTAACCGCCCGTACTTTATTACCAGTCGTAATCATATCACCAAAGTCTTTAAGGACATTTTCTAGCTCAACTCGGTATTCAGATGGGACAACTAATTCACACATTTTTATTTCATTGTATTCGACGGCACGGTATATTCCGGGTAATTCACGACGCAACACTCGCGAACCTTGATAATCAGTAATGGTCAACAATGTTTGATCGTTAAAAATATTACGTCCTATAAACACATCAAAATCGAGACAGTTGTCCGGCACAAAATGATACAAAATCATAGTGTCCACATCCGAAATCTTTGTTTGCCCGACAAACTTTTTTGAAGCAGTAATTGTCATATTAGCGATGCCTTTGAGTAAAACATCACAGGAACTCACTTTGTTTTCAAAAAGGTTTAAAAATTTTTCAGAAATCAAAGACAAATCTGCCCGCGTGTCGACTAGTGCACAAAATTTGTGTCTTCTATGAGTATTTCAGTCGCACCGGCGGGTCTATTTTCTGTAGAGCAATAGTTTATACTTCGACGCTTTTCAATAGCAGCTTTGGTAAAACAGTTTGTAACATCGTCGCCTCGTTTGGCACAAAATGAACATGTCTCACTTTGGCGCGAACTACTTGGTACATCCTCTGACCTAGAATGTTGCATAACTGTACTTTGGGAGACTCTTTCTTTTTTATTAACATGACACGTTGCTTTTAGGTGTCCCATTTTGCCACAATTATGGCACTTCTTATTAGCTAAACCACTTTTTCCATCAAAATATTTTCTCTTGATACCCGAAGATTGTGTATCGCTGCTTTGATGCTCTCGATAACGTGAAGGTTTTGTAAAAGACGACAAAACTATTAGGAGCTCAGATATTGTTTTACAATTAGCGTTGGTCGCTGCATTTCGCACATCCGGTTCAAAAATACCAAAAACAATCAATTCAACTAAGTCATTCTCACTCCAATTTGCACGCAAGTTCCTTAACATGGCTGATTTCTCGTGAACGTAGGTCTCGTAAGTATTTGAGCAGGAGCTATTAAACTTCGAAGCGTCCTCTAATAGCCGCCCAAGATTTCTCTTTGGCGGAAACGACTCGGTAAAATCTTTGCAAAAATTTTCCCAATTTCTAATGTCAGGATCCCAGCGATCAAACCACCTTTTAGCATCGTTCAATAAAAATCTGCCAATTCTAGTCAAAATTTGCACATCCGTCCAGCCTAATTCCCTACTTATTTGTTCAATTTGACTTACCCATTTACTGGATTCAATTATATCCGGCCGAAAATAGGGCAAATCCACTTGGTGATCACTCGATCTTTGCGATAACACTTTAACCAATTCGGCAAGGAGGCATCCCTCGCTACCTTCACTTTGTTCTTTGTCCATTTTTTTTTTTTTTAATTTAATACACGCCACACAATCAAATACACGTCACGCAATCATATACACGTCACGCAATCAAATACACGTCACGCAATCAAATACACGTCAAGCAGTCCACTTAAGTGACTATAGGTCCCGTCCCACGTCTGATGATAACAATAACACTAACTTTTACACTATTTTATTGAATAACAAAAAATACGTAACGTAAAATTACAAATAATTTTCTCAAGATCGAACGGCTGGTTGACCCGAGCACGGAGATTACATCACTGCCCCAACAATTTTTTTGACAAAGGCCATGAACATTTTCTTATCAGCCTGAAATATTGATCGGTACCTCCGTAACCGGCAGCGGCTCGGCATATTTTTATTTGCTTATTTCTTACAATATATATATATATATATATATATATATATATATATATATATATATATATATATATATATATATATATATATATATATATATATATATATATATATATATATATATATATATATATATATATATATATATATATATATATATATATATATATATATATATATGTATGTATGCATATTTATTGTTTTTATATTATATTCTCCTCACTATATAACCGACCAGTGGAGTGCAAGCGAAGAATATTATACATTTTTCCTATTTTTCGAATATATTCTTTTATGTTGCCTATTTTGACAATTTCAACTATTTTAATTTGATACAATTTACTTTGTTTAAAAGAGGAACATTTAAATTTAAAGGCATCCCTAATTATCACAAAATGTCAAAAATAATAATTACTTGACATCAAGCTGGATAAAAACCAACACTTGGACATGACTACTTGTTTTTAATATTGCAATGAACGCACTTTTTAATAATTTTCGTAAGAACAAGATATATGTCTTGAAGTTTAATTTGAACGATGTTGGGCCTTATCTAAAATTAAAATATCTGAAACTTTCACTAAGCGCAATTTTTTTCAAAGACAGATAATGCGAAGTATAATCGGTACTTTGATTTTGTGTAAAATTACACCAAGAATACGTGCCATATATCCAACTCTCAAAATACCAAAAAATGTATGACGCTGCCAGTGTTAAAACACGACGGAATCCAAAGTACAGTTCTTGCGCATCTGAAATTACCTAACGCTTTCAATTTAAACAAATACTATTGTAATGAATCTTACTTATAATATATATACAATTATACTAATACTAACTGATATATTAGTAACATTTACATTAGAAGTTTTAAGAGAAATGCATACAGCTTAAGGATCAAGAAAGGCCTCACTGCAATAGGGGAGAATAATGTTATGATCTAAGTAAAATACTCAGTTGTCTTTTAAAAACATTAAGTGATCTACAAAGCTTTAGCTCCACCGGTAACTCATTATACTGGTTTAGACCTTTAAAGAATAAATAATTCATGGCTCTACCAGTATTAGTTTTTTTAATGTGAAAGTCATTTCTATTCCGGGTTGTGTAGTCATTTACATCTCTATTATAGATAATATATTCACAAAGATATGCTGGCAATAAATTGTTTAATATCGTATATATAAATATCGTTGTAATAAACTTGTCTTTTTTCAACTGGCATCCATTCCAAATAGGAGAACATAAGTCTGATAGATGTATATCGATTGCACGCCAGTTCAATACACATACCCCTGTTTTGTAATTTTTGCAAAATTATTATCAAAAAGAAAAAGCAAACTGGGACAATAGTCAAAATGCGGTTGCATTATGGTATTATATACCATAATCCTGGAATTTATGCTCAAATGTTTTTACCCTTGAACAAAAGAACCACTTCTTTGAAATTTTTTATGAATGTATTCAAAGTGACTTTTAAATGATAAAAAATTTTCTATAAATATTAATTTTAATTTATTTACACTTAAATATTTTTTTACTTTTAACTGTTCTTTATTTATATTGGTGCTAGCAGTCTGAAGGTTCTTATGGCTACAAGAAATTAGAGAATCGTCCGCAAATAAATTTAAAAAATAAGGTTCAATGAAATGACTTAAGATAACAATAACAATAATATATTAAGTTAACAAAAAAAAACTGCAAAAAATTAAATGTAAAGTTATTAATATTATTATAAGAAAAATTCGGAATCGATATTTACCTCTGCTTTCAAATATAAGTTTGAGAATTCATTCTCGACGCAATTACTTTGAAACTTTGCACCAATAAACTGAATTACAATAATTTAATTCTTGGAAATTCACACGAAATTGTGCTTTAAAACAAGGCTTTAAAACATTATTGAGTTCTTAGGGTCGCGTTCGAAAACTAACTAGGACTGGAGGCGAAGTTTAGGAAAGCGATAACTAGAGCAGCTATAGTATACAAATGGTAAAAGCTGCATACGTAATTGGAGTAGCTATAGTATTCAAACGCTAAAAGCTGTATACATCCTTATATTTTCGAGTGTTATTGATAAAACTATGATTTCATTCTTATACTATAAACTCTAAACTTGAGCTAATTACACCTACATTTATTTTTAACCAAGATAATAAAATAAAACCTTTTTACGTATATTCTTGTAATCTAAAACTAACTTTTGTTAAATTAGGTTTAAATCAATAAAAAACACCAGGAAATATTCGAATATGGCATGGCGGATTCAAAACGTTCTATAGCATCATTCCATTTTTCATTTGTCTGTTTATAAGTAGGCGTTTGAAAATATTACCTAGACCGCACAACCCATGCAACCACCAAGTATTAATTATATCTATTTTCTAGATATCTAACTTTTTATTTTCAGCTTCCATTTTTCAGACAATTTCATAAATTTGTTTTGATTGCCCATTTTACCGTATTTTCGTGTATGATTCTGTAAGTTACGATTCATGAAATTATCGTATGTGTATGGTAATTACCGTACATATGACATCAGTGCTCGCCAATGATCGATAATACTATCATGAATGTAACATATCATGATACCATGTATTTCTATTCCTGTTCTTATTACTCTGAATTCTGCTACCATCTAAGAAAGAAATAAATGGATCTTTTACCTTGAAAATGAAGCCGTTTTCAATCTATATGTTTTATCTTTATTATACTTTATAGTAAACAACACGCTTGTGTATACATATTTACGATTGAATTTTACATTCAAACTTGTAACTTGTATTTTTAAAAAACTTTATTTTTAAAACACGAAATTACAATGAATGTTGACCGATCTATAGCTACTTAATGACTAAAGATGGTTACTAATTCTTCTGTATTTATATAAAAATAATGCTGAAATAGCAAGAATGAATGAATAATCAGAAATATGATGCTTAATTCTAAATGATTCATCGGAAGTGGCCATATAATTCCTCCCTCCTTAAGTTTGAGAAAATCGGGGTTGATTTTCGAGAGATTCTAATTTTATGTCCACTTTTACATTTTCTTTAGATTTTTCCTTTCTGCAATAATAATACAAGAAACTTATGATGATTGTGAATATTATAATAATAATTATTATTAGAGTAATTGAAACTCTAGAACTTACAAAGTCCATTTGTTTTAGGGGATGAATTATTAATCTTTTAGCATTCTCTAAATCTTCATTGATTTTATCAAGATTTATTTCTTTTAGTTCCAAGGGTTCAGTATCTTGGATTAATTTTTCATCAATATTTATTGATGGGAGTTTTAGTCTTAAACTAATTGTTTCTAGTTTTTGAGAATCGTAAATATTATTTTGGATTTTTACTTTGCAATCTGAAGGCAATATTAAGGATACTTTGTTAATGGTTTCAACGCTATGTTGATTTGGACATTGAAAGTATATGCTTTCTTTAGAAGCAGGTATAATTATAAGGGAATTGTCCTCAAGTTGTGTTATAGAAGTTTTATTATATTTAATTGGTATTAGTGGACAATTGTTTGTCAAATTAATTGTTTGAGGTATACAGGGTTCGTTTTTATTCAGTGTGTCTCTAGAACATAAAGATATATTTTCTATTTTATAACAGTTTTCTTTTGAGTTGTAAAAGTCATCTGTAGATCTCAATAAATACGGATTATTTAAAATCGTTATTTGATTATTTATTGGTATTGGATATATTCGATAAAGTATATAAGGTTTCTCTAAAATTAAAGGTATTGCAATATAAAATATAATTAGATCATTCTTAATTGTCACATCTGCGTGTGCTACTTCGTAATATTTAATTATATTGTCGAAATGAATACGACTCTCGGGCCTTATCTTTGTAATTATTCTGCGAAGTTCTTTATACTTAATAATACTGTGATGCATAATGTTTATTTCCGCAAAGTTTATTGCAGTTTGCAAATTACTTTTTATGTCATGAATGACGCGTAGATTAGTCTCAATATTGTCTAGCGTAACAATATAGTAAGACGAAGTAGTTGTAGTATGAGTCATATTAGTGAGGTCTTCCATCTGGGTTAATAACTTTTGCTGATTAGTTTTAATATTAGTCAGCTGTGCGTCAAGATCTTTTGTTAATTGTTTTACAATAGTCTGGGTTGCAGACAAATCTTTATGTAAGATTTCTTGATTTTCTCGTAATATTTTAATATAATTGTCGTATCTTTCTCCATCATCGGCATCTAATGTACCATAGAGATATTTTTGCGCTTTTCCTAGGAAATTGAAAAGTCCGCGTTTAGTTCGCTTTTGTGGGGTAGTATAATGTTTAACAAATAATTCGATTGATTCTATTTGATCGAAAAGATTAAGTGTTCTTATAGATAAAAGTTGGTATATAGTTGCGTATAGATTACTTAGGGTATTATTAATTTGTGTAAGTGTCAATTTCGAGTTTTCTACACAATCTTTTATATTAGTTAGATTTACATGATAATAGACATGATGATAACCTGTTATTATGTAACCTGTTGATTGGTAAACTGGTAATAAAGGGTTATTTAATTCTTCCATTTTATATTGTGCGTTGACAAGTAGTGGGAGTAGTATCAGGATCTTCTTCATTTTGTCAGTAAGTTCCTGAAAATTACGAACGTCTTTTAATATCTTTTGGGTGTCTTTGGTTTTTAAAAGTAGTTGGTTTGTATTTTGGTTCTAACTTTAATGGTAGTTTTCGAGGTGTATGTAATAGTTGTTTTGTAGCTTCAGCTATTTCTGGGTCAATCTCGCGTTTTTCATTTAATTTAGCTAGGACATTAGCCTTTTTCGCACTTAATTTTAGATTTATTTTTTCATTAAGTTCTCTAAATATTTGGGCGAGTTCATGTATGTAGTCAGTTTGTATTTGATTTATATTTTTCTCAAAATTCAGTTGATAATTTAAATTTCCTTTTAATATTTGAAATGGTGTATATTCATGTTGTTGTATACTGTTATTATAATTAAGGATTGCGATATCCATTAATTCTTGTATTGTTTTAGTTCGATGTTCGTTTCTAAGGACAATAAGACTTTCTTTCAAGGTTGAATGAAATCTTTCGATTGGCGAGTTCGAATTTGGGTTATAAGGTGTAGTAAAATGTAATTCAATCTGATAAGTCTTGCAAAGGTCTTGTACTAAATTACTTTTAAAGCTTTGTGCATTATCAGTTGTAATTTTACAGGGTGTACCATGATGTGAAAAGAATTTAATTAGATTTTGACAAATCTCGATTGATGTTTCATTTACAGGGTATGCTGTAGCAAATTTAGAGAAGTTATCTATTATTGTCAAATATTTTTGACCTGAAATGGAATATATATCCATATAAATATGTTCCATGGGTTTACAGCCTGTTGGTGTTGGTTTAAAAATTACTTTATAGGGATGTCTATCATATTTGGTTTTTTGACATATTTCGCACGTATTAACAAAATTAATTACGTCTTTTTCAAGGCTTTGCCAATAATATCTTTGCTTTATATTTTTTATATTTTCAGTCATTCCTCTATGGGATGTTTTAGTGGTATGATATCTTTCAATTATTTCTTTTTGTTCATTTACGTCTACGACGTCCTCTAATAGTGTATTAGAAATAACAAGGTTGTAGGCGTTATTTTGAAAGGTTTCTTGGAAAATTCGAATTATTATTGGTTCTAATTCTTTATTGGGAAAGTGTAAACAATAAGTATCTGGGGGTAAATAATCTCTTAAGAGTCTTTGGATTATTTCGGTTATTGGGTTTTGATTTATAAAAATTATTAATCGCTTTTTGGTTTCAAATAATTTTTTAGTGACAACATAAGGTTGTTCCTTTTCAGTCCATTTAAATATGATTTGGTTTTTAAAAGTGTTCAGGGCTTTACTAACATACGGGGCTCCTAATATGGGGTCTTCTCTTGACGTATGTATAGTTTCTGTGTCTGATTTTGAAAGTAAATCAGCTTTTGGCTCCTTTGGAATGTCATTTGTACTGGCTGAATCCGTTTCTGAGTTGTTTTGATTGATTTTTTCTTCGTCATTGATTTTACTTGTTGATGGCAATGGCGATGGTGTTTTAATTGGTTTATTTGGGGGTTTAATTTGAATATCGGAAATTATATTAATTTTTGGTTTCTTTTTTTCTTTATTTACCTTTTTTGGTTTTTCGAATAGGTTTTCTTGGGTGTCAAAGAAATGTTTTATTTTTTCATGCCAAATATATTGGTCGTCAGAATTTTCTTCTTTTTCACATACTGCTGACATATGCGTCAATGGTGATTTTATTATTTCGGTTGGGTACAATTCTTGAGGTGGTCTTGAAAGTGCATCGGCGTTGGAATTTAGGGTTCCTTTTTTATACTGAATATCATATTCATATTCTTGCAGTTTTAGTCGCCATCTTACTAATTTTGAATTCGGTTCTTTTATTGAGAACAGCCATTGTAATGGTTTATGGTCTGTTACAATTGTGAATTTTCTGCCAAATAAATAGGGTCTGAAATATTTTGTTGCCCAAACAATAGCAAGAAGTTCTTTTTCTATTGTTGAGTAGTTGCATTCTGATTGATTCAGAGTTCTGCTAGCAAATGCTATAGGTAGGTCGTTTCCTATTTTTCCTTGTGAAAGTATTGCTCCAATAGCGTAATTTGAAGCGTCAGTGGTCAAAATAAAAGGTTTACTAAAATCTGGGTGTTGTAATATAGGGTCATTAGTTAAGATATTTTTACATAGATTAAATGCGGTAATAAATGCTTTATCATGATTTATTTTAACGTTTTTCTTTAAACAATGAGTCAAAGGTTTCGTTATTTTTGCAAAATTCTTTATAAATTTTCGGTAGTAACCGACTAAACCGAGAAATGATTTTATTTATTTTGGTGTTTTAGGGATTTTAAAATTTTTTATTGCTTCGATTTTTTTTGGATTTGGTTTGACACCGTCAGGGGTAATAACATGACCTAAAAATTCAATTGTCTTATGCAAAAATTCGGATTTATCTAATTGGATTTTCATGTTAAAAGAACTTAATCTGTTAAATACTTGTTTTAAAGAGTCTAAATGTTCTTGAAGACTGGTTGAAAAGATAATTATATCGTCCATATATACAAGACATATTTTTCCTTGTAATCCGCGTAAAACGTTATCCATTGCATGCTGAAAAGTGGAAGGTGCATTTTTTAGTCCGAAAGGCATTCTGGTATATTCGTAATGTCCGTGTTCTACATTGAATGCTGTTTTTGGTATACTTTTTGGGTCCATTTCTATTTGATGAAAACCGCTGGCTAAGTCAAGTGTTGTAAAATATTGACTTCTACCAAGTTTATCAAGTATATCTGCGATATTTGGAATAGGATATCTATCTTCTATAGTCTTTTCGTTGATTTTTCTGTAATCTATCACTAGACGCCATTTTCTTTGTCCTGATGCGTCAACTTTCTTCGGGACGATCCACACAGGGGAACTCCAGGGAGAATTTGAAGGTTGAATGATACCATCTTGTAACATTTGGTCTATTTGTCTGTCTACTTCTTGTTTATGTATGAATGGGTATCTGTAACTTTTCGCATGTACGGGTATTTCATCCGTAGTCTTAATAGTATGTTTGACTTGATTGAAAAATGTTAATTTATCTCCGGGTTTATGTAAAATATTTTGAAAGCTTTTAATAAGTTTAAAAAGTTATTTACGTTCTTCAAAGTTTAAGTGTTCGTGTCTAATTAGTGATTTTAAATCGATATCTTCGATTATGTTTTTTTCATTAATTTGATTCTGATTTGGTTCGAAATTTATTATTTCAAAATTGTTAAGCTCGATTGGTCTTAAGGGTAAATTATCATTAGTGGTTACTATTAGAGTAAAATATTTTTCTGTATGATTAAAAATATCAATAGCGTACGTGTTTTTTTTTACTTCTATTAGGGTAGGTTGAACTTCTATATTTTCGTCTAAATAATAGGGCATTAACCAAGTAGTGTCATTTGGTCGCGAAGTTTTCAAAATTACTTTTTGAATCGTTTTAGGTGGTATTTCAATTGTATATTCATCAAAATTTTGCCTATATTGAAAGGGTATTTCTAAATATTGGTTTTTCAATTTTTTATTTTTTAAATCAATATTTAAATTTAATTTACATAAGTCTTTAATTCCGATTATTCCATCAAAATATTCATGAAATGAATATAAAATAAATTCTATTGGTTCGGTTATACCAAAGCTTAAAAATAAAGGAATAGTAGCTTTTCTTTTCGCTTTCTTTGAACCTGCACAAGTTTGAAGTGTGCTTACGTAAGGTTTAATACATTCGGGGAAATGTGTTTCCGCTAAAGAGGGTCTAAGTAGGGATGCATGAGAACCTGTATCAATTAGTAGTCGAATATTATAATTCGGTATTTCTACATATGGTAATTGATTTACTTGAAAACTGTTTAAAGTTAAGCAAGGTTTTCGTCCGAGGCTGATAGATGAAAATTTTCTATTTGCTCGACTAAATTCTCATTATCTAATTCACATTTTCATCAAAATATAATTGATAATCTTGATCATAATTGTCAAATTCGGGGTTTTCTTCATTATATAACTCGTCATTATTGGGTTCATTATTTTCTAAATGCGTTAATTCTTGGAATGTAAATTTCGGGTGATGTTGTTGTTGGGGTTGCTGTCTATAGAAAGTTTGTTCTTGTGGTTGCTGTCTATAGAAAGCTTGTTGTTGAGGTTGTTGTCTGGCAAAAGTTTGTTGTTGTTGTCTTAATGGTGGCATTGTTTTTTGTACACTCACACCTGACATTGGTTGTGGGTATTGTTGTTTAGGATATTGATTGCCTTTTTGATTAAATGTTTGATTTTGTACTCGATTGAAAAATTGATTTGATGGTTTCGGTTTAGAAGATGAATTTGGAAAATTATTCGATCTATTTACCAGAAATTTATTAATATTATTTATTGGTGGCGTTTTCTGATTGCTAAGTAAATTATTTGATCTACTATTTTGCAAATAATTATTTTTAAAATTATTTTGACTAGTTAAGATTTCATAATTGGTTACAATATCGATTGCATGGTCTAGATTTTGGGGATTTTGAACGATTAGTAAAGTTCTTAATTCGCTTGAAATGTTTGCAAGAAGATTTTGAGTTGCTGTTAAATCGTTTTGTGCTATAATTATGTTTCTAGCTTCAATATTACTTATTTCTGTACAAGTTTTCGTATTTATTTTGGTAACTAAGGCTTTGAGTTTTTGTATGTAATCTAAGGTTGATTCGCCTTTTCTTGAAAAGAATATTAATTGTTGTTGTAAATTAGCTCTTGTTATTGGATCACTGAATTTTTGTTTTAATGAGATTTTTATTTCTGGCCAAGTATTAAGATCTGGTCTAGTTAAAAGAAAATCTTCGGCTGATCCTATAATTTTTGATTTAATTGCCAGAATTACAAATTCTTGTTGGGAAGTATCAGTATTAAAATATCTTGTATAAAAAGTATCTATTTGATTAATAAAAGATTCAAGACGTGATGGGGTACCATCGAAAGTTTTTAAGAGTGAAACAGTACTTCTCAAAGCGTCTGCCATCTTATTAATGTTTGCTTCGTTAGTATCTATGTTTATACTAGGGTTAAAAATATTTTCTAAATTGATGTCTGAATAAAGTTCTATTAATTCACTTGCAGATTGTTTTTCAAAACTATTTTGTGATAATCCACTTGTAGAAGGATTTTCTAAACTACTTCTTCGAATTGTTTTAGGATAAGTAATGTCTTTACCACATTTCTTAAATTTCCTCATTAAATATGTATTTAACTACTGTTCACTGCGTTAACATTTGTTTTCTTTACAACTAAAATAGTTAGTGAAAGTTGTTCAAATAATTGTTCAATAAAATTGCTTCAATTCAATTATTCACTTTTTCTTTCTTTAAAAATTTCAGAACTTAGTTAACAGGGATCTCAACTATAAGGGAAGTAAGTAAATAACTCACAATGTGTCCCAAGTCTTGGTCCTGTATCAAACGATGCTTTGCTGAAGAGATGAACTGCTCAGGTTGGCTACCGCTTGTCTTGGACGCTAGCACAGGCCAAATCGTCCTTACTGGCTTCTCGAATGGCGGTCCAATAATCGATGTACCAGGAGTTACAAGTGCCTAGTTCGGTTGTAGATGTTCCTGATCCTTTTCTTAACTGTTGAAACAGAAAGATGCAACACTGATAATCCTTATGGAGATGAAACGTTGTTACACTCCGATTTCAGAATATCCCTTTTTTCGCACTCCAAAAAGGATCCTACCGACTGCGCCAATTTCACATTCAAACTTGTAACTTGTATTTTTAAAAAACTTTATTTTTAAAACACGAAATTACAATGAATGTTGACCGATCTATAGCTACTTAATGACTAAAGATGGTTACTAATTCTTCTGTATTTATATAAAAATAATGCTGAAATAGCAAGAAAGAATGAATAATCAGAAATATGATGCTTAATTCTAAATGATTCATCGGAAGTGGCCATATAATTATTGCTCCGATTAAATCGGCTTAAAATCGTGGTTTATTAAAAGTTAGTAAACAAACGTGTATTTGTATAAGTATTTTGTGCACACCGTGAACCAAGCAAATATTTGTGTTTTCATATCGGTTTTAAATTTATTAATTAAAATGACTATTTGCAAAACTTGTACGAAACCGAGAACAAAGAATTCCCCAGGCCTTCAATGCCATGGTTTTTGTGCTACATTTTACCATGCAAATAATACGTGTTCTGATGTATCGAAAATGACGCTGACCGCAATATCCAATAGAGCCATACTCGGTGGAATTGTACTAATTGTCGTGGGCCGCGGACTAAGTCCACTTCTGAACTTGAAGACGATTTACGGGTATGCTGGATTTTATGCGGTCGGTGAAGACCGAGATGCAGCTTCTTCGCGAATCTGTGGATTTCTATTCGAACAAAATATCGGATTTCGAAACGAAGCTTGCTTAGATCTAATAATGTAGAGATACAGGATCTCATATCTGTTTGCTCTCAAATTGGCAAGTTTGTCAACTTTGATGTTGACCTAAACAAAGTAGATAATATATTTAGAGTCCCAACGCAGACCGAAGGAAAGCCCAAAAATATTATTATTAAATTTGTATCAAAACTTCAGAGACGGATTCCTAACGGCAGCTTAGGAAGCTAGAAAAATTGCAGGTATTCAACATGGTTTTACAATCCCACGAATATCAGAGAGATGTTATATAAATGAGCACTTGTTACCGCAAACAAACCTCTTAAAGCAAACCTGTCAAGCTGCCCTCCAGAAACATTATAAATTTTTGTGGGTTCAAAATGACAATGTTCTCATACGTGAGTTTGAAAAATCGAAAATAATTCAGATTGTTTGTGCTGAAGAACTTAATAAGTTATGAAATACCTTCCAATAAGGTAATATCTATTTTAATAACTTTTTTTTGCAATGGCGCTTAGTGTTCTATATCAGAACGTTCGGAGACTTATGCAATTTTCAACAGAACGTATCCGTGTACTTTCCGGACGTCCTATGTTTTACAGAATCCTGGTTTAATAATTCTATTATGGACGAAGAAGTCGTTGATTAAAATCAATATTCCATTTTTCGCCGGGACCGTGAAAATTCTGGTAGCAGAAAGAAAGATGGTGGCGGCGTATTTGTCGCTGTCAGGAATAAATATAGTGTGTGTTTAGTTCCCTCTTATCATAGTAGTGCGGAAGACGTTTGGATTTCTACAAGATTAGGTAACAATCAATTATGAATATGCTGCGTTTATCTGCCTCCTTTACTTTACTTACTTTACTTCAAAATTGGGGGACATGTCAAATTAATGGAAACATATCACTGTTGATATGCGGAGATTTTAATATGTCAACTACTGAATGGGTTCAGGTAGAAAATAATAATTATTTAGAGCCATACAATGTTGAACAAAAATATTCATCTTTAACATTAAAAAAGCGAAATATGCCCAGAAATTTCGAGAGTTGACTGGCAGGCAGAATTTAAAAATAAATCTATGAACAGCTCGGTGGAGAGTTTTTATGCTAAAATCAATAGAATTGTACAGAAACATTTTCCTACGTTTACTAAAAATAATTATTTCCATACCTATTACAGATCTAATAATCGATAAAAGTCATTAAACAAAAGAACAAACTTCATACAAAATGGCGTCGTTACAAAAATTCAAACGACTATAATTTATTAAAACTTTTGCAAACTCAGTCTAAAGAAATGATTCGAATAGATTTTAAAAACTCTATTAAATTGGTGGAAAATGATCTGTCCCGCAACCCCAGTCGTTTTTGGAGTTATGCATTCCTAAAAAGACAGTGTATAAATAAAATACCCAATGAAGTATGTTGGGAAGATACAGTAGCTACAACCGAAATAGACATTTGGAACTTATATTGTAACTATTTTTCAAGTGTTTTTAAGTCGGAAAGACATAATTTTAATTATTCAAATATAAATACAGAAAATGATTGCTGTTCTCTTCAAAATATAGTTCTTAGTGATTCTGAGGTTTCGCGAGCTTTGATGAGCCTTGATTCAAGAAAGAGCGCGGGGCCCGCTAAAATATCCCCGATATTTTTTAAAAATTCCTCTGAAGCAATCTCGAGGCCGCTTACCTTATTATACAATTTGTCCTTAAAGTGTGGAAAATTTCCTGATAGTTGGAAATCCGCAAAGATTGTCCTAATATTTAAGGGTGAGACTCGGAAAGATGTAATGGATTATCGCCCAATTAATAAGTTAGCTCTGTCGAAAATTTTTGAAAAATTGGTTTATGAATATATTTTCAATTTGGTTAGGAATATGATAGTATCAGGCTTCTTCAGAGGAAGATCACTTGAATGCAATTTATTCTTTCATACTGAGTACCTTCATAACCATTTAGATAATAAAGTACAGGTGGACGCCTTAAGCCGGTTAAGTCGATTTCAGCAAGGCCTTTGATATGGTAAGCCATAATATTTTTCTTACTCCTCTGGCTGAAGTTGGTGTGGGTGGCTGCCTCCTAAAATGGGTAGACCCTTACATTAAGGATAGACCATTCTTTGTGTCCATTCAAGACTACTGCTCAGACTCCATTAGTCCTAGCTCGGGTGTCCCACAGGGATCGCATCTCGGGCCCTTATTTTTCATTATATACATCAATAAAATTAAATCTTGCTTTCATAATTGTAATTTCCTGCTTTACGCCGGCGAATTAAAAATATTTAAAAACATACAGTCCCTTGATAATTGAAAGAGCATTCAAGAGGATCTGGACAGACTGACTGTATTTTGCGAATAAAACAGTCAATTTTTGAATTTAAATAAATGGTCGTCAATAACCTTTTCGCGTAATAGGGATGAATAGTTGTTTCACTATAAAGTAGGCGGCAAAAGCCTTTCCAAAGTTGATTAGGTGCGTAATCTGGGTATTACATTTTTTAGTTATGTTCTGCGTAAGTGTGTCAGATTTACGAATATTAAAGCAGTCGCCTGTCTTTGTTATTTGTTCGTTTTGAGCAAATTGAATTTTGGTAGTGTAATTTGTAACCCGAGATACGCTGTGTGTATAAGCCACTTAGAGCATATACAGAATAAAATTTTAAAGTTTATTTCTTTTAAAGATAATCATCACTTTTAGTAATATAATAGATATATTTTATTTGTCTGGAAATGTCATTAAACTTACTTTAAAAAAATCTGTTAAATAATTAATTATAAAAGTGATAATATAAGTATAGGAACTATTAGATAGTATGTATGTAGTATTATAAACTAAACTAAAGATAGTATGTATATAACTATGTAGTATTATAAACTCAACTATTAGATATTATGTATGTAGTATTATTAGTTTATGTAAGTCTGTGGATACTGTATTGGATACCTTTGAACTTGTTTGTATCCCATATGTTCACCAAATAAATAAATCTTATGCCAAGGAATCTTCCACTGAGTAATGACTCACAGGCATAATAACAGGAAGGCTCTTGCACTGTTTCATTCATAAAATTCTCTATGTTTTATTGCAACGATTAATGTAAAGAAACAACATATACTACAAGTATGTGTGACAAAGAAAAACATATATATCCTCCTTAGCGGGCCCCATGAAATGCAATCCTGTAAAGTTATAATGACCGACTTCTTTTCTTCTTGCCGTTGAGTTGACATGTAATATTTCAATGAAAATGAGCGTAATATTAATAATATTTCTTAACCCATTTGTATAATAATCATTTAACTGCGTATCAAAATAAAATTCTATTATCACAGCGGGCTTATTTAACAACATACCTAATTTAAAAAGAAAACATTTTTGGGGTTTTCGCCACTATTACAATATAAAATGAAAATGTAAAACAAAAACTCTAAATATTTACCTTAGAAGTTTAAGTCTTTAGTTCTGTGTCCACTGTGAAGGTGCCCGCGGAACGACACTGAAAAATATTTATTTTTTGGACGTTTCGGGGGAAAGCCTAGTCTTAAGCAAAACTAAAAATTAAAAAAAAAACTAAAGAATATTACTTATGTTTTGTATCAAAAACATAACTAGAATATTTATAGTACGAAACATAAGTCATTTGCTGAAGACGGGGGTTGACATTCCCTCTAAACGTCTAGAAAATAGATATTTTTCAGTGTTGTTCCTCGGATATCTTCTCATTTTATTTCCTAATAGTGGCCAAAAACCCAAAAATAGTTTTCTTTTTAAATCATGAATCTGCCACTATCATTTCGTAATTAATAATACACCTAATTTGTTTTTTTACCTTTTGCATAAATAAGTATAACTATGCTCGTTTATTTTTGTTTACTTTGTTCTGACTGCCAAAAAACGTACCTACCTCTCAGTATTTTAAAATAATTTATTGTAAAAATGTAAACATTTTATGTCAAATATGGATAGGGCTATATATATATATATATATATATATATATATATATATATATATATATATATATATATATATATATATATATATATTAATTGGACTTCTTTCTTGGGTATAGGTTTATTTGTAAAATCAAACAGTGGGATTAATTTGACGTTTCGCCTATCGTAGTAGGCTTTCTCAAAAATTGCTCATTCCTTTATTTTTTTTTTTGGTGTATAAGGCTTTCCTTTTCTATCTACAATTAATTTAAAAAACATTTAGTGATCTAATTATCACAAGACATTTAAAATTTTTTCTAAAACTAATTTAAAACTTTATACAATTGACAAATAATTATTACAAAATTAATAAAATAAGATTACATACCTCGAAAAATGCATGTTGTTATTTATTTATATTTGATGATAGGTAGTTAGTTAGCCAGGCAACTCATGGCACAGTTTTAGGTAAAAAGGTGTTCTTATCGTAGTACGTTTTTTTGAGGAATTTAAAGATAATTTTTTTTGGCTATTTTTTAATTTAAACCTTAGAGTAGAATCAGACATTCACAATTATATACTACATTTTAAAAATAACGGCTTAAACGAAGTTAAACAACTATACTAAATTATCAAATTGTGGTATATATGACTTAAATTTTTTATGTCTTGTTTGTCATTTACTGCATTTTTTTCTTTTTTTATGTGAATCATTTCTTTGATAATTAATTTTTGATACCGGTTATCTTTATCAATGATTTTGGTTTCAGAAAAATTAAATTCGTGTTTTGTGTTTTTTTCATGTTTATGTAATGCAGTGGATGCATTCTTTGTATACTTATGCCCTTTTATTCTATTTTCTAAAAGTTGGGTTGTCATACCAATATATTTCATGGGGCAGTTTAAACAAGGAATTTCATATACGAGATTGGATTTTTTATTTTTAGGAATTTTAGTTTTTAATTTTGTAAATAGGGAGCCTATCAGGTTCTGGGCTTTATGACACACAATTATGTTATATTTTCCTAGGATATGTTTTAATTTTTCAGATAATTGAGATGTGTATGGCATTGCAATATATGTTTTTTGCGTTTAATAAAGTTAAAGAGACCTTAAATACAAATCAATTCCCAGAAAAACTGATACAAAAAATTATCAAACAAAGAACGTACGTATATTATAACAATCATAACGAAAACGTAGGACAAGATAATACGCAAAAAACATTAAATTAAATTATGGAGTCTCAACTTTTCAACTTGATATTTTTAAACAAAAAAAAATGGCGGCCTTTACCCAGTTTTCTGTGTTACCCGGTATATATATATATATATATATATATATATATATATATGTATATATATATATATATATATATATATATATATATATATATATATATATGTTTATATATATATATATACAGTGTGTCCGAAATTGGTTATGACAGTATTGGGATCTCGGAAATCGCGATAGTTACAAAAACGTTTAAATGGAGAAAGTTTTAGACAATTATGTTTGTAATTTAACGCCGTTTTGCTCGCGATTCTATCTTTTTTTCGAAAAAGTCCTATAATTTATTTATTTATGAAAATTTTCAAAATCTGTAAGAATATTATTAAGGCAACTTTTTACGTAGAGTGCACCTATTAAGGCAGATTTTACATACAACGTTTCGATTTTCTAGAACCATCATCAATTTTGTTTTTTCTTATGGCCGCTGTGTTCGATTTTAACAGTTTTGAAAAGAGTATTTCTTTAGCTTTTCAACGGTGTATCACACTTTGTAATTAGGTTATTACTAAAGGTGCAAAAAGTGCGTAGAGGAAATATTTAAACGTTTTTTGGAATTATCAAAGTAAAAAGTTAAAAATTAATAGTGTTAAATAGCAATATATTGTAATTTAACATCCAGTTCTACAAAAAATCAGTAAAAACTACTTAATAACATAATTGATTCGTGCACAATGTTCACACATGTTCAAACTACCACCCGCATATAACACTAACATCTTTGCCCAAGTAGGCTTTGCGTTTGAAATAAGACTGTTTAAACATTTTTTCGAATCATCGATATAAATTAAAATTTAATAGTTTCAAATAGCAATATTTTTAAATTGGACATTAAATTCTGCATAAAATCAGTAAGTTCTACTCAGTAACATTAATACTATGTGCACTGCACATAATGTACCCCGAAGAACGACTGTCGACAGAACTTCTTTTCAAGCGTTGCACTGATTAGAAGCTTGCTTAGGTTAGTATGACAAGGAATGGAATAGGCAAATATTAGAATATTTTAATGAAAATCTGGTTTTTTCCATAAGAAGAATTGAAACAGAACTTCACATTCTGAAGTCAACCGTTCATGGCGATTTAAAAGTACTAACCTTACAAGAATTAACAGAAAATCAGTATGAACTACCTATTCAATAAAATTAATAAAAAAATGCTACATAATACTAGGATTAAAAATGTTGACCGTTTTTTTCTATGCAGTGTCCGCATTTCCTTTCAACTGTTCTGATTACCCGTTGAATGGTATTTCTATTTATATTTTCTAGAATATTTCGGGTTCGCTGCTCAAGAACTTGCCAATTTACTGGGGGGTCAAATTCGTATATTTCATTTTTCGCACATCCCCATAAATAAAAATCCAACGGCGTGATATCCGGGGATCTAGCTGGCCAGCGGACAGGACCACTGTTGGATATTACGTTTTCACCAAAAGTTGTTGTTAAAAAGGTTTGTACATCCCTGCTGTTATGTGCAGGACAACCGTCTTGCTGAAACCACAAGCTATTAAACTGATCATCTGGCACAGCTTCTCGAATGGCAGGAACTATTTGATTCTGTAACATGGCAAGGTATCTTGGGCCTGTCAGTGTCTGATCAAAAATAAAGGGACCAATGAGACGATTTCCTAAAAAGTAATGGAAAATATTGAATTATAAGCAATTCAATTAGACTATGTTTATCTTACCAAGCATCCCGCACCACACATTAAAACCAAATCGCTCTTGCAGCCTGCGTGGATCGCGTAGTTGCGGATTTTCAATAGCCCAATAATGGTGATTTTTTTTATTAAAAATGCCACAGTTTGTAAAATGAGTCTCATCTGACCAAATGACTTTTTTATTGCAAAAAGCGGGATTTTCTCGACATCTGTTGATATACCAATTACAAAAAACAATTTTTCTTTCGAAATCACCTGCTTGAAGTCCTTGCACAATTGTTGGCTTGTAAGGACGATATTTAGTTACTTTTAAGACGCCATGAATGGTAGATTTTGGAATTCGAAGTTCTGTTTCGCTTCTTCTTGTAGATGAAGTCGGATTTTCATTAAAATATTCTAGGATTTGCCTATTGCGTTGCTCGTTGTCTTTTGCATACTTCTTTGTGCGAATCTTATTAAAACTGCCAAACTCAAGCAAGTTTCTAACCAGCGTTTGAAAATAAGTTCTGCCAGGCTGCCGTCTTTCGGGGTACGGGTCAAAATACACATCCATGGCCCTGTTTGCATTTCTTTCATTTTTAATATAACACACAAACATATCAAACATTTCTTCATTAGAAAAGTTTAACGCCATTGTAATCCTTATTAAAACAGCGATGAATGTTAAATAAAACTTAAACGTTGCATTTTTGACAGATTAAAAGCATTCTATTATTTCAAAAACATTTGAACATTTGTGAACCTTGTGCAATGTTATTGAGTAGTTTTTACCAATTTTTTGTAGAACTGGATGTTGAATTACATATTGCCTTTTAACACTATTAATTTTTAATTTTTTACTTTGATAATTCCAAAAAACGTTTAAATATTTTCTCTACGCACTTTTTGCACCTTTAGTGATAACCTAATTACAAAGTGTGAAACACCGTTGAAAAGCTAAAGAAATACTCTTTTCAAAATTGTTAAAATCGAACACAGCGGCCATAAGAAAAAACAAAATTGATGATGGTTCTAGAAAATCGAAACGTCGTATGTAAAATCTGACTTAATAGGTGCACTCTACGTAAAAAGTTGCTTTAATAATATTCTTACAGATTTTGAAAATTTTCATAAATAAATAAATTATAGGACTGCAGTTTTTTGGTTTTTTCAAAATATCTCAAAAACTAAAAAAGATAGAATCGCGAGCAAAACGGCGTTAAATTACAAACATAATTGTCTAAAACTTTCTATATATATATATATATATATATATATATGTATATATATATATATATATATATATATATATATATATATATATATATATATATGTTATATCCGTTATAGCCACGTGTATTCATTGACCTTCAGTCGCATGGGAACGGATATGGCGATTTCAACATTTCAAGGAATGCATTGCAAGCAGTATTTTCGAGTTGCAGTTCTCACAGCTTGAAGGTGCTGCCTCATCATTTCAAAACATATAAATTAAGCACCAATTGTAAATATTAGTTAGTTCATATCAGATACTGTTATTATGTCAGTTTAAGTTTCAAATTATACGGTTTAAGTTTTACAATTATACAAAGTATTTTTAAGTGAATAAATAATATTTTTTAAAAAGTGAATTTTTGAAATAAAAGTGTAACAAATTGGCGCAGTCGGTAGGATTCGTCTAACGTCGGCAGAACAAGGAAGACCTAACTGTTGACGGCGGATCGCAAATCCCTTAACGAAGAAAAGAACCATATCAAGGCGTCCTCACTCAAAGATAGCTGCGGAAGGAACACCTGGTGAAACCCCTGGCAGTCCTAAGAGAACAAGACGACCAATGCTCCTGTTTACGTAAGTGACATTGAATTATCCCGTTTTAAGTGTTGTATTTTATTTTATTTTACTGTTCGATTGTCTATACGTAATTTTCTACCCTGATTTTAATTTTCGTATATTCTACCCTGAATTTGAAGAAAAGCTAAACCTTTATTTACCAATTTTGTAATTTGAAAAATAGCCTAATATTTTGTGTTTTTATTTTCAAAAAGAATTTTAATTTGTATTCTTATAAAAATTTAAAGCAATTAACAAAATGCCCGAAACACGTTCTCAACAAATCCAACCAGCTGCACAGCAAACAACACAAAGTGCTGAAGTAGAAATCGAGCCTTACAGGCTATCCGAAATATTTTCTATAGTGCCTGAATTTGAAGGCGATCAAATCTCCTTAGGTACCTTTTTAAACGCGTGCGATTGTGCCTATAAAATGGCAACAGCGGATCAAAGACTCTTGTTAACGATTCACATAAAAAATAAACTTAAAGGAAGAGCCGCACAATTAGTAAATTCAAGAAATCCAGGAACATATACCGAAATTAAACAACTTTTAAATCTCCATTTTGGCGACTCAAGGGACTTATCGTCTCTTATACAGGATCTTCAAAGACTCCGTCAAGTTCCCGGCGAGTCCGCCCTTACATTTTATAATCGGTTACAAGTTTTAAATGCAAAAATGCTTTCGAGTATTCAAAAAGCTTCTAACCTCACTAATGATCAAAAAGCTGCACAAAGCAGATTAATTGAAACAATGAGTTTAAATACGCTTTTAACTGGACTAGAACCTCGTCTAGGCCAAATCATTCGTGCAGGAAACCCGGGAGACCTTTTAGAGGCCCACTCCCGCATTAGAAGAGAATTACAGCTCTCCTATTTTGAAAACCAAAAAATAAACAAACCAAATTCTCCGAAACCTCCTCAACCGATTAGGAAACCTTTACCACAAATTATAAAATGTCATAAATGTGGACGCACCGGACACATAGCTCCAGAATGCCGTACACAACCAATGTCCCAACCTGGTTATTCCCAAAATAGCGGTAACGTAAACTACCAAAGACAGTTTCCTTCTTCCAGCCAACCTCATTTTTCTCAGCAAAACAGACCCAACACATTTTCATCTCAATATAGACCTCCTGCAGCTGCCCAACAAAACCAAGCTGCATCCCGTCCTCCTATCATGCAGAGAAACTCAAATTTTTACCCAAACCAACAGAGAGCTCACCACGTAAATTATGATAACCCATATTACGAAGAACCCCAATATTACGAGTATTCTCAAGATGATAGTAACTTCGAAAACCAAGAATACTGTATTCAAAACGACCAAACTTTTACAAGTCATTCTGAAGAATTTGACAGCTCAGAATTTCAAAATTTTCCGTCTCCCCTTCACAAGAACCACCCTCCGGACAGCATTACCAAATCGATCGACCCGATGTTGGAACTACAGAGTCAGATTCAGACAATGAATTTAGACGATTTCGACCCCAATGTGAACTTTCCGGAACAAGCGTTCCTTTGAACCCATTTCTTACTGTTAATCCCAAGAACCTGTACTATATTAACGATGCTTCAAATACCTTCAAACTTTTAATCGACACCGGAGCAGGGATATCTATTTTTAAAGAAAACACCGTCAAGAGATTTCCCCATCGGACAGCAGAAAACGTTACTATTCAGGGCATAACAAATCAAAAATTGTCTATATTTGAATCCACCCTTGTCCCTTTTGAGATAGGTAACCCACATAAAGTGTATATTTATAATCTAGATATCGATTTTGATGGCATCTTAGGACTTGATTTTCTTGAGCATTATGAATGCATAATCGATCTTAAATCAAAAAAATTAATAACCAATTTTAAAACGATTCCATTGCACAAAGTCGGTGCTATTACAACCCCAAATAATGTCAATAAAAATGAGATACACAATAAAATTTCTATCGATGCCCGCACAGAGAAAATATTCAAATTAACCTGTAATCTAAAAAATACTGACGCCCTGTTAACGGCTCAGGAAAAAGAAAAGGTTCGTCTACCTAGTGCGATTGTACATGTTAACGAAAACGGCGAATTTATGACTTCTATTTTAAACGCAAACGCCATCCCGAAATCCATAGATTTTTCCGATCTTTCTATAGAGCCATTCACGTCAAGCGACGTCATACTAAACTTAAATACTCAAGATGATTATGCGTCCGACCAAATTGATAGAGTACAAATAATCCGAAATGAGCTAAGAACGGAACATCTTAACTCCGAAGAAAAGGAGATGATCACAAACCTCTGTTTAGAATACTCTGACATATTTTATATTGAGGGTGATAAGCTAACGTTCACCAATGAAATCAAACATGTAATAGAGACTAACAACGCAAAGCCTGTATTCACGAAATCTTATAGGTATCCTCAGATACACAAAGAGGAGGTGAAAACACAAATAGGAAAAATGTTAGAACAAGGAATTATCCGGCCCTCTATCTCACCGTGGTCTTCACCGGTGTGGGTGGTACCCAAAAAACTCGATGCATCCGGGAAACAAAAGTGGCGTGTAGTTATAGACTACAGAAAGCTGAATGATCTTAGTATTGACGATAAATACCCTTTGCCAAATATTTCAGATTTATTGGACCAACTTGGTAAATGTCAATATTTCTCGACGCTTGATCTCGCGTCCGGCTTTCATCAAATTGAGATCACTCCCGATGACATACCTAAAACAGCATTTTCAGTCGATAACGGACACTATGAATTCGTCCGAATGCCATTCGGTCTAAAGAATGCCCCGTCCACGTTCCAGCGTGTCATGGACAACATTCTTTTGGGCATCCAAAACGAGCGTTGCCTTGTATACATGGACGATATAATCGTCTACTCGCCCACCATACATGAACATATAGACCGACTAAAGGAAGTTTTTAAACGTCTCCGAAATGCAAATCTTAAAATCCAACCCGATAAGTGTGAGTTCTTGAGAAAGGAAGTTGCTTATCTGGGACATCTTGTCACGAAAGATGGTGTAAAACCCAATCCCTCAAAAGTAGAATGCATTAAAAACTTCCCAGAACTAAAAAATGCAAAGGACATTAAGTCTTTCCTGGGATTAGCGGGATATTACCGCAGATTCATCCCGAACTTCGCAAAAGTGTCCAAGCCTTTAACCCAACTCCTAAAAAAGGACGTCCCATTCCTCTTTGATTCTGAATGCAAAAAGTCATTCGAAGAACTAAAGAAAGCCCTAATTACAGACCCCATTCTCATCTACCCTAATTTTGAGGAAACCTTCCTCCTGACTACAGACGCAAGCGCATTCGCAATAGGCGCTGTGCTGTCACAAGGGCCAGTCGGAAAAGATCTACCAATAGCTTTCGCATCTAGAACACTTTGTAGCGCAGAAACTAAATACTCCACCATCGAAAGGGAGCTACTGGCAATTGTATGGGCCGTAAAACATTTCCGCCCTTATCTTTTTGGACGAAAGTTTACACTTATTACGGACCACCGGCCATTAACCTGGCTCTTTTCGATTAAGGACCCTGGTAGTAGGCTTGCTCGCTGGCGTCTAAAATTAGAAGAGTACAACTATAAAATCGAACATAAGCCCGGAAAGATAAACAAAAATGCAGACGCCCTATCCCGAATAAAGATTAATTACTTCCAAAAATGCGCAAATTTCCAATCAAAATGTGCCATTTTTGCCGCTAACGAAAATGATAGCGAAAATGACGACCAAAGCCAACCAGACCCAAATGCCGTCGAAATAGACGACGAACACATCACACAAGAATATAACAAATTTGTAGATCTCTACCAAACGAGATCAATAATTGACTATTCCAAAGTCGAATTCTCAAATTCGCAGCTTTTAGATAAATCGCATAAATTAATTATTACCTTTTTCTGGCAAAACAAACTAGAGGAAATGCATTACAAAATAATCGAGGATATCTTCGAAGAAAACATTCATTTTGAAAACATGAGCGTTAACATTGCCTCTAGCAAAACTGTAAAAGATAGAAAATACTTTATTATCCCAATACCATTCGACCCGGAAATTGTAGCCCAACACCTGTTCTATGTTCTATTTAAGGCCCAAAATGAATTCGATCCCTCTAAAACATTTTATGTAGAAAATAATTTAGCACTGCCCATTCTCGAAATGTTCTCATTTATCTTTGCCGATAAAGAGATAAAACTTAAAATCTGTCAAAATGTTGTAAGATCCCCAGACGCTGACGAAATTCCCCAAATTCTAGAACACTACCATTCAGGCAAAACTAATTTGCATCGGGGAATAAACGAGACAGTCAGGCGCATAAGAGAAAAGTATAATTGGCCGAACTTAACAAAAGATGTTGAAAAATTAATTAAAGCCTGCGAAATATGTCAGAAGGTGAAAATATGTCGGAAAAATTTAAGTACACCACTCGTTATAACGGAGACCCCAAAAACCCCGTTTGAAAGAGTAAACATTGATATCTTCGAATATCCAACCAGATATTACGCACTCACAGTTCGAGACGAACTTACGAAGTTCACGCAAGCCTACCCAATAGACGACAAAAAAGCGTCAACGATTGTAAATACCCTATTAGTATTTTTCCAGCATTATGGAACACCCCTAAGAATACATTGTGACTATGGGCGTGAATTTGATAACTCGTTAGTTAAAGACCTTTGTGAATTGTTTAATACAAAACTAACATTCTCTAGTGTAAATCATCCCCAGTCTAATGGGTCCATCGAAAGGTTCCATGCAACCTTATCAGAAATGATTAGAGCGAACGTAGCAGAAAACCCTACAGAACATCCGTTTAATGTATTACCCTACGCGGTAATCTGTTATAATAATACTAAAAATAAAACACACGGGTTTACTCCGTTTGAACTCATTTTCGGTCACACGTCAAGTAGGCCACCTGAAACATTATACAATCAGGAAAAATTAATATCGAAATACATACGAGATCTTAATAACCGCATGGAATATTATTACAAAATCGCTAGGGCAAAAACAGAAAGACAAAAAGAAAAAGCAAAAGTCAGGTTTGACGAACACGTATCTCCTATCCCCGAATACAAAGTTGGCGATAAGGTATACGTCAAAGAGTCACAAATAAAATCAAAATCCGAAAACAAATTTAATGGTCCTTTTGAAATTACACAAGTGTTTCAAAATTCCGCCATTCTTCTTAATCCTCGGACAAATCAGTCATCTAAAGTCAACTTCGATAGGTTAAAACCCTATTTTGAATAAGAATATTCTTCTTTGCAGATTCCTCGGGCTGCTCTCGGTAGGCCTGTCCCAATTTTCCATAACACCTATCAACAACACACTCGGAATATTCTTCCATGAAGAAGGTTCTGTCAAAGTGTCAAACGACAAATGGACACTCCTCGTGTATAAAGATCTTTCTTACATAAAAGAAGCTATCGTGAATAACGATAAAATCCTAGAAGGATTACTAGACGGCTTCATAAACGTTGACTCGCCTAGAATGATATCTTTCAGATCCGAAATACAAACACACGTTAGCCTGCTTAATCAAATATCCGATTCTGTCAATTTAAAATATAAAGAAATAATCGCAGATACGAAAAAATATAGTCACAGGGAGAGGCGCGGAATATTTAACGGAATTGGCACGGTCTGGAAATCCATAACTGGAAACCTCGATGCCTCAGACGGTGAATATTTCAATGAATGCATTGATAAAGTCAACCAAGACGAAAGACATATCGAGAACCTCCTTAAAAATCAGATATCGGTTACTACTTCAGTCATAAAAACTTTTAACGCATCAATACAAAAACTTCAAATAGACGAAGAAACATTTAACCGAGACATAATCGAAATCCATAAATCGATAATAGACATATCTGATGACCTTGCATTTTACGATGCTCAAATAAGAACATTAGACTTATGTGAATCATTAATGGAGAGTTACTCCTTTCTAGAAAACTTTCTTAACGACGCTCTAAATGCTATATCATTCGCTAGACTAAATATTTTACATAGCTCAATAATAACCCCAGGAGATCTGATTAGTTCCCTTCAAGAAATTTCACAATCTCTTAGAAAAAATAATCTACCTCTACCTGTGTACTCTTCAACACTCGCACAATACGTTGAGATTATCGAACTTGAGGCATATCAATCAGACACTAAAGTAGTGTTTATTTTAAAAATACCTTTAGTAAATCCTGAAAGCTATACCTTATATCATCTTTATCCAATACCTGTGTTGGATAATCGAACAGAATTTCACCATATAATTCCTACAACACAAAAATATATAGCGCGGGACGATGATTCAATGTTATACGTTTCTTTTCAAAACCTAGAAGGCTGTAAATCAATAGGACGAAACCAAAAGATCTGTTCAGATGTTCTACCCTACCCAATAGACAGCGAAGCGATTTGTGAAGCTCAGCTCCTTAGAGGACCAAACCAGTTACCTAAGACATGTCAAGTATCAATTCTTCTGGCAAAAGGATACAACGTCAAAGGTATCGACCTAAACTTTTGGTTGATTACTGTGTCAGATCCATTACCAGTTACTATCAAATGTGAAGGAAGAGAAGTCAAGACGAACATTATCAATGTCAATTCCCTCCTTAAACTTCAACCGTATTGTAACGCCTTTATAGGGAGCACACGCGTTCACGCCAAGGCAATCATCGACAAGTATCAAAACGTTACTTACAAAAGCCACCCAGTTTTGATCCCATACAAGTGCTGCCAACACATCTCATCGAAGCTTCATATCCCAGACCTCAAACCTCTAAAACTGAACAAGATAGATGTAGAAGATCTCAATATTGCTCAGCACAAACTAGACCAATATTCAGAAGAACTGGACAAACTAATAAACCAACCTTTTGTCTACAAACACTTGTCTTGGTTCACAATCATCACAATAGTACTTCTAGCCAGCCTACTCGTCCTGTACATATTATGTAAGTGTCGTCGTAAGAGACTACCCAGCATCACCATGGCTCCACTAGATGATGGTTCACCACCTCCGCCCAGACCACTGCAGCGAAAGACAGTCAAGAGCAGACTAAGCAGTATTCTTGCGAGAAGACGGCCAGCTATCCATCCCCAAGCCGAAGAAGAAGACGAAGACGAACTTTAAGTGATTTTACAAAAGTTAAAACATTGTATTAACTTTTGACTAAAAGGGGGAGTTGTTATATCCGTTATAGCCACGTGTATTCATTGACCTTCAGTCGCATGGGAACGGATATGGCGATTTCAACATTTCAAGGAATGCATTGCAAGCAGTATTTTCGAGTTGCAGTTCTCACAGCTTGAAGGTGCTGCCTCATCATTTCAAAACATATAAATTAAGCACCAATTGTAAATATTAGTTAGTTCATATCAGATACTGTTATTATGTCAGTTTAAGTTTCAAATTATACGGTTTAAGTTTTACAATTATACAAAGTATTTTTAAGTGAATAAATAATATTTTTAAAAAGTGAATTTTTGAAATAAAAGTGTAACATATATATCTCAAGATCCGGATAAGAAAAGAAAATAGGGATCGCGGTAACTAAGTATAAAAATTATGCAAAAAATATATATAATATTAATACATAATATGTACACTTCAGTTTTTCCTTAATTTCTCAGTATAAAAGTTAAAAACCAAACACTAAGAGCAATCTTTGAGATACGTATTTTTTATTTGTAGTTTATAAAATATAGTACGTGTTTTGATACAAAATGAAGCCAATTTTATATTGAAAATTTTATAACATGACAACCTCAAGAGGTTAAGAAAAGAAAATAGGGAGTAACATATAGTACTTCCTGCCTCAGTATGTTTGTCTATCGTTTTATTTCAGAAAATAGAGTTTTCCTAGAATGAGGTTTGAGAAGTCAAGAGCCACGACAAAACATTTTCGTAAATTTTTGTTATATTTTAAAATAAAATATCAAACTGCAGAATGAGAGCAAACTGAAATTTATTATTTTTAGAAAGAAACGTTACATTATAGTATCTCGTACTGAAAATTATATATACAGGATAAGTTTTATACCGATATTTTTGCGAATAATTTTATTAGATAAAATATATTACTATGGATTTTTTTCAAGGGTTTTAAATTTTAATTGCATTTTCTATTTTGTTATGTTATTCCCTAAAAATGTTTATTTTTTTTTGATTTGCTCTAATTTTCGTCTAAAACTCTGATGCGTATTTTAGTGATTTAAATATTAAATTTTGCGGCATATCCTTGGAAGTCGAATTTTCAGTTATAATACCATAAGTGCAAAGAAATTACCGAAAATTCTGAAAAAAGTCGTGCTGCCTGAAAACTGCATGAGTTTATTTTCTTTACTTTTTCAAAGTTAAAATAGTCCAACCCTCAAATTCTTATAGGTTTTTAAATAATTTTCTGCTTAATTTTTATGTAGGTACGGTATTCGGAGAATGCTATTTCATTTATTTATTTATTTATGTATTATAGAAAGAACAATGATTATAATACATCTAAATAGCATATTGACATTTCTTGTTTGAATTTATGAATGAATGCTTTCTCTTTACTATTTGAAAAATTTGTCCGGGGTTTTGGGAACTAAAAGTCTTTTGGAAGATCTATTTTGACGTTTTCTCGATGCCTGACTCAGAATAAATTTTGGTGATTTGTAAGTAGCTAGAAATAGACCTAGAGTTACCATGTTCCGTTATTTTTATCAACTCTTGCTTAGAAACGCTACTTTTAGATAGTTTGGGGACTGTCGAAGCTCGAAGCAAGCGGTTTGTGATTTTGTTGTACTCGGTATCCAGACTTACTTGCTTTGTTTGCTTTTTAATCCATTTTTAATTATGGCCCACAAACATATTTTTCCAGAAGGGGATAACGGTCAGGAACAAACGATTAGTTGTTATGTTTTGATGACGTTTGGATTTGAGATGGTTGAATAATCATAGTGGACACATCGATGTATTTTTTTATTGACTACCAGCCACTTTGATGGAGTACATTACTTCGCCCCTCCCTGTGTAACCTGGGAAAAAAATAGGGTTGGACTCAAACCTATCTGTTGTTTCTTGATTGTTCATCTCTTCTTTGAAGAACGGTAGTTTAGCTGTAGTATCGTCTTCTCCTCAAGCAAATTTATATGTAAAAAAATTTATTTTTTTTGCCACCTTCAGGGGTCTCAACGCAGCGCTTTAGAATCATTTTAAGTTCATGAAAGGTTAAAGAAGTAGCACTTACTTTTCATTTGGTTTCTAGACTTTGTCTTTCTCGTCTTTTTGTGTCTCTGGTTTGTTTTGCTGCCTTGAATTCTACTTGCTCAAATGTATTTACTTTTATACCATAGTTCACAAAACCATTTTCCATTAACATTTGTATTTTCGGGCGGAGCAAAAATTCATAAATCCAAACATATCTGGGTGTTTACTGAGTGACTTTTTTCATTGATTTAATCGTTGATTAAATCTTCAAAATAATTGCCAAAATGACTAATTTTTACGATAAAATGCTATCTTTAAGTCAGCTTGGTTGTTAAACATTCCATTTCTATGAATCTAAATGAATCCGGAAATGTTTTCATGCCTATTCATGATTCTCAAAAGTAAAAAAAAGCTTCACATTGACATTTTTATACATGAGGTGAATTATGAATGAAAATTTTTAATATTATGGTCAAAAGCCTTGAAGCTAAGTAAAAAGAACCGGTAACTTGATCTTTACCACTTCAGTTCCATCGTTCAGAATTCCACTACAAACGGATATATTCAAGTCAGTGAATATAAAATTGTTAATTCTTCTTAACTCTAAACAATTCCTACTCCGAGAGATAGTTTTTTGTAATAATTTTTTTTACAATAGTGTCTCTAGATCTTAGGGATTATGAGCAGCCCGTAAAAAGAAAAATATTTATAGTTAGTTAAAAAAAAATGGTAAAACATGTTATACCATACCGAATCAGTCAATATAAAATTGTTAATACTTCTTAACTTTAAACAGTTTCGACTCCGAGAGAGAGATTTTTTTGTAATAAATAATTTTTTTACAATAGTGTCTCTAGATCTTAGGGATTATGAAGCAGCCCCTAGAAAGAAAAATATTTATAGTTGTAACGTGATAATTTCGGACTTATAGCATGCTAATAATAATATTAAACTATTTAAATAATTATATAATAAACAAATTTTTAGATAATAATACTACTAAATATTAATCATTTTTGAATTTACAATTTTGCTTTCCTATCACGTTTGTCTTTTAAAACTACGAAAACTTCTTTTAATGCACTATGGATTTAATATGTTAATGATTATTCTTGTGCGATTCTGCCGTTTCGATTTTTAGAGAACAGAATTTTGGATTCAGTTAGTGCGAACTGAAATAAAACAAGTATATTAGAATTACACTGTATAGGTCCGCGCAACTGATCGATGTGTCACGACATCTCCAGGTCTCGTTTATCAATAGCCTGGCTTACGGTTCGATTATCGATTTTTCTGTCGTTAATTTTGGAAAGGTACCGCGGTGGAAGTGGACGGTCGGGGCAGTTTCCTCGGTCTCCTGCACACATCGCAGTATTCTATCAGGCGCATTTGGTCGTATCGTAGGTTCCTACAAAAGAGGGCGCTACATTGTCAATTTTGGGAAAGAATTATTCAGATGAGTCGGATGCATTATGGCAGGTCTAGATTTTGTTATTATTTTCGAGGGCTTACAATGGTGTAATTTGGGGTTCTTTTGGAATGCCCAAGTATAGTTTTGTGAGTGATTTTTTATGATAAGTTTTCCGGTAATATTGCCCTCCGTGATGCCGACGTATTTCTAGTCATTTCTAGTTTTATCGACCGGTTCCTGTGGTTACAACAGCAATCTGTGACCGTAGTTGCCGGATCATGAATAAGTTTCCGATCCCGTGACTGCAGAATTTTTATATCGGATGTGACATTTTACCTGACTGTGGCTCTGAAACAATGAATTTTATATATTGTTTCTATTTCTCGGATTTGACCTTTGGATATTTAATTGACGGATATTTGCTGTGCCTTTGGTGTTAAGTATGACTGGTTGCTTATTGATAAAGAATTAAAGTCTTAACTAGGATTTTATGAGTGGAATCGTGGCAACATGGCGAGACATTTTGGACCTGTTGCTCCAAAAATTTGTTCCTGCTTGGTGAGTCTCAAGTCAGCAGTGTGGTGCGCGGTCCATTTTCTGATGCCTTCATCATAATTTTCAAGTAGAGCCTGGCTTGATCGTATTTACGAGATTTATTGATGAGCATCTTTTGCGAAATAGTTCCTGTTTGGATTTGAAAGTTCTAAAGTTGTTATTCGGGCACTTTGGGGTTTTTTTTTGGACAGAGGAAGTTCGCACCCACGAGGGAGGATTGTGAAAATGACCGCCACACTCTAAAATCCTCGTTCCACCATCTTTAGAGGATATCCTCCTGCTGACTTGCCATATTGGCACCTGGAATAGCAGATTCCGGTGAGTTTTTGTATATTTGATTATTTAATAATATGATAATGCCCGTGTATGGTTCTTAGTGGCCATTTCCATGACCATACGCCATTTTGTTGAACATCTTCGGTCTGGGTTGACATTTTATTTCTTTAAATTTAGAGTCAAGACTTCGTAAGAAGCCCACTGCACTTGTCCAGACCATCGACAACCACTCGTTGATTCCGTTTTTAGCATTAGGCAACTGCTAGACCCAGACTCCATTTTGGTTAGAAAACCCTCAGAAGGAGGTAATATTATTTTATTTGCATATTTTATTTAATTTTTGTTTACATTTTGGGCTATATTTGGATATGGTTTAATGTTTGCTAAGGGATGTTTTCTCTTTAGGGTTTTTTTTTTTTTTGGTTTGGATATTATTCCAAGGGATTTCCGTCACGACGACGATCAAGTCCTGGAATTTGGATTTTTCTTTGGATCAGTTATTGGGATTGCCAACTTGCCTGACCAGGCAAGAGACTCACTTTCAGCATCGGAGCTGGTGCTGCTCCCACCTGTATACGCCTGAGTCCAGGTGACATTTCTTCGCCTGAAGGTCTGAAGAGTAAGATAAGTAACCGTAGCAAATAATTAAAATTTCAACTATTATATCTTTTGCAAGCTAAATTCCTCGATACAGTCAATTAGCCAATTTATTAATTTGTTCTTCATATTTACAAATTCAAATTTAAATTAATTTTTCTCACTAAAAATCAAAATCTATTTACTAATTTTAAACTAAACTTTTTACCTTATTATTGAGCTGACTGGCTTATCGAGTGGCCTTTAATAACTTGTTTTGATTCTATTTATAATTTTTGATGTATTTCACTGACTTGTATTTGATTTTGCACTCACGATTTATGGCGTCATAATATCGACCGTGGTACTATATTTTTATATATTCCTGCATACTGTTGACCATTGTCATATTTATATTTTTTTTATTATTCATTTTCTTGTGTACAATATCGATTTCTCTTAAGCTGCAGGTAATTTTAATAATTAAGATTAGAAGCTTAGTACATATTATAGCTGTATCGCTGTTGGCCCGCGTTTGGACCATACCTACATATACTATTATTGTACTTGAAATAACTCTTGAAAAAAAACAAAAAGAACAACTTATTTGATATTAGTATATGATTTCAAACAAAATTTTGCGTTTTACTGCTGCTACCTACCTACAAGTGAGACCCTCATATCTTAATTAATTATTTGGTATTCTGTGAAGGTAAGCTCATTGGTATAAGATAATATTTTGGTTTTTCGTTGCTTGGAATCGCTAGAGTTGTGCAACACTGGGCGATAATTCGTAATTATTATCGGCCTAGTACTTCATTAATTTATTTGATAAAGTAGAGTAATAATTAATTACGTGGCGCAAAATATTTAGATCTTAACCCAGCCCTTCTCCACTGTTGCTGTCGGCCTCTACTATTATTCTCCCCAGCTTGTTCCAACTCTTAGGGTCTCCAACGCCTTGATGAATTCGAAATACAGTATACTTTATTGATCATTAAATAAATATCCGGTAAGTGAAAATTTTTGTGCCATAGATTTTGGCGCCCAACGTGGTTTTTTTTTAAACAAAAGGGCATTGTGCCATAGATCTTGGCGCCCAACGTGGTTTTTTTTTAAACAAAAGGGCATTGTGCCATATTTTTGGCGCCCAACATTTTTTAAAATAAAACTTCACAGTTATTGTAATTTTTTTAAATAAAGTACATAGTTTTTGTAATAAAAGTAAACAGTTTTGGTGCCCACGTTTAATTGAGAGAAAATCACAGTTTTTGGCTAATTATTGAGTGACTTTTATTTGAGGTTTTGGGGTATATAACACTGTTATATATAGTTAATAAAAGTCATTATTACATAATGGGTATAGCATATAGATTTCCTTTTTTTTCTTTTGAGTACTTTTGGTGAAAGCTTTTCATAGTTTTGCTGCTTAACTGGTAGTGACAGTTTAGCATTTAGATTTTATTATCAAAATAAATAAAGCACCCAGTTCGCATTTTGCATTGTATTGCATAATAGCAAAAATATTTCACTATATTTTTTTTCATAAGGCAAGGTAACTCAGAATCTGTGTTGACCACCTTTGTTAATTAATAATAAAAACTTATAAATAAATAAATTAGTTTTAAACAAATAGAACAATAATATTTTATTAATTACTTTTAATTGAGAGAAATTACAATTTTACACTTAAGTAAATAAATACTTCTAAATCTTGCTATATACTTGAAATATCTGATTATCCCTGGTTAATTTTTTTAAATTGATTGAAGTTAATCAAGAGTAAATTTTGTGAAAAGGTGATTTACAGATTTGACTCTTCTAGTGTGTCTACTTAAGGGTGTTTTGAGCTAACTGTCTTATAAGTTTTCTAAAGCTGCAGTTTTTTTTTTTTTTTTTTGATTTTGTTTTCTTTTGACAATTTTACGTGCAGTATTTTTAGAATATTTATATAAAGAACTAATCTTATTAACTATAATAAATTCAACATACAATTACAGAACATAATAACTATTAGACATATTTAAGTATTGATTTTTTTTTTAATTTTTTGTCTCCAATACAGGTCTTTGAAAATATTTCACTTGATTGGTTATTAGAGTTACAACTTCCGGTATTTTTTTTTGGGATTAATTCTCTTTCATGCCTTTTGTCTTTGATTGTTTTTTTTAATTAAAACAATTTTAAGCTTAGTGTTTGGAAGTAGATGGTGTTTCGTTACATCCCATCTGATTCTATTCTATATCTAGAGTCTGAGATTGCTTTATTAACTAGTATTGAGTACTATTGAGTCGATGACTGTAGTTCTTTTCTGTAGCAAAAGTACTCTGAATTTTTTTTTGTCTTGGTAATTATACAGGGTGTCCCAAATTGACTTTGTTTTTTTTTGGGAACTGGTTAGTGTTAAAGACTTATAATTTTTTTTCAGATAGTTTTTTTGCTTTCATTAGAATTTTTTTAGAATAAAAGTACAATTGTCAAATAGTGACAGAGTTTCACCAAACTATTTTTGGGGGATTGAATGGGAATATTTTTTTTGCGGAACTGAGAGGTCTCACTTTTGGTGATAGTTGGATTTGTGGTTGGTAGTAGCAGAATATAGCATTGAAGTTGACTTTTGAGGTTGAAGTAAGGCGTACTTACTGCAAATAACTGACTTAATTTTTTTTAAATTATTTTATTTACATTTATTTTGGTTGGGGATATTTAGTGATTAATGACTTATTGCATTTGAAGTGAAGTGTTGTGCTAGTGATTCGTGACTTTGCGAATTTGCATCTAAGTATTGTACTAGTGATTAGTGACTTAGCACATGGGTAGTGAAGTATTGTGCTGAAGTGAAGCACTAATACATGTTAGTGGTTTAAGAGAACATAAGTTGTTTTACAATAGTGTTTAATTTTTTTTTAAAGATTTTTTTTTTTTGGGTTTTATTAGGAATATTATAGATATAGGTAGGGTTATTACTTGTATAAGCGAGGGATATAAACGTAGGTTAGAGAGCTATACAAGAACGGGATTTAACTAGTTTTAAGTGAATATTTTGAAGATGTCGCGGAAAGTTGAGATCAACCGTTTGGACAAAGACGAACTGGCTTATGAGTTAACATGGAGGGGGATTGCTGTAGGCAATGTGGAAGAGATGCGAAGTCGCCTTGCGTTGGCTAAGCAAATGGAAAAGGCTGGTGATAGTTTACACTACCCTGCCTATCCATTTAGTTTTCAGGAAGATGTCACAACAGTGACTAAGAAACTTGATGAGCTTGTACTGCTGATTGAAAACTTCTCGGAATCATCTAAAAGTGGTACCTTTATGAAGCTGCAATCCAAACTTAATCATGTATTAGGTCGCATTGACAACATGGCATGTGACACTGATGATCGTATAAAATTAAGAGGTGAATTAATGGCACAGACGCTTACACTCATCGATGGACTGAATAAAAAGACTTCCGATTCGGCGGCGACTCTCAAATCTCAACCACCACCCAATTTGTGTGTCCTTGAGGGAACGGTGAACACATCCTTAGCGCAAGCTCCAGCTTCTTGTTCTACACCAGTAAATAACACATCACCCACTAATCCAAATACCTTTGGACAGGGTATAAAACCCATACTACCACACAAGTGGAATCTAAAATTTACGGGAGACAAGAGAGGGATGTCAGTAACTGCTTTCTTCGAGCGTGTTGACCAGTTGAGAACAGCGAGGAATGTAAGCCTACCGATACTTTTAAATTCAGGTATAGATCTTTTCGAGGGAAGAGCATATGAATTCTATCAAGACTGTCGTTCAGAAGTGCACACTTGGGAGGAGTTGGTTCAGAAATTCAAAGAGGAGTATCAGCCAGCATTTTATAGTGAAAAGTTATTGGAGGAAATTAAAAGAAGGACTCAAGGACCGGATGAGACCATTGGGACATACATGGCAGTCATGTCAAAATATTTTCAAAGACTTGAATGTCCAATATCTGAGGATGCAAAACTGACAATCCTTCTTAGGAATATTTCTCCAACATATAGGAACCAACTGGGTGCTATGGAGATATCTAGTATCTCAGAGCTTAAAGCCTTGTGCAGACGCATAGAGACACGGATGCAGTCAGAGTATGCACCACCCCCTCGCAAAGCACAGTCGTTGGAACCTGATTTGGCTTATATTGAAGTGGATGAAGTTAGCAGATCTTCTGATCATAGGGTTGATGCTGTTGAAGTTTGTACCCGTGATGTTGCCAAGCCAAGGGCTAGAGAAATTATTTGTTACAACTGCAATAAGCCAGGTCATCGTGCGGCTGGTTGTACTGAAGCTAGAAGATTAAGATGCTATGGATGTCGAAGAGAGGGATTTACAAAGAGAAACTGTCCATCATGCAACCAGGGAAACGGGAAGCGTCACTCTTAGGTAGTCGGCCTAAGGGGAAGACAATAAATCCGACGATCACTCCAGTTTTGAATTTTATCTTGGAGCATGCGCAGAACGATGAACGCCCTTATTTGGAAGTTGACATCCTCGGACATAGGCTTCTTGGACTTTTGGACTCGGGAGCTTCGCGCACCTTTTTAGGAGGTCCTGGTTGGGACATTGTCGAAGGTATGGGCATGCATTTAAATGCATTAAGAAGGATTGGCTGTACGGTTGCTAACGGTCAGCAAGCAATGACTATTGGATCAGTAGAACTGCCGATAAGAGTTCGTGATAGGGTCAGAATTTTGGAAGTTTTAGTTGTGCCGGAGTTGCCACATGTGCTCATTCTGGGTATGGATTTTTGGATTGCCATGGGAATAGTCCCAGATCTGAGACACAATGATTGGTACTTTTCTGATACTACAGTGAAACTCGACAGTATCCATGATCAACTTACTGTGTTAACATCACTTGAAGACTTAAAGCTTGCTGCACTAGTAGAGAGAAGTAAACAGCTGATGGGATCGCAGTTAGGCTGTGCAACTATGGTAGAACATAAAATAAGAACGGACTCTCCACCAATTCGTCAGCGTCCATATCGCGTGTCTCCAGTCATTCAGAAAATTATGGAGGAAGAAATTGACTCCATGTTAAATCAAGGTATTATAGAACCAAGTTCAAGTGCTTGGGCATCACCTGTTGTTATGGTTCAGAAGAAAAATACAGGGGTGTACAGGTTCTGTGTAGATTATCGCAGACTTAATGGTGTGACTGCTCGGGATAGTTACCCACTTCCTCTGGTTTCAGAAACGCTGGACAAGCTAAAAGACGCTAAATATTTATCCACTTTAGACATCAAAAGTGCATATTGGCAAGTACCTATTGAGGAGAATTCTCGACCACTGACGGCATTTATTCGCAGGAGAGAGTAGAAATGAGGGATTTCGGAAGTTGTTTGCGGAAGTTAGGAGCAGATTGGAAGCGGCTGGTCAAAAGAATATTGCGAAGTATAATCTTAGAAAGCGTAGTGAAGTCTTTTCTCCAGGTCAGAGAGTGTGGAAGAAGAATTTTGTTTTGTCTGATGCTGCCAAGTACTTTACACATAAGTTAGCACCGAAATTTGTCGGACCGTATATCATTCGCCTTCAGATATCGCCTTGGACATACGAGTTACAGGACAGAGACGGGAAGGTTCTGACAGGCACTTGGCACGCTAAAGACCTGAAACGCTCTCCTGACTACGATTGTCCCTAGCGGGACAATCGTTTTGTGGCAAGGGGGGGGGAATTGTAACGTGATAATTTCGGACTTATAGCATGCTAATAATAATATTAAACTATTTAAATAATTATATAATAAACAAATTTTTAGATAATAATACTACTAAATATTAATCATTTTTGAATTTACAATTTTGCTTTCCTATCACGTTTGTCTTTTAAAACTACGAACACTTCTTTTAATGCACTATGGATTTAATATGTTAATGATTATTCTTGTGCGATTCTGCCGTTTCGATTTTTAGAGAACAGAATTTTGGATTCAGTTAGTGCGAACTGAAATAAAACAAGTATATTAGAATTACACTGTATAGGTCCGCGCAACTGATCGATGTGTCACGACATCTCCAGGTCTCGTTTATCAATAGCCTGGCTTATGGTTCGATTATCGATTTTTCTGTCGTTAATTTTGGAAAGGTACCGCGGTGGAAGTGGACGGTCGGGGCAGTTTCCTCGGTCTCCTGCACACATCGCAGTATTCTATCAGGCGCATTTGGTCGTATCGTAGGTTCCTACAAAAGAGGGCGCTACATTGTCAATTTTGGGAAAGAATTATTCAGATGAGTCGGATGCATTATGGCAGGTCTAGATTTTGTTATTATTTTCGAGGGCTTACAATGGTGTAATTTGGGGTTCTTTTGGAATGCCCAAGTATAGTTTTGTGAGTGATTTTTTATGATAAGTTTTCCGGTAATATTGCCCTCCGTGATGCCGACGTATTTCTAGTCATTTCTAGTTTTATCGACCGGTTCCTGTGGTTACAACAGCAATCTGTGACCGTAGTTGCCGGATCATGAATAAGTTTCCGATCCCGTGACTGCAGAATTTTTATATCGGATGTGACATTTTACCTGACTGTGGCTCTGAAACAATGAATTTTATATATTGTTTCTATTTCTCGGATTTGACCTTTGGATATTTAATTGACGGATATTTGCTGTGCCTTTGGTGTTAAGTATGACTGGTTGCTTATTGATAAAGAATTGAAGTCTTAACTAGGATTTTATGAGTGGAATCGTGGCAACATGGCGAGACATTTTGGACCTGTTGCTCCAAAAATTTGTTCCTGCTTGGTGAGTCTCAAGTCAGCAGTGTGGTGCGCGGTCCATTTTCTGATGCCTTCATCATAATTTTCAAGTAGAGCCTGGCTTGATCGTATTTACGAGATTTATTGATGAGCATCTTTTGCGAAATAGTTCCTGTTTGGATTTGAAAGTTCTAAAGTTGTTATTCGGGCACTTTGGGGTTTTTTTTTTGGACAGAGGAAGTTCGCACCCACGAGGGAGAATTGTGAAAATGGCCGCCACACTCTAAAATCCTCGTTCCACCATCTTTAGAGGATATCCTCCTGCTGACTTGCCATATTGGCACCTGGAATAGCAGATTCCGGTGAGTTTTTGTATATTTGATTATTTAATAATATGATAATGCCCGTGTATGGTTCTTAGTGGCCATTTCCATGACCATACGCCATTTTGTTGAACATCTTCGGTCTGGGTTGACATTTTATTTCTTTAAATTTAGAGTCAAGACTTCGTAAGAAGCCCACTGCACTTGTCCAGACCATCGACAACCACTCGTTGATTCCGTTTTTAGCATTAGGCAACTGCTAGACCCAGACTCCATTTTGGTTAGAAAACCCTCAGAAGGAGGTAATATTATTTTATTTGCATATTTTATTTAATTTTTGTTTACATTTTGGGCTATATTTGGATATGGTTTAATGTTTGCTAAGGGATGTTTTCTCTTTAGGGTTTTTTTTTGGTTTGGATATTATTCCAAGGGATTTCCGTCACGACGACGATCAAGTCCTGGAATTTGGATTTTTCTTTGGATCAGTTATTGGGATTGCCAACTTGCCTGACCAGGCAAGAGACTCACTTTCAGCATCGGAGCTGGTGCTGCTCCCACCTGTATACGCCTGAGTCCAGGTGACATTTCTTCGCCTGAAGGTCTGAACAGCTAACGGCCACAGCTATTGGAGGACGTCCAGATAAGTAACCGTAGCAAATAATTAAAATTTCAACTATTATATCTTTTGCAAGCTAAATTCCTCGATACAGTCAATTAGCCAATTTATTAATTTGTTCTTCATATTTACAAATTCAAATTTAAATTAATTTTTCTCACTAAAAATCAAAATCTATTTACTAATTTTAAACTAAACTTTTTACCTTATTATTGAGCTGACTGGCTTATCGAGTGGCCTTTAATAACTTGTTTTGATTCTATTTATAATTTTTGATGTATTTCACTGACTTGTATTTGATTTTGCACTCACGATTTATGGCGTCATAATATCGACCGTGGTACTATATTTTTATATATTCCTGCATACTGTTGACCATTGTCATATTTATATTTTTTTTTATTATTCATTTTCTTGTGTACAATATCGATTTCTCTTAAGCTGCAGGTAATTTTAATAATTAAGATTAGAAGCTTAGTACATATTATAGCTGTATCGCTGTTGGCCCGCGTTTGGACCATACCTACATATACTATTATTGTACTTGAAATAACTCTTGAAAAAAAACAAAAAGAACAACTTATTTGATATTAGTATATGATTTCAAACAAAATTTTGCGTTTTACTGCTGCTACCTACCTACAAGTGAGACCCTCATATCTTAATTAATTATTTGGTATTCTGTGAAGGTAAGCTCATTGGTATAAGATAATATTTTGGTTTTTCGTTGCTTGGAATCGCTAGAGTTGTGCAACACTGGGCGATAATTCGTAATTATTATCGGCCTAGTACTTCATTAATTTATTTGATAAAGTAGAGTAATAATTAATTACGTGGCGCAAAATATTTAGATCTTAACCCAGCCCTTCTCCACTGTTGCTGTCGGCCTCTACTATTATTCTCCCCAGCTTGTTCCAACTCTTAGGGTCTCCAACGCCTTGATGAATTCGAAATTCAGTATACTTTATTGATCATTAAATAAATATCCGGTAAGTGAAAATTTTTGTGCCATATAGTTAGTTGAAAAAAAAAATGGTGAAACATTTTAAACCATACCGAATAGTCTTAGCCTTAACCAAATAGTTTTATTTCCATAATTCTTAGTTTTATTTAATAACGGCAAAAAAGGGCATGATTATTTTCTTTTTTTGCATATAAAATCTATTTTTTCCTTTACATAAAACTATAAACAAGTGAAACAGCTCCTCAAAAAACAAAATTATTTTTTTAAAGTGTGGAATAGGCCAGTTATTTTATTTTTGTTTACATATTTTTTTTCGAATACACAGGGTGACCCTAAGGAAGGAAAAACTCTTTTTAAATACGAGGGTATATTTTTATTTCAAAAACTAATAATATTTAATATTTTAGAAGATGACAAAGCATCTCAAATTCTTTTTCGTATAAACTTTAACTGGAGAAAATCTTTGACTTGATGTACAGGGACTTCCATTGAGGAGGAAAAACGATATTTTGTTTGACTTCCCCCGTATTTCTCAAGAAATTCAATTATTATGCTATATTTTAGCTCGGAGAATTCGAAAATCGTAACAAAAAACAAATGAATGAGAAACAAAAGACCTACGCCAAGGATGTTGCATTTTTTAAACGAAATACCCTATATATTATTACATTTTTGGATTTTATGGTTAATTCTAAATGTTTTTTAATAAGGTACTATATTTCTTATATATTTCTTTTATAACTTTCATATTCCTATCTTAGTTTTTGATAAGCTATCTTATGATACCAGTCAAACAGTGATTTTGAAGTAAGGTGATCACCTGCATCACCTGCATTTCATATGAATATATTCAATTAAATAGGTAGCAAAGTAATTTTCATTTTTTTGTTTGACTGGCATCATAAGATAGCTTATCAAAAGCTAAGATAGGAATGTGAAAGTTTTTTTGATAAATCAAAAACAGCTGAAGATAGACCTATAGTACCCTTATTAAAAAACACTTAGAATAGACGTAAGTCTTTTGTTTCTCAATTATTTTTGTTACGATTTTCGAATTCCAGAGCCAAAATGCATCGATTGGCTATTTTGAATTTCTTGAGAATACAAGGAAGTCAAAAAAAATCCGTTTTTCCTCCTCAATGGAACTATACTCTTCAAATTTGTTTTTGTGTGAATTGGGTCAGAATTTATTGCAAGTGAGAATTTTGATCTTATCGAAAGTCTGGTCGAAAATTTGAGCTTCAGAATATATAAAAAAAATACTTTACAATTTACAAGTCCGTGCAGCGTGGTCATTTTCGTTTGTTCATATTTTAATCTGCTATAATTGTTTTATTTTTAAAATTTAAAAAGTGATCCAAAAAACATTGCATGACTAATTACGAAGTTTTTTGTCACAATAAAGATAGTATCAATTTTCATAGATATAACATTTTTTAAATAAAACACAGTATAAATTTTACTTTCAGTAGATAGATCTCTTCCCAAATTCTAAATATATCGGGTTTGATATCGTGTTGCTTCCCTCATAAAAAAGATCTTTACGTTTCAGGGTCCCTAGATGACGAAAATGTTTTCTCGATTCCGTTGGTCTGCCTATCTATCTGTCCGTGTGTCTGTCTGTCGGTCGATCTATCTGTTCACGGCATAGCTAAAAAACTACTTATCAGATTGACTTCAAATGTTGGTCAAAAATTAGGGCTCATATGGGGATGACCTGGTAACATTTTGGTAAAAATCCAATATCTGAAAAACTACTTAATGAATTGATTTCAAAGTTTGTACCATAACTAATTGTAGTATAGAGATGAACTAATAAAAGTGTGGTACTAATTCAAGATGGCATAGCAAAATTTACATATCTTCGCGTTTTTACGTCCCTATATGCCAAAAAATATGTTTTATCAAGTCCGTTGGTTCGTCAGTTATTTTGCCTGTCTGTCTGTTAGTTCGCTGAATAGCTTAAAAACTACCCATCAGGTTAAATTCAAATTGTAGTGAAAAATTAAGGCTCATATAGGCATAACCTAGTAATATTTTGGTTAAAATCCAATATGCGGGAACAAGATGGCATACCCAGTGAAACGTTTTTATCTCAAATTTGGCACAATAATCAAGTACTATGTAGAAATCAATTGGTAAAATTTTGGTATGAATCCAAGATGGCGGAACAAAATGGCGGTTTAATAAAATATTTAAACATTAACCCCCGATTGCACAAAACTTAACTGCTGTTTAGAATATCTAACCGAGCTTTTGCATTTGACAAGTTGCTTACAGAAATCTTGGAACTCGCTGTCAAATTCGACATTCCTTTAAACATTCTAAACTTTAATTGAGCTTTCTGCAACCGGCCGTCAGCCTGAAAACATTACTCATTGAACTGATTTCAAATTGCGTGCTATAACTAATTGTAGTATAGAGATAAACTAGTAAAACTGTGGTATTAATTCAAGATGGCGGAACAAAATGGCGACCAAATAAAATTTTTGTAACCTGAAAAATCACCCTCTCAGGTTTTACATATCTTCGCGTTTTAGCGTTCCTAGATGCTAAAAAATATGTTTTATTAATTCCGTAGGTCCGTCCGTCCGATTGTTTGTCTGTCTGTATGTCAGATCAGATTGACTTTAAATTTTAGGCAAACATTAAGGCTCTTATGGGCATGTCCTGGTAGCGTAAAGGCATAATGTACTATTACTCAGAACAGTTGTAGTCTGAATCGCAGTATATTATGGGTTTACGTTACGCGTAATTTCTAAAGATTATATGTACCGCGATTCAGAGCACGACTTTATTATAAAGAGCTGGAACGCAGTATATAATGGATTTAAATTACGCTCGTGCATCTCGGCCAATTTATACTCCGATTCAGACTTGCTGAGAACAAGTTGATTGGAAAAAGTTTGGTTATGTTCTGTCTCTTGTGATTATTTATTTGTTGACTATAAGGAGGTGTTGGTTAATATGTGTAGTGATTCATTATTAATAGAATATTTAGAGTTATACGACAATGGATTCATGGCAATACTTCGTTTCAAAAAGGCAGACAATGAAGATAATAGTGCTCGGTGCAATAGTTGGTTGGCAGATTTCAGTCATAAAACAAACACTAACTGGATTGTGCGTTATACATATTCATCGGCCAAACGATACCTATACCGAAAAGTTTTTAAATGTCAGCATAGTAGTTTTAACAAAGTGAAAAGTAGAAAAAGGGAAGACACTCGAATTAGAGATAAAGAGTGTAATGCTAAAATTGACTTTTTGATTAAAATAGTTAATAGAAACACGATAAAAAACGACAGGTATTTAAAGGATGGATATCACGGTTGTATTAAGGTCAGTGGGAATTTCTATACTACTGCGAATCATCTCTAGTAATAGTATATTATTTAACGCGCGGTAATGTAAGTCATAACTCGCGCAGATAGATTTTGCAGCACGAGCCGCAGGCGAGTGTGTAGGTAATTCATCAAGCGAGTTATGACCATTACCGCAAGTTGAATACTATCTTTATCTACGACTATAAACATAAATACTAAGATAAAAGAGTAATCAGTATTAACTTAATTTGAAAACGTAAAATTATTTAAGTGACAACTCCCTTCAAATAACAATAAAGCTACTTTCATATTCAGTTAATTCTCGGGTTAGCGTGAGTTATTATAACTCACGATGTTTGTTTATAGATACTATTAATTATTGTTCAAAAGTAAGTGAATAATTAATATATAATTTAATAGGAGTAGATAAAATTATTATCTTGTTTTTATTTGACAAAAATTATTTTTAGATTATAAAAACTGTAGGTGTATAAAACTATTCTGTATATTTTAGATTACATTTAAACATTCCCACCGAGTGTACGTAGCTGAACCATTTAGCTATTTAAGAATGTCACCAGAGGTACGAGAAACGTTTCTTCGATACTTTAGCGAAGGTATGACAAATGCGACAGCAAGAAATTACCACGAAATGTTGTTGGAGAATTGCCACGAAACAGATAAAACTAAATTATCGTTAGTATTAGCTAATGCACAACAGAATCCTACAGAACGTCAAGTTAAACACCTATATGAAACTTGGAGGTAAGTAATATGCCGGAATGTTGTATTGTATTATTTACTGTGTTTTCGTTACAGAAAATCGAATTTTGGTGGTCGAGATGAAGATTCGATGATAAAGGTCTTGAAAGAAAAGATCGATTTTTACAAGAGAGAAAAACAGATTAATATAGTCATAAAGGAAAACCCTCTTATTGTGATTATACTTACTCCAATAATGATGCGTGCTCATAACGAAAATTTTGCTAAAGAAATTGTTTTTGTTGACTCTAGTGGTTCGTGTGACCAAACAAATACATGTGTCACGTTTATGTTTTGCGCTTCTAAAATTGGCGCTATACCATTAGCTTGCATATTACACACTTCTCAAAGCGAAGCGAACTATACTTTAGCTTTCAACTTACTTAAAGAAACGTTAGGAAATGAAGGTTTTGGTCATGCTTGTTATCCTAGTATATTTATGACTGACGACAGTTCAGCGGAGAGAAACGCGCTCGCATCTGTGTTTTCTGTATCACATCAGTTAAAGCCAAAACTTCTTCTTTGTATTTTTGACGTCTCCCAGGCTTTCTGGCGTTGGTTATGGGATAGGCAAAATCAAATCCCTAAAGAAATTAGAAAAGAGGTGATGATTTCGTTTCGTTCTATAATGTTTGCTACCACTTTAGAAGAGGCCGAAGAGTTATTTAATGATTTTAAAAATAATGAAAAATTTATGCAATATCCACGTTTAGAAAAACATATAGACGCCCTCTGGCAGCGGAGGGAAGAGTGGTGTTTGTGTTACCGAGCCTCCCTAATCACAAGGGGAAATAATACCAACAACTATGTAGAGGCGTCGATACGAATATTTAAGGACGTTGTTTTGCAAAGATGCAAGGCATTCAACTTATGTGCTTTAGTAGATTTTATATCGAACGTCTTTGAATCTTATCACAGAAGACACTTGTTATTATTTGCTAGTAGTCGATCTTCCAAAAATGAAACACTTTATCTTCAATTTTCTGAAAAGGCCAAAAAACTTTCTTGCGAAAAAATTTCAGAAAATAGTTACTGTGTAACAAGTAGTGATGAGATGTTGCTTTATACCGTGGATGCCGCTTTAGGAATATGCGACTGTCCTTTTGGTATCGGAGGTAAATTTTGCAAACATCTGTGTGCTGTGCAACAATCTTTTGGAGTACTTCTTCCGAACGCCCCTTTACTTACTCCGTCAGATAAGAAAATGTTAGCAAAGTTAGCTCTCGGTGATGACGCCTCAGATGATTTTTTCCAAAATATGGACTTCGACGAATCTGAAAATTTTTTTGACAACACACCTATTAATCAAAACCCACAAGGAAATATTCAACAGTTAGTTAATACTGAGGTTGATTCCATTTTGGAAACAGAGAAAAAGGAATCAGACGTTCACAGAAAACACACTTCAGCAGTAGAAAGTCTAAAAGAAAATTTTCAGAATCTAATAGAAATTGCATCAGAAAATATCACCGCCGATTTTACGAATTGCATCATTAAAGCTAATGTTGAATTAAAAAAAATAAAAACATCAACACAACTCGGAAGTTTCCTTTGCAATTTAAGGAAAGGACGTTCTTCAAAACAAATAGGGGTTCAACCCACGGCTATTAGCAGAAGAAGGATACGAAATGGACTTACATCTGGAAAGAAACGGATCCAATCAGGTAGACCGTCTAATTTGGAATTGAAAAGAACAGCCAAACGGAAGCATAATTTAATAGAAAATATTTTTAGAAACCAACCAAGTGCAAAAAGTCATTAACGTTTTTTTTATATTATATATAAATAAACCCAGTTGTTCAATCACAAAAATGTGCCTTTTTTATGAAATATAATAATATGATATTTTTTCTAATATTGTCACAAATTAAATTCAATTGTATCTGATATAATATATTGGATAATTCAAGATAGCTAGTCTAAAAAACATCAGCAATATTAATTATGTAACAAATACTTTGTGGTAACTTGTGATACAAATTGTCCTAACAGCAAAGCAAATTATTTAAATTCATTATATACTGGGTTTCAGCACATTAAAACAAGCTCGTACTCTGAATCGCGGTACATAATATTTTTTGAAATTACGCGTAACATAAACCCATAGTATACTGTGATTCAGATTACCACTGCTCTGAATAATAGTACATTATGCCTTTACGCGTCCTGGTAATATTTTGGTAAAAATCCAATTTGCCGGAAAAAGTATTTGTAAAAAAATTAATTATACAATTTACCTCAAATTTTGCAATCAAAATAAAGTATTACATAAGAATGAACTTGGTAACATTTTGGTATGAATATAAGATAGCAAAACAAAATGGCGGGTTAATAAAATATTTAAAAAACCAGCCTGAAAAAAACTACTTATTAGATTAATTTTAAATTTTGTGCAAGCATTAAGTGTGATAAAGAGATAAGCTGGTGAAGTTGTGTTACGAATTCAAGATAGCGGAACAATCTTGATTCTACATCTTGAATTAATTTTAAATTATGACCAAAATCAAGTGTGATATAAGTAGAAACTAGTAAAATATTGGTAGAGTTCAATATATTGGAACAAAATGGCGTCCAATAAAAATGTTTGATAACATATGTGTTCCTAAATAACTATGTACTGAACTAAATTGGTTCACACTTCGCTGTTTCTAATAAAAAGAAATATTCATAACGAGGGAAGTTCCGGGTGTAGGAAATTTACCGATTTTGTTTTGAAAACAGACGAGAAAATTAAGTTGAGAGCTAAGACCCATGTGTGTGAAGAATATTACTTTCTCTATTTTTACAATTGTCTTATAATGAAGCCACCCTTTTTTTCGTTTATTTTTCAAAGATAAAGGTATCAAAGCTTGCATATGTAGACTCAGAAAAGAGACATCTAGTCTTAGCAAAACTTACAGGCTGTCCCATTTAAGAAAATGCAAATTTTATTTATAACTTAGAAAATTTACATTTTCTTGGTAATCTTCTAATCTGGAAAAACCAGCTATAGAATTTGTTAAAAGCTATAGTGAATTAAAATATGGACAATATCAAACGACAAAAATGTACCCTTTATATCAAATAACAATAGGATACCAATCATTTATGTTCACACACAGTAAAAAAGCTCTTACCTTGCCCTCAGTACTAAGCTATATATTTACTTTGGTTGCTTCTGAAATACTTAATGGGGAAACGTTTTTCTTAGAAGGTGATTAATGAGTTTTTGTAAATGCCGTTGTTCGTGATATTTCAGACACTGGCGGCAAAATAAAATTTACCGTGTAAACGGATGCGAATCAAAAGCATGCGCTCATTAATCATTATTTGATACAAAACGTTAACTTCAGAATACATTTAGATAATATTAAAAAGTAAAAGCTGGTTAAACTTTCTAGTCAATGGCGCAGCTGCAAATACAAACACGTATTATAAGTACACATTTATTTAAAATTATAGACTATATATTAGTAAAAGTTCTAAGATATAAGGTCTGTTTCCGCTTCTTTGTCTTGATTACCAAAATCTCTTACGACATCTCAATCTTACATAAAAGTGGGGTTTGTCGCGACTGGAGCCAGTGGTTTTCCGTCGATCGTTGTGAACAGGGAAACCGACGTTATGTAGCATAATTTCAAAAAGTAGCGCTGTAGATTAGCACGTAGCCAGTAAGTGATTTTTATTTTAGAGCAGGCTTCCCGTCGAGACGCGATGTTAACGGGGGTTTGGTAAGTGCTAATGAAATAGAAGCGGCGTGTGTAGCGGATTTGACCAACACCGTCTCTACTAGAAAGCCTGGAAACGCCCGTTGACAGCCTGCGATGAGTCATCACTACATCAGTACATTTTTGTAGGTTAACTACTATCTGTAAATTCTTTTACGGCGTATTTTTTGCATTCGTTTTTACAAATAAATTAGAACATGAGTAGTTTTTATTTATTTCTGTACATATTTGTGTTAGTACTATTAGTTTTGAGAGTGGTGCTATAAAACTTTCGTCAAAATAGAAGTTTGTGGTAGAGAGGTTAACACTTGAATTCTAATAAAAAGTGGATTTGCAAAGAAATACGTTAGAACAATGCCCTGTATTTGTTGTGTACCTAATTGCAATGGAAAATATCCGAAAGGACCTAAGGTTCATTTTTTGGGTTTCCAAAAGACAAAGAAAGTCGAAAGAAGTGGCTTCGTGCAAAAAAAAGAGAAGGTTATACTCCTATACTGCCAACAAAAGCATTCATATCATAATATAACTGTTTGCTTTACTGCCCTTACCTCTTCAGTATCCCAACCATTCATATTAAATGTATGTTGCCCCAGTTATTATTTCATTTTAGTGGAAAGCGCAGGTCGTAAAAGTAATGAAAAGTCTCATGAAAAAATATATATTTCAACTCAACTAGATCAGCCTCATACACATTTTGCGAGTTTTCTTGTGAAAGGTAATTATAAAAGGTTTGATGTTTAACTTGATTATATAAGCGTTTATACATCTGCATTCCATTGAGACAAATTCCACTTCCACAATCTGAGCCCTAATGATCAGAACATCACATTTTAAACCCCATTTATTTCAAAATTATTAAAAATATTATCTAACCAAATTCACTTTTTACGAGTTGGGCTGTGTATGAGCTAGGTGAAACCTCGGCATTGAAACTCTGTCAAATTTAATACATGGTACATTAACAAAATTCTTAATTTTTGCAGATTCTGATAACAAAAATAGAATCAATCTAAATGTATGTAACATTTTATATTTTATATAATTATTATTCTTCTGTTTTAATAAAATCTTATTAGCTTTTTAATATTATATTAGTCTCTTTTCGTATGTATATATTTGTGTATCTGTTAACTAGTCTGTGAATAAAACTGTGATGAAAATGTAGATATTGTTTCATTTTGTTAAAGATATTTGGTATGCTGGTTTATCATAATAAATAATAGAATATTATTTTAGATTAAGAAAATCTTTCCTCTGACAAAAAGGTTTCCCAAAAACTAGAAAATTCATTAAAAACACTGATTGTTACTCTTTTCAACTAATTTCACAGAGGCAGGTTTTGTTGCGTTGTTTTCCTACAAATTGAAATTGAAGTAAATTTGTTAGACAAAATTTTTTGTCATGCAGCTTCATATGAAACTGACAAAAAAGCACTGTTCACACTAGACAGTGGTTTATATCACACATGTGATAAAAAAAATTTCAACACTATAGTACATATTTGAAAGATGTTAAGTAAAAGCTAAAACCCACTTCTAATCTATTTCAAATCAGTTACTCAGTTTTTCAATACTAGTGTTGAGAAGTAAATAAAGTTCTACTGAAGACTCTTTGTGGTTATAAGAAAAATAATTTCCTATTTTTCCTATGACCTACCTCGTTTGAAAAATTTCACTTTCAACACTTGTATAATATATTTTAGACTTCTATAGAGAGTTATTCTGTATCATTAAATTTTCTCAATGCTGATTTATAAAATTACTTTTTGTTGCCTATATTATAATTAAATAACTGATTAAAAGTACTTTTTTATAATTAAAGACAAGATAAAGGTTTATTTAAACATTTTATTACATATAATTTGTTGTAGAGAGTGTGACAAAAAAAATATATTTTACAGTTTTTTATTTCCACTTAAAAATGATATGTATCTACTTAAATAAGCCTAAAATACCCTAGGCCATCAGTACTTCTTTAATAAATCCACGCTTATCAAGCCACAATGTTGTGGGAGTAACGGTAGCATTTCGGTTTTTTTCAAATATTCCTATTAGTTTTGTGTCTTGCACTCATTGTATGGTCTTTATGCCATCTAAAGTGTTTCTTACTGAAAAGAATAAAAAAAAGATAGAGGTAGCAGATAAACATTCATTAGTCTGTCAGATCGGAAGTAGCCATATTCAGATATTGCCATAAGAGTAATTAATAATTGTCCTATTTTTGTCAAAAAAATTTTCGTACATTTTTATACAATAAAAGCAGTTTAAATTTTGAGTAAATAATCCTTTTAATATTTTTCAGTTAATAATGCACACAATTCTCAGTTCAACTACTTAAATGGTTAATTGCGATCCAGCTGTTACTAGTAAGTTTAGAAAAATGTCGTTCTATATGACCTAGTTCAAATTAACTGCTAAGGGAGTACGCAGGTGGTTCAGCGATTAAAGAACATTTTCCAATATGGACGCCCTTGGTAACTTCATTCAATATAATATCAGTGACATTACTGATAAGCAATTTATTTAAATGACGTGTATAATCGATGATTACCACAACCACCTATAAAACATATCCAACTCCCAAGAAGCTAAAAATTATTACACTGGGATGTTCAGTGGTCAAAAAAAAGTATTTTGATTTGAGAGGGCTGCAAAATATACAAAATTAATCTGTGTCATGATGTTTGTGGTAAATAACTTTTTAACATATAATTTAGATATATACATATATAGAACAGAATTAGTAACTGAAACGCAATACACTTTTTAAAGCTTAATAAAACTTACCAATTAATATACCCACTGAATGATTAATTATTAAAAATAAAATGTATATTACCTGTGAGTTATGTATATAATGAAGGAGGGAATCTTTTATTTATCATACAGGACAGAACCAACATTCCTGGAAGTCAAACGATTCTTCCTTGCGATTAACCAGGTTTCATTTGGCAATTGATCTACTGTTTTCTGGCATATTTCAGAAATATTTTCTTCCGTGTATCATTTTCTACCAAATAATCATCTATGGTTTTTACCCCATCTGTTACGGATATATTGTGGTTTGCAAATATTAGCAATGTAGCCATATGGTGACACAACAATTGACCTCTAGAGCATTTACACATAGATTCCTCAATGTCATTCATCAAGTTTAATCTGCAAGTAACAAATTCAAAAATATATTATTCACAAGTATATTAAAATCAGTATCAATGGTTTCAAAATTGATTCTGTTTTAACACATTAAATATTTTTTGCAATATGAATATGTGCCTAAAATGTATAAAGAGCTCTTAACTCAACCTTCTAAACACGATCTCTCTTATACTTGGAAGAGCATTCCCTTTGATTATAGGAAGTTCCCGATCATAACCAGGTCTTTTACACTGTTTGAATCTACCGCATTTTCTTCTTCTCTGCAAAAGCTTGAATTATTGTTGAGAATCTGATAACTGATTTCGTCGCTATAATAATCTAAAAAGTAAAAAAGGAATCATAGAAAAAACACATATATTTATATGGTTAAAGTAAAAATCAAGCTTTATTTATTAGAAATCGCCAATATACACTTGTAATTATTCGTAAGTATACTTACATGTAACAAAAACTAAACATTAACTTGAAAAACCAGGAAAAAAGAACTTATTTTACGATTAATTAAGGTAAACAAACTTCAAAAGTGAACATTGACATGACAGTGCCTAACAATATGGCCACCGTGACGTCACAACTCCAGCTGTTCATTGCGGGAAAAACTACCTATGATGACTCATCGATGCCCGCTTCCAAGCTTTCTAGTAGAGTCGGTGTTGGTTTGACACGTCAAATAAACAATTTCAGAAGGTTTGGTGTATATTGGGAGTGTTGCTTGCCACCCACGCCGGACTTTATACTTTAGATAATTTCACCTTTGCAGCTACTCAGGCATCTGTGTTGTCTAAACTTGTGAAAGTGTAAATACTAATGATATTCAGACAGAAAATACCAGATATAACAAAAAGAAAATGACCGGATCTTTTTTGAAAAATCATCTAACGAGAGCGGCCATCATGAGCTCTGGTTGTACTCGCCATCTCCAATAAGGGTGAGAATCGAACCAGTTTTCATAAGGCAGCAAATTCATTTATTGACATAGAGGCCCATTTTGCAATGTGGGAGGAACAGAAACCTTCGGCCGGGATTCTCCCGACTTCTTAGGAAGCGAAATTTCGACTGACACCCATCCCTAGAGACCCCCTGAAAATGAAAAATTCAAAATCGGTTCTGAGTTGCTCCTGAACTCTTCAGGCGAACAATAATGACTTGGGACTAGTCAAACTAGAGTCTTTTTCCCCGGGGACACGATGCCTGGGGATTCCTTGCATTTCCCCAGAACAACATGCAGTAAACAAAACATGACGTAATTTGTCCAAAACCGGCCCATAGGTAAATCTTCATAACTCATAACCGACCCAGAGGTCAAGAACAACATTCTAGAAATCTTCAACAACGGTATCCCTTTGGAGATAAACTTTTCAAACTGAGATTCGGATGTATCTGAAATTATTATCCACCATATAATTTGGTTGCCCTTAATATGTCGACTGGCCCCCATTCTGGCCAACATATAAAGAAGGTATTATATTTAGTACTAGATAGGAAACTATAATTAATATATTAATATATAGTCATAATTATATATGAAATATATATTTGGAGATATATTTAAATAGTACTAATTTTAATTATTATTACTAAAATACTCGCAGTCGCTTTGAAAATCTGCTTTCAATGACTTTCAAAGGCTTAGGCAATGAAAAGGGCCATTTTTTAAAAATATCTGTTAATTAAATATACAGGTTTGCAGAAGTAATTAAACTTATTTAAATATGTATGTATATTTCACTAGTTTATACAACACAACACATAATGTTATACAATGCTATTAAAATAATTGAGAATTACTTTTATGTATCTAGTCGTATAAAAATAATGATGAAATATAAAATTATTTTTTAAAATAATTTATAATTTTTGCGAGTTTAAACGTGTTGAAAAAATAAATTCCTGTGTTATAAGCTACCAATATTTTACTGTTTAGGTGGAGATTCGATACATACAGAGTTGATAAGAACTGTAACAAATTATATTCGAATTGTTTATAAAAATATTATATCTCATATTTTTAAGAAAGTAGATATGACTTCAGACATTTACTATATCCCGCATAATTTTGCTAAAAACTCTATTTCCAATAACAAGAATCTCAAAGCTCTTAGTTAGATATTTAATTACTTTTTTTAAGATTACCTTACAAATATTATATCTACATATAATTGGAGTTTTACCATTAAATATGTTTAGTAATATTATTTTTGTTTATTAAATCGGTGTGGAATATAACCCTAATGTTATTAAAAATAATTTATATAAATTTACATAAAAAATTCTGTTTAATTAATTTTTTCTGCAAAAACTTGAATCTGCAAAATAACAGAAATTTATAACGTACAAATATAGCAAAGAAGTGAAACAAACGTTTCCCGGTATAGTTTTGAACGGATAGCGAAGAGTAAACAGTCCTTTGTTACAATTGTGCAGTCAGAAGTTTTTATTCAATTGTATTTTAATGTAAATATTTTCTATTTTAGGAAAATATAATGAATTGAAATTTCCTCCATTATACTGTAAAATAGGGTCAGACTTATTTCATCAAAAAGTATGCTACATAATTTTACTTTATTCACCATTTTTGCTGCTTTCAAGCGAAGCGAATCCATGATATTTTTGTTAATTCCGGTGTTAAAAGAAATATTGTGCAGAAAATTAGAGTTTTTCATTAATTTTTCTGCAAAGTTTAATAACCCTTTGGATCCTGTTTTAGTAAAGGGAGAAAAAATATTTTTTCATTGAGAGAAAAGCTTCTTCTTGGATGTATTTGCAAGGATTTGCGATAAAAAATCGGAGGTCACCCAGTTTAATTTCTTATACTCAAAGATCAATAGATTTGTTGATTTTTTCATATTTTGATAGAGTTTTTAGCTTTTCTTCTTAGATGACCAGCAATTTTGTAATGTGTTTTACCTTTGAAGAAAGTTGTTGAGTTCTCTTGGATTTGCATAGGACAACGTATCTAAACGTTTCTTCAAACCTGGAATATAGACAAATAAAATTACTTTTAAATACAGGATAAGTATAATGGTTTTTAGAAAAAATTTAGTTTTTTTCATTTTTTTTAGTTTAAAAATTGTTCGTTAAACTTTCATATTCTAATTCAATAATACATTTTCGAAAATTCATATATAATTAAGTTTCTAAATTAATTTCAATAAAATAATTGAATCTGCATAGAAACGGAAGAAAATCTACTAATATATAACACATGCTGCTGGAATATTTTAAATGGTGAAAATGAAATAGAAAGGTTAGGCGTTAGCTATTTAACTCCCAGATTCTTAACAAACAAAAATCTTTTTGGCTTTTTCGCAACGGAATAAAAATATTTAACTTTAAATTAATCGAAGCAAATATTTAACAAAATTACATACCTCAACATGTAGACTAGTCTGTCTACGGAATGTTTCGATACATAATATAAACAATATTATTTAAACAAGCATAGAAAATAATGTCATTTAGCTTAAGTTTTTATAGACACATAGTAGTTGTACAAATACTTTCATCCTATCGGGACTCATCAGTGCTAGAGAAACATTAAATAACACAGGGTAACAAAATGAAAACAAAGATTTGGAGCCGGAAATCTAACATCTGACTTTAGATGTTTTTAAAGTGCTGATTCCAAAAATGCCACCAGATTTTTTCTATCAGCTCTAGTTTTTGTGATACAGGTTATAGGTTAATTGATATTTTTTTCTGATAAAGGACAACAAATAAAGAGATAAATATGTACTTAACCGTCAAAATAGAAATTTCCCAAAATCTAATTAACCAAATGGATACCTGGAATTATCCCTTACCCAATGTTCCTATACTAGGAACTACTCAATACACTGCTCTTAATTACTTTTATACCTGTAATTGCCTATGACCCAATCCTTCTTATACCTGCTTGGCTGTACTGATTTAGTATATTACTGAGTTTTGCCAAGTAAAGTTGTACTATCATTTTGTGTAAATTTTGGTCATTTTGTAGTATCAAGACACTAAACTGAAACAATGACATCCACAAGCAGACGTACCTGTGTAAATCATCCCGATGTTTTTTGTTTTGTGTGTGGTGAATACACTTTGAAAGAGAGCAGAAAAACTGATTCTGACTTTGTGCTTAAGCTTATCTTGCCTATTTTGGTTTTCATTTAGGATATTAAGATAAATCTTAGGCCCCACATTTCATATGTAAAACATGCTTTGAACATTTGCTACAGTGCTACGACAACTGGAAACAGGAAGTGCCTAAAGTTCGGTGTACCAGTGGTTTGGAGAGAACCGCGAAACCATCATGACGACTGCTATTTTTTGTCTCGTTAATATTAAAGGCATAAGTAGAAACAATATACTTGATGGATATATCCCTATCTCGTACCGCAAGAAGGCCGTAGCGCATTTGGAAGAAGTACCGTTCCATCATTCAGCAGTCTACCCACCTTATATAAGATACGACAGAAACATCAACGTCTGACGAATAAGAAGGCACGTAACTGAACGAATAGAAGATGACATAACACCAGC